>CM039306.1:0-749188 GCA_022316695.1 Camellia oleifera | reverse complement strand
GATAATGAGCCTTTGAAGAGGAATGTTGCTTGCAGTCCCAATGCTACTACTGATGGTAGCACAGCTGCGAAATGCTCAGAAGTAGGCACTATCACCACCCCCCTCAATGGCCAAAAACCAACCACTTCAACTCAGCCCCAAGCCCGAAAATTCCATCCTCTTTACATGAGTCTCTCTCAAGCTTTGAAAAAGCTGCGAGAAGAAGGGCACCTAGAACTCCTAGAACCCCAACCCCTTCCAAATCCACTCCCAGCCAGACATAACCCTTCCAAGTACTGTGTGTACCATCAGCAGCGCGGTCATGGCACCGACCGTTGCTACCGCCTTCGTCATGAGATCCAAAATCTCATTGACAACCAAACGATAGCTCCACCTTCGGACCCCAATGACCACATACCTCATCCACATCTCAATCTAATCCACACACTGGCCGTCCCTTACGACCCCAGCGTATATATCACCCCAGCCCATTTGCCCAAACCGAAGGTGTTTATCCCGGAAAGCATCAACTTATGCATGATGGGTGCATCTGAACCCCAATCATCTCAAACCCATGAACCCACTACTTCTGAGCTGATGAGGATGATCGAAGATCTTCAGAGAACTGTGGCAGATCTGGCCTTTGGAGTTTTGGCTCCATCATCAACCGCATCACATACTAGGGAGTTCATGTCAAAAGGCTCCTTAACCTTGGGACGGGCTGCATTGGGAGAAGGCCAATCTCTTAGCAAAGTGGAGGCCAGTGATAAGGACAAGGCAGGGGAAAGCATGAGTCCCCATGAACATCTTCAGTTGGCTGTTGGGGCTTGGAAAACCGAAGGACTGAGCAAACAGCAAGTACTAGCAGTCGTTGCAACGATCGTGGATGGCACTTTTGCCGTTCAGAGTGAGAGCAGTTTGAATCGAGGGGTAGGCCTGGAAAAGGGCCGTGTTGCTAGGAATGTTCCTTTCAGCCCTAACCCTACTCCCGGAAAAGATCAGCAAACCCGGCCAGTACCTGCCGACCCCTTTGTTGGCGCATCTTCTTCAAACCCCCGAACTTCGGACTATCTACCTCGAGGCCAGAGGGTGTTCGCACCACTGTACATGTCTCTATCAGCGGCCTTGAGGGTCCTGATTAAAAAGGGGTGCCTGAAACCCCTGGAGCCGAGGCCCCTACCAGAAAAACTTCCTCCTAACCATAACCCGGCCAAGTACTGTGCCTTTCATCAGCAAGTTGGCCATGTCACTGATAAGTGTTACCGTCTTCGCCATGAAATACAAGATCTGATTGACAACAAGATCATCAGCCGTGCCAGTCTTGCAAAGTCTATCGGCACTTGATCAATGAACTTGTGGGGGATAATGTGACGTGATCAGGAGATGAACCACCTGCGGGCGGCGTTCAGTTTACTTCAGATGTGGTGGACGGCATGCACTGTTTTGAGCGACGTACAAATGCTGTTAATTTTGCTTTCTGACTTGGGTATTGGGTCAGTCTTGTCTTTTTGTATTGAGTCAGTCCTTTCATACTGAGTCAGTCTGGCCTGTCTTGTTGTATCGAGTCAGTCCTGTTTTGTCAGAGTCGGGTGATTCTGGGGGTGTTACCTCGGGCATCACCATTTTGTTTTGCATTTGTCTTCCTGTTTTGTTTTGAGTCTGTTTCTGCAAGGGAGCCAGTTGTGCCAACAGATTTTGAATGGAACAGCAGTGATTTTCACACTCTTATGTTTGCTTCTGCCGTGTGCCAGTTGTGCCAGAAGTTCTAAATGAGATGGAAGTATTTGACTAAGAACTCTGTACTTTTCTGTGCCTTGAAGTCATTGCATTGACCTAAGTTTTTCAAAACTTTTTCAAACACTGTGGTGAAAACGAAGAGGAAGGAATTCCTCGGGGATTTGCAAAAATTTGATCAACTGAGAGAAAGAGAGGCATGCTAAGCCCTTAATGAATGAAATCATGCTTGTTAGTGTGAGTACTGAGAAGGACCCTAGCTTTGATCCAGATTGGTCCTACACTGATCTTCAGCAGCGAGCGATTCGTCGCTTTCTTAAAAACTTTCAAATTCAAAAAATGTTTTGCGCAGGTCCTGCGAAGACTTGTGTGGGAATCGCTCTTGAGATTGTACAGCTTAGGATCGCTCTCAGCCTTCGAGACTTCGACCCCTCACTTTCAAACCTTGACCTGAAGTTCAGAACGTTCAAGCGGTCCACTACAATGTGAGGCCTGTGTGGCCAGATTTGAAGCAGCCCTCGAACAAGAGGCAATAAAGTCAAAATCAAGAAGATCAGATGTTGTCAAGAGAGGCTTGGGAAGCTAGATCAGAAGTCCCCCCTCAAACTAGGGGCAAAGATGTCAGATGCGCCCGAAGAGCCGAAGATGAGTTCTCTTGCGAATCAACAGCCACTCTCCTGGATACAGAGGGCTTCAATCTCAAAAACCATTTGGCATGGACTTATTACACTTTTACCCTTTGAGGGGCTCGCTGGGCTGAAAACCCGGAAGGGCTACCCAGGCAAAAGTTAGAGCAAGCAAAAAATACATACAAAAGAAAAAAAATATATATATACAAAAAAGAAAAAAGAAAAAGAAAAAGAAGCTCGCAAGGTCGAAAACCCGCATCGGGCGCCTTGGCAAAAGTTAGAGCCTAAGAGAAAAAGAAAAAAAATGATGAAAAAATGAAAAAGAATTGAAAAGGAAAGAAAAAGAAGCTCGCAAGGTCGAAAACCTGCATCGGGCGCCTTGGCAAAAGTTAGAGCATAAAAGGAGAGGTTAAATACCCGAGTGTACCTTAACCCCGAACTACGTAAGGCTTGATTCCCATGTTTGGGATACGTAGGCAACTTCATCCTGAAGTCCAGCCGTAAACACTTCCAAATCGATTGTGTCCATGTAATGGTTTTGATCCTCTTTGCCTTCTCTGTATCTGAGAGTTTGGTTGTCATCGTCACTCTGAAGATTGATTGCAGTATGCCACGGCGCTATCCAAACAAGGGGCAACTTTCCGTTGCCATTCAATGCGCTGCGGTGCCGTTCAAACAAGGGGCAACTTTTCGTTGCCATTCAAAACGCCGCGGTGTCATTTCAAACAAGGGGCAACTTTCCGTTGCCATGCAGTGTACTTCAGACAAGGGGCAATTCTCCATTGCTTATGGGTCCGAGGTTGTGCATCTCAAGAGTTGGTTCCGTACTTGTTGAGCATTGGCCGTTTGCAAAATGGTTTTTGAGGATTTTTACTGAGGTTGACTAATTCTCTCAAAAATTATTTTTTCCAAAGCTAGACCATTTTCTTGGACCCGAAAAAGGAAAATTTTCAGTGCTCATAGCCTGACTTGCATGATTTTAAATCAAAAATCGAACAAGCATGTTAATCTAACTTTCATGTTGGTCAAAATTGTTTTAAAACCAAAAAAAAATGGTCAAAATGATGAACTAGGGGCACAGTTGAGTCAGGCTTCCTGTCTTTCCCCCATTTTCAACATACTTGCCAAGAAGGGCACTCTACCTGCCAGAAAAGGGCACAACTGAAGTCAATAGCAAAGGGCTAAAAGCTCTCTCATCCTCCAAGCAACGGGGTATTAAGTCAAGTGCGAAGCACGAATTGGAATGGATCAAGATGTTCCACTTCCTCATCTGGACAGATCTAACCACGTCCAAACTCCCCAGCAGGGCATCATCAACCGATGTTAGCTGCAGATTTGCTACACACCCAGTTGTAACACAACCCCTCGGTGGAAGAATCTCACTGTTGTGAACAAACGAAGAATCTAGCAGAATGCTAGGGACAAGAGCCCACAACTTCTTGTCTACCCATCAACCACCCAGGGGAGGGATAAAAAATGAGAGATTGAAGAATAGAGAGATGTGCGTTGAGAGAAAAAGTGAGAAAAGGGCTTTTTCAGAAAAATAGAGATTGAGTGCCAGAGTGATGTGAGTATCACAAATAAGAAAGGGTGGGAAATAATACCCGGTGAAACAGGCTCCCTGTGCACATTTGAGTCTTGTGTTTTGTTTTGTCTGTCTCGATTCTTGTTTTGAGTCGTTTCGAGTGTCAATAGACGTGTTTAGGTTGTTTACCTTTTTATTTTTCGTTATTGAGTCTTTTTCGCTGTGTTCAGTTGTAGGCTCAATACCCAGTTAAGAACTCACTTCTTAATTTCAAAAAAAATCGTTTTGTGCTCAGAGTGCTGTGCCATTCCCCACATTTGTGCAAAACAGATTCGTTCTTTCATAAAACCACAGGGCCCACCCCCGATAAGTGTGAACAGTAAAACCAGGACCTATCTGAAGCTATAGTGGTTCCGGACTGCAAAATAAAAGAAAATAGGGAAAATCGAAGCATCTGAGTGTGTTTCACCTTCAGCAAATTCTGTGATTGTACTCCGGATGTACCTCTTCAGGCCTTGTCAATGCTACCGAAGTATGAGTGCGCCTCTACCTCAAGTGTAAGCCAACTTCAAGTCAGACCGGCAATTAAAGCAGCAGCAGATGTTATCTTTTGCCAATATGAACAGGGTGTACCCTTTTCGAGCTGAGTGTGTTGCAAAACCCTCTGAGAGGTAAATCGGAGGCACTAAAGTACGTATTTGATGCCCCTCTATTGCATAGAATATGAACTTTCATATACACTGTTGTTGCATGCGTGCCGCGCATCGTTATGATTTCTGCATAGAATATGCTTGCTTTCGATTCTGTATAGAATATCCTTTGCTTTCAATGTTGCATAGAATATGCCTGTCTCATGCATAGAAAATGCACTCTCCCATACTTGCATAGAACATGCATTTTATCGCACTATCTTGTGCATTCCATTACATTCGCGTTGTCTAACGCATCGCGCTGTTTAGCGCATCGCACTCTCTTGTGCACTCGCGTTGTCTAACGCATCGCGCTGTTTAGCGCATCGCACTATCTTGTGCATTCCATTACATTCGCGTTGTCTAACGCATCGCGCTGTTTAGCGCATCGCACTATCTTGTGCATTCCATTGCACTCGCGTTGTCTAACGCATCGCGCTGTTTAGCGCATCGCACTATCTTGTGCATTTACACTGTCTTGTGCACTCGCGTTGTCTAACGCATCGCGCTGTTTAGCGCATCGCACTATTTTGTGCATTGTATCATTCGCGCTATCTTGCGCACTCTACCTGGTTGCATTTTTCATGCATTCATTGTTCGCGTTATTTTGCGCATCGCGCTATCTTGCGCACCTTATCTGTATCGCACTGTTTTGTGCATTCACCCTGCTCATACTATTTTGTACACCCTTAGCATCGCGCTATTTTGTGCATCTGTTTAGCACTGTTTTGTGCATTCACTCTGCATCGCACTATTTTGTGCACTTTACTTGTCAAAACCGGCTTCGCGAAAGCGTATAAGTCCAAATTTCAAACCGGCTTCGCGAAAGCGTATAAGTCCAAATTTCAAAACCGGCTTCGCGAAAGCGTATAAGTCCAAATTTCAAAACCGGCTTCGCGAAAGCGTATAAGTCCAAATTTCAAACCGGCTTCGCGAAAGCGTATAAGTCCAATTATCAAAGTCTTCCTGCATATCATTTGCATCTTGCCCCTGAACTACGCTGGTTTGATTCCTTGCAAAGGGATACGTAGGCAGCCTGCGGGCACAACCATTTATGCATCTATATTTTGCTTGTTTGTCCAAGTCTTCGGCCTTGTCAAAAATGGGTCGTCTCTGGGCTTTGACATTCACTCCCGTCATTGTTATGACTTTCGAGTTCTGTCAAAGAGGGGCAACTGTAGACACCCCATTTTTGACCGCCCTCAAGACTTGGGCATTACTGATGGTTTGCTCGGTGTTGAGAGATGTGCAGGGCACAGGTTCAGTTTCTTCGGCAAGAAGAGAGGAAAATCTTCCAAACACTTTGTTTAGGGGTTTGGAGTTGAAGAAAAGAGGAAAGGAGAGGAGAAAACTGGTTTGGGAGAAGTTCGGCATAGATCCGGGTAGAAGGGAATCGAGCAGCCCTCGCTAAATCGGGCTTATTCAATTCAATACTTGGAGTTAAGCTATGAGGCCACCATCATTGGAAAGAAGACTTCCGGGGCTTCACTTTGCACTCAAGAATCTCCTAGAGCCAAGTCCGGGTGGAGGAGATATGATTGGTTGAAGCTGGGCATCATCCCGGTTGGATCGAGTCTGCGCGACTTCACGGAAAAGGGCATAACTTTTTGCAAAGAAGGAATTTTGATGCAAGGTTTGCGCCATTGGAAAGCTAACTTCCGGGGCTTCGATTTGCATACCCACCGGCCATGTTTTGACCAAGGAATCATCCATCGGCACTATGTTTAGACGACCGGCAGAAAAGAGTGCCGACCGGCACTTTATTTTGGCCGATGATCACACCTTCTGGCCGACCTGAACTCTTTGAACCCCCCAAGCATAGTGCACACCAGCTGTGCCAGCTGGGATGCACAGAACCAGACCCACGTGCATCCATGTGCCTATTTTGCACCATTTTGCACCTTTTGACCCCATTTGGTGCACCCTTTGCTCATGGCTTCTTGAGGAAGCCTTGACCCTTTGTCTTGGCTTCCTCAAGAAGCCTTACCAGCTGTCTTGGCTTCTTGGAGAAGCCCCTTGCTTTAGCTTCTCTTGTAAGCCATTTGCTTGCTCTATATAAGAGCTCTTCCTCTCCATTGCTTAGGGTTGGAAGGTTTGAACAAAAACCAGAGATTGATATATGCATATCTGATATATAGATATATATCTCACCCCCCCTCTCTATATCTATCTCATTTCACCTCCAAACAACCTAGTTCTTGGGCCATTTCCCCTACAACTCATAGCACAAGGCAACCTTGCTCCATTCCAGCGACTTGGGGCTGTTCTTCAGAGCTTAGGAGCACCTAAACTTGGTCCAAGAGGTGCTGGTTTGCTGGTCTTCAAGGGTAAGTCTTCATCTTCCCTTTTCTTGCAATTTCTTGCTTCATATCTTAGCCCTAGTTGCAAGCACTTTTGGGCTCCGACCCAAACTTCAAATAGTCTTATTTTGGGGTCCTCTTCATGTTTGATTGAGGACCCCTTGCTGTTTGGTGGCTGCATCTAGCACCTATCTCAATATCCTCTTGTATGCCATGTTTCTTGCATAGAATATTTGGCTTGTGTATGATCTGTTTCAGAGCATGATGTAAGCTAAGAGTAGGCTTAGTTTGAGACCTTCTTCAACATTGTTGAAGGGCTCAACATTGTTTGCATAATCCTTAGGCTACTTGCTTTGAAATCCATGTTTTAGCCTCATTTTTGCATGGTTTGTTAGCCTTGTATGCTTACTGATTTTGGGGCTGTCATATACTGTAAAGAGGCTTGTTTTGAGTCCTTCTTCAACATTGAAGAAGGGCTCAACCATGTTTGGCCTCTCTATCATGCACTTGCTTTGAAATCCATGTGATTTACCGTAATCTTGCATGCTTTCTTAGCCTATCTTGCTTCTGTTTTTGTGGCTGGTCATACACTGAAAACGTGCTTATTTTGTCATGTATAATATCTGTTTTTTGTTGTTTAGGCCATCCATGGCATGCCTTATATGGCCACTTTGCATTTTGGCTTGCTAGCCTTAAGTGCATGAGTATATAGCATGTGTTGCTTGCATCATTTTAGTGGTTTGGGACCCTCTTACATGCTATTTCAGACCCTAATCCATGCTCACATGTTCATTTTTGTTGTCTCTTTCATGCTTTAAGGGTGTGTCCTTTTATGCCTTGAAATATCCCTCATGCATGCTTGTGTGTTTAGAGCTTTTGGGATGCCGTGTGTGTGAGTTTTGGGTGTGTTTTTGCATGCTGAAAATCTGTCATTTTGGGTTGCTTGATATGTGCCATGTTTGGTCATGAATAGGGGAAGGTTGAATGCACCACTTTATGCCTTTGCCTTAGGCCTTTTGGCTTGTATGCTTACATGGTTGTTTGTCTACATCTTTTGGTCCATTTTGCCACTGTTTTGGGGAGGTTTGAGGGCTGCCCCTTTGTGGTCTAGTCCACCATTGCATGCTTGTCTTATGCTTATTACGTGTTTGGTTCATTAAGTGTTGTGATATGATGGTCACATTGCTTAGGTTGTCTACACTTGCATTACATTTGTATCTTGCATGTCTAAGCATCATACACTTGTCATGTTAGGTTGCATTGCATTTAGTATGCCTTGCATCTTAGTCCCATATTGCATCATTTGCTTTATGTTGCATATATGCATTTCATTACTTGGTTTGGGGTGTCAAACCAAGTGTGGAAAGTGAGGGGTGTTTGCACTTCAAGTGGCAAAACACACCTCCATTCCCAAGTCACCAAGGCCTTTGACTAGAGCATGATAAGGTCTTGGTTTCATGTGTTTGTTTGCATGCATTTTTACATTGAAAATGCAACCTTGGTCCTTAGGCTATCATGCACCAAGGTGCACAATTGATAGCCCTAGAACCAAGTGCCATGCTTCCTTGAGTTCTACACATGATAGGGAGCATTGGCCATGCACAAATATGTCCAAAAGTCCAATGCCATGCACTGCTGTCTGCTGCTGCTGTCAACTGTTTTCTGCAGGAACTATTTAGCCGACCGGCAGAAAATAGTGCCGACCGGCACTGTATTTCTGGCCGATAGATTGTTTTGCAGCCGGTGGCCATCACAAGCAGCCGGTGGTAATTTCTTCCAGCCGGTGATGTTCTGAGGTACTCAGGGGGTCTATCCCAAGACTTTGGCAATTTTCCAGAGAAGTAAGACAGCAAAACAGAGGCAGCAGTGGCACGGTGCGGATTCCCGGGCAAGGCGGACATCGAGCATGCATCATTCGCGCATCCCGAGGCGAGGGGCTGTGGCCCCCATTTATTTCACATTTATTTATTAAGTAATTAGAATTCTGTAATAATTTATTCATTCATTATCTTGGACTGTATTATTATTTTGGTGCCTCCGAGTGAGGGCGAATTTGTAATAAGTGTGTGTGAGTGGGTGTATGTCTTCCAACCCCCATTTCTTTCTATCCCTTTTATTTACCTGCTTATGATGGTAGATTAGGGCATGTTTAATTTAGCACACCTTATGCAATGCATGCGTGCATCCATGCATTTGTTAACATGCATCAGGCTCGGTACATCATACAAACTGCATTGTACTTCAATTCCAAATTGAATACATGTTATTTGTAACATTTCACATGCCATGTTTAGGATAGCCGAGCCTGCCTAGATTACATCTTTGCATGTGTTGCATTAGACATTTCAGTATGCTTAGGTCCATGCATGGATTTCTAATAAGCTTCTGTTTTGGCTTGGAGTACTAGGTGAGCTTTTATGCTTTAGCATATCACATGCGTGTGAATGTTGCCATGATAGCATGCTTACCATGAGGATAAGTGCTTATGTGATATAACTGCATGAATGCCTGTGGATGGAGGTTGAATTACCTAAATTGGGACAACACATTAAAACTGTGAGTTTTAAAGCCCACTAGATAGTGGCAAAACCGTCTTTTCTAAAAGCCCGCTTGAGAGTGGCAAAACCTGCATTTTAGCCTACTTATGAGTAGCAAATCATTTTTCAAAACACACACGTAATGTTTTGTTCCAACTTAGGCGATTTGGTCTATACTTGTTTGCTGTGCGCATAACATAGTAAATCTAGGCTAATAACCGGAATAAGAACACGTAATGTTTTCAAAATCGGATATCACGGTTAGTAGAGGCCGGTTTTCGGACCGGGCGAGAGGGGGTGCTCATAGCTGACCTTCCCCGATCGTACCCAAGCTCCCGAGCCAAGTCAACTTTGGTTATGACGGACACGTGGCCTTCGGCACCGAGTCAGGGTTTCCTAAATTTCCCATTTTAAAAAAATATTTAGGTGGCGACTCTGTAATCTGGCAAAGCAGTCCATGTTTGGCACTTCTTTTCAAAAATCAGTTTTTCTCAAAACGATTTGCCAGAGTTGGACTCTTTGGTTTAGATTTAGAACCGTGACACAAATCGAGTCCGAACTGTAGAGTGAAGCCCACGGGCGCGTCTACACACCCTTGCGCCTTGGCACAAGAGTTAGGTAATCTGCATCCTGATCGAACTCCCAATTGCCTCAAACAGCGACCATCACATCATCCACTCTTTTGCGAGAGCTAACGAGCATGGTGACCAAATGATGGTTACTGTCCTTCACTCTAAGAAAATATTGTCCTTGCCAACCAGAAGATTTGGCAATGACATAACAATGCCGAATGGCAGGATTCCCTAGGTCAAGATGAAGGCGGCGATTCAACTCCACGATGCCCATTACGATTCGATAAAAATTGACGTTTAGCTGAGATGGAATCAAACCCCAGTAACGAAATACAGACCTAAGAGTAAGGTGAAGAGGGAAACAAACACCTCCTTCGGAAATTGCCAAGAGAGGTGTTTTCATAAGTCCTTTCCATGTCAACTTCGCTATCTCCGACTAAGGATAGTTGAATGTCATCGGAGATAGAAAAGTGACGACGAAAAGCGGTAATTTGGTCTTCAAAAAGAAAAGCCTTAAGGTGATTCTCCATGAAAGGATTGGAGTGGAAGATGAAGAGAAGAAGAAGAAAAAAAAACACGAAGGACTGAAAGTGCAAAAAATGAAAGAGAGAATGGGGCTTAGAAGACTTATAGACAGAAATAAAAAGGTCACGAGCAAGAAGAAGAGTAGGAAAGTTACAGATGAGGTCCCAAAGTTAGAAAGTCCCAAGTGTTGAGTAGCAGTGGAGTCTCAAATGAGATGAAGGGGCGAAAAGCTTTCAAATTGCATTAAATGAAGAGTACGAAGAAGCGGGAAGCAATAATTATTCTTTATCGCGTCTTTTCTAGCATGATTATTGAGAAAGCGTGTCCGCCGCATTCCCAAATTCCAAAGTGCTTCAAATACAGTGAATTGATCTTTTGGCAACCGAGTATGCCCACTACACAGAACCATGGGTAGCCGAATACTCGGAAGGCAATTATGGGAGCCAAAAAATAGTGGCCCAAAGAAGTATATAGGGCCCAAAAACATAGTTCAATCCAACTGAGCCTAATCCGAGATCGGCCCATTGGGTGAGCCTATTAGGCTGAATCAGAGTTGAGTAAAAGGCATTGAAAGGAACGAACGCCAAGTAATGAGTCCCGATTGTGGGTAGTCGAGCCGAGTAGTTCATATAAGTCGGCTCTAACTCCCAACCTATGGGTCCGAATTACATTCCGTCTGTTGTCACAGGTCCTAATTGTCATAGGGAAACTGTCCGTGAGAGCCACACAGCGGTTCGAGAGCTGTTTCGAATTTTCGCCCCCGAAACTCCCTTTTTCGACTAAGTTTAAGTCGTTTTTGGCTCTAACTCATAACCTTTGGCCCGAATTACATTCTGTCTATTGTCACAAGTCCTAATTGTCATGGGGAAGCTGTCCGTGACAACCACACGGTGGTTCAGGGACTATTTTGAATTTTTGCCCTCGGAACGCCCTTTTTCAACTAAGTTTAAGGCGTATTCGGCTCTAACTCCCAATCTACGAGTACAAATTAGATTCCATCAATTGTCACAAAGTCCTATTTGTCAAGGAGAAGCTATCTGTGAGAGCCACAAGGTGGTTTGGGGGCTATTTTGAATTTTTGCCCCTAAAACGCCATTTTTCAACTAAGTTTAAGGCGTTTTCGGCTCCAACTCCCAACCTACGGTCCGAATTACATTCCGTCTGTTGTCATAGGTCTTATTTATCATAGGAAAGCTATCTGTGATAGCCACATGGTGGTTCGGGGGCTATTTTGAATTTTGGCCCTTGGAACACCCTTTTTGACTAAGTTTAAGGCGTTTTCGGCTCTAACTCCCAACCTACGGGTCCGAATTACATTCCGTCTGCTGTCATAGGTCCTATTTGTCAAGGGAAAGCTATCTATGAGAGCCACAGGGTGGTTTGGGGATTGTTTTGAATTTTCACCCCCAGAATGCCCTTTTTCGACTAAGTTTAAGGCATATTTGGGTCTCCCAGCCTACGCGTGCTAATTACATTTCGTCTGTTGTCACAAGTCCTATTTCTAAAGATGTGCTAAGTAAGGTGTTTTGTCATGGTCCTATGTGTTTTTTTTTTTTTTAAGTTTATCATTTAATGAAATTCCATTGTTGCTATAACATGGGAAATTTGCATCATTAAATATTCTCACCGCCCCTCTTCTTTTTTTACATAATTAATTAATTAGTTGACGAATTAATGTTTTCTTTCTTTTCTCTTCTTATTTGTCTAATGTCAAAACAATTTCAAGTGGTCCAAAACAATAATGTCAATATGTGAAGTATTTTTGTAGAAGTTTTAGTATCATGTGAATAAATTTCTTCTTACCAAATACAACGATGCCTGTCTGAACCCTCCTACAAAGTTGTGAATCGTAAAACAACGTCATTCAGATGATTAAGTCGTTCTTGTTGCACCTTTCTTGCTTTTTTTTTTTTTTTTTCCTTTCTTCTACTTCTTTCATCAGCTCCTCTCTCCCTCATCATCTCTTCACGATCTCTCTGGCGCTCTTCTTTCTCCTTCATCAAATCTTCATGATCTTTTTGGAGTTCCTCACAAAAAACCTCCATCTCAGATCTCATTGCCTCCATTTGTTTGTCACAAGATCGTGTCACACTATCAGATGGTGAATAGGGTCGTGGGCCAATCCTAAATCCACGCAAGTAATTCTTTCTCTGTCCAAGCACTTGCCGTGAGAGTGCCTCATGTGTCAATTGCGTCCCCAAATCCGTGGCTGATGCTTGTAGATTCACCATCGCATCCTGTTATTACAAAAAAAAAGTAGACTATTCAACAAAGGCACAAAGAATGACATGCAATTTTGTGCTAAGATACTAATTAATATTAAATACAATTGGAAAAAGAGTTTAATCCTTACATGTAGCTCACCACATTTGGGATAAATCCATTCGTTTGTATTCTTTGACTTGTGTGATTTTGAATAAGATTCCGGAAAATCCAACTCTTCATTCTCATCTACCTGCGACTTTCAAATAACAAAATTAATTCATCACAATAGTAACCATGACTTTTGGTTACACATATAAGTGATGAGAAATAGTTTTCAAATGCATTTAGCTCACCATGATTGACATTGCTATTGGAAATGATTGAGATTCACTTGTATGATTGTATGGTAGCAAACTCCTGTTTGCTTTACCAACTTTTGAGCGTTTCTGAAAAAAAATGAATTATTCAAGAATTAGTACATATCAACGCATAATACACAACTAAAACAATAGAGTTGTTTATATTTGTTTGTTACCAAATGAGATTCATCCTTCCAAGCCACATCAATCATATATTTCCAATCGTCCAAGCAAACTTTTGTAGGTGAATGACTATATGGGCCATCAACACCCTTTTTTCAAGTTTTTCGAAGTGTTGCTTCAGGTTATACCTCCAATCCTTGTACAAGAGATACGCCTTTGTATCAACAATCTCTTGAGCTTGTTCATCAGTATGAAAATCCTCACAATTTCAAACTTGTCCTGCAAGCATAAGTGTGTGAAGTATTACACAAATTAAATGCAGCAATTGCAAATTAACGTAATGAAGACATTTAGTTTAAGGTCAGAAATTACTAGCACAGCTTGTACAACATCATCTTTGATACTCTGATCAATTTTCTTCCATGACTTCACTCCCTTGAGAGAGCACAACCGCCTTACCTGCAATCCCAACTCATTTGTTGTAGGGGTGGCATTCCCTCCAGTGAGTGCATTCAACATTCAACCAAGCTATCATCAAAGCTTACGAATTATAGGAAACAACCAAGGCTTAAATGCTTATTCAGAAAGGTGAATTAAATTAATAAAAAGTATTTATTAAGTAAAAAGGAACTGGTAGAAATAAAAAAATAATAATAAAGGTTGTGGTGCAGCCACAAGCATAGATTGTGCACTAAAAAAAAAAAGAAAAAAGATTTCAGGTGTCAAAAGTTATGAATTTATTAACAACCCAATAAATTATGGGGAATTCCAACAGTGAACAAATGTGCTGGTTGGTTCTATGGTGATTAATAATGGATGTGTGGTGTATGTGATTCCTCATCCTTGGACCTCTCAATTATCTTCATTGATTATAGAACACAACTATCTTTATGTTAGAAAATAAATTAATTAAAAAAAAGTTCAAGTACCGTGGAGTACATTGAATGAATAGAAATGACTATAATAAAAGATCCAAATCTTCTTATTTCAGGTGACACTATTCTTGTTGTCTATTGGGGAGGGCGGAGGACAGGGTGGTGGTGGTTATTGTTAACTCTTTGTATTTCAGTAACAATAATGGTCTCCTTCGTATTGCTATTACAAACGTTTAAGAATATAAGACATTTAAGCATGTAAACTCAAAATTTGAGATGGCATTTTTCCTTTTGTATTTTGTTTCATTTTCCATGTCTACATGTGTGTGCGCATTTGGAGATATGGTGGTCAAAGGCAGAGGTAGGCCTAGTTGAATTTTGATTCTTTATTTTTATAAATTAATGTAGAATTTTATCAAATTTTTTTTAGGGTTTACAGATTGACCCCAATGGAATTAGGAAAAAATACAAAAAATCAAACCCTTTCCCCCTCACTCAACCGTATTAGGGGGGAACAAAATTTATGCAAAACTTTTCCGGTTCTCCCTCCCTTCCTCCCTCCCTCCTTCTCACTCTCTCTTTCTTTAATAAGGTTATCATGTGTTTTGATAGCACATATAATGAGGTTATCATGCTGCATTCAAAAAATGAAAACACGTAGGGTTGATTTTTGTTGAAGCAATAGAATTAACGTCCCCAAGTTATATTTTTTATTTTTGATAGGTTGCAAAAATAAATAAAATGACATAATGGCATTGATGATGACTTGTTGAATGACCCCACTAAATGAAATTCCTAGTTGCACTCTAACTGGTGGTGCGGGGACAGCTAGGATGAAACCAAGTCTGCAAATGCCTCAAGATGAGGAGTGGAAAGCACAAAGATTTATCATCAACTATGCCTTGGCTGGTTAGTCCCCTAATAGGTGAGAAACTTATTCATAAAACTTCAAGCTGTCATACCCAAACCACAATCTAGGCAAGCCACAAAAAGCCTTTGACAGTAACACTCAAAGTACACTTGTAAAGATTTTCATTCATTTTATACTCTTTCTAGTGATTCCCAATGTCATTTCTAAGTAGTTTCACTACGAGGTTCATCATCAGCATCTAGAGATCAAATAATTACATAATCATAATTAGTTAGCCATGAATGGAATAGCCTATGCTAGCCACAAATAGCTGGTACCTAGTGTATAGGAATCAGTTGTTTCAACCAACAAATGTTGCAAAAGCAACATACTTTTCTAAATAGAATGTAGGCATAACACTAAAGAAGAATATCAGAAGAACTAATACCCTCCAACCTACACTCAACCCTAACAGTGAACAAGCAAACTAACAAATACAAAAATTTGTGCTACCTTGTTGCATTTTAGGCACTAGAATAATTTCAATTTCATAGATCAAATAAAGAAAGGTCACTAGATTCAAATTCTGATAGCATTCCTGCCACTAGACTATATGATGAACAACCAACTTCAATAAGCGAACCATTGAAAATAATTATACCATAATGTTCACGCTTTAATAATGGTCTTGACAAGGTGAGTCACACTCAAAATCATTCAAATAGAGCTGTTCAGTTCCTGTCAATATAGAAGGAATTTTCAAACCATACAAAATAGTGATGTAACTGAAATCCTATATCTCTCAAAATCTTAAAATACCAAGCAAATGCCGAACAACCTTGTAACCAAATCAACTTTGAGATGCTAAGATACTCAATTGCCAGAGAAATAACCTACTTCTAATAGAAATCAAACCAATTTTGGATATGAAGAATAACATAATTTCATAGAAATCAAACAATTCAACCAAACCCATTTATGAAATCAACACAAAATTAAACTAAAAAAATCATATAAACCCTAGATGAAGTGTATGAGATAGGGAAATAGGGCAACGCAGAGAGAGAGAAACAGAGAGATGGCTCAAGAGAGTGAGAGAGCGAGAGAGAGAGAAAGAGACCCAAATCGACAGAGAGGGAGAGGATCGAGAGCGACAGAGAGAGAGGGACAAGAACCTGTGATTTGCGGCAGTGGAGGTGGTGATTTGTGGTGATGGCGACATGAGACAGTAGCCAGCAACGGTGAGGTGGTTACCGTCACTAAGTGTGCGTCTAGTTTGGTGTACTGGTCTGTGCATGTTTGTGAGACAGAACAGAGAAAAGATCTATGTGAAAGAAATAAGAGGGAAGGGCGCCAATATTTCCCTCTAAAAACAATTCAGTGCCTTTACCGACTAAATAAATATTTGTCGCCAAATGTAATCAATAGCTACTAAACATTTGTAGCTGTTTGTTTAATATTGGCTACTAAAAATCTTTTTTTCGACAATAACTACCCATCTATGACTACAGTTTTTTAGTCACTAATATTTTGGTCAGCAAAAGGCTGTGTACGCCGACTAAAACCATAATTAGTGGCTTAAAATGTAAACAAATGCTAACTAAAACTTTTTTAGTCGCCTATTGATATATTTTCAGCGACTAAATATTATTTTAGTCAGCAATTTTAGTCAGCAATAACTAACATATGGCTACTAAAAAAATTTAGTAGCTAAAAATTAAATCATTGACGACCAACAAGAAAATTTGTCAGTAAAGGTCTAACTTTTGGCAACTAAAAATGTTTTAGTAGCCAAAAGTGGTCTCCAAAAGTGCAGATTGTTATAGTGAAAAGAATGGGAGTAGGGTAGGGAAGGAGTTGGGCGTGGTAGCCGAAGTTGGGAAGGGATGAGAAAGGATGCCTCAACCAAAGTTGGTGGTGGTGGGTGTTGGCTGGGGTGGTGGATAGGGTTAAGGTTTGAGACAATTAAGGTTAAATTTAGTATTAAGTGAGTTGTTTAAATAATTTTTACAAATTTTAAAATGTGAGATCCAAAAAATTATATAGGTGCTACCAGTAACACCACAAATAAAATTAAAATAGTGCAGTGGTATGTAAGTTGGCTTGCTAATCGAATGGCTCGGGCTTGAGTGTCATAGATGACACTCTCCTTTATTCATTCCCCTCCCCCACTAAAAATTAACTCCTAACTTCTACTAATTTATATAGATATTCCTAATAATTGTTTTCATCAACCCAAAATTAATAACTAGATCCAAAGAAATCCAAATCTTAAGTATTAACATATCCTTTGATTTATGAAATATTTTTGGGCAAATTCATAAATTTGCATTGATCCTTTGTTATTGAGGTCATTATGGCTTTGATGGGTATAAAATGAAGGTATTTGATATGTATTCACGTTTCTTCTTCTATTTGATGATGGTTATCATTATGCCTTGCAATTCATAAGTACATTCAGGTACTCCATAAATAAACTATCTTGCATTAGTTTTGAGGATGTAAAATTTTAAAAATTGTTCAAACTCGATTCATGTTCAATTAATAAATATTTGTTTGGCATCAGTTCATTATGTAAATAAATTAAATTTGAACACATTTTTAAAACTCATAAGTTTTCAAACTAATTATTTCATTTCTTTCAGACTCGACTCGATTACAAGCATTATAAATAACAAAATTACTTAAATCCAGCTTGCGATTAATATTGGCCCATATGTTAGGACGATTAAGCAAACTGTCTAAAGCCCCTTCTTAAAACCTCAACTTTTAAGGCCCTTAATAATGGCCTAGTATTTGTAAAGCCCAAAGTGTATTATTTGTTTAGGCCGAAAAGATTCAGACCTCATTGTAATTATTTTAAACTTAAACAAATCACAAAAAAAATAAAATAAGAAAAAAGGTAAAACAAAAAAGAAGAAGATGAAAAAAAAAAGGAAAACATCCCATGCTTCCAAATGAAAAAGGCATTTTTGTAAGAAAGTTGTCTCCATGTTGAAAATTTTAGTAACGCTTTGAAAATGTTTTTAGGGCAGAGGTCCCGACTTTTTAATTGTTAAAATGATAAAAAATATTTGATCTCAAAATGTTTTTAATTGATAATGACGAAAATATTTGGTCCCTAAAGATATTAATAATATATTAGCAACCAAATTTATTGGTTTAAGTGAGAATATTAATAGTCATTTTTATAATCTTATAAGTAAATTATCAAATGTTTAAATTTGTCCCTAAAAAATTATTTTTAACGACTAAATTTAATTAGTTCCTAAATATTAGTCTTTAAAAGACTAATTTCTTGTAGTGATTGCAGAATTCAATATCTCACAATATTTGTTTGCTTTCAATTTTTCTGAACAAAAAGATATTTAAAATAATTTAAAAATTACTTTCACCCAAAAAATGGTAAAATCATTTTAAATAATAGATGCAAACCCCCTCTGTGGCATGCAAACCCCCTCTGTGGCATCTCAATTATGTGAAGGATAGGATTTTATATTGCAATAACAAATCTAAACTGTGAAGGAAATAATAGGTGCCGTTTGGTAACACTTATGTTTTTAGTTTTCAGTTTATATTTAAAAAAATTTAAAAAACTCAAATAAAAACTTGTTTGGTAAATTTTGATTTATAAATCAGTGGTCTCAGTTTATAAATTTGGCCAAAAAATGTAAACTCAAAAAATGTGTTTCCGTTTTGAGTTTTGAGTTTTTTTTTTTTTTTTTTTACCACCCAACACTAGTCACCACCCGCCACCATTTTCCACCACCGTCTTCCGCCACCACCACCTACTTCCACCACCACCTGCCACCCACCAGCCACCATCACCCACTCGCCACCACCACCCATCCCTCGCCGCTACCACCACCACCACTACCACCTACCACCCACCTGCCATCCACCCGTCACTACCCACCACCCACTACTACCATCCACCGCCCGCCACCACTACCCGCCACCTACCTGCCGCCACCACCACTCACCATCTACCTGCCACTCACTACCCACTTGCCACCACCATCCACCACCAGCCACCCACCACCACCAGCCACCTGCCACCTGCCACCCACCCGTTACCACTACCCACCACCACCACTACCACCCGCCACCCACCTGCCACCACCACCCACCACCCATCTGCCACCGCCACCCGCCACTACCACCCACCCGCCACCACTCGCCACCACCCACCATCCGCCATCCACCTGCCACCACCACCCGCCATCCGCCACCCACCTGCCACCACCACTACCCACTCGCTACCACCCACCGCCCGCCACCGTCACCCACCCACCCACCAACCATCATTACCCGCCACCTACTCGCTACCACTACCCACCCGCCACCACCCACCACCACCCGCCATCCGCCACCCACCCACCCACCCACCCATTACCACCACTCGCCACCTACTCACCACCACCACCCACCACCCGCCACCACCACCACCACCACCACCACCACCCACTCGCTACCATCCACCACCCGCCACCGTCACCCACCCACCACTACCCACCGTCACCACTTTCCACCACTGCCTTCCGCCGCCACTTGCCACCACTTGCCATTTCTCACTCTTTTTTATATTTTTAAATTTTTTAAAACATTTTGTCAATTACCAAACGCATTTGTAGTTTATGTTTTTCTAAAAATAAACAAAAAATAAACAAAAACCAGTTTATACAATTTTTGTAAATATAAACTGAAAACGTAAACGTTACCAAACAGACAATACATTATGGAAGTTTTTGTTTGTATTGAATATGTTTTGAAATTTTAAACTGTAATTACTAAAATTAAAATTAGCAATAACGTTATGTTAGGTTGTGATTTTATATTGCAATCACAATCACAAATTTTTGGCAATGATGAATTTTTAAATAAAAAAATTAGCTTAATTTATATAAATTAGGTTTTGAAATAATTATAAAATGAGTATTTGAATGTTATGAAAATTAAAAACATTGAGAAGAATATATTAGAAAATCATTCCATAAAATAACATGTGTATAAGTGTTATATATTATGAAATTATATTATGGAAATCTTTGGTTGAAGGAAATATTATTGGTTATCAAAAGATATTACAAAATCATGATAATTTTATAATTTCAATTATTAATGTATATAAAGTATATCATTTTTCTATAAATTTTTTTATAGAAAAACTTACACTGAATTGAAATTCCCCCAATGTCATTTTACAATTATTGATACTACAATGTCAAATCACAAAATTTAAGGGAATCTATTAATATATTATTGACAATTATTAAGAGAATTTGAAAATCAATTTAATTTATGTAAATTAGATTTTGGATCAATTAAAAAATGTGTATTTTGAGTGTTAAACAATTTAGAAATATGAGAAAAGTAGATTGGCATTTCTAGCTTCAAAACGGCCATAATATTTTTGCTTATATAATACTATAGATTAGATTTTGGACCAATTAAAATATGAGATGTGTATTTTGAGTGTTGTACAATTTAAAAAATATGAGAAAAAAATAGATTGCTTATATAATAGTATAGATATTATGGAATTTGTATCTATATTATAATATTATAAAATTATATTATGAAAATCTTTTGATTGAAGCAAATATCAATCAAAGATTTTTTTTCTAATAATCTCTAACTTCTACTAATAAATATAGATTGATAAAAACAAAATAATGTTAGAAATGGGTTTTGGAAATTCTGAAAAAAAAAAAAAAAAAAAAAAACAACAACAACAACAACAACTAGATTTTTTTTAAAACTTTGGTCTAATTTTTAGGTGGGACCCATGCGCTGAATTTTGCAGGTCAAAGTGGTAACGCGTTCTATGTCGCGTTGTGATTCACATGGTATATTTGGTTGCTCAAAACCATTATCGGATAAATGGGAAATTGAAGCCAAAGTGAGCTCCATGGAAATGGAGTTTTTGGTGGAAATTTCTTAAAAGTGCGGTTTAGGTTTGTCCCACATTGATTTGGTGGGAAACTTTGAGTGGGTTTATAAGGCTTGGAGTTGGAACTTAGGGTAGGCCCCAAGGGGCACCCAAGTTTTGTAGAGAGGGAGGTTATAGGCAAAATGGGCTAGACCAATTGGACCCAAAATAAACACACGCGCATGCCGCTGCCGGTCGGGCTAGGCTTGGGTGCGGGTGTGTGGTGTGTGGTTGGGTTGAGCTTGTCTAGCCAAAAATATTTGAATTTATTTTTTATCTTTGGAAAATATATTTTGACCATTTGAATTTAAATTTCAGTTGGAAAATTCAAATTCAATTTTTGCACATCTTCACGGTTTCTGTACAAACAGATCCGAAATTCTATACAAATTCGAAACTGTTCAAATACAGTTTTTATCTGTCCGAATTTAAATTTGAACCCAAACAGTCTAAATTCAAACCCAGCAGGTTCAGTACCTGTTCAAACAAGTATGCTACATGTTCAATTCAAAATAAAAGGGTGCCACTACACCTATATATAGACAAGTCCTTCATTTGGATTAATCACTCTAATTTTCGTCCTTAAATCTGCTACTGCTCTCTGCATTTTGCTACATCTAATTTTCTGTGAGAAAGAGTGTAAACACAAAGTGTGTTCGTTGTGCGAATAAATTATAGTGCTGTATTTATTCGTTGTTGATCATTTTATCCTGGGAGATAGACGTCCGAAAATCTGAAAGTACCGTAGAGAGAACGAATATGTCTTAAGGACACAGTGTTAAACACTGAACTTGATCAAAAGTTTGTTCAAGAAATTAATCAAGTAAGTTGTTAATTTATTTTCTGATTTATTATTTATTTAAATCAGATTTTGTTTTTGTTTTTGTAACAAAATAAAAATTATTTTATTTTTCTAGTTTGATTTTTGTAATCAAACATAATTTCTCATTTTCTTTTATTTCTTCTGTACTCTGTTTGTTGTTAAGTACACAAACAGAATTTACTTTTCAAATACAGTGAAGATTGTCCAACAATCTTAAGACAGTTTAATTTTTGGTGTTATCATTGTATTTAATTTTCTGTAATTTCATAAAGTGATATTCTTGTTGGAAAATACAAATAGTAGTAATATACTGTTTGACGAATAGTAGTAATATACTGTTTATTTTCTTTGACAACTAGTAGTAATATACTGGTGTGTTTGTGTTACAGAAAATTATTGTGGTATTTTATTTTTCTAGCTTTAGTAACAAGGAAAATAAAATTATTTTGTGTTATAATTTATTTTCTGGTTTTAGTAATTAGAAAATTAATTTGTGTTTTGATTTTTACTGATTTTTGTAATCAGATATTATGGCTACTGCAATTGAAACTATAACTAGAAGTGGTACTCCAATTGTTACACCAACTCCGGTCCTTATCCAGAAACATGTACAAGTTCCGATAAATCATGAAGAAAAATCGAAAAAATTTAATGGCACTGAGTTTAAGAGATGGCAGCAGAAAATGTTGTTCTATCTTATAACTCTAAATTTGGCCTGGTTTCTCCGCGAAGAGGCTTCAGTACTGAGAGAGGATGAAAGTGATCGACAAGTTGTTGCCGCTGTAGATGTTTGGAAGCATTCTGATTTCCTGTGCAGAAACTACATCCTAAATGGCCTTGACAACATGTTGTATAATGTTTACAGCCCTCTGAAATTAGCAAAAGAATTGTGAGATTCTTTGGAGAAAAAATACAAGACAGAGGATGCTGACACAAAGAAATTTGTTGTCGGTAAATTTCTGGACTTTGTTATGGTAGACTCCTAAACGATAATTTCTCAAGTTCAAAATTTTTAAATAATTTTGCATAATATTCATTTTGAAAGTATGTCTCTTAGCGAGTCTTTCCAAGTCGCTGTGGAAAAGTTACCACCGGCTTAGAAAGATTTCAAAAATTATTTAAAACATAAAAGTAAGGAGATGACCATGGATGAATTAATTGTAAGATTGAGAATTGAAGAAGATAACCGAAAGACTGAAAAAAGGAATGGGAAAAATCCCATAGAGTCCAAGGCTAATGTGGTTGAACAAGTTCACAAACCACATAACAAAAAGAAGAAGTTCACTGGAGATGTTTCTAAACAAGGCGACAACAATGGCAATAAGAAGTACAAAGGAAAATGCTATAACTGTGGCAAGATTGAACATCAAGCTTTTGACTGCCGCCGCCTGTAGACGTCCCCGAACGCCCCGGGAGGGAAATCCCAATTTGTTTCATTTGGGCTCACTACAGTTCAGGACTCAATGTCACGGTCCTGTATCTAATCTCGCAAAGTGCAATGCAAGACCGATGAATCATCAAAGAATCCAAATCCGACAAATCATTTTTGGAAAACAGATTTTTAGAAAGAAGTGCCAAACATGGACTGCTTTGCTAGATACAGAGTCGCCACCTAAATATTTTTTTTTGGGGGAATTTAGGAAACCCTGACTCATTTGCCTAAGGCCACGTGTCCGTCATCACCAAAATTGCCTTGGCTCGGGAAGTTGGGTACGATTGGGGAAGATTAGCTATGAGCATCCTCTCTCGCCCGATCCGAAGATCAGCCTCTACTAACCATGATATCAAGTTTTGAAAATGTTATGTGTTCTTATTCCGGTTTATTAGCCTAGAATTACTATGTGATGCGCACAACATACAAGTATAGACTGGATCGCCTGAATTGGAACAAAACATTTCATGTTTGCTTTGAAAATGGTTTGCTACTCGCAAGTAGGCTAAAATGCAGGTTTTGCCACCCTCGAGTGGGCTTTAGAAAAGATGGTTTTGCCACTATCTAGTGGGCTTAAAACTCATAGTTAATACATTGTTCCAATTTAGATAATCCAACCTTCAC
The DNA here is from genome assembly GCA_022316695.1 of Camellia oleifera. Taxonomy (NCBI): domain Eukaryota; kingdom Viridiplantae; phylum Streptophyta; class Magnoliopsida; order Ericales; family Theaceae; genus Camellia; species Camellia oleifera. Next base: position 725,475 of record CM039306.1, on the reverse strand, counting down.
CCACAAGCACTCAGGCAGATATATCACATAAGCACATAGCCTCATGGTAAGCATGCTATCATGGCAGTCACTCATACACATGCAAGGATGCTAAAGCATAAACGCTTGCCGAGTACTCCGAACCAAAACAAAAACTAGTTAGTAATCAAATGCATGATCCTAGTTCATGTTAAGATGGCTAATGCAACACATACAGAATGCAATTAGAATAGGCTCGACTAATCTAAGAATGGCATGTAAAATGTGACAACTCGATACACGTATTCAAGTTGGAATGGAAATACTATGCAGTTAGTATGATGCGCCGAGCTCGGTGCGTGCATTACGAATGAATGTATGCAAACATGCTATCATAAGTATGCTAATCAAAACATGCCCTAAACTAACCATCGAAAGCTAGTAAATAAAAGGGAAGAAAGACGTGGGGTTGGAAGACATACACACACTCACGCACACTTATTACACAATTGCCCTCACTCGGAGGGTCCGAATAAATATTACAAAACAAATAAATAATTAACTCTTCTAACTAATTAAATATTACATATCTTCTATTTAATTAACAGATTAAATGTAGAAAGAGGATGGCCGCAGCCCCGCCTCGGAATGCTGGGATAATGCATGCTTGACTCACTGCGCCTGGAAACCCGTGCCATGCCACTGTTGCCTCTATTTACACTGCCTTGCTCCTCTGAAAATTCTGAAAGTCCTCAGACCCATTTTGGATCACCCTCTGAGTGCTCTGGGGTATCACCGGCCACAAGTCAAGTTCACCGGCCATGGGTATGGGCTTATCAGCCAAAAGTTACACCACCGGCTGGACATTGATGGTCGGTCGGCACTGTATGTGGCCGGTCGGCCATTTTTTCTTGCAGAAACCTGTTTTTGACAGCAGCAAAGGGCAGACAGTGTATGGCAAGGAAATTCAAAGCAATGTATGCATGGACACTCTCCCAATCATGCTATGGACTCATGGGAGTGTGACCCTCAATACTCGGGCCACCAATCACGCATTTCGATGCATGATGGCCTAAGGCACCAAGTTTGCAACTCAATGTAAATGCATGCAACCAAAACAAATGAGTGCTAACACCCTATCATGTCGAGATCAAGGGGATCGATGACCGAGGAGTGAGACGTGTTTCGTCACTTTAAGTATGAACACGCCTCATTCCTCATGCTTGGTTTGACACGCCAAACCAAGCAAAAATGCGATGCATGTGTGAGATGTGACTCAAGTATGCACATGAGGCTAAGGCACCAAAACATGCGAAATGTAATGTGACCTATAATGCAAGTATGCAATGTGCCAAACATGCGATGCAAACATGATGTGCAACTAGCTAAGCAACAATGCAAACATGCAAAGATGATACAATGCAAACATGAGACCAAAGTAATGCAACATGTCAAAACATGCAATGGTGGACTTAAACTAAAATGGGAGGCCTCAGCCATGCCCCAAAACAGTGGCCATAGATGATGCAATAAGGACACAAATCATGCATGCAAGCATGCACATACCAAGGCCTATCACCTAAGCATGGAAGGGGCAACTTTCAATGACACTTGAAGGTGATAAATATGGACATTAAACACTCATGTTAAACTCTGAAAAGCATGTGAAGGATGATGTCAAAACATGCTAGGAAATGGATGCGAAATGAGAGGCATTCAAGGCCACAAAAGAGGGCATTACTTAACACCTACCCCAAGCAAACATGGCATGGATTTTTCAATGCAAAACAGAGTTTTATCATGCAAAAATGAACCCCAAAACCCACTGACATGGCAACCCAAAGCCTCAAACACATAGGCATGCACAATGCTTCATTCCAAGGCACAAAAGGACACCTCTTCGAGGCATGGAAAGAATGATGAATGCAAGCATACAACCATGGATTATGGATTGAAATATGATCTCCAATGATGCCAAATCATGAGAATAAGCTAAGCTAAGCATGCTAGTGACCCACACACTCAAGGATAACAAGCTAGAATGCACGATGGCTATACAAATCATGGAAAAAATGATCAAGACGACCAAAACCAGACCTCAAGCATGGCAAAACAAAGTTGAAATCTTCATGAGGTTAAGCCAAAACATGCGAGTATGGTAGTCTAAATGCAAGATGCATGTTTAGGCAAATAATGGGATTATAAGACAAGCATGTGATGCACGCATGAGACCACCAAAACCACTCAAAATAGAGGCATACCATGACAAAATATCACCAAATATCCACTGAAATGATGCTAAAAACTACGAAGCATACATGCTACCATATTAAGCCCAAAATGCAAGCCAATGAGACACAAAGGGAGAGGGGTGTCCCTCCCCTATACAAGACCTCAAAACCACTTCACCACCACTGAAAATCCTCTGGATTTCAGTGGTGAGAAGGCCAAAACATGAAAGTTCCAAAGCTCGACCGAAGAAAGCACAAAAAGGGCCAAACAAGGCCTAAGAGGGGTAGGTTGACCCCAAACACAAAAGAGACCTTAATGAAACATCTTAAGCATGAAAAATCAGAGTTTTTATCAGTTATACACGAAGCTCAAAACAGCATGCAAAGTAGGTCAAAAGCTAGTGCAAGATTAGGGAATATAAAACAACTAACTCACCCTTGAAGAACACTTGAAGAACAGCCACTCCAGCCCCTTTTTCTGATCAAAACCAACCCAAAACCTTCAAGAACAACCTCTCAACACCTCAAGAACCGAAGTATGGTGCAATACTATGTGTCCTAGTGCAAAACTAAGAACAAAACACACTTTAAGGCTCTCTAACACACACAAATGAAGAGAGAGAGGGAGATATAGAGAAAGAGTGGTTTATATATCAAAATATATATGTTTTAGGTCTGATTTTGCTGAACCAAAACAAAGGAGGAGGAGGGGACTCTTATATAGACAATGGAAAAGGCTAAGCTTCCAAGAGAAGCTATCCTAAAGGGGTCAAGTCTTCCAAAGGAAGCTAAGCTAAGGGTGCAAGCTTCTTGAGGAAGCTAAGACAAAGGGTCAAGCTTCCTCAAGAAGCTTGAGCAAAGGGTGCAACAAGTTGGATCAAAAAAAGGGGTCAAAGGTCCAAAACAGCCACACTCGTACATGGGAGGGAGGGTTCGTGCATTCCAGCTGGCACAGCTGGCATGCATTATGCCTGTAAAAGGCAAAAAGGTGGTATCGGCCAGAAAAGGAGGCCATCGGCCAAATAAATGGTCGACCGACCACACCAATTGCCGACCGGCCATCACCAATGGCCGGTATAATGAAATCAAGGCTGGTGGCCTCAAGCCATGGCCGGTGAACTGTAGGGATGGCCCACAAGCCATTCTCTGCCTCTCAATGGCAAAACACAAGTGTTTAGTGCAAAACCAAACACAAAATAGTCGAGTTGAGAGATCCTGAGGCAAGGCGCACAGCCGAGACCTCCGGGAACTCAAAACGAACACAAACATGGATGATCACCGGGTGCTCAAACGATGACGTCCGAGTCTTGAGGACGGTCAAAAATGGGGTGTCTACACCGCCCTAAGAAGGATCGCGAAAGCACAAGTAAGAAGACTACGAATCAAGCTAATGTGACAGAATTAGATTACATCTCTGACGGGGTAAATGACATTAACCTCTCTACTGTGGTGTTTGAGGCTAATTTGGTTGGAAATCCCAAGGAATGGTGGTTGACACTAGAGCAACTCGTCACATTTGTGCGGACAAGAAGATGTTCACAACCTACAATGAGGCTGCAAATGGTGAACAACTTTTCATGTGAAATTCTTCCACTTCTACTGTAGCTGGACAAGGAAAGGTGATCTTGAAGATGACATCAGGGAAAGAACTAACCCTTAACAACGTACTGCATGTACCTGACATCCGGAAGAATTTGGTTTCTGGTTCTTTGTTAAGTAAAAATGGCTTTCGGCTTGTCTTTGAGTCTAATAAATTTGTATTAACAAAGAGTGGTATGTATGTTGGTAAGGGGTACATGAATGATAGTCTCTTCAAATTGAATGTAATGACAGTTGTACCAAAAGTTGCTATTAATAAGAATAACACATCTTTTGTTTATATTCTTGAGTCGAATTTATGGCATAGTAGATTAGGACATGTAAATTTTGATGCTTTGCGTAGATTAATTGGTTTGGATTATATACCAAAGTTTGAAATTGATCCTAATCACAAATGTGAGATTTGTGTAAAAGCGAAACTAACTAAGGCTCCATTTAAATCGGTTGATAGAAAAACCGAACCTCTAGAATTAATTCATACTGATGTATGTGATCTTAAATTTATTCAAACTAGAGGAGGCAAAAAGTATTTCATAACATTTATCGATGATTGTACAAGATATTATTATGTTTATTTACTTAAAAGTAAAGATGAAGCCTTAGAAATATTTAAACTCTACAAAACTAAAGTTGAAAATCAACTTGGAAAAACCATTAAAATGGTTAGAAGTGATAGGGGTGGTGAATATGATGCACCATTAAATGAATTTTGTGCACAACATGGCATTATTCACCAAACTACAACACCTTATTCTCCACAACAAAATGGAATTGCTTAAAGAAATAATAGAACCCTTAAAAAAATGATGAATGCCATGTTACTAAGTTCAGGTTTACCGCAGAACTTGTGGGGGGAAGCAATATTGTCTGCTAATTATGTTCTTAACAGAATACTCTACAAGAAAACCAACAGCACTCCTTGTGAATTATGGAAAGGTCGACCACCTTCCTATAAATACTTAAAAGTGTGGGGATGTTTGGCAAAGGTAGAAGTTCCTGTTCCTAAAAAGACTAAGATATGACCAAAAACAGTGGATTGTGTGTTTATTGGTTATGCTCAGAATAGTAGTGCATATCAATTTTTGACTTATAAATTAGAAATACCTGATATAACTGTGAACACTATTATAGAGTCAAGGAATGCTGTGTTTTTTGAACATGTCTTTCCTTACAAGAAAGGATAGGAATTAAGTTCACAGAAAATAACTTATGATTGTACACAAAGTTAAGAGACTAATGACAATCAAACACAAGAGACTAGTAATGGTCTTGACCAACAGGATTTAACCGATGATGAACCAAGACGAAGTAAGAGAGCAAGAACATCAAAATCCTTTGGTCCAGATTTTCTGACAAACCTGTTAGAAAATGAACCTCAAAGCTTTAAGGAAGCAATGACAGGTCCTGAAGCACCTTTGTGGAAAGAGGTTGTTAATAATGAAATTGAATCCATTATGCAAAATCATACTTGGAAATTAGTGGATCTTCCACCTGGTTCTAAACCTCTTAGATATAAGTGGATATTTAAGAGAAAAATGAAAGCAGATGGTTCAATAGACAAGTATAAAGCAAGATTTGTAATAAAAGGTTACAAACAAAAAGAAAGTATGTACTATTTTGACACGGATTCTCTTGTGACAAGAATAACATCTATTCGCATACTTATTTCTATAGCAGCGTTGTTTAATTTAGAAATATATCAAATGGATGTTAAGACAGCTTTCTTAAACGGTGATCTAAATGAAGAGATCTATATGGAGCAACCCGAAGGGTTTGTAGTACCGGAGCAAGAAAAGAAAGTTTGTCGGCTTGTAAAATCTCTTTATGGATTAAAACAAGCACCTAAGCAATGGCATGAAAATTTTATCATGCAATGCTTACTAATGGGTTTAAGATAAATGAATGTGACAAGTGCTTCTATGTTAAAAATACTGACCAAGGATATGTCATAGTTTGTCTTTATGTAGATGACATGCTTATCATTGGAAGCAGTCAAAATATGATCAAATTAACTAAACAAATGCTTAATAGAAGATTTGATATGAAAGATATGGGGGTTGCGGATGTTATATTAGGAATGAAAATTACTAAAAATCTGACGGATATGTATTATCTCAATCACATTATATTGAGAAAATTCTTGATAAACTTATCGAAGATGATATGAATGTAGCTAGAATACCTATAGACATCAGTCTTTATTTATCAAAAAATAAAGGTGATGCTATGTCTCAGTTAAAATACTCCAAAATTATTGGAAGCCTAATGTACCTAATGAATTGTACTCGTCCTGATATAGCTTATGCTGTCAGTAAATTGAGTAGGTACACTAATAACCCCGGAGAAGACTATTGGAAAGCGATCATTCGGGTTCTTAGATATCTAAAATTTTTCCATGATCATAGTTTGAACTTTACCCGATATCCAGCAGTACTCGAAGGTTATTGTGATGCCAATTGGATATCGGCTACTAAAGATTCAAAATCCACTAGTGGATATGTTTTTACTCTGGGAGGAGTTGTTGTTTCTTGGAAATCCACGAAACAAACTTGTGCCAGCTATTTGCATTCATTGTGATAATCAATCTGCAATAGGCAGGACACAAAATCTTATGTATAACGGTAAGTCACGACATATTCGTCGTCGACATAATACCGTAAGGCAATTGTTCTCAAATGGAATAATCTCAATAGATTATATAAAATCTAAAGAGAATATTGCAGATCCGTTAACAAAAGGTTTGACAAAAGAGCAAGTGTATAGTTCATCAAAAAGGATGGGATTAAAGCCTATTACATAAGAGTCATCATAATGGTAACCCTATTTATATGACTGGAGATCCCAAGAACTAAGTTCAAAGGGACAACTAAGTTATGTGTGGCTCGCTAGAAATCACCAAGGAATTAAAATTCCCTACCCATTCCTATGGTGAAAATGATATCTGCAACATGTATTGCATGCAGGGGTCTAAGGATAAGCTTAACTTTTAATGATTACTTATATCATGATTTAGACATAAAATCAAGACGAGTATAAGAGATACTCACAATATGAATCACCTATATGAGTATCGAACTGGGGCCGGTTCTATGAGAATGAAGAGGCTAAATTCTTTAGAAGTACTCATGAACAACCAGGAGTATTTAAGGCCAACATGAACACTACGGTGAGAACCACGATGTGTCAGAAGATATTTTGTGTGAAATCTATTGTCTTGGCTTACACAAACGGCTGAACAATTCAAGGCATCGCGTCCATTGGTTAGTTAGTAAGTCCGATAGGTTATCACTAGGGAAGGTTCAAGGCCAAAAGCTACCTATCTTAATGCAAGATATTTTCGATTTATACTCTTTCGACAAATTCTGCATTTTGTTGCATTTCCGTTGTCATCAAATTCCATTCATGTAGGGGATTGTTAGAAATGGGTTTTGGGAAAAAAAAAAGAAGGTTTTTTTCCTAAACTTTGGTCTAATTTTTATCTGTCAGATAAAAACAAAGTGTGTTCGTTATGCGAATAAATTGTAGTGTTGCATTTATTTGTTGTTGATCATTTTATCTTGGGAGATAGACGTCCGAAAATCTGAAAGCACCGTAGAGAAGACGAATCTGTTTTAAGGACACAATATTAAACACTGGACTTGATCAAAAGTTTGTTCAAGAAATTAATCAAGTAAGTTGTTAGTTTATTTTCTAGTTTATTATGTATTTAAATCAGATTTTGATTTTGTTTTTGTAACAAAATAAAAATTTATTTTTATTTATTTTATTTTATTTTTCTAGTTTGATTTTTGTAATCAAACAAATTCTCTCATTTTCTTTTATTTCTTCTGTACTCTATTTGTTGTTAAGTACACAAACTGTATTTATTTTTCAAATACAGTGAAAATTGTCCAATAAATAATAATAATAAAATAATAATAATAATAATAATAATAATAATAATAATATATGGCATTCCTAATAATTGTTTTCGTCAACACAAAAATAATAACTAGATCCAAAGAAATTCAATTCTTTAATAATAATATATCCTTTGATTTACGACTGTATATATCACTTGGGCAAATTCAAAATTTTGCATTGATTCTTTCCATTCCATGGTTATAATGGAGGATGTTAATTACATCAGTTAAGAGTTATGAAATAATCATGAGAAATTATCAATATTTTAAATTTAAGGAGAATCGTTACAAACGTTTGAATAATGCCATAAAGAATCGTTACAAACGTTTAAATTTAAAATTGATAAAATATATTTATTTTTTCTGTTTTAATCATGACATTAAACTCATATTAAATGAAAGTAAAGTCTGATTTGTTATCCAATCAATAGAACATTTAGGCTCCGTTTGGTTAGGGTTTCAAATTATAGTTCCACCCATTGTTTTGAGTTTTCAAATCATAATTCTACACCTATTTCTCAAAACTCAATTCAAAACATAATAATTACTTTTCAAAACTCATAACCAAACATATAATTCAAAATTCTTTTCAAAACTCAATTCAAATCAATATTTTAATTTTTTAAATATTTTAAATATTTAAATATTTTAAAAATATTTTAATTTTGTTAAGATTTTGAATATTTTAATATTTAAATATGTTACGATTTTTTAAATTTTTTGAATATTTTTAAATATTTTAATTTCAAAATATTACGTTTTTAATTTTTTAAATTTTAAAATATTTTATAAAAATAAATTCAAATTCTATTTTATAAAAATATTTTTAAATATTTTAATTTTTTTTGTTATGTATTTAGTTACGATTTGAGTGTAGAGTTGTGAAAGTAGCATGAAATTTTGAGTTATGTGTTTGGTTATAAGTTTTAAAAATAATTTCTTAATTGAGTGTTATTTTATGTGTTTGGTTACGATTTGAGTGTAGAGTTGTTTTTAAATTTAAAATATTAACATTTTAAATTATTTAAATTTTTACGATTTAAATTTTTTGAATATTTATTTTAATTTTTTACTTATTAAATTTTTTAGATTATTTAAATTATTTAAATATTTATGATTAAATTTTTTTGAATATTTATTTTGAAAAAAAAAATTATTTCCTTTGTAGTATTTTCAATTAAAAAATTGATTAATAAACAATTTAACAAAACTCGTAATTTAATACTAAGAGTTTTAGAAATTAGTTTTTTTATAATATTTTTTATTTTAGTATTTTAGAAATTAATTCTCGTTTAGACTCAAGTAGACAGTTGGATGGGAGATAACTAAATTATAAAATAAAAAAAATGTGGGTTAATTTGTAAATAAGAAAAATATTAAAATTAATTATATTTTAAAAAAATAATTTTAAATTAATAATAAATTTTGTAAATATTAATAATTAAAATATTAAATTTTCTTACATAATTTTAGAATTATTTTTTTAAAACTCTTACTGAATTATAAATCCCAGAGTATATAGGGCACTTAGATCATAAGTCAATTTTTTAATTTTTTTTGAGCCATTAGGCTCAAACTCTAATATCTTTGAGCCAAAATGACATAATTTGTCGCAAATAATAACTTGAAATCAACATATCTATCAATCTTTTGAAATCACACCATTCTTAAAATTATCAAATTTATCTATTTGTTGATATTCACCATCTCTTATACTCTCTTTAAATTAAAATTTTTAACAATTTTCTCATAAAAGATTAAAAAAATATTTTTGACCCTCCCTTCCCTCTTTCTTAAATTATTTATAGTAGTTTGTTAAATTATTTGCAGTGTGGCAGGGTTTTCTATAGTACAGGGAAAATTATTTGGTAGTTTTGAATCAAATTTATATGATATTTTAACTTAATATTTATTGATTAAAATAGTAAAATTTAACATTTTTGTTAATTTTTTTTAAAAATAACTTCATAAATATCAAGTGATAAATATTATTGAACAATATTCTAAAATCACTCAATAATCATTCCCTTATCTCTTTCAATCACTTTCTTCTCGTTTCTCTTTCGACTTTGTTAATACCATAATCACTTCAATTAACAAATTATTTAGCTTATTACAAAAAGAGCACATCACTAACAAATAATTTAACAAACTTATTGGATAGTAATATATATATATATATATAAAACAAATTTTGTTAACTGTGTTGTGAAAGATTAATAAACAATTTAACAAAACTCATTGGAATCCCCCCCCCCCCCCCCCCCCCAAAAAAAGAACTTTGTTAATTGTGTTGTGTAAAAATAATTTGTGACACCAGTATTCCAACTAAAAATTACAGTACATAAGGGAATTTGGTATTGATTTTTCAGTGAACTTTTGATTTTTTTTTTAAATGGTTCAATGGTTTTGAAGATCGATAAAAAAAACAAAATTGATTTTTTTAACATTTTTAGATTTGAAAATAGTTGATGTGTCGGGACACTGCTAGAAAATTTGGCAAGTTTTAGTTTTTTTTAATAGCTTGTTAGTTTATTCAAATCACCGTTTGGGAAGAGCTAAACTAAGCTTTTTTGACTATTTTAGTCACAAAAGACAAAATAGGTTATTTTAGCCACAATAAACAAAATATCACATACAACCCATAATCATTACACTTTTCTCTCACAAAAAAAGTCAAAAAAGCCAAAAAGCCGAAAAGCTCTTCCCAAACCAAGCTTTTTAGCCCACACTAAAATAACCAAAAAAGTCAAAAAGCTAACCCACTTCCCAAACCAACCCTTATATAGATGAGTTTGATATTTTTTATGACCTTTTTGTCAACTAGCTTTCACTTCCAAGGAGGCTTTTGGGTTTGGGAATACTATGGAAAGCTAGGGAAGTGCTCAAGTTTGGAAGCTAAAATTTGGACTATTTATATGAAGCTCACCATCATCTTCCAAAAAGGAATACAAGGCAGGTGTTTGGGAAGTGGATTTTTATGTAAGTTTTTTTAGTTGTAGGATATTATTGGATAAAAAATTTTTAGTGTTTGGGAAGATAGTTGGGTTTTTAATAGGTTAGATGTGATGTTTGTGAGAGAAAAAGTGAAATGATTATGGGGTTGGATGTGATATTTTGTTTGGATTTGTTTTTTTTTTTTTTTTATTTTGCAAAACCTTTGTCTTTTAGTGGAAAAAATGAGAAAAAAATATGGGAACCAAGTTCCCAAAGACCACCAAGATGTGGAAATCGAATTAGATTTCGAAATGACAATAACCTTAGTTTGGGATGGTGAAAATCGTAACTTGCCACACACATAGCACTGGCTAAATTCCTAATGAAGAGATGCAAATGCTCCATTGGCCAACGCTAAGAGAAGAAAACAAATGCGCTGATAAAATGACTATTCTAGGAGTAGAGCAACGCGAGCATGTTGTCATTTTAGAAGACCCACCAGAAGCTATTAGACCTCTAGTCATAGCAGATATGACTGGAATTTGTTATGAGAGGGAATAGCTCACCAAGCTCTTTTTTTTTTTTTTTTTTGTTTCTTTGTTTTTTTGTTCTTTTGGTGCTTCTTGTTATTTCCTTTCTGACTTTGTTTGTTTATAACATTCCTGTCAAAAAAAAAAAAAAAAAAAAAAAATTCACTTTTTATCATATTTGTCATAAAATAATTCTTGTAGATAATCCCAAAGGGGTTTAAGTAGATAATCTTTTATCTCTAATAGACTTTATTTAATTTTTCATTAATTTGGAACACCAAATAAATAATATCATATAATGTCTGAAATTACTGAGTAATCACCTAATGTGGGTTAGGAAATACCCAATTCATTTAATCACATGTGTGGGGATATATTTTATGAGTACCAACATGTGGCCAAGGTGACGCCGACGTGTCAGCCGAGGTGCCACATGTCCGGGTAGTTATGCCGAGGTTATCTCAGCTAGGCAGAGGTTATCTCCGAAGATATCGGAATCCGAGATAAGCGGATAAGGGACAAGAGTCCTAGAATGAAGAAAGACTTCAAAATGGATAAAGATAGCACTCTTAGGGAGTCTATCCTTATCTCTTGAGGAGTCCAAAGTAAGTACTGAATTGGAGTCCATAGAAGTCAGGCTTCTATTGGGACTAGGATTATGTTGGCTATAAACGAGAGGCACCCCCATGGGTCTAAGGTATGCTTTTTATGCTCAAGCTTGTGAGTTGAATAATTGATTATCTTTGAGAGATATACTGACTTGATCGTTGGAGTGCCCCCGGGTGGACGAACAACTGCCGGAGACTTCTTATTCTGTTGCAGGTTAGCTAGAAGCCATCTATTCTGCCGGTGCTCTCCAGCTGGTTACTAAGCGGGCAGTGTGGTCAGAAAATCACCCACACAATTTGGCACCGTCTGTGGGAAAGAAAGAAGAATAGATGGCCAATGAAAGAAAGAAGGATCAGATTGAAGACAACGCTCCTACTGGAAGTAGGAGACCTATCAACCTTGACGTTGAAGGGGACGACCGCAACACAGAAACTCGTGACCAAAGTCACGGAGTGAAAGACGCCGGCCAGGAAGGTGACGCACCAAAGACAACAGATCGAAACGGATACTACAACGAAGATGACCTCCAGGTATGGAAGGATAGATACCTGTGGAAGAACGAAGACCCTTCTAGAAGGGATGCAAAGACAAGGGGCATAAGCGCTTCCAAGGAGATAACATTCAAGTATAGAAGAACTCATCCTAAGTGAGAAGATCCCAGATTCCAGATCCCGGATCCGAGAAGACATGATCTCAGCCTAGACAAGTAGGCCCGAGAAGACGAGAGCTCAGCCTAAGTGAGCAGATCCCGGATTCCAGATCCCGGATCCGAGAAGACATGATCTCGGCCTAGATGAGTAGGTCCGAGAAGAGAAGAGCTCAACCTGAGTGAGCAGATCCAAGATTCTAGCAGACAAGATCTCGGCACTTAAGTCTGAGAAGAGAAGAGCTCAGTGAGCAGTTCTCAGATCCCAGAAGATAAAAAAGAAAACACACAAGGTTGGACTGCAGTTAGCCAGGTTGAAGACCTTTTATAAGGTTCGCAAAGGAGTATGTGGAAGCCATGCAGGGGGCAAAGAGAAGAAGAATATGTTTACCACTTGTTGAAATTTGTAGCAATTTACAAGTTGGTTAAACCGATATGATGTTTACCACTTGCTGAAATTTGTAGCAATTTACAAGTTGGTTAAACCGATGTGATGTTTATCACTTGTTGAAATTTGTAGCAATTTACGCTTACCATCATCTTCCAAAAAGGAATACAAGATGTGGAAATCGAATTAGATTTCGAAATGACAATAACCTTAGTTTGTGATGGTGCAAATCGTAACTTGCCACACACAGAGCACTAGCTAAATTCCTAATGAAGAGATGCAAATGCTCCATTGGCCAACGCTAAGAGAAGAAAACAAATGCGCTGATAAAATGACTATTCTAGGAGTAGAGCAAAGTGAGCATGTTGTCATTTTGGAAGACCCACCAGAAGCTGTTAGACCTAGTCATAGCAGATATGACTGGAATTTGTTATGAGAGGGAATAGCTCACCAAGCTCTTTTTTTTTTTTTTTTTTTTTTTTTTTGTTTCTTTGTTTTTTGGTTCTTTTGGAGCTTCTTGTTATTTCCTTTCTGACTTTGTTTGTTTATAACATTCCTGTCCAAAAAAAAAAAAATTCACTTTTTATCATATTTGTCATAAAATAATTCTTGTAGATAATCCCAAATGGGTTTAAGTAGATAATCTTTTATCTCTAATAGACTTTATTTAATTTTTCATTAATTTGGAACACTAAATAAATATCATATAATGTCTAAAATTACTGAGTAATCACCTAATGTGGGTTAGGAAATACACAATTCATCTAATCACATGTACAATGTATTCATTTATTGTTCAAGGACAAAATAGAAAAAAACAACAATGCTTGGTAGTCTGAATTTTCATAACCCGAATGGGTTGTTGTTTTGAGACATTCAAGCCATTCGGACCACACAAATTTGAGTTACCAAATGTTTTCGTAGAAAAAATTATAGATCATTGGGATTGGCGTAGCTTTTGCGCATAGTTCACAACAACCATTGTTGTGTGGCATTTGGGCCAATTTCAATGATTTAAAGTATATCGAGTAAAATATTCTTGTAAAAAATTCAGTTGATCGGATATCGGTACATCTTTCATCAAATCACATTTGTATTAAAAAAAAAAAAGAATAGTAATAAGTGTAATTTGAAGAATACAAATGTGATTTGATAAAAAGGTTATTGATAGTCAATCAAATTGATTTTTATACAATTTTGTTTTACTCGATATATTTTAAAAAATGAACGGTTCGAAATATTGAAATTAGCCCTCAAATGGGCCCAATATGCCACACAACAATAGTTGCTAAGCATAGTGCGCAACAACCACTCCAATCCCAAGATCCTCACCTCCAAAATTTTAATTATTAAATTATATAAAAAAAATTCTAAATTTATAAATTTTGAGTTATATTTAATTTGTTGAGGGGTGCATTGGGAAAAAATAATTCCAAAAATTCATTCCAAAAAATTTTAATGTTCAAAGATCAAAATGAGAATTTAACAATAATTTATCAGAAATTGTACTTATAAGTGATGATATACTAATAGAAAATTATACATCAAATTTATATAACATAATGTGAGAATTTTTTCTATAATTTCACACTAAAATAAAAAATCATATTAATTTATTATTTAAAAAATAACAATTTCACATCATTCTAGTTGTTTTTTTTTCTTTTTTTTTTCTTTTTTTGGGGGGTGGACCAAAATTACATTTGCAAGTCTTTTCTTACTTTTGTGTATGTTAGTGGGGTTGTCAATAAACTTAGTCAAGTAACACAGAAAAATTTGAGTTAGACGCGTTTTAAAATGTATTAAAATTTGATTTATTTTTATTTTTTTGATCTCAATAGAGTTTTATGGTAGTTGTCAGTTTGCACACCAAAATAAAATAAATAAAAAGGTAAACTAGTAATAGGTCTTAATAGTTGGACTTAATTCCTATCAAATCCTATTAATAAGTCTTGGTAAAATTATCGCTAAAAATATTTTTTTTGTGACAATTTTTTACATACGTCGCTAAAAATTGACAATTAATGACTTTTTTTGTCATGATTTTTATAAATTGTTGCTAAAACTTACAATTAGTGATTTCTTTTATGACAAATTTTTTTCATATGATCTATTAGACAATAAATACACTTATTAGGACTTACATGTAAGTAGCACTTAAAAAAAATAATATAAAAAAACACCAAAATAATATATATATATAGATATATAAATTTGATATTGTGACACAAAGGAGATACCCATGTTAGACATATAATTTATGGAATATTTACCTTTGTTGGACACTGGTGGATTGCCTCTGCTGGACATATAACTTGGAGGATATATATATATATATATATATAAACTACTAACTTCTAACAACTAACATTTACTTTATTGCGATTTACTTTATCTCATTTATGTATTTATTTTATTTTATTTTGGGGATGTCTTATATCCCTTTTATTTTTATCACACTTTAATTTACTGTAATTATCTTGTAAAGTTTTGTTCTATTTTTCTTACTAATTTGCAAGTTTTTGTGTGTTTTTGTATAAATAAAAAAAAAAAAAAAAAAAAAGAGTCTGTAAGTGTGGTGTATGCATTGTCGCCGTTCTTATCTTCCAAAATTATGGTACGATCCTGAACTAGAGCGGACCCTAAGAAATCTTCAGAAATCTAACTGACTTTAACCATGGCTAAAGCAGTAGTAGACCAACCTAGGTCACTGAAGGCACATTTTACCCGTACTACTAATGTTTCATCATCTTGCATCCAATAATCAATTAGCAAAGTAACCCATTATGAGATTAAGCCTAGTACCATTCAAATGCTTCCATCCTTTCACAGACTTAGTAATGAGGATCCCTATAACATCTTAGTGAGTTTTTAGAGACCTGTTCTACAAAGAAACTTCAAAACTTTTCGGATGAGGCCCAAGTTGAGACTGTTTTCCTTTTCACTAAAGGATAAGGCCAAACTAATTAGATAAGACGTGCCATCAACAATTTCTCTGGAATTGATATGAGACTTGGGAAAGGTTTTGGGATTTACTCCATTAGTGTCTCCATCATCAAATAGCCTAGTGGCAACTTGCTCACATTTTCTATTCTGGTTTGACCGACTCATTTAAACAAATGGTCAACTCGGCCTGTGGTAGGACGTTTATGACTAAGAGTGATGTAAAGACATGGGAGTTGTTTGAAATTTTGAGTGAAAATTCCCTACACCATACGTCTGCCTCTCGACATGAGAAGCTACCAACCCCTAATGGTACAAAGCGAGGTGGCCTATTTGAGGTAGGTCATAATGTAGATATTGCTCAGAAAGTTGAAATATTGTCCAGAAAAATGGACCAATTGTTAGCAGTAGGACACATTTTTTCACAACCAACACAACCGTCATACCAAGATGCTTGCACAATCTGTTTAAGTCATATCCACTGTGTAGCCGAGTGCCCATCAGCACCTTAGTGTCCCGAGCCAATTCAAGATCATGCTAATGCCGTCAAAGGTTTTCTAAACCGGATAATGATCCATTTTCCAACACTTATAACCCAGGATGGAGAAATCATCTAAAATTTTTTTTGAATCACAAGGAAATCCTTATGTTCCATCTCCACCAAGGCATAAATTTCAAAATTCTGTTAATCCACCTCTCTACCGTCCTGTGTCTCAACAGTCATATCAATATCCTCCTTAGAAAAATTCTACTTTTAAGGAAATAGTGTTATAACTCCTGTAAGCTACAAACCAACTTGTCCATTCTCACTCCCAATCCATTTCAAAACTGGAGATCCAAATTGGCTAACTAGCTAACACTTTGAATAAAAAGGATGAAGGGCAATTGTCTAGTCAGCCAATCAAAAATCCAAAGGGACAGTATGGGGTGGAATCATCTAGTGGCAATAACATAAAGCAAATTCAATCTGTCATGACTCTTAAGAGTGTCAAGAAATACCAAACAGAACTAATGGGACCACTAAAAACATGGGTAAGCAGGGTATTCAAAGTCAAAATCCACCAAAACAAAGTGATGAGACTAGAGAAAATAGTCCTACCTTGAGTCTTCCATGTGAGGTACGACACCCTTTGTGCTGAAGGCACCATATCCCTAGTGCTGAAATGATCCTTCTAATTTTAGCAAGAAGAAAAAGGCATCTACAGAAGTAATGATGAAGATGTTCAAACAAGTAAAAATCAACCCCCCCTTGTTGGAGGCGATTCAATAAGTACTCTCCTATGTCAAATTTCTCAAGGACTTGTGTATGCAAAAGCATAAATTCAAGACCCATGTGACCAAAAAAGATCTTACTCACTAAACAGGTGAGTTCCATTTTGACCAACAACATTGGCCATAAGTTCAAAGATCCAGTTGCACCTACCATCTTTTGTATCATTGGTGAACACTTGATTGAAAAATCACTTCTTAACGTAGGTGCGAGTGTCAACCTTCTTCCATATTTGGTGTACAAAGAATTTGGGCTTGGTGAGTTAAAACCCATATCAGCGACTCTTTAATTAGTTGATCATTCTCCCTCAGAGCTCCTCGTGGCATACTTGAGGATGTCTTAGTTAAGGTCGACAAGTTCTACTCTCCTGTTGATTTCCTTGTCCTTGACATGGAACCTGCAATAACTGATAAGAAACAAATCGTAGTCATCTTAGGGCGACCTTTCTTAGCCACTGCCAATGCATGCATTAACTATAAGTCTGGAATGATGGAAGTATCATTTGGAAATATGCAAGTCAAAATGAATATGTGTTTCATGCATCCCAATACCCTTCCAATGATAGTGAATGTTTTGTAGTTGATGTGGTTGATGAATTAGTGGAGGACATTCTTCTATCTATTCCCTCAATAGATCCTTTAGAGGCATGTCTTACTCATTTCAGATTTGAGAATTTTGATATTGATAGATCCATTGAGAAGGTCAACACTTTGCTTGACTTTGCTTCTCACATGAACCTTTAGCTATGGAACTCCCGATTCGAGCTCCTACCTACCCTCTTTAGTGAGCCTATAGTACCTTCTATTGTGACCCTACCAAAACTTGAGTTGAGACCTTTTCCCACTTCACTTAAATACTTATTCTTAGAGCATGATGACACTCTTCCTGCGATAATTGCATCTAACCTGTCTCGTAAGCATGAATGTCACCATTTTACGTATATTGAAGGAGCATAAGAATGCCACCATGAAAGAAGGAATGAAAAAGGGAGAGGTAAAAATATTAGATGCGGGTATCACTTACCCTATCTCAGATAGTAAATAGGTAAGTTCCGCACAAGTTGTACCCAAGAAGTCAGGCACTATAGTGGTTGAAAATGAAAATGGTGAGCTAATTCTTACACGTACCACTATTGGGTGGGATGTGTCCACTACCTTGGTGAATCTTACTTCTCAAACTAATTGATTCATCTTCATTTGGCTGAAGACGTTAAACTTAGTGCTGCATTAGAGGCAACTAATGGTCCAATTTTGTGTTCAAACAAACTAACACATGTCCCATCATGTAGGTATTTTGATTAAAAGAAAATACTTGAGCTCCTACTGTAAATAGGCTTGGTTCTTGTTCTATTGGAGACGTGTCTCCCTCAGCTTAATGTAGTTTGGTGTTGTAGGCTTGTTAGTGGCATTGCGGAACCGGTATACCGGAGAGACGAAACGTCTAGCATTTTAAGATCAACTTGGCATAGTTCTTACACCTATGGAACGTCACTAGGGCACTTTTCAACCGATTGAAAACCTTTGGAGTGTATACCTTCCTATGACCAAGTAGGATAAGGGTAGAATCTTTTACTAATTGTTTTCTTTGTATATTTTTATTTGTAGTTCTTCCCTTTAACTAATTTTGTTGTTCCTTTTTGGTATATGCCATTGAGGACAATGTCATTTAAGTTGGGGATAGGGCTTTGGTTTGTGTTTATTTGGTGTTTTTATTTTTACTTTTTTTTTTCAGTTTGTTTTTATTTTTACTTTTTATTTTAATTTTTATTATTTGTGCTGCTATTTTACATTAAAAAAATTTCATTTTATATTAACATTAAAAATAAAAATTATATTTTACATTAACACAAAAAAAAAAAAAAACTTTTGCCTATCTTAGGTTCCGACGATATGCAAGAGCTCACGGGTGAAGGTTAAAAGCAACTCTCATTTGCAGAAAGCATCACCACTCGACTCTACCGTTAATCGCCTCGCCTCGGGGTTTATTTTGGGAAGCTTTTGAAGGCCCTACCTCCGGATTTGCAGGGTTTGCAAAGGAGATTACACCCGATTGGTCGTCGAATGAGGAGTTGCAAGGCACTGAAAATTTGGCCATAGTAGTTATTCTTCTCTTTCATTTCTTGTTCTATTTCTTCAGTTGACTAATCTCCCACTAAGCATCTTCATACATACGTTGAAAAAGGGAGAGTTGTACAGGCAACCGTTGCACTTCATTCGTTTGATTCTATAATCGGTGAGACAAATTTGACACCAAATTCGTGGTCTCTATAAACAGATTTAGTATGTGAGAATTAGTATCAATGTCAGATTTGGCTGCCAATAATTGGTTAAGTGGCACTACTAGGTTAAAAGCATGGGGTAGGGTTCTCTGAGGAGGGTATGAAGAAGTAGTATCATGTACTTTTTCTGGAGTTTCATTAAAGTCAGGAAAGAGGATAAGAAGGCGAGCAGGGGCCATGTCAAAAAAAAAATTTGAGCTATAATGGATTGATTTTGGCAAATTTTCACTTTGCCATTTCCGTTGCACTAGTCTTCTTTAAGAAGAAGAAGAAGAAGAAGAAGAGAACAACGAGAAAAAGAGGACAAATGGAAGGTGTCACAACCCAAACCCGCCCCTAAGGGTTTAGCATCGTAACTAGCCAGTAATCCGGGATTACCAAAGGCCTGCTTAACAGTGATAAAAATAATACAGTATAAAGGGGCTGGCGGAAGCCAATTAGTAATAAAAAGATGTCCAATGAGCTGTGAAAACCTGAATGGGAAAAGACTTTCATAGATAAAACCACATTCATAGCCATATACCAAAAACACATGTACAAAGTAACATGCAGGTTAGGAGCCTAATCCCCTCATCATAATCTGTACATTCGAGGTCTTAAACATTCTTTACATTAATAGAGACAAAAAGGGTGAATTTGAAGCACCCTCGATAGCCTTGACTCGTGTGGGTTCGGAACCTTGATATAAGGCGCGATGGTTGGCCTGACAAAACATGAGTCTAAGTCGGTGCCTCTAGCTCTGGTCTGGTGCTTGGCCACCTACATATATGTATATATATATATATAAACAATGAGCTAAAGCCCAGTGAATAACAAATGTGTAAAGAGGTTAAGAATGAATGTCCTTCAGTAATTGAAACAGTCATTTGCATCAGTAAATTAGTTCTTCAATCAGTGACTCATATTTTAAGTCATATCAGTCATTTAGGAATCATAGCAGTCATACGTGGTACATCCAATAGCAGAACAGTACAGTAGGTCTTAATAGACCGAACAGTTAGTTGATGGCCATCAATACAGTAACAGTAGTTCCAAGGATAGGAACTGACAGAGATCTCTGTAACAGTAACAGTAATAGTAACAGTAATAGTAACAGTAACAGCAACAGTCAGTCGCTATGGATGCCACGAGTACAGTCCGTAAAATAGGACAAACATTCATTCAGTAAACAATATCATTTCGAAAAACAGTACAATTAATCATTCAAAAAATAATTGTAATTGAACATAGCTTTACAACATTGTTACTCACAGATTACTAGGCTATAGGCAGGATAGTCAGCGTCCTTGGTCACCAAACCTACACAGTTACAGAACGAACACACACTAAATTACACACCCGAAATTAATAACTTAGCCCTTTGCTCGTTTTGGCGTGGTTCTAAAACATTATCCTCATTATGGTGCCTTAAACATGGCCTAGGAATGCCTAGGATGGGAATGAGAATGCAAAAATGTACTTAAAAATATTTTTCAAAACTTGCTGAAAATAGGGGTCTTGCTCGAGCGTGGCTTCCTTCGCTCGAGCGGACATACAGAATGTGCTTGGTCGCTCGAGCGTAGACTCCTTCGCTCGAGCGATCTACAAAAATGTGAAAAGTATTGGTTACTAAAAATCTCCGCCCGATGTTCGCTCGATGCTCGCTCGAGCGTGAGACACAGTTCTTCGTTCGAGCGCAAGTCTTGTCGCTTGAGCATGCTTTTGCACACGCAAAAACCTGAGAGCTTGCAATTTACGCTAGAGCCCGAATTCCATCGCTCGAGCAAAAGCATGAAAACAAAGCTAGTCACTCGAGCGTGAAATCCTTCGCTCGAGCGAGGAGGCAAAATTCTGGGTTTTCCAGATTTGCTCCCAAAGTTTAAACCATGGATTTAATATGCCAAAACTTATCATTTCGGGTCAATTTTCTAGGAAAATACTTAGAAACTCATAACACAACATGTTTTGAAGATCATCTCATAAGATCAAAGCCCAAGAGTGTGCCAATTGTACACAAAATCAACTTGAAATGGGAGAGCATGGTGTAATTATGCCATGCATGTACTTACTTGAATTCATGACTTCCAACACATGATCATATGAGCTATTCTCCCCAAAATCATGAAGAATTCTTAGATTACAACTATAATATGAACATGCATGTGTGAATTTCATGAAAACAAATCTCAAAATTCAATGATATGGGCATGCATGCATGGATTGATTCTTAATCCTACTCTTTAGGCTATTCCTTGACTTTAGTCTCCAATTTTTCCATGAACCATGCATGAAGCAACTTAAATTTACAATTAAGAAGGTGAATTCCTATCTTAAGTCTTGAATTCCCAAGAGTGGTCGCTCAATTTTGCAAGTCTTCTTCAATTCTTCTAAATTTCAAGTAAGACTCTTGTTGAAATTAATTTTCTCCTACTCTTCTCTCCCTCACGATTTATGCAAGGAAATGGAGGCTAATGGTGTCAAACATGTGTGAAATAGGAACAAAACAATGGCCTTGATGAGTCCACTCAATGGCAAAAGTGAAATTAACTTAGGCTCCATTAGTTAGCATTATTTATTCCAATTTAATCGTTCCAAATCGAATTTCCATTAAACCTACCATAGAATTCTATAAATCCTAATTAGCATATAACACAAATCAATTTCTAAATCGGTCGCCGATAAGGCTTTCAATTCCTAAACCGAAAACAAAACATGAACAGATTGTTCTATACCAAACAGATAGAAATGCAATTAAGACAACACACTCACATAATCAATTTGGGATTTCATCTTAATCATTTACTTGTCATGCTTAATCATGAATTAACTCTAATCATAGGTCAGGGTTGTCACAGTCTTCCCCCCCTAAAAAGAGTTTGGTCCTCCAAACTCAAATTACCTTCATTTTGGAAGAATACTGGATTCAGGGGGAATAATTCAGGATATCTTTTCATCATATCATCTTCTCTTTCCCAAGTCGCGTAAACGCCACCGTGGTTTTGCCAATCCACTTTCACTAACGGGATTTCTTTATTTCTCAACTTCTTGATTCTTCGGTTCACAATCTGAATAGGCCGTTCTTCATAAGTGTAGTCATCAATCAGTACCACGTGGGTAGGCTAAATAACATGGAAAGGATCCCGAAGATAATCTTGTAACATCGAAATACGAAAAACATTATGCATATGTTCCATTTCAGGAGAGAGTGCTACTTGATATGCCACTAGATTAATCTTTTCAATGATTTCATACGACCCAATATATCTCGGTGCTAGCTTACCCTTAGCTCCAAAGCGAGTTTGTCCTTTCATTGGTGTCACCTTAACAAAAACATGATCACCTACTTCATATTCCCTGTCTCGCCTTCGTACATCCGCGTAGCTTTTCTGTCGACTTTGTGCGGTTTTTAGTCTTTGTTGAATTAATTTCACCTTTTCTGTTGTTTCATGCACAATCTTAGGCCCAAGTAAAGGCCCATCTCTAACTTCTTCCTAACAAATAGGAGACCGACATTTTCTGCCATATAAAGCCTCGAAAGGCGCCATACCAATGCTCGAATGAAAACTGTTGTTGTAGGAAAATTCGGCTAAAGGCAAATGACTTTCCCAATTCCCTTGGAAATCAAGTACACACATACGCAGTAAGTCTTCCAGAGTTTGGATTGTTCTCTCTGATTGGCCATCTGTCTGAGGATGGTATGCACTACTCAATCTCAGTTCAGTACCTAATGCTACTTGTAGGTTTTGCCAAAATCTTAATGTAAACTTTGAGTCCCTATCAGAAACAATGGACATAGGCACTCCATGCAATCTAACAATCCCATTAATATAAATTGTAGCCAATTTATCCGCATTATAAATTGTTTTGACAGGTAAGAAATGAGCAGATTTAGTCAACCGATCAACAATAACCCAAATTGAATCCATACCTCTACTGGAGCGAGGCAATCCAACAACGAAATCCATAGTGATATGTTCCTATTTCCACTCCAGTATTGGCAAGGGCTGAAGTAAACCTGTAGGTCGTTGATGTTCGGCTTTGACTTGTTGGCAATGTAGGCAATTTGACATAAACTCGGCAATTTCTTTCTTCATTCCTGGCCACCAGAAATTAAGCTTCAAATCTTGGTACATTTTTGTATTTCCCAGATGGATAGAGAGTTTTGAGCTGTGGCCTTCTTGCAAAACTCGCTTTTTCAATTCAGGATCATTTGGTACACACAATCTCCCTTGAAATTTCAACATTGTTCTCAAATCTGAAATCTGGCCTTGGTTTGGATTCCTGTTCATCAATGATCTTTTTCAGAAATTCATCTTTCTCTTTAATTTCCTTAATAAGTACCGGTTGAGCAGGAAATAGCAGTCAATATTCCATCTTGTTCTCGTAAAACAGTTTCAACCTCAAATTTTTCAAGGTCACGTAGCAGTTCTTTCTGTCCGGTGAGTAAACAAGCCAAATTCCTAATTGATTTCCGACTAAGTGCATCAGTAACGGTGTTAGCTTTCCCGGATGGTACAAAATTTGTAAGTCATAGTCTTTTATCAATTCTAACCATCTCCGTTGTCTCATGTTCAACTCTTTCTGTGTAAAGAAGTATTTTAAACTCTTGTGATCCGTATACACTTCACATATTGCCCCATATAAGTAGTGGCACCAAATTTTCAATGCAAATACTACTGCGACAAGTTCCAATTCATGCGTTGGATAATTCTTTTTATGTGGTCTCAGTTGTCGGGAAGCATATGCAATAATTTTACCATTCTGCATTAATATACATCCCAAACCCTTATAAAAAGCATCACTAAAAATAGTAAATCCATCCGTACCTGAGGATAGGGTGAGAATCGGTGCAGTCACAAGTCAAGTTTTCAATTCTTGGAAAATTGATTCCTTCTGATCAGTTCAGTCAAATGGTATTCCCTTTTGAGTCAACTAAGTCAATGGCAGAGTAATTTTGGAAAAATCTCTCACAAACCTTCTGTAGTATCCGGCTAAACCTAAGAAACTCCGGACTTCAGTAACATTAGTCGATCTAGGCCAATTCACCATTGCTTCAATCTTCTGTGGATCAACTGAAATGCCATCTTTACTAATCACATGTCCCAAAAACATAACACTATCAAGCCAAAATTCACACTTCGTTAGTTTTGCATATAGTTTCTGTTCTCGCAAGGTCTGTAAAGCAATTCTCAAATATGATGTTCATGTTCCTCCTTACTCTTGGAATAAATCAAGATATCATCTATAAAAATGACCACAAATTCATCGAGAAATGGTTTGAAAATTCAGTTCATAAGGTCCATAAATGCAGCAAGCGCATTAGTAACTCTGAAAGGCATAACAAGAAATACATAATGTTCGTACCTTGTTCGGAAAACAGTCTTCTCAATGTCCTGTGCCTTGACTTTCAATTGGTGATACCCGGATCTCAGATCAATTTTGGAAAAGACTTGAGCACCTTGTAATTGGTCAAATAGATCATCAATACGAGGCAATGGGTACTTATTTTTCACTGTCACCTTGTTCAATTTGCAGTAGTCAATACAAAGCCTCAATGAGCCATCTTTCTTTTTCACAAATAAAACTGGTGCGCCCCACGGTGAATTGCTTGGTTTGATAAACTTTTTGTCCAACAATTATTGCAACTGGATTTTCAATTCTTTCAATTTAGTAGGTGCCATTCTGTACAGAGCTTTGGAAATTGGTTGTGTACACGGTATTACCTCGATGGTGAACTCAATCTCCCTATCAATCAGGTCCCCTGGCAAATCATCTAGAAAAACATCTGGGAATTCTCTGACTATAGGAATACTACCCACATTAGCTTTAGTATCAGCAGGTACAGTCAGTATACAACATAAATACCATTTACACCCATTTTTAATCAATTTGAATGCTTTCATAGATGGAATCAGGTATGGGGGAGGTACAACACCAACTCCGTCAAACACAAATTTTGGCAATCCAGGTGGATGAAAAATAACTTGTTTTGTCACACAGTCAATGGAGGCATGATATTTTGTTGGCCAGTCCATCCCCAAAATAATGTCAAAATGATCAAAATTCAGAGGTAGCAAATCAACATACAAAAGTACATCCCCAATAACAATCTCACATGCAGGATACTTATAAGCACAAGTCATAGATCCCCCAGCAGATTTAGATACAGCTAATAAATAGGTCATGGTTTCCAATGGTCTATTTAATTTTCGTGAAAAAACATGCGAGACAAACGAATGTGTGGACCCTGAATCAATCAGAATGTAAGCATTTTGAGCACAAATTGAGAGTGTACCTGACACAACTACCTCAGCATTCTACACGTCTCCTGGTACAAGTGCAAACACCCG
Source organism: Camellia oleifera (assembly GCA_022316695.1). NCBI lineage: Eukaryota > Viridiplantae > Streptophyta > Magnoliopsida > Ericales > Theaceae > Camellia > Camellia oleifera. The sequence continues at coordinate 699,855 of CM039306.1, read as the reverse complement.
ACCTTGCCTCAAAGGTTCCTTTCCGGTAGCTTTGAGATTGGGTTTTGGTGTAATAGTTGATGCTGCGGCACTGGCTGTGGGGCCTACTAGTGCCTTGAGACGTGAGAGGGCAATCTTTGACCATGTGGCCCACCTTACCACACCTGTAACATGCCCCAGAAATTTTGTTGCAAACCCCTTTATGTCTTTTGCCACTCTGAACAAGGTGGTATGGAACTGTTTCCCTAACTAGAGCTGCTTGTTGATCCTGTGTTTTGCTTTTTATTTAACGAATTATTCTGGCCCTTTTTAAACTTGAAATTCTGCCTCTTGCCCCACCATTCAGTCACCGGTACCTTAGTCTGTTTCAATGCTACCACATTTGCCTCGGCTATAATTGCTCGATCGAGAACATCCACATACTTGAGTAATTTCAAGACATTGATTCGATCGAGTATTTCTACGTTAAGCCCATCTTCAAACTTTCTAGTCTTCTTATAGTCAATGTCCACCATGTGTGGCGCATATCGGGCAAGTTCAGTAAACTTGGATTCATATTCAGCTACTGACATGGTACCCTATTTCAGTTGTTCAAATTCAGTCACTTTACGGTCTCTGACACACTGAGGGAAGTACTTTTCATAAAAATCTTCCTTAAACTGAGTCCAGGTCATAGCATTGTTTGTGTCACGGATAAGCATCCACCACCGTCTAGCCTCCTCTTGTAAGGTAAAGGTAGCCAGTAACACCTTATGTGCCTCTGAACAAGGGAACACTTCAAACAACTTTTCAGTTTCTAGGACCCATGCTTCGGCCTTCAATGGCTCAAGACCTCCCTGGAATGTTGGTGGCTTCATTTTGTTAAACTTCTATGCAAAACAATCACATAATCATTGGCATTTGGTTCTGGCTGCACTGGAGGAGGTGGGAGCTGTTGATTTTGTTGTTGTCTTAATGACTCGGTTAGTAATTCAACCATCCTTTCTAATCTGGCAATCCTCGTATTGGATGATTCAGGTTCATTGGCATTCCTTATGTTCTCCATTTCACTATATACAATACAGTAATAATAAACGTAGGAAAAATAGCTTACTTATGCACATTAGCATATATAAACATATCACGACCACACACACTTTCTTATGCTCATGCAATGCCCCAATTCTTTTCTAGGACATCCTATAGCTCATTTGGACATGTGTGTGCAGTATAACTCATGCTTTGATACCACTCTGTCACAACCTAAACCCGCCCCTAAGGGTTTAGCATCGTAATCAGCCAGTAATCCAGGATTACCAAAGGCCTGCTTAACAGTGATGACAATAATACAGTATAAAGGGGCTAGCAGAAGCCAATTAGTAATAAAAAGATGTCCAATGAGCTGTGAAAACCTGAATGGGAAAAGACTTTCATGGATAAAACCACATTCATAGCCATATACCGAAAACACATGTACAAAGTAACATACAGGTTAGGGGCCTAATCCCCTCATCATAACTGGACATTCGAGGTCTTAAGCATTCTTTACATTAACAGAGACAAAAATGGTGAATCTGAAGCACCCCAGACAGCCTTGACTCGTGTGGGTTCGGAACCTCAATATGAGGCGCGATGGTTGGCCTGACAAGACATGCGTCTAAGTCGGCGCCTCTAGCTCTGGTCTGGTGCTTAGCCACCTACATATATATATATATATATAAACAATGAGCTAAAGCCCAGTGAATAACAAATGTGTAAAGAGGTTAAGAATGAATGTCCTTTCAGTAATTGAAACAGTCATTTGCATCAGTAAATTAGTTATTCAATTAGTGACTCATATTTCAAGTCATATCAGTCATTTAGGAATCATAGCAGTCATACGTGGTACATTCAATAGTAGAACAGTACAGTAGGTCTTAATAGACCGAACAGTCAGTTGATGGCCATCAATATAGTAACAGTAGTTCCAAGGATAAGAACTGACAGAAATCTTTGTAACAGTAGCAGTGGCAGTAATAGTAACAGTAACAGTAGCAGTAACAGTAACAGTAACAGTCAGTCGCTATGGATGCCACGAGTACAGTTCGTAAAATAGGACAAACATTCATTCAGTAAACAATATCATTTCGAAAAACAGTACAGTTAATCATTCAGAAAATAATTGTAATTGAACATAGCTTTACAACATTGTTACTCACAGATTACTGGGCTATAAGCAAGGTAGTCAGCGTCCTTGGGTGCCAAACCTACATAGTTGTAGAACGAACACACGCTAAATTACACACCCGGAATTAATAACTCAGCCCCTTGCTCGTTTTGGCATGGTTCTAAATCATTATCCTCATTATGGTGCCTTAAACATGGCTTAAGAATGCCTTGGATGGGAATAAGGATGCAAAAATGTACTTAAAAATATTTTTCAAAACTTGCTGAAAACAGGGGTTTCGCTCGAGCGTAGTTTCCTTTGCTCGAGCGGACATGCAAAATGTGCTTGGTCGCTCGAGCGTAGACTCCTTCACTCGAGCGATCTGCAAAAATGTGAAAAGTACTGGTTGTTAAAAATCTCTGCCCAATGCTCGCTCGAGCGTGAGACACAGTTCTTCGCTCGAGCGCAAGTCTTGTCGCTCGAGCGTGCTTCTGCACACGCAAAAACCTGAGAGCTTACAATTTGCGCTCGAGCCAGAATTCTGTCGCTCGAGCAAAAGTATGAAAACAAAGCTGGTCGCTCGAGCGTGAAATCCTTCACTCGAGCGAGGAGGCAAAATTCTGCGTTTTCCAGATTTGCTCCCAAAGTTTAAACCATGGATTTAATATGCCAAAACTCATCCTTTTGGGCCAATTTTCTGGAAAATACTTAGAAACTCATTACCCAACATGTTTTGAAGATCATCTCATAAGATCAAAGCCCAAGAGTGTGCCAATTGTACACAAAATCAACTTGAAATGGGAGAACATGGTGTAATTATGCCATGCATGTACTTACTTGAATTCATGACTTCCAACACATGATCACATGAGCTATTCTCCCCAAAATCATGAAGAATTCTTAGATTACAACTATAATATAAACATGCATTTGTGAATTTCATGAAAACAAATCTCAAAATCCAATGATATGGACATGCATGCATAGATTGATTCTCAATCCTACTCTTTAGGCTATTCCTTGACTTTAGTCTCCAATTTTTCCATGAACCATGCATGAAGCAACTTAAATTTACAATTAAGAAGGTGAATTCCTACATTAAGTCTTGAATTCCCAAGAGTGGTAGCTCAATTTTGCAAGTCTTCTTCCATTCTTCTAAATTTCAAGCAAGACTCTTGTTGAAATTAATTTTCTCCTACTCTCCTCTCCCTTACGATTTGTGCAAGGAAATGGAGGCTAATGGTGTCAAACATGTGTGAAATAGGAACAAAACAATGGCCTTGAGGAGTCCACTCAATGGCAAAAGTGAAATTAACTTAGGCTCAATTAGTTAGCATTATTTATTCTAATTTAATCGTTCTAAATCGAATTTCCATTAAATCTACCATAAAATTCTGTAAATCTTTAGATACCCCATATTTGACCGTCCTCAAGACTTGGTTGTGCTTGCAGGTACATCCAGCCATAAGTTTGATTGCTCGTTGGGTACTCGACTTTCGCAACGGAACGTCACAGTTTTGAGTTTTCCAAACCCTGTATCCTTTCTGCCCCATTCTTGGACCATGTGTTGGCCCTTTCAGCATGTTCCTCTTGATGCACTGCCGGCCATGCATTTGCCCCTGTCTGCTATTGATGAAGCCTGCCGGCCATCAATGAGGCACTGTCGGCCACTACTGATGGCCGGCAGAACCCTTTGTCTCAGCAGATTTCATGCCAGATCTTTTGAGCCAGCTGGTTTTCACTCATCTCTCCTCCATACACGTGTATGGAGGGATGAAGCCCCTTTCAAGCTTGTTTAACAAGCTTCTCATTGCTTTCTTCTATATAAGGAGAGACCCTTCCTCTCTTACTGAGGTTCAACATTTTTAGAGAAAATATAGCTCTCTCTCTCTCTCTCTTTATTGCATTGAATAGTGTCCCAAAGTGTGTTTTCTCTTCACTTTTGCAAAGGAACACTTAGTGATACACCACCATCTTTGAGCTGAGGTTCTTGGAAGTGTTGTTTGAGCTCTGAAAGTTGGGTTTTTGGCTTAGAGTTTGCTGGTTTCGAAGTTGTACTTCAAGGGTGAGTATATTCCCTTTTTAAGCTTTTATTTGTGTATCATTTTGGCCATCCTTGCATATTGTTTTAGGCCTTACTTTCAACTGAAAAAATTTCTGTATTTGAGTGCTTTTGATGTTTGTTTAAGGCCTTTTTGATGTTGAGGGTCTTCTACCCTCTTGTTTGCCTTGTTTGGCCTTGGTTTGAACCATGTCTTAAGGCCTTTGCATTAGTCTTTGGTTGGTCTTTTAGCCACTGAAATCTAGTGGATTTTCTGTGGTAGACATGTAGTTTTGAGGCATCAAATCAGAGGGGATGACCCCCTCTCTTTTGGTTTTGTTTGCTTGAGTTATTGGCCTATCAAATGAGCATGTATCTCTATACTTTTGAGGCTTAGTTCAGGCACTTTTTTGTGACTTTTAAGACCTGCCTTGACTCTATCCATGGCTGGTTTTGTCACATTTTGCATGCTTCTTGTATGTGTAGTGTAATCCCATTTGTGGCTCATCAAAGTAGCTTGTCTTTCTAGCATGTATTGGTTTCATTTCAGTAGGTTTTTGGTGATGTTTTACCATGTCATACCTCTGTTTGGGTTGGGTTTGATGGCCCCTTGCATGCTCCATACACTTGTAGTGCATTTCCATGAAATAGCCTAATGTGTGCCATGCTTTAACATGTCATTCTAGCTTGCTTTTGGCTTAACTTCAAGAAGCTTTTGTCCATGTTTTAACATGCTTTAGCTCTGATTTCAGTTATTTTGGCCATGCATGCCATGCTTTGTATAGCTATAGTGCATTCTAGCTTGTTAGCTTTGTGTATTGAGTCCTCTAACATGCATTACTTGTACTATTTCAATGATTTGGCATCATTTGTAATGTGATTTCAGTCCATGTTTCATGGTCATGCACTTGCATTTCTCACTCTTTTAATGCCTTAGAGGTTTGGCTCTTTATGCCTCAAGAATGAATTTTTGTGCATGCCATCATGCTTAGGCCTTTGGGCCATCATATCAGTGCATTTTTGGTCTTGTTGTATCATGATGTAACTCTTATTTATGTTGTTCAAGTCATGCCATGTTGGGTTGTAATAGGTGTAGTATAATACCCCTTTGTAGCCTTGCATGCTTCATGTTTTTGGTCTTTTGTGCTAGCTTGTTTTGGCTTCCTTCCATGCATGTTTTAGTATCATATTGACATGTTCTAGGACTATTTTGGGTTGCCTTTGTCATATGTTTCATGCTTTATATAGCTATAGTACAATTGGCCTTGCTAGTTTTGTGTTTTGATGCCTCATGCATGTTATCTTTGAGCTATTTAGATGATTTGGCATCATTTTATACTTGATTTTAGAGCATATAGGATTTCCATATTCCCACTTCATTCATGCTTTGAGTGCTTTTGAGTGTTCTGCATTGTTGCTTAGTTTGTGGCCTAGCATGTATGCCATCTTACCTAGGTCCTTGAGCCTCCATCTTAGCATGTTTTGGTCTTTGTTTAGACCTAATTAAGCTTTGTCCATGGTTGGTTCATGCATATTTGCTATGTATTGCATGTCCCCTTTGTAGTCCTCTTTATTAGCTTTATGCTCAAGGGCCCTTGCATGCTTTGTTTGTATTGTTTGAGTGGTTTGGCACCATTTAGTACTTTATTTCAGTGCACTTAGTGTTGTTACACTTGCACATTTGTCACTCTTTGAGCCTTCTTGAGGGTTGTGCTCTTGGGCCTTGTTGAATGGCCAATGCATTATGCATGCATACCTTGCCTTTTGTGCCTTTGTTTTGGTGTTATGACCATTGATTTGGGCATGGTTGAGGCCTATCCATTTTGGTTTAAGTCCATTGAGCATTGTGTATGCCATGTAGTTCATTGCATTGCGTATGCCATGTTTGTTCATTGCATTTGTCTATGCCATGTTCATTTGCATTGTGTATGCTAGTTGTCATTTGCATTGTGTATGCTTATATTACATTGCATTGTGCATGCATGCCATTAGCCTTGTTAGGTTGTTCTTATTGTGTTGCATGTTTTCATGCTTAAGTCATATTGCATATTTGCATGCTTGTGTTGCATTGCATTTTCGCATACTCCATGTTACATTGTATTGAGCATGCCATGTTATGTGTTGCATTGTTGTTTGGATTAAGTGTTAATCTAAGCACGAGGAATGAGGGACGTTTCATACTTCAAGTGATGAAACGTGCCTCAATTTTCGGTCGCCGACCCTCTTGATCATACATGATAGAGTTTTAGGCCTTATGTGTTTATTTGTGCATTCATTTTACATTGATTTGCACAAGTTGGATCTTTGGCCATCATGCATCGGGATGCGTGATTGATGGTCTTGGATCCGACTATGCCTCTCCCTTGATGTTTTGAGATGATATGGGGTGGCATAGTGCGTACATACCCTTGGGAGACCCTCCATTTTCTCTATTTTGTGCTCTGCTGCAGCTTGGTGTCATGGCACACCAGTGGCCGGCAGTGCCTTGCAGATGGCTAGCAGACCTTCATTCTTGGCCGGCAGTACCTGTTCTTGGCTGGTAGTGGGGTCGACAGAAGCCCCTCATGGCCGGCAGGCCACTGGTGCATTCCCCAGCATGGATTTGGTAAGATCCAGCAACTAGTTCTCAAGGACACCCTACAGACAGAGCCTCTTGAGAGCAGCCAGAGAGCTTTTCGGGGCGGAAACCGAGCATGCATCTTCTACTTCTCCGAGCAGAGCTGGAACAACTTAGTTTAATGCTTACTTGTTAGTTAGCTTCAATTTGTAATTTAATTAGTTAATTTGTTAATTAATTAAGTGTTGTAATAATTAGTTGTAGCTAGTTATTCATTTGGTTGTGTATTAATTAATTAGCTTGTTAGTTAGTTAATTAGTTGGTTTGTATTATTCATTCAGACCCTCCGTCGAGAGGGCGAATTTTGTAATAAGTGTGCGTGAGTGTGTGAATGTCTTCCAACCCCACGTCTTTCTCCCTTTTACTTATCTGCTTTCAGTGGTTAGTTTTAGGTCATTTTCAATTAGCATCCTTACGCTTTGCATGCGTGCATCCATTCATCTATCTTGCATGCACCGGGCTCGGCGCATCATGCTAACTGCATTGTATTTTAATTCTAAGTCGAATACATGTATCAATTGTTGCATCTCATATGCCATTTTAGAATAGCCGAGCCTATTTCTAGTTGCATCTTGCATGTGTTGCATTAGCCATTTTAATATAGCTAGGATCATGCAATGATTACTAACTAGCTATTGTTTTGGCATGGAGTACTAGGTAAGCTTTTACACTTTAGCATCTTGCATGTGTGTTATTAATTCCCATGACAGCATGCTTACCATGAGGCTTTCTGCTTATGTGATATAAACTGCCTGAATGCCTGTGGGTGAAGGTTGGATTACTTGAATTGGAACAATTCATTAAAATCCTCAATTTAGCCTACTTGCGAGTAGCAAACTTCAAACCATTTTTTCAAACAAACAAATATGCAATGCTTTGTTCCAACTCAGGCGATCTAGTCTATACTTGGATGCTGTGCGCATCACGTAGTAATTCTAGGTTAATAACCGGAATAAGAACACATGTGTTTTCAAAAACGAGATATCATGCTTAGTAGTGGCCGATCTTTGATTGGGCTAGCGGGGGTGCTCATTGCATGACCTTCCCCTCTCGTACCCAAGTTCTCGAGCCGAGGCAACTTTGGTGATGACGGACACGTGGCCTTAGGCACGAGTCAGGGTTTCCTAAATTCCCCAAAAATAAAATATTTAGGTGGTGACTCTGTATCTGGCAAAGCAGTCCATGTTTGACACTTCTTTACAAAAATCATTTTTCCAAAACGATTTGCCGGATTTGGACTCTTTGGTGATTTATCGGTCTTGCATTGCACTTTGCGAGACTAGAATCAGAACCGTGACATTAAGTCCCAACTTGTAGTAGCTAGAGAGCAAATGAGATTTCGCGCCTTCGCAAGCGCGAAGCTTCGAGAGTCTTCGGGAGTCCTCGGGCACGTCTACAAAATCCTAATTAGCATATAACGCAAATCAATTTCTGAATCGGTTGCCGATAAGGCTTTCAATTCGTAAACCGAAAACAAAACATGAACATATCGTTCTATACCAAACATATAGAAATGAAATTAAGATAACACACTTACATAATCAATTTGGGATTTCATCTTAATTATTTACTTGTCATGCTTAATCATGAATTAACGCTAATCATAGGTCAGGGTTGTCACAGAAGGGCGGTGGAAGAAGATTGATGTTAGATGTATCGACGCCGCAGTTGTTGAACTTTGAGAAATTCGACACAACACTCAATGTTTCGACAAATGAAAGGCCAAGAGAAGAAGGAGAAGGAGAAAAGAAAAAAGGCGCGCTCGAGGCTTGGTTAGAAAAAAATAAAAAGAAAACAAAAAGAAAAAAACAAATAAATAAAAACAATAATATAAAAAGTTGTGTATATTTGTGTTTAGTTTCCAATCTTTTTGCAGGTAAAGTTTCCTTCAAGTTAGGGTATTTTTCTTATGTATCTCGGTGATGTACATTTTTATTTATTTATTGTGTTTTCTTTCCCTTTCACTGTTTCGTCAATCCTTTGTGGTACGTGCCACTGAGGACAATGTCAATTAAGTTGTGGGAAAAGGGTTTTGTTTGTGCTTATTTTTATTATTATTTGGTTTGTGTTTTTTTTTTTAAAAATTTTTATTTAAAAAAAAACCAAATTTTATGTGCTGTTGTTTGTTTTTGTTTGTGTTTAAATTTTTTTTTGTTGCGTGTTGTGATATCAAAATAATAATAATAATAATAATAATAATAATAATAATAATAATAATAATAATAATAATAATAATAATAAAAATTGGAGTTTTTGTTTGTTTGTTTGTTGTTGTATTTCTATTTTATTGTTTTTTTTTTATTTAAAAAATGTGTTTCTTAGTGTGCTGTTGTGTTGTAAAATAAATAATAAATAAATAAAAATTATGTTTTGTGTTGGGTGCGTGTTGTGTTTTAAAAAACAGTTTGTGATTAATTGTTAATTTTATTGCCTTAGTAATTTAATTATATCTTAGTTTATTATACTATCTTTTAATTAAAAATAATTTTTTGTCTTATCTCAGATGATCTGCACATGCACGTAGCCACATAAATATTATTTGATTAATTTTTGGATTTAGACTTGAAATCTTAATGTTTAATGTGGAGACTATAACCGGCGTGAGATTTTGAGGCTATCATTCTTTTTGGAGAGTTATTTTACATTTACTCTTATTTTTTCTTTAGCAGTTTATTATGTCGTTGTTAAGTCTCATTATTCTTTTAAATTGGTCGAAAATATTGAAATCATCATTCTTATGCCATTTTGCGTAACATATCGATCATGCTATATTTTGAGATATAATTTTTGGTCATCTCTCTTTGTTTGAGCCTTATTATTATTTATAAAAAAAAAAATCTTATTTCAATTATCACTTGTTAGCCCATTGAGCCTATAATAAAAATAAAAAATAAAAAATAAAAACTTTTTATTTATTTAGCCATTTCCTCCAGTGTCTCAAGAATGAATTTTATCTGTTATTTGGGAGGAAGCTATCTTGTAAGCAGAACAAGGAGATTGTCAAATATATATATATATATATAATATTGTATTTACTTCCATGTTAAAAATAAAAAATAAAAAAAGAAAGAAAAAAAATGAGTTAAAAGCGTGGGTTAGTAAAATAGCGTTCCACATATGCTATATTTGTTTGATTCATTTCTTAGACACATGTTTTTCACCCTATACCCAACTTTATAAATAAATCCCTTTGACCCAACATTACAACTGAAAATAAAGTCCTAATTAATCTTGGAATTAGCATGATTTTCAAATGACAAATTGGCATAATTTCATTGTTTTCAGTTTCCCTATCATGAGACTATAGTCCTCATTTGGTTTTTATTTTGGAGCTAAAAAAGCATGAAAAAACAAAATAGGCTATATAAGTCAATAACACAAAATGTAGGGATGGCAATTGGAACCGAATCCGACATGGACCCGATCCCCCGACCCTAAATTGAGTGGTTATTCCTCGAAAAATACCCCTGACGGGCCGGGGACGGGCATACATGTTTCAACCTCGGACTCGGACCTGGCCCTGGCCCGACCCCGCTCCCGATCCCCGCCCTGGTTGCCTTCCGATGTAAAATTACTATTTTGCCCCTATTTATATAAAATATATGTGTGTGTCGGGTTTGGATATCTGTTGGCAGAACACCCACACACAAACATCGCCTCCCTTTCTCTCTCTCATACATGACCTCCGTTCCTCACCGCCTCTCCTTCATCAGTTTGGTCGGCAACGGCTCCTCACTCACCGCCTCTCCTCACCTCACCTCACCTCAACTCCTCCTCTCTTCTTCACTGGCGACTTCTCATTTTCTCCCTCTCACGGTATCTCATCGTCTCTCTTTCTCCCTGGTTTGGTCGGCGACGGCTCCTGCCTCACTGTCGTTCCTTACCGTAGCTCCTCCTCTCTCCCTCACTGGCTGCTTCTCCTCCTTTCCCTCTCACGGTATCTCCTTGTCTCTCTCTCTCTCTCTCTCTCTCTCTCTCCCTCCCTCTCTCTGTTTTTTGATTTTGTTCTCTTTATGTTTTTTGACTTTGTTCTTCAGATCTGAAAATGATGATGATGAAGATAAAGATGAAGATGTTGATATGTGTTAGATTTGTTGATATGTTTGTTGATAAAGATCAAGAAAATGAAAATTTGTAGTTAAAAATCTCTCTCTCTCTCTGATTTGTTGATTTGTTGTAAAATAATGATCTATTGTAAATGTGTTGATGAAGATCAAGAAAATGAAGATACGAATCATCTGTTGTTGATAAATATGTTAGATTTGTTGTTGATGAATTCTTGTAAATGTGTAGAGTTGAATTTTTTTTTTTTTAAAAATTTTTTGGTCAGAGAATTTTCGGGGTCGGGGAAACCCGATCCCCGTTAGGGGACGGGGACGGGGGCGGTGATAGGTTCCCCATCGAGGATCGGGGCCGGGGACGGGGTATTTCCACCATCGAGGATCGCGGACGGGAAGTGTGATCCCTGACCCGTTGCCATTCCTAACAAAATGTCACATCCAAACCTTAATTATTACACTTTTTCTCTCACAAAAGTCAAAAAAAATCCAAAAACAAAAACTAAACAAGGCTAAAAAAGTTCCAACACAAAAAAGTTGGCTACCGTAGCCAATGTCAAACGAAGCTTTATTTATTTTATTTTATTTTTCTATACAACATTTTTCATTTCTAAATATGATTTTTTTTTTAATTTGTTAAACTTAAGTTTTCTCTCACATACATACACTAGTGAACTGAATCATTTCAGAATGCTTCATTTGTTTAGAGTAAACTGGAGAGAATTGAGTCGAAGCATGCTCATGATAAAACTAGAGTCTTATTCCATTTTGAGATTAAATAATATTTTTGTTGGCTATAATTTACACACATTGAGATTTGAGATAGATAAATTATTTTTATTAATTGCTAGTGTTCTAAACTCTGACAATTCTTTTGCTAATATATTAAAATTAACAATTCTCTATATAAATATTTTTTTGAAAAAAAAATGTTTTAAAAAAATTTGTTTAAAAAAGAGAGAGAGAGAGAGAAAATTCTGAATTTTGTTGATATATTCTTTTTAAACCTTCACGAGACTACAACTCGTCTATTAGGGATAACTTAGGGGTTCAAAGGTTAGTTGCATATACTAAATATAATCGTATTCCTTATGAAAATGTCATAGATAGATTTTATTTTATTTTATATTTAATTTGTTTTGATCGAGAATTAGCAAAATGTAAGTTGGGGGTGTGATCGGAGTCTAAATGTTACACATTTAACCCTCTAAAATACATTTTATTAGTCTATTAATTTATAATTTTATATATTTTTATATGTTTTAAATATTATATATATATTATTATATTAAAAACTGCATACTAATTTACTGTGCTGCAAAACTTCACCTACTCCATCACCTTATTTCGTTTTGTTTGTTTCTCCACAGAATTGCCCATAAACAGAGGCAACAATCAAGGCAAAGTTACATAACAAACACGAGATGAGGAAAAAGAAAGAAAAAATAGAAAAGAAAAGGAAGAAAAGAGAAACGGAGAGTGGGAAGATTTAGGGTTGGTTTGGGATCTACTAAAAAAGATAAAAAGCCAAAAAGTTATCAAAAAAGCCAAAAAGTTACCTTATCTCTATGCATTGAGCGGCAAAACCCTGTCTGACTCTGTAGAGGGTAAAATTACGTTTCTACCCTTCATTTTTGTTGTTGCATCTGAGTCGAATATATCACAAATATACGCTATCAGAAAGCCCATTTCCTTCTCCAACCTCCATTTGCAAGAACGGCAAGCCAAAAACCCTCAGTCGGTTGAACAAGGCTAGTCCATCAAAGACACACTGCCCACTGCCGGAGATCCGTCACACCCTTCACCTTGCACCACCGCCACAGTCGTGCCAAAGTCATACCTCGACACGATCACATGGAAACTGTAACCGACAGGAAGGACCATCCCTCGTCCAGATCTGCACCACCGCCGACCAGATCTACACTACTTCAGCCCCGTATCCCCCAAAGAAGAAGGTAACATCTCTTCCACGCCATTGATTTTGGGCATGTGAACCAATTCTATACATTTCCCCATTTTCGGCGATTTGGTAGGTGCAAAGAAAATCTTAAATTTTTCCTGAACCAATTTTGTACATTTCCCCATTCAGAACCGCTATGTAGCTCGAAAATGAGTCCCCCCGAATCATCCGAATTAATAACTCTCTCCACTCTCACACTTCCACTTTCCAACCTTTTCTTTTCTTTACCTTCTTCATCATTCTCTCCTCTCTCCTCTGTTCCTCCACTTTCCTTTGTCTTTAATGGCTGCCCCATAACCTAAGCGCTCTATCATACTATATGCGTGGGTCGATGTTTTAGCCTTCTGGGTCTCTCTCTTTTTGGTCGGTGAAGATTACCCACAAAGCCCTTCAAAAAATTTGTAGATTTTTTCTTCTGGGTGTGTGATGGTTTTGGGTATTTAAGGTTCTGTAAAGCTTTTTTTTTTTCTCAGATACCATTGAGAAAATATTTTCGATTGTGACATTTTTTTTTTCCCCTGGTTATGTGATGATATGCTTGTAATGTTCACAATTTTCGGTTTGGATATTTCACAAAGCTTGAGTTTGTTGGGTCTTTAAATTCTCACTTGATGTGTCAACCATTTGTGTTTGTTTCTTTTTTGCTTATTGAAAACATCTAGAAAACAAAATGAAGATTAGTGTTTCAAAACAATTGGGGCAAATTGGGGCACTACAACAAAAATGACTTTTTACGGCACCACATCAACGGCATACAATAAATGCACGTCGTAGTTTCTCACTTCTACAACTTGCTTTTTTTGCACATCGTAAATACTTTTCCAACCATGGCGTGTCTATTGCGTAGGTCGTGAATGATAATAACGATGATTTTTTTACGGCTTGCGATACACGCTGTAAATAATAAAACTTTCTACGACGTGCATATGGCGTGTCGTTAATATATCAATTATACACGACGCACATACGCCAGCCATGAAAAGTGAATATTTTTCGTGACGCACACAATACCCGCCATTAAAAATATTATATTTTTTACGACGCACATATCACCAGCCGTTAAAAGTATTATCTTTTTACGACGCACAATGCATGTCATGAATTGTATGTTAAAAAAATAAAGGCACTAAAATAAAATTTTGTGGCACCATTTCGCCAAAAAAAAATATATATGTATACACGCTACTCTCTCTCAGTGTCCTCTGCCTATCATTTACCCTTTCTCTTTCGTCTCTCTCCTCTTGCAGCCACCGCCATCGAGACGCCACCGACCATCTCTCCTCTTGCCATCATTCTCTCTCGACGAACTACCGACCACCTTACCTCTCCTCTCACCTCCTCGTTATTTATTTATTTATAATAATCGTGTATTTGTATAGCTGTGTAAAAACCCTAGGTCATGTCTCCGTCTTCTTCAATTCAACCTTGGGTTTGATTTTGATTCGATTAGTGTTTTGATCTTTCAGATTAGACAGAGAATAGACATAGAGAGAGAGATAGAGAGAGAGAGAGAGAGATAGAGAGAGAATGGACGATAGCTGTGCGTTGTGCGCCCTCCATCGTCACCACCGTCGTCCTCAATCTCCCTCCCCCTCCACCTCTATCGCATTTTGTCTTCCTCTTCATCTCATCCAGGGTGCGAAGGCCACTGTCACGCAGAGATCTGCAACACGAAGCGATCTCAACCATGGTGGCTTCAGATCCAGGCTCCACAGAAACTAACCATCGTTGAAGATCTCACTAGACGAGAGGCTTGTGCTCAAGGTTACTCTGATAACGCAGAAAAGGCCATTACCTGAACCATCATCGTTACTCTCATTGAAAAGGTACCGTATATATATATATATATATCCACATTCATATGCTTTTTTGTTAAATCATCGATTGTTGATGCTTATGGTCATTGAGATTTTTCGACTCAAAGTTGCCAAGATGAAGGTAAGAAGATTTCCTCATTTTATATTGATTGTTATTTCTGTTTGGGTGCCAAGAAAATGCAGGAAAAATTAATCAAACTATAGAAATTTTGAGTATTGGTGTTTCATTATATGGGTTCAGTTAAAATGAGTTTGCCTTTGGTTTTTTTGGGTTGGGTTAGTTTAGTTTGATTTTGGGGAAAAATCAAAGAAATAGCAAACAAAGACATTTTTCCTAGCTGTTCTTCTTTTTGACCATTGAATTGCAGAACTGACAATTTATTTGTCCCATTATAAAATCCATTACCTTAAAACAGAGGGTTAGCATTGGTGTGATATCTCACCATACATTTAACTAAAGTAATGGACTTCAATTAGGCCCTCTTAAGAACTTTGTATGCCTGCATTTAACTATAGGCTCTTATTAAATTCCTCTTTCATACAAGTGATGCTCATGCTGTCATAAAGTGAAGCTCTTTCTGGCCTTGGGAGTTTGTTAGTTATATGGTTCTTGCTTCATTGCAGATGTGTTTTGGGGAGAAGTTGATCTTTCCAAATTGTTTTATTTATGGAATGAGTTTACTGAAAAAGGGTGTTGAAATGAATTGGTGGTCTCATCCATCTTAACTTTCTTTGTATGTTGGTATGCATGCTGTAGACACCCCATTTTTGACCACCCTTAAGACTTGGGCACTACTGATGGTTTACTTGTTGGAGAAAGGTGTGTAGGGCGAAGGTTCAATTTCTTCGGCAAGGAGAGAGGCAAATCTCAACTTCATACCCCATTGTGGACCAAAATTATTTTTGATGGTTTTTATACCTTAAAACCCTCTCTTTCAAAACATTTTTGAAATAAAATTCCCACGATGTTCCGACGCTCGCATTTCGGTAAATGTTGCGCTTTTCGATAAACCGAGCAAGGACAAAAGGGGAGATGAATGAAAGAGAGATGAAATCTTTGAAAAATCTTTCAAAACACCTTACTTAGGGGTTTGAAGTTGAAGAAAAGAGGAGAAGAGGGGAGAAAACTAGTTTGGGAGTGGTTCAGCATGAATCCGGGAAGGAGAAAAGTCTGCGCGGCTTCCCCGAAACGGGCGTAACTCTTTGTACAAGAGGAATTAAAATATGGGGCCACCACCATTGGAAACCTTACTTCCGGGGCTTCATTTTGCACTCAAGAATCTCCTAAGTCCAAATCCGGGGGGAGGAGATATGGTTGGTTGAAGTCCGGTTGGACCGAATCTGCGCGGCTTTACGGAAATTAGCATAACTTTTTCTACAGGAGGAATTTTAATGCAAGGTTTGTGCCATTGGAAAGCTAACTTCCGAGGATTCAATCTGGACTTCCACCGGAACTTTTTGACCTTACCGGCTGCCTACCGGCACAAAAGATTGCCGGCCGGCCAAAAGTGTCCAGAACTCAGATTTTTGACAGATATTTATCAATACACTGTGGAAGATATTTCCAATTGGGATATTTCGACCAAGAGCTCTTGTTTTGATATATATAGAGCCATATATCTCATATTGAGGGGGTTAGAACAAAAAAAGAAAATCTTGGGAGCTTCTCACTCTAAAACATCTCTCTCTCTCTTCAAAACCTCTCAAATCCTTGGCCATTTCTTCATCACCACCAAGCACCACCACCACCACTCCATTTCCATCAGCAAGGGGAGCTTTTGAGAGGTTTAGAAGCAACATTCCTCAAGCCAAGAGGTAGAAAAGAAGTGGTCTTCAAGGGTAAGTGTCCATTTCCCTCTTTTGTAGCACTTTCTTGCTCCATTTCTTAGACCTATTTTCTTACTGTTTTGGGCTCCGACCAGAACTGAAAAGGTCATTATTTTGAGCCATATTTCATGTTTGTTTAAGGGCTCAACCCTGTTTGAGCCCTCCATTTGGTACTTGTTTCAATATCCTCTTATATGCCATTATTTTGCATTGAATATTTGGCCTATGTGTGATCTGTTTCCAAGCATAATGTAAACTGTGAGTGGACCTATTTTGAGCCCTTCTTAAACATTGAAGAAGGGATCAAACATGTTTGGCCTCTCCATCATGCACTTGCTTCATAATCTCTCATATTTACCGTAAATTTGCATGATTTGTTTGACCTGCATGTAGTCTGTTTTGGAGCATGTCATGAACTGTGATTAGGCTAATTTTGTGTCCCTATACAATATTGTAGAAGGGATCAACCTTGTTGGGGGTCTCCATGTTGTGCTTGTCTTTATATCCCTCTTTGGCCCCCATTTGTGCATGCTTTGTTAGGCCTATCTAGCTTCTGTTTTCGGCCATCATCAGTACTGAAAATATCCATATTTTGGCCTTCTTGTCATGTTTTGTTAAGGGTCCAAGGCTGTTTGATGAATGTAAAGCATACTTCATGTTCTAGCCTTTGTTGGCTTCATTCTTGCATGACATTTTTAGCAAGTTTTCATACTGATTTGAGGGTTGTCATAAACTGTAAATGTGCATATTTTTGGTCCCTCATCAGTGTTGTAGAAGGAAATTTTTCAGTTTGAGCATCGCATACATCACTTGCTTCAATAACCCTCTCTTGGCCCCCATTTTTGCATGCCATTGTTGTCCTATCTATGCTCACTATTTCGCCATGTTTTGTATTGTAAAAAAGGCTATTTTGGGGCTGCCTTGCTACTGTTTTGCATGTCATGTACCAATTATGCATGTTTAGTATGGCTGTAGGCCATTTCGGGTGCTTAATATCGCATTTCGGGACCGTTCCGTGCATTTGGTGTCATTTCCCCACCTTTCGGGACTGTTTTGCATCATTTGTGAGTGCTGAAATTCCATTTGCATGTTGGCATATCATTTTCCATGTCATTTCGTGCCTTAGGGCCATTGCCTCGGTTTGCGTGCCCATGTGCGCGCACTTCGAGGCACTTCATTTTTCATCTCACGGCCTCTTATGTGGGTGTGGCTGAGGCTCTCTCATGTTAGTGTAAGTCCATATTGCATTGCGTATGCCATTTCCTCGGTTTGCGTGCCCGTGTGCACGCATTTTGAGGCATCTCATTTTCATCTCATGACCGCTGATTTTGGCATGCTTGCGAGTTATCCATGTTAGTTTAAGTCCATCGTTGCATGTTGTTGCATGCCATGTTTGTTTACATGTTTAGGTTGCGAGCCTAGCATACATTGCTCATTTGCATGTTCATGTTGCATACTTAGCCGCCATGCCTAGGTTGCATTTCATTGAGCATGCATCCCTTGCCTCTTGACCAATCATGATAGGGGTTGAGGCCCTTTGATTTGTTTTGTGCTTGCATTCCATTTGATATCAAAGTTGCTAACTTGGCTTTCGGGCCATCATGCATTGAAATGCGTGATTGATGGCCCGGGGGTCGAGGGCCATGCTCCCTTGAGTCCATTACATGATAGGGAGTGTGTCCATGCATACATTTGCCTAGAAATTCTACGCCTTGCACTGCTGGTCTGCTGTTGCTGTCAAAACTGTCTTCTGCAGGAATTTTGTGCCGACCGACAGTATAGAGTGCCGACCGGCAATGTATTTATTGCCGATAGCTTCATTTCCAGTCGGTGGACTTTATACACGGCCGGTGGACATTCTATCCAGCCGGTGATGATCCTTAGGATTCAGAGAGCCTGTTCCAGGACTTTTGCAATTTTCCAGAGAAGCAGGACAGTAAAACAGAGGCAACAGTGGCATGGTGCGGACTTTCCGGGCAAGTCGGATTCGAGCATATATCATTCGCGCATCCCGAGGCGGAGGTTGTGGCCATCTCTTCTTTGCATTTAATTTAATTAGATTAGAGATTTTGTAATAATTAATTTATTTATTTATTCGGCCTGTAATATTTATTCGGTCCCTCCGAGCGAGGGCGAATCTGTAATAAGTGTGGGTGAGTGGTGTGTATGTCTTCCAACCCCCACTTCTGTCTCCCTTTTATTTACCTGCTTTGATGGTAGATTAGGGCACATTTATTTTAGCATACCTTATGCAATGCATGCGTGCATTCATGCATTTGTTTACATGCATCGGGCTCGGTACATCATACAAACTGCATTGCAATTTTCAATTCCAAATTGAATACGTGCTACTCGCGCATTTCACATGCCATGTTTAGGGTTAGCCGAGCCTACTCTAGATTGCATCTATGCCTGTGTTGCATTAGCCACTTAACATGAACTAGGACACGCATTTTTGCTAACTAGTTTATTGTTTTGGCACGGAGTACAATGTAAGTATTTATGCTTTAGCATATCGCATGCGTGTGAATGTTAACATGATAATAGGCTTACCATGCGGCTAAATGCTTATATGAGATAAACTGTTTGAATGCCTGCGGGTGGAGGTTGGATTGCTTGAGTTGGAAAACTCGTTGAAATCCGTGTTTTAGCCTACTTGCGAGTAGCAAATTCCAATGCATTTTCAAAACCAACGGATATGCAATGTTTATTTCCAAATTAGGCAATCTAGTCTATACTTGTTTGCTGTGCGCATAACATAGTAATTCTAGGTTAATAATTGGAACAAGAATACATAATGTTTTCAAAATCGGATATCACGGTTAGTAGAGGCCGGTCTTCGGACCGGGCGAAAGGGGGTGCTCATAGTTGACCTTCCCCGATCGTACCCAAGCTCCCGAGCCAAGACAACTTTGGTGATGACGGACATGTGGCCTTCGGCACCGAGTCAGGGTTTCCTAAATTTCCCATTTTAAAATATTTAGGTGGCGACTCTGTAATCTGGCAAAGCAGTCCATGTTTGGCACTACTTTTTCAAAATCTGTTTTCTCAAACGATTTGCCGGATTTGGACTCTTTGGTTCAGATTAAGAACCGTGACACACAAAGGGAGTCCGAACTGTAGAGTGAAGCCCACGGGCGCGTCTACACATGCTTACTTGATTTGAGAAGATTAGATTTCTTGCAAGATTAAAAAATGTCTAGAATTTCGGACTTGGTTTATTTGGTAATGTAATTGATATGTTTTTTTGTTGTGCTTATGTTTATCTATCTGTAGGCAAAAGAAATTCGTTGTCTTGCTGATAACATGGTACAACTCGGAAAAGAGGTGTGTACAACATTGTCATATATTTTACTTTTGAGCCTTGTTTTTCTTCTATGTAAAATTAGAAAAGTTTATTCTTCTTTTTAAATTTTTGACACACTGAGAATAAATATGATTTTTTTTTTACTCTTAGAATTTTCTAAACATTTGTCAATTAACATTTTATATTTACTGCAAGAAATTTCTTCCTTTTCTCATGTCTTTAATTTTTGCAAAAGATAGCTATTATGGTCTTCCACCAATACCCTTACAGGTTTGGGTTGCAATGAATGTGTTATGTGCCATATGAATTTGTGGCTATAACTTTAAATCTTCTTATCTCACTAGCCTCTACTATAATAGATATGAAATAGTGGCTATATGGGTGCCAAGTATTGAATGAATGATTAGTATAATTACTTCCAAGATATATGAATAAAAGGGGGAAACAAACAAAGAGGGGGAATTTGTAATGTTATTTGGTCTTGAGGAATACAGTATTTGGTCACCGTATGAGGAGCATGTACTAAAGTTCCTGGAGTTTGCAGTGCATTTTATCTCTCCTCTCGAGGATTGTGCATCAAATGCCCTTGAAACATTGTTACATTGATCATGGATAAACACGGAAAGCTCACCTTTTGCTCTTTTGGGCTCAAAACACCGCTGAATGTTAATAAATGAAGGTTTTCTATTGATTTGTTAAAAATGAGAAGCTTTGTTCAAAGAGTTTTACCTTTTTCATTAAAGTTAGAATTTCTTCTACAATATGTATGCCTAATTGATTTGGATTGAAATTGGATGATTTTGGGATTTTAA
Organism: Camellia oleifera; assembly: GCA_022316695.1. Classification (NCBI taxonomy): domain Eukaryota; kingdom Viridiplantae; phylum Streptophyta; class Magnoliopsida; order Ericales; family Theaceae; genus Camellia; species Camellia oleifera. The sequence goes on along the minus strand of CM039306.1, from coordinate 679,312 downwards.
AATATTGAAGTGAGGTAGCTGGGTTGATGTCTAAGAAGAGGCACGAACACGGACAGATGCCAATTTTCAAAAAATACAAGGCATGACAAGTGGGGCACGCACAAAATATATGGTTTTATATAATTATTATAATGTCATATTTATAAATATTTCATTCAAAGATAACAAAAATGCAACACCACTAATTTATTAAGTTTAAAGGAAGAGGAATTAATATATATAAATCTATGTGGCTTTTTTTTTGGTATTGTTGTGTGTTAGGTTATTTTGTTTAAACTTATAATGTCTTTCATGTGTGTCTAAACAATAAACATGTGTGTTCTCCACCTGTCTGAAGCATGTTTGAGAAAATTTCTTTTTTTTTTTTTTTAATGACATTTGGATGTGTGTTTGACACATGTCAGGAAGTGTCTGATGAGTGTCAATGTAGGACATGGACACACACCTCCGTAAAAGTGTCCGTGATTTTTAAAGTGAATATTATATTTGTGGGGAACTTGCTTGTTCATTCCAAATATTTGGGTCGGTTATGACTAGTTAAAAATTCCCTACCTGTTTTAAGATGGACAAAGACGACAATACATTTTTGTATATGTATGCATTTATGCATATTATAGATCAATTTTGCTATTATAGCCCTAAATCATGATAAAGGGAAGTCACTGGCTCAAGGGACTTATTACCTAGTTTGGATCCCATTCAATCATAGGTGGGCGATTTAGCAACTTATGTAGCACTTTTGTATAGGTTAACATATGAAACAAGTTTTTGATAATATTGTGAATGTGTTTTTTAGCGTAGTGGAGTGAGATTTCACAATTCTTTAGGTGTGTGCTTTGAAAAGAAAGATTGCACACTAATAGCTGGAATTTCTGCTTTGAAGTGCATATTTTATGAAAGCTTTTAAAACTTGTTATTATTATATATACTTGAAGTACATTTTTATTGCTATAATGAGTATGAACTCTTCCTTGATAGTGAATGAAACAAAGTTGTTAAATAATTAGATAAATTAGTATTAAACTATTTTATAAATTTTTTGACTTCTATTTTTGAAATAATACTGAAAAGCCTGAAAGCTTAGGCATATGAAAGTTGTATTGAACACTATTTAAACATATCCTTATGAATTTATCACAGGGTACTCTTTGTGCTGCAAGGCGTGCTGCTGCCTTTGTGCGGGGAGATGATGTCCTTCATAAGCTATTTACAGAACTGGCTTATCCATACAAGTGAATCCCATACATCTTTCTTTTCCAGTCTTTGTTGGTGTATGGTTGTAATATTTACTGAACTTATCTGTGTTGCAGAGATAGAGCAGGTGGATACACAAGACTGCTCCGAACTCGCATACGAGTTGGTGATGCAGCACCAATGGCCTATATTGAGTGAGATTCTCGTTTTGATTTTGTTGCAAATCTTTGAAATAGAACTGAGAAATTTGTCTGCCATTTGTGTTATCTATTACATCTTTATTTTATTTTTTTGTTTTTGTTTGAAACACCGTACTGATAATTTCTACATTTGCTTATTTGTGGTAAGCACAAAATTTATGGGGTTGTGATATGAAAGAGTGTTGAATGTAAGTGTCAATCAAGCATACAAGAAGGGTTGGTTGTGCTGACATTACATTTTTTTTCTTAAATTAGACACACATCCTAGAATTGTTGATCACCTCTTTGGAGTTTCAAAGAAGTGTTTTGTGCACTAATTTTTATTAAAATTGCAAAGTTAAAATGAAAGTTTTATTGTGTCAACTATCCTTGCTTTCTCACAATCAGTCCATATTTTTCTAAGCATTTTTGTGTGGTTCTTTTTTAAAAAAAGAAGGCTTGTTATGTTATTTAATTATGTATTTTCATTTGTAACAGGTTCATAGATAGAGAGAATGAGCTCAGACAGGCAAAACCACCAGCCCCCCAACCACCACAGAGACCACCTTTGGATCCCTGGATGAAATCCCGGCTTAGCAGGTAGTTTGCACCCCCCAGAGAGGATAAAATTTCTGAATCTGATGCTTGAAATATGTTCTTAAATTTGTCATTCATAAATTTTTTCTTCTCTTTTATTTTATTTTGGTCATGTTATATCATCAAGCTCCTCAAAGGTGGAAACATTCAAGCTTTAGAATTGTGAAGCAGAATTTTGATAAATTGACAAAAATAATGTCTATGCAACTATTTCAGTAGTGCTTGTAATTTTTGAAGGCTAGCTTTAAGCTCTTTTATGGATTGCCTTTGGAACTTTGAAGCTAATATGTAGGTTGTGTTTCAGAATATGTTTGAGCTTTGACTGGTTCTTCTGTATTAGATTGCAGACAAACCATTGTTGAATTATACAAAGCCAAAATAAACTTCTCTTAATCATGCTTTTACTAGCTATTCTTCTAGATTTCAATTTGGATGTATGATGGTTTAACTCTCTCTAGTTAGCTCATTGATTGTACTCTTAAGATGAGAAGTTTAGGGCTAGTTGTGCCAGTTGGGTTTTGGTTTGAAAATATGATGGGTGTATTTGGCTTGTGTCTTGAGATAAATTTTCAAAAAAAAATTTAGGGAGAAAGTTTAGAAAAAATTTTGGTTTGTTGGGAAGAGTTATGATTACTTTGCCCCAAGTTACTTATTTCTTCATTCCAATTTTTTAGTGGCTAAGATACGTTGGTATATACATGTATTTTTTTGATGAAGCAGTCAATGTTATATTTCATTTTCTTACTGGTAACAGAAAATCTGCATAAACTTTTTAAAAAAATCCCCACCTGTTTTTTAGGCAATGTTGCATTCTTAGCTGTTCTTCAAAGACACACAAGCCTATCAAAATTTCAGTTTATATTATATACTATATCTTTTGTTTTAGTTTTTTTCTGCGCCAAAACAGAGGTGCTCTTTGTTTCTCAAGAATTTTCTACTTGGTTGTTTCTCAGGTATCTCCTTTGTACAGTGGGATCTGTGTGCATCAAGTCTAAGGAAGCTCCTACAAAGGACGTCCTTAAGGATCTCGTGGAAATGTGCCGTGGCATACAACACCCTGTACGTGGGCTTTTCTTAAGGAGTTATCTTTCTCAAATCAGAAGGGATAAATTGCCAGATATTGGTTCTGAGTATGAAGGGTAAGGAAATTAGTTTTTCTGCTTCATTACAAATTTAGGTGGAAGGATTTTTTAATTTTGGGGTTGAATGGATGCAAATTTTGGTGGTTCAGATAAAAGGAAATATGCTTTTCTGAGATCATTGTGGCAGGATGAACATTGTCTTGTTCACTACTAAATTGTTGGGAGTCAGATTATTTCCCAGCATAGCTGAAATGGATTGGCAAGTGTAACGCCCTCAAAATTTAACCCATGAAATATAAACAAGGCATGCGTTATTAAAAGAAAACAACATATTATCTCAATCATCAGAGTCTTAAGAAATAAAAACATCATAATATTTGCCTTAAAGGCTTACATCTTGCCAAGTCAATGCTTGGACACAAAACCATGAGTTCTAACTCAAAAACAAATAAAGCCCTAGGCTTGAATTACATATAACTCAAACAAATCAAATAAAACAAATAAAGCAAGTCTTCAAATCCAAATCCTCACAAGCTAAGTCTTTGGAGGTAAAGAACCACCTGAACCTGAAAATGAAGTTCCCATAAAGGGTGAGCCACAGCCCAGTAGAGAAATACTAAACCAAGCATAAGAATTAACTAAAGCATTAGCATCCGATACATGGTTAGCACAAGATAATAAATTCCCAATTTTAAGACACGAATGCCTACATTATCTATGACACATGGTCTATGACACAATTCATTTTCCCTTTATACCAACATGGCTCAGAACCTGGCCAAACAACTCAACAAGAATAACAAATCAGGTTAACCTTTCTTACAACATAATAAACACACATACTGGTGTTACACCAATCACAACCAACTTCACATCTATACTTCCCAACTGATACACATGGTGGTGATGTATCATATCAACAACAAACAAAAATAAGCACCCACATAAGTGATGCTACTGGAGTCCATCCCCTATCTCCTCCCAACAAATCCGGTTTAGAGGTCCATCCTCTATCTTCCCCTAAACCGTGGAGTTCATCCCCTATCTCCTCCAAAACCAAATGCATATGCAACATAAATAATACTTGCCATATACAACACATAATTAATACCAGTAATGTTTCGTATTAATTCAATAGTCAACATAAACGACTAAATTCCAGTTATACCTATGCCACATGCAAGGTCTACAATAATCACTGGCTATCCTCCACCGATAGCCCAAAACAAGTATTTCTAAGCAAGAAATAAATATCACAATATATATAATATCAATCTCACAGATGAGTGATTAAATATTCAACTACACCAACAGATCTCAATTTCCCCAAATCTCATGAATTTATCCAATACCAATTCCCCCTTAAATTAATTACATGAATTAATCTATGACAAAACCCTAGGGTTTCTCCCAAAATTACCAAACTACCTCCCCACATACCAAAACACCAACACTTAGGATTAAAACGTATACAAGGAGTAGGAAATCCCTACCTTAAAGCGAAGAACCCAAAAGAAGAAGACGAAGAGGATGCTCGAAACTCCAAAATGCTCCAAATCAACAACTGATCAGATTAAACGAAAGCCCTCACTCTCCTCTATCCTATTTGTAAAAGAACTAGGGTAGAAACACACCTTAACTAGATCAAACCTAGGAGAAAAGGTGTTTAGAGAAGAAGAAAAGTCGGACTTTAGGGTTTGGGATCAAAAGGAATGAAAAACTGCTCTAAAAATCCCGCTGCTGCGTTTAAATACAGGACAGGCTCGCTCGAGCGAAGACCTGGTCGCTCGAGCGACCAGACACAAGAAACAGACCTCGCTCGAGCTAAGAGAGGCTCGCTCGAGCCAAAGACAGACCAGCTCGCTCGAGCGAAGGAAAGCTCGCTCGAGCCAACAAACACTGCTCTCAGGTCTAGCATTGGACGCAACCCTCGCTCGAGCCAAGAAAGGCTCGCTCGAGCGACGGACCAAAAAGAAAGACCTCGCTCGAGCGAAGAGAAGCTCGCTCGAGCGACCAAGCCAAAAACTGAACATCAACACTTGGTTTCTAAACCCAACCAACCTGCAATCAACCTGCCCAAAACATCCTATAACCAAAGAATAAGGAATCAAAGGACAACAACGACAATGATATGACAACGGAATCCACGGAACATAAGTCCGGATATAATAATCAAATGGGAAAAGACCGGGGTCGCCATAACCTCCCCCCCTTAAAAGAATTTCGTCCCCGAAATTAAGCATAAGTTTGTAAAAATAATTTTTTTTTTTCAATTCCCAATGATATTATAAATCAATAAACAACACTTGACCCAATACCGGTCACTTCATCTCTTATCAAGAGGCATCTCACAGTATTTTTAAATCAACATATATTTTAACCTGCATCAATATTATGCATTATCCCTTTCAATGTTAACAATTTCCATATCATATTCAATTCCATGATATAAACAACACATTCAACATATAAATGTTATATTCTACTTCCATTATGAGTCAAGTTTCAAATGTTAACATTAAACCAAAACATTCTCAATGTTTTCCAACTTAAGACATATGTAAAATTCTCAAGTTCCACAATATTATATAATCTAAATACAAGATTACAAATCAATAAACAAATCCGGGTATTTCTCACGGACTTCCAACTCACGTTCCCAAGTGGCTTCCTCCACTCCGTGATGCTTCCACAGAACTTTCACTAAAGGGATGGTCTTGCCACGCAAGATTTGATCCCGCCTATCCAAGACTCGAATCAGTCTCTCCTCGTACGAAACATCCTCATCAACAACTAAATCGGTCCAATCCAACACATGCGATGGATCCGGCTCATACTTCCGAAGCATACTCACATGAAACACGTCATGAACTTCGGACAACTGCGGTGGCAAAGCTAAACGATAAGCAACCTCGCCAATCCTGTCAAGGATCTCAAAGGGACCAATAAACCGAGGGGACAACTTACCACTCTTCCCAAACCTCATCAAACCTCGCCTAGGTGATATTTTCAGAAAGACATGATCACCTACCTCAAACATCAAAGGTCTCCTCCTACGGTCGGCATAAGATTTCTGACGACTCTGGGCTGTAACAAGCGTCCTACGGATAAGCTCAACTTTCTCCGTCGTTTCCCTTACTAACTCTGGACCCAACAAAGGTGCATCACCCACCTCGGCCCAACAAACTGGAGATCTACACGGTCGGCCATACAAGGCCTCAAACGGTGCCATACCGATACTAGACTGAAAACTGTTGTTATAGGCAAACTCCACCAATGGCAAGTGCCTCTCCCACGACCCACTAAAGTCGAGAACGCAACCCCGAAGCATATCCTCCAGAACCTGAATGGTACGCTCAGACTGCCCGTCAGTCTGAGGATGATAAGCCGTGCTAAAGGTCAACTTAGTGCCTAAGGCACTTTGCAAACTCTGCCACAACCTGGCAGTGAAACGAGGATCTCTATCTGAGACGATCGTCACTGGGACCCCGTACAACTTCACTATGTCCCGGATATATAAGTCGGCAAGATGATCTACCGAATCTCTAACACGCATAGGAATGAAGTGTGCTGACTTCGTCAATCGGTCTACAACCACCCAAATAGCATCACTACCCCGCTGAGTCCTCGGAAGACCCACAACGAAGTCCATAGTGACATGCTCCCACTTCCACTCGGCAATAGGCAAGGGTTGCAACAAACCCGCTGGCCTCTGATGCTCGGCCTTCACTTGCTGACAAGTAAGGCACTTAGATACGAAAGCTGCCACATCTCTCTTCATACCCCGCCACCAAAACTGGCGACCCAAATCCCGATACATCTTAGTGCCTCCCGGATGCACCGCAAGGCGCGAATGATGAAACTCTCGGAGTACCTCCTCTCGGCAAGACTCCGGCACAAACAAACGGTCTCGGTATCTCACACTCAGGTCGGGATACACCGCTAAACCCTTCTCAACCTTCCCACTGGAAATCTTCTCTCGGAGAGATTCTACCTCAAGATCACCCCTCTGAGCCTCTAACACTCGAGTCACAAGTGTAGGCTGCGCAACAACAGAAAACAAGGCCGCAGCCTCAATGGATTCACCCAGAAGCAAATCGAACTCCCCAAGTGCACCCAACATCTCCCACTCTCGGATGGCTATACTAGCTACGTCACCAACAGATTTCCTGCTAAGGGCATCGGCCACAACATTGGCCTTTCCCGGATGATAGTGCAACTCAAAGTCATAATCCTCAATGAACTCCATCCACCTCCTCTGCCTCAAGTTCAAGTCTTTCTGTGTGAACAGATATTTCAGACTCTTATGATCGGAGAATACCTCAAATTTCTCACCATACAGATAATGCCTCCAAATCTTCAAGGCAAATATTACAGCTGCTAACTCTAAGTCATGCGTAGGGTAATTCTTCTCATGAATTTTCAACTGACGTGAGCCATAGGCAACCACTTTCCCCTCTTGCATCAACACACAACCCAGACCCTCTCGTGAGGCGTCACAATATACTGCATAACGCAACCCTCTCTCCGGAATAATCAAGACCGGAGCGGTGGTCAATCCAACTTTCAACTCCTGAAACAACTTTTCACAAGTCTCACTCCAAACAAATTTGACTCCCTTCCGAGTCAATCTAGTCAGCGGTGAAGCTAACTTGGAGAAATCCTTCACAAATCGACGGTAATACCCTGCTAATCCCAGAAAACTGCGGATCTCAAACACACTCTTAGGCTGTGCCCAATCTTGCACTGCCTCAGTCTTGGATGTATCAACAGACACCCCTTCCCCAGAAACTACATGGCCTAAGAACTTCACCTCTTCTAGCTAGAACTCACACTTTCCGAACTTAGCATACAGCTTATGGGCTCTAAGTAACTCAAGCACCACTCTCAAGTGTTCCTCGTGCTCCTCCCTCGAAGGTGAATAAATCAGAATGTCATCCACGAAGACGACCACAAAACGATCCAAGAATTCCCGGAAGATCCGGTTCATCAAATCCATAAACACTGCCGGTGCATTAGTGAGCCCAAACGGCATCACCAGAAACTCATAATGACCATACCGCGTACGGAATGCCGTCTTAGGAATATCCTCCTCCCTGACTCTCAACTGATGATAACCCGATCTCAAATCTATCTTAGAGAAACAACGGGAACCCTTCAACTGGTCAAACAAATCATCTATACGAGGCATAGGGTACTTATTCTTAACCGTAACCCGATTCAATTTCCTGTAGTCAATACACAATCTCAAAGCACCACCCTTCTTCTTAGCAAAGAGGGCTGGTGCTCCCCATGGCAAAACACTAGGATGGATATAGCCCTTATCTAACAACTCCTGGAGTTGAACCTTCAATTCAACTAACTCGGCTGGGGCAAAACGGTAAGGTGTCATGGAAATTGGCGCCGTGCCGGGCACTAAATCAATGGAGAACTCAATCTCTCGCTGAGGTGGCAAACTAACAAGATCCTCGGGAAAAACGTCCGAATACTCACAAACTACCCTCGGCAATACAATCTGGGTCTCATCACACTCACTACTCTCAAAGCTAGCAAGTAGACCACTAAGCTCACTCCGCCCTCGCGGATCATACCCCGGTGGCAAAACACTACCAACCCTGTCCCCCAGAAAATGAAAACGTTCTCCATTAATAGTACAACAAGTGACCCTCTAACGGTAGCAATCAATAAATGCCCGGTATGACGATAACCAGTCCATACCCAAAATAACATCGAAGCCCTTCATGGGCATAACCACAAAAGAAAAAGGGATTCTATGATCATCGACCTCTATATCACAACCCCTAACTCCTTGTTTCAAAATCAATTCACCCCCAAGAGGTGACACTACACAAATAGGAGATGCTAACTGTGCTAACTCCAACTCCAAAATAGATGCGAATGCAGCAGACACAAACGAATGAGATGCACCCGTATCGATCAAAACACTAGCAACTGAATTGCAAAACAAGAAGGTACCTCTCACAACCGACGGAGCCGGTACGAGATCCTGCGCAGTAACAGCATACACGCGCCCAGACGACCTCTGATCAACCTGCTCACCCCTCAGAGCAGAAGACTGCTGCACAGACTGGGACGAAGAAGCCCCCTGATTGGCCCTCGAGGCCTGAACTGACGGAGCAGGCAGCTGACTCTGAGTCTGCCTCGAACCAGATGCACCAGACGTGCCACCCAACTGTGGGCAAAACCTCTTCATGTGCCCCGGTTGACCGCACTGAAAACAAGAGAGCGGCTGGCCTCTGCCCTGACTCTGGCTCTGAGATCGAGCCGAAGAAGATACTGCTCTCTGAACTCCTCCCCTCTGAGGACAAGCTGGAGACTTGTGGCCCAGCTGACCACACTTGAAATAGGTAATGTCTCCCTGACTGCCTTTCCCAGAACTAGCACTCGGCACTGGAAAAGTGGATCTAGAAAAACTACTCTGAGGCTGCTGAGGAGTGAAACCTCTCTGCCTCCTGCCATCACTCTGGCCATCCTGACTCCTCTTGGAGCCTTTCTGCCTTTCCCCCTCTTTCTGCATCATAGTCTCAGTATGGGCTGCTGCATCAACCAAACGCCCAAAATCCCGAATCATAGACCCGACAACTCTCAGCATGAGGCCACGCCTCAACTTCTTCTCAAACTCAATACAACGACGCTCCTCAGTCGCTACCAACTCCGGTGCAAACCTGGACAAACTAGTGAATGCCGCCTCAAACTCGGCCACTGATAAACTGTTCTGCTCAAGATGGCAGAACTGATCTCTCAACTTCTCCTGAACAGCTGAAGACAAGTACTTCTCCTGAAAAGCGTCAACAAAAGCCTTCCAAGTACCTCCAATACGACCCTTGGTGAACTTCCACCATTGACCCGCATCCCCTTTCAGCTGAAAGGATGCCAAGGTCACCTTCAGTGCCTCGTCTTCGATGCCTAGCATCTCAAACGTTTTCGTTGTCTGTTCGAGCCATTCATCTGCCTTAAGCGGCTCGCTAGGATCACCTAAAAACTCGTCCGGGTGAGACCGGAAGAACTCTCTCTTCAGAAAAGAAGGTCCTGTATCTGCCACAACAACCTGAGCCTGATTCTGAGCCCTAAGAATGCCCACTGACTCCCTGAAAGCTCCTGCTATCTCTTGGGCCAAAGTGCCCATAACCTGCTGTCCTACTGGCTCGGCCACATTGGCCTGGCCAACACCCTCCTGAACTGCCGGAATTTCCTCCGGTATAGGCACTTCCTGCCTGGCCTGCCTACCACGCCTACCACGACCTCGTCCTCGTCCTCGTCCTGACATCCTAATAAAGGAAACAAAGACATTAGCACTCTAAATAATATGCCAAAACTATGACACTCGCGTCCTAATACATTGGACAACAATAAATCACACCACGTAAGCACATAATCACATAAGCACCTACGAATTTCATTCCTGGATAATGATAGTCCCGAGGCGTCACTAAAGTTCCGATTGGAAACAACATTGATCAAGTGCCTTTCCAACAAGACTTTCAGAGACTCAAGGGTCCAATCAACATCCTAGAAACTACATTCCATACCCACATAGTCACATAAACATGTTATCATATAAGCATGTAATCAATACACTAAGTCTCTATCAACGAGACGAACCCATTGTGATACTAATCACTTCCCACGTACCCAAAGTATTCGAACCCGGTACGCTCTGATACCAAGTTGTAACGCCCTCAAAATTTAACCCATGAAATATAAACAAGGCATGCGTTATTAAAAGAAAACAACATATTATCTCAATCATCAGAGTCTTAAGAAATAAAAACATCATAATATTTGCCTTAAAGGCTTACATCTTGCCAAGTCAATGCTTGGACACAAAACCATGAGTTCTAACTCAAAAACAAATAAAGCCCTAGGCTTGAATTACATATAACTCAAACAAATCAAATAAAACAAATAAAGCAAGTCTTCAAATCCAAATCCTCACAAGCTAAGTCTTTGGAGGTAAAGAACCACCTGAACCTGAAAATGAAGTTCCCATAAAGGGTGAGCCACAGCCCAGTAGAGAAATACTAAACCAAGCATAAGAATTAACTAAAGCATTAGCATCCGATACATGGTTAGCACAAGATAATAAATTCCCAATTTTAAGACACGAATGCCTACATTATCTATGACACATGGTCTATGACACAATTCATTTTCCCTTTATACCAACATGGCTCAGAACCTGGCCAAACAACTCAACAAGAATAACAAATCAGGTTAACCTTTCTTACAACATAATAAACACACATACTGGTGTTACACCAATCACAACCAACTTCACTTCTATACTTCCCAACTGATACACATGGTGGTGATGTATCATATCAACAACAAACAAAAATAAGCACCCACATAAGTGATGCTACTGGAGTCCATCCCCTATCTCCTCCCAACAAATCCGGTTTAGAGGTCCATCCCCTATCTCCTCCAAAACCAAATGCATATGCAACATAAATAATACTTGCCATATACAACACATAATTAATACCAGTAATGTTTCGTATTAATTCAACAATCAACATAAACGACTAAATTCCAGTTATACCTATGCCACATGCAAGGTCTACAATAATCACTGGCTATCCTCCACCGATAGCCCAAAACAAGTATTTCTAAGCAAGAAATAAATATCACAATATATATAATATCAATCTCACAGATGAGTGATTAAATATTCAACTACACCAACAGATCTCAATTTCCCCAAATCTCATGAATTTATCCAATACCAATTCCCCCTTAAATTAATTACATGAATTAATCTATGACAAAACCCTAAGGTTTCTCCCAAAATTACCAAACTACCTCCCCACATACCAAAACACCAACACTTAGGATTAAAACGTATACAAGGAGTAGGAAATCCCTACCTTAAAGCGAAGAACCCAAAAGAAGAAGACGAAGAGGATGCTCGAAACTCCAAAATGCTCCAAATCAACAACTGCTCAGATTAAACGAAAGCCCTCACTCTCCTCTATCCTATTTGTAAAAGAACTAGGGTAGAAACACACCTTAACTAGATCAAACCTAGGAGAAATGGTGTTTAGAGAAGAAGAAAAGTCGGACTTTAGGGTTTGGGATCAAAAGGAATGAAAAACTGCTCTAAAAATCCCGCTGCTGCGTTTAAATACAGGACAGGCTCGCTCGAGCGAAGACCTGGTCGCTCGAGCGACCAGACACAAGAAACAGACCTCACTCGAGCTAAGAGAGGCTCGCTCGAGCCAAAGATAGACCAGCTCGCTCGAGCGAAGGAAAGCTCGCTCGAGCCAACAAACACTGCTCTCAGGTCTAGCATTGGACGCAACCCTCGCTCGAGCCAAGAAAGGCTCGCTCGAGCGACGGACCAAAAAGAAAGACCTCGCTCGAGCGAAGAGAAGCTCGCTCGAGCGACCAAGCCAAAAACTGAACATCAACACTTGGTTTCTAAACCCAACCAACCTGCAATCAACCTGCCCAAAACATCCTATAACCAAAGAATAAGGAATCAAAGGACAACAACGACAATGATATGACAACGGAATCCACGGAACATAAGTCCGGATATAATAATCAAATGGGAAAAGACCGGGGTCGCCATAGCAAGACTATTTACCTTTGTGTTTTTTAGAGCACCAAAATTAAGTGGCTAATTATTGTATTATTGAGTATAGTGAATTCTATCTAAGTTACTTATTTTTTTGTTGAATTAGTTTTTGTTTTTTTTTTATTTCCTTGTATCAACACATTTTGTTTTTGCTATGGTGATGCAAACTATGATGGTTTGGCTTTGGGGAGTAAATTTATGGGTCTTTGCCCTGGCTAGTGTCCCTTATTCTAAATTTTTTGACCTTGATCAAAATCATCTTACTCATAGAGAAATATAGAAGGTACCTATATTTTCAACTACTGTCCCTCATTCTTTTACATTATTGGCTTGAGCCATATGTGTTAACAACTTTGTATCTCTAGATATGTGCAAAAACTTTTTTCCCCCATAATCAACTTTTGGCACATGGCAAAAGACATCATGTGCTGGGTTGTTAATATTGGTAAAACAAAGAAAACTTACCCTATCTTGTTAAATAACTATTTATAGTTTGGTTTTGTTTGTTTAGGCTGCCTAAGTGAAGTTTTAATTCTTTACTGGATGTTTGTGACTTTGGTGTTCAAGTATTGTCAGTGTGAATGCATATGTTGTTCGCCCTCATATGGAGGTTTGATTTCCCACCCTTCATGGTGCTGATCATTGCCATCCTCAATGATGATTTGCATTTTGTCACACTTCACTTACCTTTTCTTACATGTAGATTCATGCATATTTCTTGTCATTAGCCTCGATTTGTGTATGTGTGTGTGTGTGGTTCTAAATACATACTAACTATACGGCATGCCAGGTACCATCATCACAATATAAAAGGATAGGGTGAAACCATCTCCTCAGCTTGATAGCTGGAAGCTGGCAGAAATTTTTGTAACTAGAGTCATTCTTGGTGATTACTTGGCCATGATGACAGTCATTTTCTTCTGGGCATCTTACAAGACAAACGTTTTTCCTGTAAGAAAACTTGTAACTATAGTGAAATGGGTCATGAAATAGTTGATGGGACATGGTACATACACCTAATAGGTTATATGCCAAAGTATTTCATATTTTGTGAATTGGTGACCAGCCCTGGTCCTGGCTTAACATAATAGTTTAGATTTGCTAAATATTGATATACAGTTTTCATTAATGAGACATTTTCAAGAATGTATGATGTTTATATGCTTGTTACGTTTTTTTTTTCCTTTCTCTATATATAGTCTTTGTATTATGGACAGTTGTTTTCTTGCTATAGGTCAATGAGCAGAAATCAATGAGAGGCGTGTATGACATTATCCATGTCTATCCAGAGACAATTTTAAGGCAAGAGGTTTATGTGATCCTACATATTTTAGGAAGGTGCCTGCAATTATGTTTAATAAATAAAGATGTATACATTCTGCTGCAGATGAGTATGGAGATTCGGCCTCGGACTGCATTCGCAAGTGTATGGCATGGTTGTACTCCCTACAAGGCTTGGACCCACAAGACCCACTAATCCCTTATGGTTTGATGCTAATGGACAATCCGGCAAATCAAGCAATAGTGTTGCAGATTCCGACAGACGCGGCAGTCATTACTTGGCTGCAAATGAAGAAGTCCCATAATATGGGTCTGCGCCAACTCACGGCCTCGGAATGATTGGGTGGTTCTGACGGCTTTAGTCACCGGAAAGGGTTCATGTTTCATTACTATCCTGCATTAGTTTTCTACCATGTTGCTACCTCCTATGTTTGTTTTACATTTTTTCCCCCTGCCAACAACCCGTGAGTGTGTGTATTTTCTTTTCCTTCCCTTACAAACAGATTCGATAGTGGCTGTAGGCTTTTTTTTATTATGGAATCGGTGTGTGATGTGTTGGATGTTGTATTACTTTTTATGCAGCAGGCACGTGATTTGCTATGTGTTTGTCAACTTGCTTCAATATTGTCTATTTGTGAGAATCTGGACAGGTGCTACAATTGTAGAGCAGAGCTTTTTCATTAGACAGGTTGCTTTGTGATGTAATGGATGTATCCCTCACATTACTGCAGCAGCAACGTGAACACTGTTGTGTTTGGCAACTTGTTGACAATTACTCTACTTCAATTATGAGAATCTGGACGTGTAACTTCTCCACATGAAGAAGAAGAAATAAATCAAATATATAATAAATACTGGATAAATGAGACCATAACACAGCCTATCAAAGGCTTCTCAATTCAGAATATGTGCATGATGCCTCAAAGCAAACCAACCAACTCCTTTGAATCACCGTCTAATATTAGCCGTTCCCTCTGACGGGGTTCAATGTGATACAAAATTTTCCATTCCTTTGTTCAGACTTCTATATGGTCCGTCTTTAAGTGATCTAATTAATACAAAAACATATTATCTTTTGGGGGGTTTTCAAGAGAGCATGTACCTCGATATTGTCATTGTTTGTTTTGGCGACAAGCTGAATTGGGGTTTTACCTTCTTTGTCAAGAGCTTGTGGATTAGCTCCCCTGTGCCACATTGGTAATTAACCAGAGTAAGACATTAACAAAATGTAACAAGATAAATCATATAGTAATCAAAGATGACTTCAGAAAGTAGAGGATGATTACTAAGGTAACAACCTCTAAATAAATAACTACCGAACAACTCCCGTGCTTATGGAAATCTGTAAGTGGTCTAATATGTAACAATGTTTAATGAAAGAAAAAAAGTAGACCCGGTTTAATTGGATGGGGGTATGGGAGGAATAAATTGGGTATATACCTAAATTTTGGCACAAGTAAAAGAAGAATTTTAGGGGGGAAATATGCAAAATACTGAATGTCAAAAACATATTATCTCCAGACAGCTTATGAAGCATACGTTCCAAAAATAGTGTTATGACTACCAAGTACTTACCCAGTATGGGTACACATATTGATACAGCTCCACGCTTACCATTGCATAAAATATTTTTAATTTAATTTTTTGTTTTAAATGCACCTTACTTAGATGTATTTAAAAAGTAAAATTTTTGAAAAGTAAAAATCATACTAGAACAAGCTGTCCAGTTTGTTATCATGGCTGGACAAAAATATTATTTTGTGCACATTATTAATTTTTTTTTGGTTCCCACAAAAAAGAGAATCAAACATGTAGGCACCCTTGACAAGTTGTTGAATCCCTTACATCACAAAAAGCTACACACATGAAACAAAGTGGCCCCTACAACCTTGGCCATTATATTCTTCCTCTCTACAGTGTTTTTTTCCTTCTTAGTTCACAGTGTGGTTTTCTCTCTGTCCCTCTCTCTCTCCATCTACGCGGAACTTGTTTATTTCCTTGGAAGTTTTTCAAGTTTTTCACATTTTTCGTTCTTATATTTCCAAATGGCAAACGACGTAGGTCCGAGTCACCGCGTGCAACATGGTACATCCCGGGAAGCTATTGATAAAATTGCGAGGGAAATGGTGGTCGAAACTGATCACAACTTGGTAGAAGCATGGAGTAGTGCGGCAAGATATTATTACAACCATTATCACAAAGTCTCTCGAAATACATCAATACTTTCGGGACGTTTATGGATGTTTGAGTTGTTTAACGGCCACCAAGGCCGGTTTGAAGATGCTGTCAGTATTTCACAACCAGTGTTCTTGTTGTTATGCGACTCTCTTCACAGTTTTGGATTGACGTTGCTGCAGCAGGAGCATGGCGTTCCACTGGAAGAGAAGGTAGCCATTTTTATTTGTGCGTTGCAGGGTCTATCTTGGAAAAATTTGCAAGAACGATTCCAACACTCAAAGGAGACATTGTCACGCAATTTTCATGAGGTAATGCAAGTTATGATACCGTTTACATCGGTTCACAGTAGAAGTCTTACGCCCGAACAAGTACAACAAGGGGGCTATCCACATTTATGGTTGCAGCAGCGGTACCGGCAATTCAAGGTGACAATTTCCATAAATGTGCAAATTTTTTAAAGTTTAGAAAAAAACCATGATTAAATTATGTTAATTTGTAAAAATTTGGTGCATTGTGTAGGACTGCATTAGTGCATTGGACAGAACGCACGTGATGGCTCGTGTCTCGCAAGAGTACGCCACATCATACTATGGCCGGAAAGGCGTGCCGACACAGAATATAATTGTCGTATGTGACTTTAATTTGTGTTTCACATTTGTCTCTGCCGGTTGGGACGGGAGCATGCACGACAGCCGGGTTTTGCACTACGTGACAACCGAGCCGAAACATCGCTTCTCGCACCTCGCACCAGGTAAAAAATATTAAACAGAAATATGAATACGTAGAAAATATAAATATAAATATTAATATTTTCAATAATGTATTCTCTTGGCAACAAAATTGTGAAAATTATTGTCTTTTTTTATTTTTTTTATTTTGTTAACAAAATCAGTTGTCTAATGTAGTTTATTTCCCATTGTTCAAAATTTTTGCAAATAAATTAAAAAAATGAAACAAATGAAAATGAAAATGAAATGTTATAATTTATAATTTAAATTAATAAAAAAAGAATTGGAAATAGAAATGTTGTTAATGAAATAGAAAGTAATTAGAAAAATAATTTCGTAATTGGAAATATAATTTTTCACAACAAAAGAACTTCACAATGAAATAGTAATTGAAAACAAAAATGGAAAATGAAAAAATTACTAACGAAATAATTGACAACTCTTAATTCTTATAAATTGAAAAAGAATTAATTCTTATAATTCACAGAAAATGCAGTAATTGGAAATATAATTTTGCACAACAAAAGTAATTGCGAAGAAGAGTAATTGAAAACAAAAGGTCTTAACAAGAATAATTCATTATTAGACGAACAAAAACTAAGACAAGTTAATTGAAACATAATTTCAGTGGTAAATAGTAATTGAAAACAAAATTGGGATAAGAACAATTTTTATTAATGAAAATGTAATTGTCATAAAAAAAATTAATTATTATAATTCACAAACAATGCTGTAATTGGGAATATAATTTTTGAGAACAAAAGAAATTGGGAAAAGGAGTAATTGAAAACAAAATTGGGAAAAAATTAATTTAGTAATGAAATTATTCAACAAATTTATTATTATTAACAAAAAAAAAAAAATTACGAACCAAGACAAGTTAATTGAAGAATAATTTAAGTGGTACACAATACTGTCAAATTGAAAATGAAATAAAACAAATTTTGTAGGAAAATACTATTTGGTGGATAGCGGTTACAGCAACAAGATAGGGTACCTAGCCCCCTACAAGGGGTATAGGTATCACCAAAATGCCTATCGAAATCGAACACCGCAGAATCAGTTCGAAATGTTCAACAAGGCACATTCGTCACTGCGTAGTTGTATCGAGCGGACATTCGGTGCCTGGAAGTCTAGGTGGGGGGCATTGCGGAATATGCAGAAGTTAAGTTTTTCTAATCAGGTTACGTTTGTATGTGCGTCGATGGTGTTACATATCTTCATACGCCGACATAGCGAACTTGATGAGGTCACGATGGCTATCCCAGATAGTGACGATTATGTGGTCCCCCAAATGCCCGACCACAACGAATACACACGGGTTGCTGATGTGATGGAGGAAGGGACTCCGACCCTGCAATGGCCGTTGTAAGAGCAAACATTACGAACGAACTCGTACGGCAAGCGCACCGGTAGGGGCGAATTGGAAATACAAGAATATTGGTTGAAGGTTGTTAATATTTGTAACTGAGATTCATATTTGTAAACACGTTTGGTTTTAATAGTTTCATGTCTTTCGGAGCGTAGACATTTTCAACAAAATGTATTTTTAAAGGAAGTATGTCCACTAATTAACATATATAAACATGGGGGAAGTTTTTGCAATATCTTTTATAATAATTTGTTCTCAACCTGGCATAAAAAAATTATTTCTAGCCATTGGTCAGAAAAAAAACAAAAACATAAAAAAAGAAAAAAAAAAATCATGACTGGGCATGTACGTGGTTTATCTTTTTTTATTCACATGTTATGATATGAATTCCCAAAAATACAGAGTAGACCTACAATAACAACTCAAACAAAATAAGGCAAAAAAAAAATAAAAAAGTTATATTTCGTACAAGTGGAACACTGTGCGTCTGTGTTCCACTCGTTTCCAATTTTCGGACAATAATGGAACAATTGCAACCTCTGCTTGACATGCACGGAAAACAAGGAAGTCACTTTCTCTTCGTCCAGCTGTGTCAGTATGAAGGGTAAAATAGTCATTTCTGTTGGTCTAATAATATTTTATTACATATTTATTTGTAAAAAGTCAAAAAGTTAACCTAAACCTCCATATTTTTTTCCTCAACTTTTTAGTCCAAAAAGACAAAAAGTGCATTTATTTAGGGCATCCCAAACAACCCCTTAGAGTCTTAAATTAGTATGAGGAACTAAATTCTTTATCTTAAGGTTATGATGAAATTCTGATCAAGTAATTGGGGTAGTTTATATTTAGTTTTGTAGAATTTTAATTGATTTAGGTATTGTTATATAATTCAAATTTTTGTGCAAATAATGTTTTATCAAATTATGTGTTCACTGGTTATGAATACATGTTATACAATTGTTTTTACTGCTTATATATTAAAATTATTAAATGAGTCACACCTAGTAGGGGTATTCGCGATTCGGTTGCAGTCGGAGAACCTTTATTTCGCCATCCATTTGCCGGATTGGCAAATTAGAAAAAATCAATCTGCATCCGTCTGCTGGATTGACGGATGTAGATTGAGCGGACTGGCGAATTGACAGATGGATGCGAATTGGTTTAGCGGTTTAAACTTTTATAAATTTTGAACATAATATAACTAGACAACATTTTTTTTGTTTTGATAACAATCCAACTCAACATAACCAAAAGATTATAAAGTAAATTGTCAAATACCAATAATAAATAGTTTTTTTTAGGGTCCCTAATATTAAGATTTTATAGCATAAAGGACATTTATATTTTCATAATGTCTAAAGTCCCTCAACATTGATCCAGAGAAATTTTAATGCAGAGAAATTCTTCCCAGAAAAATTCTCTCTAGAGAAATTCTGAACTTTCCAAATAATTTCTCTAGGTTTAAACCAGAGAAAATTCAAATTTCTCTGAGTTCAAATTAGAGAAAATTGAACAACACGGAGAAAATTAAACCCAAAAATCCAAAACCAGTAATACAAAACCAAAACTCCAGAGAAAATTCATACAATTTCCACATCCAGAGAAAATTCTGATCTAGAGAAATTTTGGAAAGACTAGAGAATTTCTCTTAGTACTGGGTTCAATGTTGTTTGTTATTATGGTTGAGAGAATTTTCTCTAGATCAGAATTTTCTTTGTATTTTTGACCGAACTAGAGAAAATCCCTTTAAAACTCACATTAAATCCATTTCAATACAACCATTACAATTCAATTCAAGCTCCTTCAATAGCAACAATGGCTGACACAACCACCAAACTAATCTTGATCATTGCAATTGGCATTTACATACATTTACTTACAAATAGATTAAATACATACATTTGCTTCTGTGATGAAATCTCTATTTTTATGTTTTTGGTTTCACTTACCCATAACAATTGAAGAATAAAAAAGTGGTGTAAATCTTTATTGGCAACATCAAGAAAAGTTGATTAACAAATTGCTATCTCTATCGTATATATAACATAGAGATAGGAAGAAAAATATGTATACAAGTTATGCATATATATATAGAGAGAGAGAGAGAAAAGAAGAAGAAGATGATGATGAACCAATACCAAATCGACAGACTCTTTTTGATCCCCTCAAGACTGATTCCTTTAGTCCCATCCCACCAAGGACTTCTCCTACCTCATTCTCTGGAACTAATGCCAAGTTGTGTAAGTCCCTCTCTCTCATCTCTCTCTCTCTCTCTCTCTGTCTCATATGGGTCTGAAAAGCAGTGATAATACTCAAACTTGGAACACATAGGCATACCATTCTCGAAGGACCAAGCAATGAGAGTGTTCAACTCGATTTGGAATGCATAAGATTGGGCAACGAAAGAAGGCTGAGTGAAGACAAACTGGACCATTTACATGGGCTTTTAAATTGATGCGTATGAGTGCCCTATCATGGTGACGAACACAAACAATGCACGACGGCAGAGTGGAGAAGGTTGTGACGAAGGAGGTGATTGATTTTGTGAGGCTGTTAGAGGATAAGATTGACAAGTTCAATGCTTTCTTCGTTAACAAAGAGGAAGAGCAAAGAGAGGAAGAGAGGGAGAGGCCAATTTGATTTGAGAAAATCAAATTTCCCTGTGATACATGGGTGTGGGGTTGAGGGGCCGTAGACATCATAAAATAATATTGTAGATCTCTTCTATTACTAAAAATGGGAGATGGACGACCTTAGACTAATTTTCCCTAATAAATACATATAAGAAAATCATGCATTATCAAAACTTTTTCATTATTTTTTTATTCAAAAACTATTTAATTTGATTTTTTTTTAAAAAAAAATGACAACATTAAGCCTTATATTTTCCACACAAAAATACCAAATATCAACACTTTCCATTTGATAAAAGGATTTCCAAATTGAAAATACAACAAAATATCTAAACTCTTTTTCAACTGAAAATATAAATAGAATATCTAAATAAATTGAAAACACAAAATTTTACAAATTATTAGGAGTGCTTGCCATTTGGCTGTTCAGTTGCGGCCAAAGAAACCTCAAATCCATCATCCGTCCAAAACTAGGTGAATTGAAAAAAATCAATCTGCAATAGTCCACTCGTCATCACCCATCCAAAATGCGGCGGATCGGTTCGGTTTAGTTGGTTTGGACGAATCGGAATATCCGCTGCTCACCCCTAATACCTAGTACGATGGGTTGTGCATCAGTAGTAGTTTAGTTTAGTTTAGTTTAGTTGTGAAGGTCTGTGCTAAAGGAAGATGATTCGTGACTTTTTTTATTTTAATACACAAAATCTTTTAAGTGATGTCCCAACCAAGACCCATAGTAATACCCACCTCAATGATTTTCTACAATCTAAATACAACAACTCTCAATTACAAAATTAATAGTGGATTCTAAATTCTAAGATTTTCTTTTTCTCACTTTCCATTTCCAAAATCAAAATCTTTAAATCAGAAACAACTTACCCTAATATCTGTGGTTCGACCCCATTCTTAACTGCTATTCTACGTAGTAGTAGTAGTAGTTGTTATCAATTTTTATTTAGGGGTACTTATGTGTAGGTCCTAATAAGTGGACTTATTGTCTAAAAGGTCTTATAGAAAAAGTTTGTCAAAAAAAGTCACTAATTGTAAGTTTTAGCGACAATTTATAAAAATCATGACAAAAAAAGGGCTAATTATCAATTTTTAGTGACGTATATAAAAAATGGTCACAAAAAATTATTTTTAGCGACAATTTTATTAAGACTTATTTTCAATAAGATTTGATGAGAATTAAGTCTAACTATTAAGATTTATTGGTAGTTATACACTCTAAACTTTCCTACTCTCCCTTTCTCTTTCTTTTCTTTCTTTGTTTTTCCTCAGCCTTTCGTTGCTCTTGTGTTTGTTGTGTAACTTTGCCTTGATTATTGCCTCCATTTATAGGCAATTCTCTGGAGAAACAAACAAAACGAAGTAAGAGAGGTGATGGAGTAGGTGAAGTTTTGTTGTACAGTAAATTAGTGTGTACTTTTTAATATAATAATGTATAAAATATTTAAAATATATTTTATTATATGTATATAATATGGCACAAGGGTTTTTGAAAATGTCTTAAAATGTCTAAGAGATACATTTTGTATCAATGGGTCAGATTGTCCCATCTAAACTTCAACGATTGAGATTTCTTCATTTCCCACCCACTCTTTGTAAATTGAAGAAAATCTCTCTCTCCCTCTGTACCTCCATTAGAGCCCATCCTGTGTGGGATACTCAACCATAGTCCCTATTCATTTCTTCTTCCTCCCTCGCTCTGATTCAGCCAATACTCTTTCATTCTCTCTCTTCAATTCCCTATCAAAGCCCAACCCTTGCCAAAGACTCAACCCTGAACCCCTCTGTTACTCTCTTCAATTTCTCTTTTCCTTCCTCCCCCTTTCTGCCATCTCAATCTTCATCAAAAATGGCAGGCCAAACTCCCTATTCCACCACAATCGGCACAACCTTTTCAGCCATAGGAGAGATTTCGAAAGGAGCCATTGCAAAAGGAAAGATTTCGTTGGACCACCACCGTCTCTAGAGAGATCGATACTCCGTCGTTGTCAATATTCAAAGAGATCCCAAACAATTTTAATTAGTTAAGTTCTTAGTTTTTTCCCCCACTGAATCAAATCAATCTCTCATAGGGTATTTGAATGTCTGCTTGTGTATTTTGATTGTTTGGTATTTATGTATGAGTAACCAATTTTGATTGTGTATTTATGTATTTTGATTGTTTGGTATACATATTGTTAGATATGTATTGTGGAGATTGTGGAGCTGCATAACCCATTAGGATTTTTTTTTTGTTTGCATATGTGTATTTATGCAAAAGTTTTGGGAGTTTTAGAAATTGAAGGTAGTGGAATAATTAGAAAAATTAAAATTGGATTTTTTTTTTTTTTTTTTGGTTTGTGCTTGAATCTTGGATTTGGAGAGTGATTTGTGGAGAGAAAAGGAAAGTGGCTAGAAATATGAATTAAAATTGGGGTTTTTTTTTTTTGTTTGTGCTTGAATCTAGAACTTCCAACATTTGCAATTCATGATATTTTTGTGGGTTTGGTTGTTTCTGATTACTTGAATTTGGATACTTTTATGAGTCTGTAAAGTTGAATCTGAATATTTTTTGGAAATTTTTTCATTTTGTTGAATCTCAGATCATTTATTTTTTGTGAATTGTGCATTGGTGTTGAAATTGCAATTCATCAATTTTAAACCATAAACCTTTTTGACGTCTGTGGGTGTTTGGTTAGGTTGGTCATTGTGTGGATTTCTATTTATAGTTTAGCTTCTGACATGGGTTTGATTTTGAAATGAGAAATGAGTTTAATTTTTGAAATAAGTTTTGTTTCATGAAATGGGTTTCATTTTTTAAATGGATTTTGATTTCAGAAATGAATTTTTTATTTTCAGTTTGATTTCTGACATGGTTTTGATTTATGAAATGGGTTTGATTCTTTAATTGGAAATGGGTGTTGATTTCCTATGGTTTTGAAAAGCTTTTGATTTATGAAATGGGTTTTAATTTATGATATTAGTTTGAAATGTTTGTTGTATGGGTGTATCTACTTTGACCTGTTGAATTTTTTGTGGTCTACAATTGACTACGTAACATGTGTCTTTTTATTCTCTGTTTAATTTGCTGTTCAAGTTGTGGCACCGGTTGTCAAATTGGTTGTGCATTTGATGATGGCTAGAGTCACTTAGATTTATTTCTTATGAGTAAAGGTTTAATGTTATGAAAGTATTTATGTCATTTTACTTCTTCCAATATAAACGATGACAACTCAAAGTGAGATTTTTTTATTATTATTTATATGTATAAATTTAATATCAAATAATGTTTTAACTTATTCTTCATGACATGTAAGTAGGCACATTATGAGCTTGAATGCCAATTCTGATAGAGTTCTCTTTCATTATAATGGACATGGTGTACCAAAATCAACTGTTAATGGTGAAATTTGGGTATTCAATAAGGTTAGTATCTAATATGAAGTTATGATCATGTTCTTTTCTTTATCACTTCTAGAGTAGTGATGTTGTTTCTTAACTGTTCCTTTTGGTAGCTTCTTCTTCTTCTTTTTGTTTTTGTTTTTTTAAGTCTGGAATCAATACATTTTGGTACCAATCGGTGGTAGTAGATTGGCTTAGAGTGATGCCTACTCGGTACTCAACCATTGTCAATCTTCAACTAGACTCCGAAAAGGTATTTTACTTTGATTGTTTGTTAGATTGCACTCTCACACTTAAATTTTAGTTGGTTTTTCTGAAAGGAAAGCATTAGTTACAATAATTGAGAAGACCCATGGCGGTAATGGACCCATGGTAATTGGGTCCCCGATTGGTACATTGTTAAGCTTACTCATTTTCGTTGTTATTTTTTCTCATATGACAATGCCATTGTCTATTAAAAAGAGAAACCATTGTGTGATAGTGTATGTGTGCAGACAAGTGGAGTGAGATCAACCGACGACGCGAAGCTAAGATAAGTTCTATAGTAATTTCTATTTTTGTTTCCTTTTATTTTCAACTCTCCATTTCCAACGATACGCACTATCAATCTAATTTGTCATTACATATATAAATGAGGGATTTTAATCTCTAATTTGATCATTTTATTTCATGTGATGTTTGTTATTTCTTTATGATTTTGGGGATCTCATGTAGAGAGTTGTACTAAATATAATATTTATGTGGCCAATTAGCAGCTTGACAATAGGACGGAGTCAGTTGCTTGAAGTTAGTTGCTTTTGTTGAGTTGATTTTTGGATTCTAGGATTTTGTCAAAGATCATTTACTCCAAGTGGGTAGATCAAGTACTACTAGGAGCACATCCTCCTTATTGTTCCTTTGCTAGGAGAAAATGTAGTATCACTCGTAAATTGAGACAACTCTTCCTAAAAGTTGGTTAATGTTTTAAACTTGGTCCCTAAACATAATGATAATCTCTTTGTTCTTTGTGTTATTTATTCTAATTTTAGGATAAATATTTTGTTCTTCGTAGGACATAGCATTAGAACAATATTTTCTAATTAATATCAGAAATACATTTCATTTTAAGGGCTCAGATCAATCCTAATTAATATCTCACGGTTGACATCAATTTTATTCCCGCTCAAACACTCTCTCCCTCTCCCACCTACCCACGTCTCCTTCCCCATTCCCTCTTTATCTCTCTCTCTCCCTCTCCCTCTCTGTTACACGTCTCCTCCCATTCCCTCTTTGTCTCTCTCTCCCTCTATGTTCTTCTTTCCTACCCTTCCTCTTGCGCTCGATTTCTACCTCTCCCCCCTTCTCTCTCAGTGGCTTCAAGTCGCAACCCTCCCACTCGCATGGTAGGGTTTCCGATTGTGAATCGCGACACTATGCTTCGATTGGGTCACCGAAGGCTAGGGTTTTCACCACCACAGCCACCATCATCATCATCAACTTCCTCAAATTCTACATTGACGTTGCTGTCTTCTTTTTCTCTCTCTGCTTTGAACCCCCATGGGAGCTCTCTGGTACCTCTCTCCCTCTCTCTCTCTTTCTCTCTTTCTCTCTATGCTTCTCTATGCTTCAAGTAAATCGATGTTTGTTAGTGGAATTGAGATAATGGTTTAAATCGATGATTTTGTTTATCATCATTTCTGTTTCCGGTTTATTGTTTGGTGGTTGCCTAATTAGAACTATGGCAGAAAGTATTGGGCTTTTTTTTAAAAAAAAAAAAAATTTTTTTTTGGTCAAATGATGTTTTTATTGTGTGCAAAGGGTTTGAAGAGAACAATGACAATAATCAACACTGATTGTTTCTCTTTTTGATTATTTGTTTTTATTGACTGATTAATAACACATTTTGTATAATAGTTAGTATAGAGTATATTCTGTGGATTGGGGCATAGATACATACAAAGAAGATTTTAGATCAAGTGGTAGAGCCAACTTGCTCTGGTTGAGTCATCCTCCATGTGGTCTGTTTTGTTTGCAGAAATGGTCGTGTTTTTGTATACTTCAAGGTTTGCTAGATCACAAATTGGGCTACATAGTATATGATAATCTATGAGTTATTTACACGGACATCTCTAAATTATTAGAAAATATTAATTTTATTTTGATTTTATTAGTTTCTTCTCTATGTACAGAAAATGTAGCAATCTCGGTTTCAATCCTTCTTTTATGTTTTGCCACTTCGATTGGGTCGATAGGGGGTCGAGGGGGCAGCGCCCCGTCGCGGGGGTCGAGGGGGCAGCGCCCCTTTGTGGGTCCAAGGGCAGTGCCCTAGCGGGGGTCGAGTTGCCCGGTCAGCTCGCGGGTTCCAAGGGCAGTGCCCTGGCGGGGTTGAGGGGCAGCGCCCCTCAAAACAAAAATTCAAAATGCATTCGAAGTTACTTGACCTGTGCCAACAATTCACTACTTTATAAGCATTTGGACACAAAATGTTTCCTCTCTCAGCGATGTGGGACTCAAAGAGTGGACGAAAATGTTGTGCCAAACGATGTCGTTTAGTGCGTTTGTTGGAAGTCCCACATCGATTACAAAATACATTTTAAGGTGGACAAACTTCTATATAAGTGCAAGTACAGAGGGTTAGCTTAGGGGCTTCTATGGTTCTTTCTTGGTTTAATGAGCCATTACGAGCCGAGCTCAAGTTATAAATTTTAGTTGTGCCGAGCTGGATTTTGGCCATAGTTCCTTCGCCAAAGTTGTGTAATTTCTCGAGGGCTTTGTTGTGTGTGGTGGAGATCGAGTTTCCTCGTCATTGATTTTGGGGTTTCAACTCTTTTCATCTTCTCCATTTGAGCTCCGAATTTGAGGTAGAGATTCCTACTCATTCTTATGTGTTTTAACATAAATATTGAGTTATTTGTATAGATGGTTTGATTTGGGAACTTAAGGTTGGAGATGTATAATGTTGAAAATAGGGGTTGTGTTCAATTGACTCATACCTGTGTGTTTGGGGTTTAAAATGAAGATTATTGATGTTTTTGATAATATTTGAGCCTTTAGGTCAATATTGAGAAAAAAGGGAAAAATGCCATGTTTGGGTATATTTGGGTCATTACTGTAATTAATTAATACAGAAATATGAAATTGAGTTGGAAATAATAAAATCGACTCAATATAAGGTAGAATGGTGGAGTTGGATTCATTAATCACTCACTTTGAAATGTTGAGATTATATATAACTGTTGTAGCATTTATATTCTGTTTAGAAATAACTGCTTTGGGCTATCGGTAGAGGATAGTCTTGATTGTTGTAGACAACGCATGATGCTTAGGCAAACTAAAACTAATCAATTGAAATGTCATCGAATATGACGGTTGTGATTATACATCGAATTTGTGTAATAAATGAACATGTATATGATGATGTTTATATACATTGTGTTGTGTGGGAGGAGATAGGGGATGTACTCCACGGTTTAAGGGAAGATAGGGGATGGACTCTTAAACCGGATGCTGTTTGGGAGGAGATAGGGGATGTACTCCATTGATACAGCAAATAAGTGTATCTATTAAAGTATTGATATAGCAAATCTGTATATCATATATGAAGTATGGAAGTGTTTTGTTTGAGATTGATACAGCAAATATGTGTATCTATTGTGAAGTACGAAATGTTTAATTTGAGTCTTTATCTCATTTGAAATGGAAGTACTGTTGATATGAGATGTGATCTCACTTAAAGGGTATGGCCAGGTTCTGAGCCAGGATTATGAATTAAGAAATGGAAATTATTATGAAACATGGATACATTTGTCATGTAATTGAAATGGATTATGAATTAAGAAATGGAAATTATTATGAAACATGAATACATTTGTCATGTAATTGAAATGGATTATGAATGGATATATGTTAGTCAAACTTTTATCGAATGCTCATGTTTTAGTTATTGCTCATATTATGTTTAGCATATCTCTACTGGGCTGTTAGCTCGCCCTATATGGGAATATCATTTTCAGGTGCAGGTGAGATGTTACCTCCAAGGCAATAGCATGGATGGACTCTCGGGAAGCAAAAGTTTCCTAGTTATGTTTTATGTGTACATGAGTGTTATTTGTAAAGCCAAGGGCTTAATGTGTAATGAGCGAGACTCTATTTGTGTAACCAAGCAATGTCTTGGAAAGATGAAAGCCTATATGGCATTTAATTGCTTGTTAAACAGTGAACTCTGATATATGAATTTATGTTGTTTCTTATATTTATTCCCCATATGAGTTATCTTTATTGCAATATTTCGGGGCTTGACAGAAAAACATTAGCTAATGCATTATTTTTGTCCATTCTCTCTCTTTGGAAAACTCTTCAACTTATATTCTCATACGCATTTTCATTTCAGTAGAAATTAACTTCAAATTCTGTGGATTGGGGCATAGATACATACAAAGAAGATTTGAGATCAATTGGTGGAGCCAACTTGCTCTGGTTGAGTCATCCTCCATGTTTGTTGGTGGAATTGAGGTAATGGTTTAAATCGATGTTTTTGTTTATCATTGTTTCTGTTGCTGGTTTATTGTTTGGTGGTTGCCTATTTTGTGGTTCATGGTTTATTGTTTGGTGGTTGCCTAATTAGAACTATGGCAGAAATTATTGGTTTATTTATTTTATTTTTTTTAAAAAAAAATTTGTCAAATGATGCTTTTATTGTGTGCAAAGGGTTTGAAGAGAACAATGACAATAATCAACACTAATTGTTTCTCTTTTTGATTATTTGTTTTTATTGACTAATTAATAACACATTTTGTATAATAGTTAGTATAGAGTATATTCTGTGGATTGGGGCATAGATACATACAAAAAAGATTTTAGATCAAGTGGTGGAGCTAACTTGCTCTGGTTGAGTCATCCTCCATGTGGTCTATTTTGTTTGCAGAAATGATCATGTAAATTTACCTTAGATTTTGTATACTCCAAGGTTTGCTAGATCACAAATTGGGCTACATAGTCTTGGGTGTAAGACTCTTAAAACAGATAACTGTTTTTTGTAAAAAAAACATGTCAATAACAATAAAAAGAGGAAAAGTGGTATACTTTGGATCAGGATAAGAGATCAAAACAAGCCTCAAATCCAAAGATTTCTATCACCATTTCTTGAAATGTTTATTCTTTGTACAACAGTGTCATTTTTTGGGTGAGTATGTACAACAGTGTCATGTCTGACTTTTTCAGCATTTCATTTGAAGGGTCATTTTTGTGATTTTGGGCATATGGAATTGGTTTTTTGAAATGGGTTTGATATCTGAAATCTGAAAATGGGTTTGATTTCATCTTGATTCTATTGCATTTCAAACTCAACCCATTTGTTTGAATGTGATGTATATATATATATATGCTTCAAGTTTTTTTTATTTTTAATTTTAGTTGGATAAATTGTTGTTTGTTGGTGGAATTGAGGTCTTGTGGGTTTAAATTGATTTTTTTTGTTTATCATCATTTCTGTTTCTGTATCTTGATATGTGTTAAGCTTTATTACTCTGCGTTTGAGTTGTTTGAAGTGATAAAATTGCCAGATTTGTTTGTACATATCAGCTCCAATTTTGTCACTTATGTTGCATTTGTGTTTGTGTTCATAAAAATTAATTCAAAAACTTGGGAAGAAAGTTTGTAATCACTAGGTTTGTGCTTATTTATGTGTGTGAGAATATGTATTTTATCTTTCAAGTTCTATTTTTCCATTTTTTGATGAATTTCTTGACCCACAACAATGGTGGAAATAGCGAGAATACCCTAAAAGCTCCATGGTCATCTTCTCCATTTATTCATTAGATCCAAAGCTCTCAGACCTGTGGGACTAAAGGAGGGGTGGATTCTACAAAGGTACACTCAACTTTTTAAATTATTTTATTTTATTTTTTATTTTTGCACAGCCGTATTGTTTGCTTTTTTTTTTTTGGACAGAGGATATTCACTCTCTTCAGTTACATTGCTGGATGGATGTTGTTGTGGTCCTTGCTTTATTGTTTTACCTTTTCTTATGTTTCTGATATACTAGGTGTAGTGGATTTTATTTTTTTTATTTTTCTTTGTTTTTATTGGGTTGAATTTGTATTTGTTTGACCATTAATTGTGTTTTCAAAAAATATTTAATGATCATGATTACTCCATTCAAGGTGGGTTTTTTTTTTTTTTGTTTTTTAAATTCCAGTCCCTTGATCTAATTTCATGGTGTGTTCATCTGAGCAAACCAAATGGATAGTTGGAGTTATTTGATTTTTTTTTTAAAATTTTTTTATCAGTTGTTATTCATAGTATTTCAGTGCACAATGTTAACTCATTAATATTTTTTAGGGTAAACTACCAATAGGTCCTATTTTGGAGACTTATTACCCAATAGGTCCTACTTTGGAGACTTATTACCCATTAAGTCCTATTTGATAAATTTATTAAGTGATAAAGATAAATTTATCAGTCTTTTATTTTTATGAATAAATTTATAGTGATAAATTTATCAGTCTCTTTGTTTTTATGAATAAATTTTTAGTGATAAATTTATTACTCTCTTATTTTTATAGTGTTAAATTTATTAGTTAGGACATGTAGGTAAATAAATCTAGTTAATAGGACTAATTGGTAAGTACCTCTATTTTTTAATATGATGTTTGGCTTCTATTAGGAATTAAATTGTTCAATATATTTTTAGTTTACGATTTTCTTTTAAATTTAATATTATCATCACTGTTTTTTGCAACGAATTTTATTTTCATTTATTAATCTCGTCATTAGTTGCATCGTGCCTTCGGGATGATAAGAAACTAGGACATTTATTTTTTGAATTAACAAGAAACTTGAATTTTGATATGAAAGAGTATCTTATGAAAGAGTAGATCTGAATTTTGATTTTATTAATTTTTTTTCCACTTCAGGCTATTAATTTCTTTTTTGAATTTTGATATGATTGTTTTGAATTTTTTGATATTTGGTTCTTCTCTTTGTGCAGAAAAGCATTAACTAATGTATTAGCAACAGCGCCATCCATGTGGACTCTTGGAAATGCAGGCATGGGAGCATTGCAGGTTTTTAATTTCTTGAAACAAATGACCTTTTGGAGCCTTCATATCTGTCTTCTCTTCTTCTTAACGTCATATTGTTAAGTTAATTTATTTATATAAAAATAACAATAATAATTCACAAGAAAGTTCGTAGTCAGGGTCGCCACAGATAAGTGGATCACCCTTTAAGCGAAAAAGGTAGGTGATATTTTAGATCTCACCACATGAAGAAGAACAACTTTTAGATCCTACAAGCAGTGATCTTGCAGCTTCTGACATGGGAGATTTATTGGAAAATCCTTTTTCAAGTGTTTGTATTTTAATTAATCCATAAGATATTCTTGTAGAGTGCTGCTTCAGACCCCCGCTGGGGCCCCCAGTGACGTGGAGCTTTCTCATTCGCCAAAAATTTTTTAAAAAAAAAAAAACAATTTTTTTTTAGCCAATCATGAGCCTTCACGCAGGACCCCCAGCACCCCCACTGGGGGTCCAAGGCATTTTTCATTCTTGTATTCCAATATGTCTTATTATTTGAACATTTAATCTACAAAATCCTAATTCTCATATTTAAAGTATTTTATGGATATTTTTACCCTTACAAATATTTTTTGAATTGTTAGCAATTTGGTGTGTGAAAGTTCACATTGATACTGTAAATATTCACATTGACAAGTTAACATTCACACCACATTGATAGTGTAAAAAATAAATTTTGTATGTTGGGTAAGAGTATTTCTTATGTTGAGAAAGTCGCTTAGTTCCACAAAAACTCAAATTTCGCATCCATACACGTCTATAAATCAAACAAACAAACACATCTTCTATTCCAAATCTTCTCCATAAATCTTCCCCTATTCCAAATCTTCTCCATAAAAATTCTTCTTCATACGCCTAACACACACACACACACACACACACACTCTCTCTCTCTCTCTCTCTCTCTCTCTCTCTCTCTCATTTTTTCGTTCTCTCTAGAAATCAATCAAACCATGTATTTCATCGCCGGCCCATCAGAGGTCCTCGCCGTCACCGGCTGCGGAATCCTAGACATCAAGCTCGCCAAAAAGACGTGGATATGGCCGGGCCAAAAGTTCACCCGAGTCGACATCTCACCAGTCAACTACAACTTCGAAGTGCAGGTTATGAGCGCAGAGAAACTCCCATTCATACTTCCTGTTGTCTTCACGATCGGCCTCAGGGTCGACTGTGAAGAGAGCATGTTGAAGTACGCAAAGCTCATATCCCCACACGACATGCTCTCGAACCACGTCACGTAGCTTGTGCAGGGAGTTATTGAGGGCGAGACTTGAGTTCTAGTTGCCTCGATGACTATGGAGCAGACTTAAGAATGAGGTTTTTGATAAGGTTCAACTTGAACTTGATCAGTTTGGGCTTCATATTTATAATGCTAATGTTAAGCAGTTGGATGATGTGAGAGGACATGAGTATGTTTCTTATTATTATCCCTTCTAATAAAAGGACAAGTTGTATTTTAGGGGAAATTGAATAGTTGAGTTGGGCTAACGTGATTGTGCTTCCTCCTTGGTGCCAACCTAGCTGAGATTGTGGAGAGATAGCTTTGATGTTTTTGCACTTTCCTCTTTTTTCATGTATTTTGGTGCTTGTACTTGCTCTTTTCATCAATAAAAG
The DNA here is from genome assembly GCA_022316695.1 of Camellia oleifera. Lineage (NCBI taxonomy): Eukaryota > Viridiplantae > Streptophyta > Magnoliopsida > Ericales > Theaceae > Camellia > Camellia oleifera. Next base: position 646,408 of record CM039306.1, on the reverse strand, counting down.
TTTCCTTTTTCTTTGCTGATCAAAAAAAAAAAAAAAGTTGAATTGGAATGCATGCCTAATAATTTCATGAAATCATCCTCGCAATGAAAAATTAATTGAGAATGTTTCCACACCTTAATGTTCACCTACTTATAATCAGGCTCTTTGGCCTGATAATTGTGTAGCAACACACTGTGATGTGAGTTGGTAAATTCAAAATTTGATACCTTTTGTGTTTATTTATGGCTTTGATTTTGTTTTTAAGTCAATTATTAGTTATTAAATTAACTCTTGGTACTTATGCCCACTTTGGTTCTTATCCTTAGTTTATGAGTCTTACGCAATTATATGGCAATGACAATTTTGCAATTATAAAACACAACTATATGTGTCTCGTCAAAGGACTACTGATCGTCATATAATTCTGTATAAATTTTTTGTGTACAAAATCATTTTGTTGCTAAGGATTTGAAACTGATCAAAAGGTACAAGAAGAAAATTTAGAGCTGTATAAGAAGCAGAAAGAAGCAGAAGTAGTTCTCTTCAACGAGCAAAAAAAGGCAGAAGCACAGAAAGCAGGCGTCGATGCAGCCTTCTACACTTGCCAACAGGTGGCAGACGGCGAGCTCTACTCAAAGAAAAAAGAAACTGAAGGCATCGCCGCCGTGGCAGAAGCCCAAGGCTTTTACTTGAGGAATTACTTAAATTTACAGTATACTTTTATGTACCTATCCCTCAAAATATAAAGCAAAAAGACCATATAGACTGAATAAAGTTTTGAAAACCTTAGAGAACCTAAAATCAGTGTAGAAGAGGTATAAATTAACTTGAACTAGACAACGTGCCCAACCATGCTGGTGGCAACATCCCAGTCTGCTCATGCACAGTCTGAAACAATGGCGGCAACATGCTATAAACTCCGGCAACATCCTTTATTCCACCGCCACCAGCACCACCTTCACCGCCACCATTATTAGCACCTGACCAAACACTGATTTTGGGCTGCAGCCCCTGCACCGCTTGCGCGTTAATCTTGGCTATCTCTTGGAACATACCGCTATTGATCATCATATAGTCACTAACCGCCGCGTAGTTTCCATTGGCTTCTTTGAGGAGATTCCTCAAGTAGAAGCCTTGGGCTTCTGCCATGGTGGCGATGCCTTCAGCTTCTTTTTTCTTCAAGTAGAGCTCGCCATCTGCCACTTGTTGGCAAGTGTAGAAGGCTGCATCGGCGCCTACTTTCTGTGCTTCTGCCTTTTTTTGCCCGTCGAAGAGAACTGCTTTTGCTTCTTGTACAACTCTGAATTTGCTTCTTGTACCTTTTGATCAGTTTCAAATCCTTAGCAACAAAATGATTTTGTACACAAAAAATTTATACAGAATTATGTGACGATTAGTAGTCCTTTGACGAAACACATATAGTTGTGTTTTATAATTGCAAAATTGTCATTGCCATATAATTGCGTAAGACTCATAAACTAAGGATAAGAACTAAAGCGGGCATAAGTACCAAGAATTAATTTAATAACTAATAATTGACTTAAAAATAAAATCAAAGCCATAAGTAAACACAAAAGGTATCAAATTTTGAATTTACCAACTCACATCACAGCGTGTTGCTACACAATTATCAAGCCAAAGAGCCTGATTATAAGTAGGTGAACATTAAGGTGTGGAAACATTCTCAATTAATTTTTAATTGCGAGGATGATTTCATGAAATTATTAGGCATGCATTCCAACTCAACTTTTTTTTTTTTTTTTTTGATTAGCAAAGAAAAAGGAAACTTTTATTGATGAAAAGAGCAAGTACAAGCACCAAAATACATGAAAAAAGAGGAAAGTGCAAAAACATCAAAGCTATCTCTCCACAATCCCAGCTAGGTTGGCACCAAGGAGGAAGCACAATCACGTTAGCCCAACTCAACTATTCAATTTCCCCTAACATACAACTTGTCCTTTTATTAGAAGGGATAATAATAAGAAACATACTCATGTCCTCTCACATCATCCAACTGCTTAACATTAGCATTATAAATATGAAGCCCAAACCGATCCAGTTCAAGTTGAACCTTATCAAAAACCTCCTTCTTAAACTCCTTAGTCCCCTTAAAGATCTGCTCCATCGTCATCGAGGTAGTGAGAACTCGAGTCTCGCCCTCGATGACTCCCTGCACAAGCTCCGTGACGTGGTTCGAGAGCATGTCGTGTGGGGATATGAGCTTTGCGTACTTCAACATGCTCTCTTCACAGTCGACCCTGGGGCCGATCGTGAAGATAGCAAGAAGTATGAATGGGAGTTTCTGATGGGTCGGCGATGAAATACATGGTTTGATTGATTTCTAGAGAGAACGAAAAAATGAGAGAGAGAGAGAGAGAGAGAGAGAGAGAGAGAGAGAGAGAGTGAGTGTGTGTGTGTGTGTGTTAGTCGTATGAAGAAGAATTTTTATGGAGAAGATTTGGAATAGGGGAAGATTTATGGAGAAGATTTGGAATAGAGGATGTGTTTGTTTGTTTGATTTATAGACGTGTGTGGATGCGAAATTTGAGTTTTTGTGGAACTAAGCGACTTTCTCAACGTAAGAAATACCCTTACCCAACATACGAAATTTATTTTTACACTATCAATGTGGTGTGAATGTTAACTTGTCAATGTGAATATTTACAGTATCATTGTGAACCTTTACACACCAAATTGCTAACCGTTCAAAAAATATTTGTAAGGGTAAAAATATCCATAAAATACTTTAAATATGAGTATTAGGATTTTGTAGATCAAATGTTCAAATAATAAGACTTATTGGAATATAAGAATATCTTATGGATTAATTAAAATACAAACACTTGAAAAAGGATTTTCCAATAAATCTCCCATAAAAAATTTCAATTTTTTTTCTAAAAACCCCTAACATAAAATTGCATCAAATCACATTAATCATACTAAATCAAACATTAAACTGCATTAAACATAAAATCAAAACATTAAATTAAATTACCTTAATTTCATACTCCACGCTAGCCTTGCTCAAATTCTCAGCCTTGAGCTTCTCCAACTGAGTCAAAGTGTTCTTCTCTTCCACCGCCCACTACAACTCAGCCTCCCTCAATGCCACCGCCTTAGCCGATTCCACCTCCGCCAGCTGGGCCAACTGGGCCCACCCCGCCTTCTTTGTTGCCAACTCAGCATTCGCCTCCGCCACGTCAGCTGCCTTTTGGTTCTCAAATATTTGTACCTCTGTCTTCACTTTTACTTCCTCATTTCCCTCTCCTTGCCTCTTTGTCGCTATAATCTTTGTCTCTGCGTCAATTTTCGCTGCATTTGGTGTTGTTAGCTCTTCTCGTTGCTTCGAGCCGATCTCACCCTTCATCTTTGCCTCTACAACATCAATCACTACAAGAAAACCTGGCAAATAACACGGAGGTTTTTGCGACGGGGTGATTGCCGTCGCAAAAATTGTTTTTTGCGACGCAGTATAGTTGTCGTCGCCAAAAAAGTCTTTTGCGACGTCGTGTATTTGCCGTCGAGAAAAAATGGCCTTTTGCGATAGGGCTGACTTCCATTGCTAATGATTGTAAAAGAAAAATGCAGGAACATTAGCGACGCACGGTATACCGTCGCAAAACGTATTATTTAGCGATGGTAAAAAGTTACTGTAGCAAATGGTGGACCATCTGTGACGGCAGAAGCCCATCGCAAAAAACTATGGGTAAAACAACGTCGTTTCATTTGTTAATTATGATCATTTGTGACGGTTGAAATATGCCGTCGTAAAAAAATGAATATTTGGCATCCCGCTATTTCTATCCCATTCGCAGTCAAAGTCCCTAAAATCCCCAAAATCCCAACCTAATGTACTGTTGCCCAATCCATTGATCCAACTATTAGAACCAAAATCCCCAAAATCCTCAAATCAAAATCATTCAAAATGAAAATAGTGGTGAACGACGGCCTTCGCAGAATGACGAGGGTGAACAACGGCCTTCGCCGGAGTGACGAGCAGCAGTGACTGTGAACAATGAGTGACGAGCGACTGTGAGCGACTGTGAACGGCCATTCATAAAGTAAGTTTTTGTTCTTGTGCTTTTTGCTTGTACGTCTCCACTGTTGATTGGAGTAACTCTTGCCTCAAATCCAAGAAACATAACAATGATATATCTATTCCAATAAATGATAATCGGACCTCTAACCTACGAGTGGGTTACATGAACTCTTGGTTAATGGGCTAACTTTGTAGACATTAAAATATTCAAGTTCTACAAATTATGTGAAAGAAATGATATATCTATTCCAATAAATGTACTTGGTTCTAATGTGCAAAGAAATTGATGAAAGATTGCAGCACAATGTCAAATATTGTGTCCAATAATTAAAATAAATAAGTAAATAAATATGGAAGTTAGCAAGAAAACAAAACTTGGATTTTTTGGAGTGGTTAGATGTAAAAATGCTTTTCAAAATTTTGTTGAAGTGGCTTCAAACCAATAGATCATGGAGTTATTTATTTACTTAGTGGAGCCGTTTCTTATAGGCCAAGGCAAATTAAAAACCAAATGCATGAATGGTCATTTATGTAAATGGTATTTCAAATGTAAAACTAAGTACTACAATTTCAAGCACTTCCTCTTTGTTGATGGTACCATTTGGCTTGCCTATTATCATTTGGCTACTGAACCCATGAGTAAATATGTATTACAATATCTCTCCCGTTCCTTTACTGAAAGATTGCTCTTGAAGTAGAAATAGTCTGTTTTTATAATATCAGATAAACTGTTAGCGAAAGAGTTGCAGTGGGGTTTTATTAATTGGAGCATGTGAATCCATAGAATAATACCAATTAAGTTTTCAAACTTGATATTATCTTTTTAAAGTGAATTTTTTATTAGAATCAGTACAGTTATTTAGCCATGTGGGGACCGAATAATAGGGATCGTAAAGAGGCTGAATGGTTGAATTTGGAGAGTTGGAATATAAACATATTATTCGGCTTCGTCCCGCATATTCAAATCTTACCCTATTCGGTCAAAAGGTCGGTTGGGTAGGGGGGCCGAGTGAAAAGCAGTTTGCTTCAAGAGAAGCCGAATGGCAAACTAAGGGTGGCTCTAGCCCTGAGGCCCAAGAAAGAAAAGATATAAATAGAAGAACATCAGCCAGAAAGAGGTATGTGAGAACCATTTCCCTTAACTTAAAATACAAGTAATCTTGAGTGCAGAGACTGACTAGTCCGTCGGAGTGCTAATTCCGGCACCCCCGACCGGAGTGTTTTATTCCTTTTCAGGTGACTAGATGAGGATCACGAGCGTGCCCCAGGATCAGAAGAGTATTTCCAAACCACTTCTCCACAAGCCACATAGGAGAATCGAGAATGAATTTTATTTTATACTTGCTGGTTTTACAATCTTGCATATTATCATTCCCAATGTCATCATTGCCTTCTTTGCCTTTGAGGGATATTCTAATTTTAGAAGATGAGGTTTTAACATGCTCATTTATGTGCAATATAGCTTTGAATAAATAAAAGTGGCATGAAATGAAAAAAAATTCCACCTTGAAAAACTTTATGAATCTTATTTAATTTAGTTTGCAAAGCTGTTATTTTGAATTGCATTGAAAGGAGTCTCTTGTTACATGTAAAGCCTTGGACTGTTTACTTTTCCAAATTATGCATTATGGAAGACTTTGGGTTGTCTACTGGACCACATGCATGAAAGATTTAGCCAACATCTCTCTAAGCCACATAAATTGGTCTATATAGTTAGGGTTTGATGTCTAAAAAATTTAATATGTCATTAGAGTTGGATCTTGAGTAAGCAATTGAATGATTTAAAAAAAATGTAAGAGGAAAAAAAACCTAGGTACCATTCTTTTGTCTCCAGGGAAGATATTCACAGAGCTAGGTTGAAAAGGACATTCTTGGTTGGTGCCTAAGTTAAAGCTATTAATTTGATAAAAGAGATTCACATCGGATGCCACTCTCTCCCTCACTACTAATTTGATAAAGATATTGTCAAATTTTTTTTTATCATAACATATAAAGATATTAGAGTTCGCATTTTTAAACACATGTACGATGCATGCCTTTGTATTCAATGATAAAAAAATAAGTGAAAAAATTATTTAGTGCTAGTATTTTTCATAAGCTACACTATGGTTTGTCTTGAGGCAAGTGGTTAATTCAATCAATAGAATAAAAATGAGAGACATCTCATTGTGAATACAAAGCAAATTACACCCCCAGACTTGTATTCCAAATTGCCACAAACTACATACATATACATACACCTTCCATATAAGAAATAAAAGTTTTTTTTCTTCTTTTCCTTTCATAAATCCCTACTCAAATTCAAGATCCAACACATCCTATAGGTAAACTCGCTGCCAAACCACAACCACAACAAAAGAAAAGAACTTATTAAAGCCATATCTATATAACAGCACATAAGTGGTACCAGTTCACAAATTTACAACTAGCAGGTTTAGCTACCAATCCCCTCTTCCCTTAGGATAATTAATATGTGATATTATGTCTTGTAATTATATTTTTACCCTTACATCTCATTATGACTCTTACATTTGTTGTAATTATATTTTTTTCTAGGGCATATTTGTTTTGCATGTGAGATGTATATGCCCCAGTAAGTTTGCCTGAAGCAAATTAATAGTGGGAAACACATATGCATGTGGAAAATGACTGGCATTTAAATATATTTATATATATTGTTGAGAAGATTACAAAAAAAGTGAAGTGTGCATTTGAGGGAAGTATAGATGATGGACAAGAGTTGGATTGATTTGCCAAATAGGATGTCGAGGGAATACATTAATGGGATTGATCAATTCCTTGTGTTTGCCTACACCAATACGGTTGAAGGTTCGATGATTCGTTGTCCGTGTAGAAAATGTGAGAATCGATACCATCTTGTACGAGAGGGTGTACAGGAGCATCTGATTTTGAATGGATTTTTAAAAAAGTACAAACATTGGATTAATCATGAGCAATCTTACGTATCTCTGCATCGTAATCGAGAGAATGAAACATTGGCTAATTTAGACATTGGGGACAATATGGTTGGAATGATACAAGGGGCTATGGGAAATCCACATGCCGGTACAAGTGTTGAGGGTAATGAACCACAGGGGCCTGATGCCCATGCATCTGAACCCCAGCTCGGTCCAAATGCAGAGACTGCAAAGTATTTCAAACTTCTTCAAGATGCACAAAGTGAATTGTATCCGGGTTGTTAGAAGTTCACATCTTTGTCATTCATTGTTCGACTTCTACATCTGAAGGTGCTTAATCAGTGGACAGACAAGTCTGTTAACATGTTGCTTGAGTTATTGAATGAGGCATTCCCATTGGGTGTGAAACTCCCAGACTCATATTATAAAGCTCAAAAGGTCACAACAGATTTGGACTTCACATATGAGACATGGCATGCATGTCCCAACAGTTGCATGTTGTTTCGAAATGAGGATGCCAATCTTGATAAATGTTTCATATGCAACAGTTCAAGATGGAAATCAAATGGTGATGGTGGTTCAAATGGTCCTCACAACAGTGGCAAACGAATAACTGCAAAACAAATGAGGTATTTTCCTTTAAAGCCAAGGTTGCAGAGGTTGTTTATGTCATCCAAGACGGCTAAGTTAATGAGATGGTATGCAGAAGAACGAACTAATGACGGTGTCTTTAGGCATCTTGCAGACTCCCTTGCATGGAAAGATTTTGATCATCGAAATATTGACTTTAGTAATGATTGCCGAAGTGTAAGGCTTGGCTTAGCATCTGATGGTTTTAACCCATTTAGGACGATGAACATAGTTCATAGCACTTGGCCTGTTGTACTCATTCCATAAAACTTGCAGCCATGGATGTGCATGAAACAACCATTTCTAATTTTATCTGTGCTTATTGACGGGCCGAAAGGACCTGGTGACAAGATGATGTGTATATGCAACCGTTGATTGAGGAGTTGAAAGAACTATGGAATGACGGTGTCTCCATATTTGATGCATCAACAAATCAAATGTTTCAAATGCATACAGCTTTACTGTGGACAATTAGTGATTTTCCTGCATATGCAAACTTGTCAGGATGGAGCACTAAAGGCGAATATGCATGTCCTTGTTGCAATAGGGAAACTACATCATGTTGGTTGAAGCATAGTAGGAAACAATCATACTTGGGTCATCGCAGATTTTTACCTAGTGGCCATAAATTCTGAAAGGATAAAGTATCATTTGATGGTAGTCGGGAAGTCAGATTCAAACCAAAATTGTTGTCTGGAACTACGATGCTGCTACAATTAGAATCTGTGGGTATTTTAACCCAATACAAGAGGGATGACCTTAAGGAGAGGCATATGAGACAAGTAGAGAAGGAGAAAGCTGGACATCGCATCCATAGCTAGAAGAAAAAGAGTATCTTCTATCACTACAACAAATATTACTTTTTATAGCATGTAATGAATGCTATCTTAAGTAAACAATAGCAGTTGTTGGCATGCTATGTTAGCCCATGTTATTAAAAGTCTTATCACTTTTTATAGCATTTATAGAATGCTATGGATGAATGCTATAAAAAAAATATATTATTACATTCCTAAAATGCTATAAAATTGTTGAATATTCTTTCAAAAATATAACCATTACAGTTTGTTTATGCTATAAAATATCTTCTATGAAAAATCTAGAAACCCTAGATGTTGATTTGTGATTATGTTCAATAATAAGCAAAATATAACAATCCCAATCAAACAGTCAAGAGAAAGAGACACAAAGATTTTACGTGAAAAAACCACAATTGGACACCTTCCAATTGTGATAAAAAAACCACGGGCAACTGCCACAAGAACAATCCACTAAGAAGATTTAAAGGAATTACACAGGTATCACTCTCAATTATCTAGCGAATCCACAACGCCTAATTGAACCAACCTCTATGTGCCTCTTCCAACCCCATCTTCAGCACGAAATTGTCTTTCTGATGAGCCACTCCGGATTCCACCAAAGCTTCAGGCTCGAATTCTTCAGAATTCACAACTGAAAAACAACTCTCTCTTTTGTGTATAACAAACAACCCTTTGATGTACTCTCTTTAAACCATGAGTTGAATACTCAATAAAACATCAAAGAAAAATAACAAAATATCCCCAGATATAAACCTTTAAGAACCAAAAAGAAGATCTGGAGGACTTCAATCAATTACTTAGTTTTGGGAGAAAACCAAGTATTTATAGAGAACCAAAAGTAATCCTAGATTGGGAAGAAAACAAACTCCTTGAGAAATCCGGATTCTGAGGCTCGCTCGAGCGAAGCTTTCCTGGCTCGAGCGAGGAGAGTAATTTTCATGATTTCTACTAGTGCCTTGGCTCGAGCGACGGATCCTTGGCTCGAGCGACCGATCACTTCTTTCAGGTTTTTGTATGGACGCAATCCTTCGCTCGAGCGAGCATTCCTTGGCTCGAGCGAGCAAGCCTTAGCTCGAGCGAGCAACGGCTGACATGCAATTTTGAATGCAATTTTGAATTTTGCTTCGGCCGCGAGCTGATCGGGCAGCTCGACCCCCGTAATAATCAGCGAAGTGGCAATCTTGAACGCATTAACATCACAAACTTCTCCGCAAAGCTCGATTCGGGTTTGATTCGCATCTAATAAACTCATAGCCTCACTGAAATAAAAATGCAAATAAAATTACAACTCAAAAGAGTTTTGTCAAACGGGGTTGCCAATAAAAAAAACCTAACATTCTATAACAATCTGACGAATTTACCTATGAACGTTATAATATAGTATATACACATTTTATAGCATTTTTTTATATGCTATAAATACCTTTTCCATGGTAGGTTTTTAATAGCTAAAGTTGCTTCAGATTCCAAATAAAAATGAAACATTTTATTTCATTTAACTCAATATTGAAAACCAAAAATTGCAAATATAATTAATATTTTCATTCATTACAAAAAGAATCATATCATTGTAGTGAAAAACAATTCATCAGTACAACCTTCATTAAAGAAAGAAAGTAATTAAATTGTCTTAATACAATACCAAAAGATAATCTCCATATCAAAAAAAGATAGCTCAAATTCCAAATGTGATAATGTACATTTCAAAATAAAACTCATTCAAATACTACACTTCTTCAACTAGAGACTTCTCATCCTTCAAGCTTGCTTCTTATAGTTTGGTACCTTTTTTTTTTTTTTTTTTTGAACACCAACTGCAAAATAATAATCAACGGAAGTATTTAGTAAATAAGTATGGATAATTAAAGAAAGTATGGATAATTAAATAATCTAAAAACTCAAGTGATTCAACCTTGCCTTATTAACCATGGATTGCTATAGCACATCATGAAGACGTGCCATTATAAAATATGATTTCTAATTTAAATTTAATGTAAATGGAAAGAGTCAAAAAGGCCACCTAAGATAGTATTTGGTTCACTAGATGGAGTGGAATGGTATGATCAGTCCATCAAAAATGTTTATTCTTATATTTGATTGACTGACAAAAATAATAAAAAATACATTGTAAATAGAACATCATACACCAACGTAATGGAAAGATCATTTCGTAAGGGAGCCAAAGGAATGGTCATTCCATTTTATTTCATTCCAATGAATTAAATGGAGTATAAATAGAATGCATATTCAAATGGTAGCTTAAGGTGCTTGCAAGTAAGCAAAAAAATAAAATAAAAAATTGAGTAAGTAATACCAATTTACTTGGGAGTATCACCAAATTATTAAAGCATGATCATGACCAAGATACTGGCTTAGTCCTTGCCCCACCTTTGAATCACTTTTTCAAAAACAAAACAGAGAGTCAGACACACAAAAAACCCAATTCTCAGCCATGAATAGTCAAGGATATTTTTTAGTTAAGCATATTATCAAACATGTAATGAACAATCTACATTCAATAAAAAAGTAGAATAGAAATCAAAATTTAGGATCTTTTGTTTTTTTTTAAAAAAAAAAAGATAACAGTAAGCATCAATTTTACTAGAACCAAAAAAAAAAAGAAAAAAAAAAACTATGGACATAACCCAATTATCCGCCAAAGGGTTTTAACAATTTAATTGAAAATCTATCAAGCCTTGAAAAAATTGGTAAGGGTGAAACACCATTGAAGAAACAAGTTAAAAGCAAAATGAAAAATCTAAATCAAGGGGGCCCACAAACATCTAATTGTTCCTCAAAGCAAACGCATCTAGCAAAATCACCTAAGAAAAACAAAGAAAAAAACCATATAGAGTACTCACAATATAAATTCCAAGCTTTTCTTCTATTTATTCAAGGCTTCATATGAAACCAAGTAAAATTAATTAATTAATTATTTTTTTGCAAAAATAAAACTTAAGTCATCGTAATTTATTAAACATCTAGATTTCAACAATTTTGATTTTTTTAATCAGTCGTAATCTTCAAAACACACACACATATATATGTATATATATTGTAGATACAATAATTCAAAGAAAAAGATAATGAACTCTGTAGAGAGACATAATTACCTTTGCGATTGACTCCAGAATACTCTAGTAGATGTAGAACAAAAGAGGAATTTGAGGAGGGCTTCTTATAGGATTGGAAACTGCTTCAGAGAGTGGGTGCCGATAAGGTAGGAAGGATCCTTTCATTTGAATAAAAAAAAAAGATAAGGTAGGAAAGAGACCAATGAAAATATTAAGGGATTTTCTTTTAATGTTTTTCATAGCACTCACAAAATGTCATTAAAGTTCTAAATTTACAAAATTTTACATAGCTTTTGTAAAAAGCTATTATAATTAAAAGAAATGTTACTAAAAATAGTAATGTCACCGCCTATTACTTTTTACAACATTTTATTACAAAATGCTATTAACTCATAATATTTTATAACATTTTGAAAAGAATGCTATAATTAAATGTTATAAAAAGTAATATTTGTTGTAGTGTATGAACTACCGTATTGGGAGCACAATCTAATAAGACACAACCTCGATGTGATGCATATAGAGAAGAATGTTTGTGACACTGTGTTGAGAACAATATTAGGGGTTGCAGGAAAATCAAAGGATGGTGTTAATGCTCGGCGTGATTTACAAGAAATGAATATTAGAAAACCCCTACATTTGCAGTTAAGAGGGTCGAATAAATCTTATTTACCACCGGCACAATTCACGATGACCAAGGATGAGAAAGATTTGTTCTTGAAAGTATTGAAGGAAGTTAGAGTTCCCAACGGGTATTCATCCAATATATCGTGTCGCGTGCGCTTACATGATAAAAGTATTGGGGGTCTTAAGAGCCACGATAGTCATATTCTGATGCAACAACTAATTCCATTGGCCATTCAAAAATCGTTACCGAAGAATGTAATTGAACCTTTGATTGAATTGAGCAATTTCTTTAGACAATTGTGTTCCAAAGTGAATCGTGTGAGGGATTTGCAATATATTCAAGATCGTATAGCCGTAACACTTTGTCATCTAGAGAAAATATTTCCTTCTACTTTTTTTGATATAATGGAGCACTTGCCTATTCATCTAGCTGATGAAGCATTATTGGGTGGAGCGATTCAGTTTCGATGGATGTATCCAATTGAGAGGTATCTTCTTACTTTGAAGCAATATGTGCGTAATAGAGCTCATCCAGAAGGTTCAATTGCTAAAGGATATCTTATGGAAGAATGCATGAATTTTTGTGCACAATATCTCAATAATGTGGAAACCAAATCTAATCGACCTATGAGGAACTACAGTGGTGATAATAATCTGGGTCATGCTGTTGGTGAAAGCACAAGCTTTTATCTTGATAATACTTCTTGGGTACAAACTCATCGGTATGTCTTATTCAATACATCCGCGGTTCAACCATTCATAAAGTAAGTTATGTCACTCACTCAATATTTTATTATGTTTCATTGAATTTTGAACCAAATCTTTTTTTTTTTTTGGGATAAAATTTCAATCTACACAACAAACACCTTGAAGAACTTAAGGTCAAAATGCCTCGTGTTGACGATCATCAGCTTCGGCGTGAACGCTTTGAAACTTTTCACATTTGGTTTAAGGAACATGTATGTATTTAAATCTGTAGATTCTATTTACCTAAGTCGAACTACATTTTAAATTTTACAATTTTTATTTTTTAAAATAGGTTCAAACTTTGCGAAGGACTAGTGATGTCATATTTTCTAAAGAGATTATTGTATTGACAAATGGTCCTCATAACCTGGCAAGGAGGTTCCACGGGTATATAATGAATGGGTTTCGGTATCGAGTAAAGGCCATGGATGATCGTCGAGCCACACAAAATTGTGGTGTAGCTTTGAAGGCAGATAACATAAGTTATACTAGTCGGAGAGACAAGAATCCTCGTGCGGGGTCTGTGTACTATTATGGACAATTGACAGATATTATTGAGATTCGATATTCCAATGAGAAGAAGCATGTGTTGTTTAAGTGTGATTGGATTGACAACATTCACGGGGAAGATACAAGATGTCTTCAATTTCACGTAGGTCAACTTCAATCATTTGTTGTACTGATATGATCGAATTACCAATGAACCTTTCATCTTGGCATCCCAAGCAGAGCAAGTTTGGTATGTTGCAGACCCGTTAGAACCAGACTGGCAAGTAGTGGTGAAGATGTCTCAAAGAGGTTTATTTGATATGAATTCGACTGATCCAGAAATCGAGCCATATATGAGCCAACAATTAGAATAAAACATAATGCTTCGTGACGAAGAAGTTGGTTGGGTAAGGGAAGCCGTAGAAGAAGAAACACTTGATGTGGAAATAGACTGATATTTAATAAACATTAGTAATTGAATTCAGGCCAAGGTTGTAGTTAATGTTCAGTTTCTTAATTTACTTTGTCTTTGTAATTGTATTAGTTCAATTAATGTTATATTATAGTTGATTCAAAACCATTCTCTACATTTCTAATGTCAATTAATGTCACGACACTTGCAGATTATTATGGCAAGGAAGAGGAAGCCTGATCATCCCCTACGCATGATGTCCGGTATGGTACGTAAGACGACATCAGTGACACCACCATTAGAGGAGGCATCACATCGACCACCATCAGAAGGGCCATTAATGCCACCACTATCTGACCAGCCACCGCAGTGACCACTATTAGTGGCACCACCATTAGAGGAGGCATCACAACGAGCACCATTAGTGCCACCGCATCGACCACCATCAGTGGCACCACAGTAGCTATCATCTACTCAGCCTCCACGCCTACCATTGGTGCGTCCACCATCAGTGGCACCGCAGCAGCTGTCATCCCGACTAGAGTCATCGGCTGATGAGCCATCCGTAAGTATATAAATTTGCTTTGATTTGTATGAAAAGTATTTAAATATATATTTATTTGTTCTCATTACATATAACTTGTTTATTTTCATTGTATTTTACAGACCCTTCGACTTCTTCACAGCCTACCTCAGGTATAAGAAATTGATTTGTATTGACATTATTTAAATTTGCATTTGTTTATTATTATTACATATTGTTTATTCTTATTGTATCTCGCAGGTCATGTTAGTTCTTCATCAACCTCAAGTAGGCGTGGTAGAGGATGTGCCAAGGGCATTAGCGAGTGGGGTACTGGTACAAAGTTGGACATACAATTTGATGAAAATTACTGTCTAATAGGGGATAACGTGTCTAAGTTAACTACTCAGCTTGGCATTATTGTGCGAAATGGTAACATTAGTCCTCTTACTTTTCTTGACTAGAACACTGTGCCTGATGATATTCTTGATGCTATCTGGAAGGATGTGAAGGTAAAAGTATATTTTTGTCCAAAAATTTAAATTCCAAAATTGTGTTATTATTATTATTTAAACTTTAAAATTGTGTTTTATAGGACAATTTGAATATATGTCCAGAGGAGTACACGCTAATCTGCATGAAAAACTGTAACAGCATATGGAAGGATCACAAGAATAAGATTAAGTCTAAGTATTTCAAGCCTAGAAGTTCTGATCCTAATCTGAAGGATGATGTTCCTTTGCACATTGTGCCAAGCTAGTGGGAAGAACTTGTGGAGTATTGGCATACTTCTGATGCTGAGGTATACAAATAAGTTATATGTATGATATGTAAACAGACAAATCATATTTATATACTTACATTTGTTGAACCTGTTATAGAAAACTGCAACTAGGAACGCTGAAAATCGGCGAGCTTACGGCATAGCTCATACCACAGGGCGTACTACTTTCGCTCAGATACGACATGAGGTTTATATTTTATTGTTTTATTTTTGTATATAAATAAACATTGTATATTTGCAAATTATTTGGATTCTAATTTTCATATTTCTAAAAAAATATAGATGACCAATAAGGGGGAGTCTACTGATAAGATGAATGTTTGGCTTATGACACGTAGAGCAAATGACCCAGAGGTTATCCAAATCTTGGTAGTTTCCAAACACCTTTGATTGTATTTAAAGTTTATTTTTTATTTTTTGTGTGTTAACCATCTTAATTTGGCATATACTTGTATGTCTTATTCAATACAGGATGAGTTTAATGGCCAACTCTCTATGCTACCAGAGGATTGTCGGACTTTGGACGCTAGGAATGCCATTTTCCATGAGTTGATAGGTCATGACGGACATGGATATTGTCGCATATACGGGAGAATTGTGCCTCGGAGAGCAGTGTATAAAGACGGTGTTGAGCCATCACAGTCAACACCCTAGCCATCGACTATTGTTCCGATCACCCAGCAGGTTCGTGCGGAGTTAAGGGATGAGTTACAGGAGGAGCTGAGGGAGGAGATGCGCGCAGAGTTCTCTACATATTTACAGCAGCTGAGAGCTGAGATGATGGCCTTTGTGTCACAGGGGGCAAGTGTGGATCCTAACAGACAGATTCGATATAAATTAAATTGTTTGATAGTTAAATTTTCACACAACATTATGTATAAAATTCGAATATGATTAACACATTATGCATTGGCTATCAAAGGCTCCTGATGCACCGAGTGGCCACCGAGTATTTAGGGAATTTGCAGAAGACGAGAATCCATATACACCACCACCAGAAGATCATGTATAAAATGTATCTTTACATTCTAAGCTAAAATGTATCTTTGCATTCTTTGCATTCTAAGCTAAGAGACTTGTGGGAGAAGATGGGACTCAAATCGGGTTCCTGGATTAGGAGTTAGAGACGGATTTCACTCTAGGCAAACTAGTTCTTTAAGAAACTTGAATTCGAGGTGTTGACGCCCAAAAAACCACCAAATGGGGTTGGGTTGGCACGAAACTTGGCACACAAGACCGCCTAGGCACGAGAGACTTGTGGGAGAAGACAGGACTCCAATCGGGTTCCCGGTTTGGGAGTTAGAACTGTATTTCGGTCTAGGCAAACTAGTTCCTTAAGAAACTTGAATTCGAGGTGTTGATGCCCCAAAATCACCAAATGGGATCGGATTGGCACAAACTTGGCACACACGACCACCTAGGCATGAGAGACTTGTGGGAGAAGACGGGACTCCAATCGGGTTCCCAGTTTGGGAGTTAGAGTCGGATATCCCTCTAGGCAAACTAATTCCTAAAGAAACTGGAATTCGAGGTGCTGACGCCCCAAAATCACCAAACGGGGTCGGATTGGCACAAAACTTGGCACGCACGACCGCCTAGGCACGAGAGTCTTGTGGGAGAAAACGGGACTCCAGGGTTGCCGGTTTGGGAGTTAGAGTCAGATATCCCTCTAGGCAAACTAGTTCCTTAAGAAACTTGAATTCGAAGTGTTGACGCCCCGAAATCACCAAACGGGGTCAGATTGGCACGAAACTTACACACACGACCGCCTAGGCATGAGAGACTTGTGGGAGAAGACGGGACTCCAATCAGGTTCCCGGTTTGGGAGTTAGAGCCGTATTTCGTTCTAGGCAAACTATTTTCTTAAGAAACTTGAATTCGAGGTGTTGACGCCCCAAAATCACCAAATGGGGCCGGATTGGCACGAAACTTGGCACACACGACCGCCTAGGCACGAGAGACTTGTGGGAGAAGACAGGACTCCAATCCGGTTTCCGGTTTGCGAGTTAGAGCCGTATTTCTGTCTAGGCAAACTAGTTCCTTAAGAAACTTGAATTCGAGGTGTTGACGCCCCAAAATACCAAACGGGGTCAGATTTGCACAAAACTTGGCACACACGACTGCCTAGGCATGACAGACTTGTGGGAGAAGACGGGACTCCAATCGGGTTCCCGGTTTGGGAGTTAGAGTTGAATATCCCTCTAGGCAAACTAGTTCCTTAAGAAACTTGAATTCGAGGTGTTGACGCCCCAAAATCACCAAACGGGGTCGGATTGGCATGAAACTTGGCACGCACGACCACCTAGGCACGAGATACTTGTGGGAGAAGACGGGACTCCAATCGGGTTCCCGGTTTGGGAGTTAGAGCCGTATTTCGGTCTAGGCAAACTAGTTCCTTAAGAAACTTAAATTCGAGGTGTTAACACCCCAAAATCACCAAACGGGGTCGGATTGGCACGAAACTTGGCACACACGACCGCCTAGGCACGAGAGACTTGTGGGAGAAGACGGGGCTCGAATTGGGTTCCCGGTTTGGGAGTTAGAGCTGTATTTCGGTCTAGGCAAACTAGTTCCTTAAGAAACTTGAATTCGAAGTGTTGACACCCCCAAAATCACCAAACAACGTCGGTTTAGCACGAAACTTGGCACACACGACCACCTAGGCATGAGAGACTTGTGGGGAAAGACGGGGCTCGAATCAGGTTCCCAGTTTGGGAGTCAGAGTCGGATATCACTCTAGGAAAACAAGTTCCTTAAGAAACTTGAATTCGAGGTGTTGATGCCCCAAAATCACCAAACGGGGTCGAATTGACACGAAACTTGGCACACACGACCGCCTAGGCACGAGAGACTTTTGGGAGAAGACAGGACTCCAATCGGGTTCCCGGTTTGGGAGTTAGAGCCGTATTTTTGTCTAGGCAAACTAGTTCCTTAAGAAACTTGAATTCGAGGTGTTGACGCCCCAAAATCACCAAACGGGTTCGGATTGGCACGAAACTTGGCACACACGACCGCCTAGGCATGAGAGACTTGTGAGAGAAGACGGGACTCCAATCGGGTTCCCGGTTTGGGAGTTAGAGCCGTATTTCGGTCTAGGCAAACTAGTTCCTTAGGAAACTTGAATTCGAGGTGTTGATGCCCCAAAATTACCAAACAGGGTCAGATTGGCACGAAACTTGGCACAAATGACCGCCTTGGCCCGAGAGACTTGTGGGAGAAGACGGGGCTCGAATCGGGTTCCCGGTTTGGGAGTTAGAGCTGTATTTCGGTCTAGGCAAACTAGTTCCTTAAGAAACTTGAATTCGAGGTATTGACACCCCAAAATCACCAAATGACGTCGGTTTACCACGGAACTTGGCACACACGACCGCCTAGGCACGAGAGATTTGTGGAAGAAGACGGGGCTCGAATCAGGTTCCCGGTTTGGGAGTTAGGGTCGGATTTCTGTCTAGCCAAAATTATTTACTTAACTATCTTTGTAATTATATAGTAGTTGATTTTTTTATGTTTTTTTGTAATTAAAATATTAACACATAATTATATTGTTATTAATTATTTTTATTTTTTATTTTCAAATATTTCCTGAGTAGCAGTGTTCTTTTTGTGGAATGCAGGCGTGTGAAGATTGCGACAAACTTTTGTTTTTGTAACCCACGGAAGAATTATGACGAAAACTTTTATTTTTGATTTACGTTATTTAGATTTGTGAACAACATTATGTATATATTATGCAACATTATGTGGTGGGATAATTTTGCTGATGTGTTGTTATGGATGGAAGAATACTTTAATTATGGATGAATTTTTATTTATATACAGGAATTTTTATATTATTATGTAATTATCGATTTTTTTTTAGTTATTTTTATTTAATACAGGTAATTTTCTTATTTTTAATAATTTTATTGCTTTTTTTTTTTTTTTTAGACAACACCACACTGTCTCAAAAAAAAATTAGAACCAGGTTTTTTGCGACGGGAGTATAGCCGTCGCAAAAGATATTGGCATTATTAATTAGTTGAAATTAAAGGCCTTTAGTGACGGTATTCTTCACCATCGCAAATAATAGTTTTAGAGACGGCATGTTTACAGTCTCAAATAACCATTTAGCGATGGTATTTTTTCCGTTGCAAATAACCATTTTAGCGACGGCATTTTGCGGTCTCAAATAACCATTTAGTGACGGTATTTTGCCGTCGCAAATAACCATTTTAGCGACGGCACCACAGTGCCATCTCAAAAACTTTAGATTTCTACGCATTATTGCTGACAGTATTTTGCCGTTGCTAAAAGCCATTTTTGTCGTCGCCTATATTTTGCGACAACGTTACATTGTCGCTAAAGGCCTTTAGAAACCCCTTTTGTTGCGACCCCTCTCTTGTCGTCGCTAAAAGCCAGTTGCCGTCGCAAAAAAGCTTTTGAAGACGGCATTTTGGGTATTTGCAATGGCATTTTGCCGTCGCAAAAAAGCAAATTTTTTGTAGTGAATCTATACCAAAAAATACAATCAATGCACATTGTAAAAATTGAAGTTCATCATTATTGAAACTAAAAACCTTTCTTGATTCACATTTATTCATTTTTTAGTCAAATTTTTTTTAGGTAGTCTTCACTAGATTATTCTAAAAAATAAAATAAAAAATGAGTTAATTATCGAAAAGTCCGGTGTACATATTTGGTCGTAGTTTAGGTCCTGTCAAAAAGTTTTTGAACCAATAAGTCTCATTTATAGGTAAAAAGACGTTTTGCCCTTTAATCCCAAAACTGAGAATGTTTTTAATTTTAAAACTGAGAATGTTCTCAATTTTCAAAACAGAGAATGATTTCAGTATATAATTATCAAAACTAAGAAATTTCTGTTTGGCTTCTGAGAAAAGTATGGGATTGAAAATAAAGATAATTCTGCGAACCTGACACACTAGATTGTTGAATTGAGTTTTTTTTTTTCATGATTAAAATTGAGAATATTATAAACTGAGAATATTCTCAATTTCTTTAGCCATTCTCAATTGAGTTTTTTTCATATCTATAGGCACGACTGTAAGCATACTATAAAATAACAGGGGCATCTAAATTCATTATCGAAAATCGATTCATTTGCTACAGCATTTGAATGGAATTATTACAGGCAAGAATTGGCCACAAACTTGGAATCACAACCAAATCAAACAAAATGAATTCACCACATTGTGGCTTGCTTTGTGTTGCGATTGTAGAATCTAAACACATCTTCGACTCCGACCATCGCCGATCGAAGCATGTCGAGATGGATCGAAGTAGATCGAAACTCTACTACATTGTTTGATGGTACCTTCATCGATATTCAAGCGTGAGTGAGAGTAGAGTATGTGTTACACCAGATCGATGCACACCTCTGACTCCCACCGTGACCATCGAAGCATATCGGGATGGATCGAAGTAAATCGAAGCTCTGCTACGTCGTCTTGACATATCTGGATCTTCTATTGTTGGCAATTTCAGCATTGCTATGAGGTTGAGGTTGTCGCGTCGCTTATGTTCTTTGCCATCGGTATCGGTTTGCTCGTTGTCAATGGACGGAGGGGAAGTGATCGGAGGTGAGAGGAGAGGGACTGAGGCAGATGAGGCGATGGTTGGAAGATGACCATCTGATTCCCAAATTCAGGTTTGGAAGGGTAAATTGGTCTATTAAAATTAATGGGACTTGAAGGAGTAATAATTTTATCTAAGACCTATTGGATTATAAGTTCACAAAATGGGACTTGTATGTAAGTGCCCCATAAAAAATAGAGTTAATTTTGAAAAAAATGTTCAAATAATACTGAATGTTCAAAAATAGTGAAAAAATAGAGTTAATTTTTACACCGTCAATGTGAATGAATAAATAGTGAATGTTCAAAAAATAGAGTTAATAAAAAATAGAGTTAATTTTGAAAAAATGTTCAAAATAGTGAATGTTCACACCGTCAATGTGGTGTGAATGCTAACTTGTCAATGTGAATAATTACACTATCAATGTGAACCTTCACACACCAAATTGCTAACCGTTCAAAAAATATTTGTAAGGGTAAAAATATCCATAAAATACTTTAAATATAAGAATTAGGATTTTGTAGATCAAATGTTCAAATAATAGGACTTATTGGAATATAAGAATATCTTATGGATTAATTAAAATACAAACACTTAAAACAGGATTTTCCAATAAATCTCCCATAAAAAATTTCAAATTTTTTCCTAAAAACCCGTAACATAAAATTGCATCAAATCACATTAATCATACTAAATCAAACATTAAACTGCATTAAACATAAAATCAAAACATTAAATTAAATTACCTTAATTTCATACTCCACGCTAGCCTTGCTCAAATTCTCAACCTTGAGCTTCTCCAACTGAGTCAAAGCGTTCTTCTCTTCCACCGCCCTCTGCAACTCAGCCTCCTCAATGCCACCGCCTTAGCCGATTCCACCTCCGCCAGCTGGGCCAATTGGGCCCACCCCGCCTTCTTCGTTTCCAACTCAGCATTTGCCTCCGCCACGTCAGCCGCCTTTTGGTTCTCAAATATTTGTACCTCTGTCTTCACTTTTACTTCCTCCTTTCCCTCTCCTTGCCTCTTTGTCGCTATAATCTTTGTCTCTACGTTAATTTTCGATGCATTTTGTGTTGTTAGCCCTTCTCGTTGCTTCGAGCCGATCTCACCCTTCATCTTGTGATGAAAACTTGCTAAATAATATGTATTAAACTTAGAAATTTCAGGTGAAGGTGTGCCTTTGGAAATTTTGAGAGTTTGATATGGAAAAATGTAGTCTTATACTGATTAAGAGAAATACAAGAAGGGTAAAATCAAGGCTCAACTCCTTTCATTTTTAAAACAAGAATACAATTAGAACACATCTGAAAATACCATTTTAAACTTCTAATAACATGTATTTGAAAAAGGAAAATGAAAGAGAGAGTTGTGTTGTGGCTTACTTGATTGCCTAGTGAAGTGTTTGCACAATTGTCTCCTCTTTTCCTCTCCTCTACTACTAAAGTTCATTTTCTTCCTCTTCTTTCTTTCTCTCAACTGAATGTGCAGCTGTGTGAGTGTATGAGATGTGTAACATGTGGAGGGTGGTGATGTTTTTATAATAAAATTGGTGTAAAAGGTCCAAAATACCCATTGGTTGGAATGGAATGGAATTGAGATGTATTTAGTTGGAATGTAATGGAATGAAGGATCATTTGGGAGCCTAATCATGTATTAAGGCGTGATCTAGTTAGGGTTAGGCTTAAGTAGAACCAAGACAGTTACAAGTACAAGACAACTTTCCTTGAATTATGATTCCAAGGTCAAATTTTCCTTCATGAATCATGCAATATTGTCTCCAAAAGTACACAACAAGTGTATATGCTAGGGTGGCTGGCCATGTGCTAGATTTGGGGAGATTTTTGTTGATTTTATACATAGATATGAAGATATTTGTGTATAAAATTATTTATTTAAGAAAGGTACAAGTATATATATGTATATATGTGTGTAATGGTACTAGTTTGGGGTCAAAATGTGATTTAAGAAAAATATGAGGGCATTGGGTTAAATTTATGAATTAGAACATTTATTTTAGTGTAGAATTAAATTAAATTGGGGTTAGAGAGTCTAATTCGGTTTGGATTTCTTGTTTCGAACAAAAACGCGATCAACCGACGAACGTGATAAAGACCGGAAAAGGCTAGGGTTTCCAAGTGGTAATTTCATATTTAGAGAGTTAATTAGAGTATTAGAAATTATTTTTAAGTTTTCGAAATCAATTAGGGTTTGCGATTTTTTGTTGGCGCATGTATTTTGATCCTAGGGTTACAATTAATTAAGAAACTGAGGGACTTCAAGGAAATAATTTAAAAGTAAGGGACTTTTAAGAAATTAAAATTTTCAAGGGCCTTACAACCTTGCTTCGTACCATTAAGGGTTGGTAGCTTCTCATGTCGAGAGGCAGACGCATGGTGTCGGGAATTTTCTCTCAGATTTTCAAACAACTCCCATGTCTCTACATCACTCTTAGTCATAAACGTCCCACCACATGCTGAGTTATCAAACCAAAATAGAAAATGTGAACAAGTTGCCACTAGGCTATTTGATGATGAAGACACTAATGGAGTAAATCCCGAAACCTTTCCCAAGTCTCATGGAAGTGGTCACTATCAATTTGAGAGAAATTGTTGATGGCATGTCTTATCTAATTAGTTTGGCCTTATCCTTAAGTGAAAAGGAAAATAGTCTCAACTTGGGCCTCATCGGAAAAGTTTTGAAGTTTTTTTGTAGAATAGGTCTCTAAAAACTCACTAAGATGTTTATAAGGATCCTCATTACCAAGTCCGTGAAAGGATGAAAGCATTTGAATGTTACTAGGCTTAATCTCATAATGGGTTGCTTCAGTAATTGATAATTGGATGCAAGATGATGAGACATTAGTGGTAGGGGTAAAATGTGCCTTCAGTGACCTAGGTTGGTCTACTGCTGCTTCAGCTATTGTCAAAGTTGATTTAGATTTCTGAAGATTTCTAAGGGTCTGCTCTAGTTCAGGATCATACCATAATTTTGGAAGACAAGAATGATGACCATGCATACACCACACTCACAGACTCTTTTTTATTTATTTATTTTTTTTTAATAAATACAAAAACACACAAAAACTTGCAAATTAGTAAGAAAAATAGAACAAAACTTTACAAGATAATTACAGTAAATTAAAGTGCGATAAAAATAAAAAGGGTATAAGACCTCCCAAAAATAAAATAAAATAAATAAATAAATGTGATAAAGTAAATCGCAGTAAGTAAATGTTAGTTGTTAGAAGTTAGCAGTTATATATATATATAAATCCTCCAAGTTACATGTCCAGCAGAGGTAATCCACCAGTGTCGAGCAAAGGTAAATATTCCATAAATTACATGTCCAACATGGGTATCTCCTTTATGTGTCACGGTATCAAATTTTTATATATATTTGTTTATTTTATTATTTTTGGTGTTTTTTTATATTATTTATTTATTTTTAATTCACCTGCATAAAAAAAACAAAACCAAAAAAAAAACGAGAACAACTACACAAAAGGAAAGTTAGAAAAAAAAAAAAAAAAAAAAAAAACTAATTGAAATCTCTGAATTAAAGAACTTACCAGCAATCCCTGACAACGGCGCCAAAAATTGGTAGGTGTTGTTTGCACATCAAAATAAAATGAATAAAAACCGATAACAACTACTACTACGTATAATAGCAGTTGAGAACGGGTGTTGAATCACAAAGACTTGGGTAAGTTGTTTCTAATTTAAAGATTTTGGTTTTGGAAATGGAAGGTAAGAAAAAGGAAACCTTAGGGTTTAGAATCCACTACTAACCTTGTAATTGGGGTTGTTGTATTTATATTGTAAAAAATTATTGAGATGGGTACTACACTGTGTCTTGGTTGGGACATATCACTTACAAGATTTTGTATTTTAAAATTAAAAAGTCATAAATTATCTTCGCTTAACATGGACCGTCACCACCAAACTAAACTAGACTACTGATGCATGACCTGTCTTACTAGGTATGACTCATCTAACAATTTCAATACACAAACAGTGAAAACAATTGTATCCATGACCAGTGAACACATAATTTGATAAAATATTATTTGCACAAAAATTTAAATTATATAACAGTACCCAAATCGATTAAAATTCTACAAAATTAAATACAAACTACCATAATTACTTGATCTGAGTTTTATCTTAACTTTAAGATAAAGAAATTAGTTCCTCATACCAATTTAACAACCACTCTAAAATACATACACTCTAAACTTTCCTACCCTCCCTTTCTCTTCCTTTTATTTATTTTCTTATCTTTTCTTTCTTTCTTTTTCCTCGGCCTTTCGTGGCTCTTGTGTTTGTTGTGTAACTTTGCCTTGATTGTTGCCTCCATTTATAGGCAATTCTCTGGAGAAACAAACAAAACGAAATAAGAGAGGTGATGGAGTAGGTGAAGTTTTGCTGTACAGTAAATTAGTGTGTACTTTTTAATATAATAATGCATAAAATATTTAAAATATATTTTCTTACATTAATTTATATACAAACATCCAAAATATATAAAAATACATAAAAACATATAAAATTATAAATTAACAGACTAATAAATTTAGAACGCTAAATATATAATATTTAGGCTCAGGTCATTTTACAAGCCAAATTAAAAAGTGTTTCAAAATATATTCAAATTTTAAATTATTTATATAGCAAATTAAATTTTAAACAAGTTTTAACGATTCCAACATTAATAAAATTCAAGTAATTTGGCTGATTTGATAGCTATCCTTTGGAAATTGATCTTTTACCTGCTTTTTTTTCAACAATGCATTTGGTAATTACTGAAAATAATTTTAATTTTTTTTATAGTGAAAATTTTGATTTAAAAATAAAAATAAAAAATCATGAACCATCCAGTCCACGTTGGTCCATACCAAACAGGCCCAAATCAAAGAAACAAATAAAAAGTGAAAGAAAAATAAGCAAATAATTTATAAAGAAGTATACTGACCATTCTATGGCCTCGTTTGGAGAGTTGACTATTTTAGTTTTTGACTATTTTAATATATTAAAATTTTTATATTTAGAAAGATTATTAGAGTTTTTTTTTATAATTGGATGTGATATTTGTTTTAGCTATTTTAACCCCCTTTTTCTTTTTTTTCTTTTTTTGCCCTTTTTAACCAAAAAAATCCTCCAAACCCAGCTTGGCAAACACCCACTATATATAATAATTCATGACATTACCAAGTATATTTTTATGTACCTATCCCTCAAAATAAAAAGCAATAAGACCATATAGACTGAATAAAGTTTTGAAAACCTTAGAGAACCTAAAATCACTATGTAGAAGAGGTATAAATTAACTTGAACTAGGCAACGTGCCCAACCATGCTGGTGGCAACATCCCAGTCTGCTCATGCACAGTCTGAATGATTTGGGCCCAAGGCCGTCTGTTGTATAGCGTTCCAATGTATTTTCTTTACTTGATATTATTCACTGGGCTTTCGCTCACGCTCATTCATGTGTTTGTAGGTGAGCCAAGAGAGGTCCAGACCCAGCCCCAGTGAAGTCTGTTTGGAACAACCGAGTTTTGGAGGGTCAGCCTATGTGTCTCACGCACGAGACTCGCCTTCGCCTTTTGTTATTATGTTCTATGTTGTCATGTTGGCGAAGCCTTTGTATATGTCTGTATATAGTTCATGGGTTGACTTAGTTTTTGGATGATCCTGTCTGTATAGAACTTTTTGGTACCGTAACTTCGTTGTGAGTTATTAATGTTGATATGCATGGTTTGTTTGATGTGCCATGTAAGCACAGCTCTATGGACAAAGTTTTTAAATTGCTTCCGTTTGGCCCCCATTAACTCTGTTAAAATACGTTCGGTTTGGTTTGAGGCCATAGGTAATCTCATGGTTACTGGCCGGTTATGTCCTTAACCTACGGGGGTGGGTTCGGGTCGTGACATTACGGCTTAGTGTATGGACAATTAATTTGTGTCCCAGATGATGTCGGTGTCGAATATCTTCATGTCTCGAGGTTCGAGAACTCAAGTACACAAACAATTCATAAGGGTTTGCATACCAATTCTAGTGATCTAACACACACTGCAAATGTGAAGGAATATGATGAAAAACATATAACCAAGAGTTTTAAGACTAGTTTGATAGAAATTTACATCGTGTAGGTTTTAATTACAAACGAGTCACACCAAAAGAGTTCTAATTGGTAACTCTAAGCCCAAGGTTGGTACAGAAGTAATAAAGATAACAGAATACAAAGTGGCTATAACAACAATAACAATTAACATAAGGATCAAATGGAATACGGATGAACAATACAATAGAATGGATAACATTACAGTTTTGGACTTTAATGTGGTCAAGATCATGGAGGAAGTGACTAAACTAGATATTGAAAAATCTAGAAATCCCCTAGATGTTGATTTGTGATTATGTATCAATTTTAAGCAGAATATAACAATCTCAATCAAACAATCAAGACAAATCGACACAATGATTTTACGTGGAAAAACCACAATTGGACACCTCCAATCGTGATCAAAAAACCACGGGCAACAACCACAAGACAATCCACTAAGAAGATTTAAAGGAATTACACAGGTATACTCTCAATTACCTAGCGAATCCACGCCCGAATTAAACCAACCTCTATGTGCCTCTTCCAACCCTGTCTTCACCTCGAAATTGTCTTTACGATGAGCCACTCCAGAATCCACCAAAGCTTCAGGCCCGAATTCTTCAGAATCCACCGAAGAACAACTCTCTCTTTTGTGTAGAATAAACAAACAAACCTTTGATGTATAATCTTTAAACCATGAGTTGAATACTCAAGCAAAACATCAAAGAAAACTCACAAAATATCCCCAGCTATAAACCCTAGAATCTGTCCCGCGATCTCCGCTCGAGCGCCCAACAGCCCGCTCGAGCGGCTTCAGCAAAATATGCGTGTCATATAATAGAGGTCCGCTCGAGCGCTAGAGAACCCACTTGAGCGTGAAATCACACAAGTCAGTACTTTTACAGGTGACAAAAACTGCTGGAACCAGGGATTCTCTGCTCGAGTGGGGTAATGTCCGCTCGAGCGGACAGGCAACTTGGAATGCATTTTTGCATTTTGCTTCGAGGGCGCTGCCCCTTGACCCCGCCGTGGCACTGCCCCGGACCCGCCAAGGGGCGCTGCCCCCTCAACCCCCGCGAGCTGACCGGGCAGCTCGATCCCCGTCATAATCAGCGAAGTGGCAATCTTGAAAGTATTAGCATCACAAACTTCTCTGAAAGACACAATTCGGGTTGGATTCACATCTAAACACTCATAGCCTCACTGAAATAAAAGTGCGAAAATAAATATAACTGAAAGGAGTTTTGTCAAACGGGATTGCTAAGAATAAAAACCTAACAATCTCCCCCTTTGGCAATGTCATGACAAAACACACCTAACAAATAAAATCCTAAACACCCTAACCCATTACAGCCAACAAAAACAAACTTCTCTCTCCAGGTCATGATCTGCAAAACAGCTATTAGTGCCACAATCTCCAAAACAACTATTAGTCCCACAAGAGTATAAGAAAAAGCAATAAACATATGGCTAGATTATCTTGAAGCATTTAAAGCATGAGATGGAAAACATGAATAGATGCAACTTGGAGATTTTAAGAACATGTAGCATGAAAACCTAAAAACTAAGACATATGCACCCAACACATGACATGAATACATGAAATCCTAAGACACATGAAAAACAATATGCACCCGACACATGACATGAATACATGAAATCCTAAGACACATGAAAAACAACTTGCTCCCCCTTTTTGTCACGAATTGACAAAGGAAGCTCAAACAACAAAAGCAAGATCATAAACCACACAAGCAATTATATGATGATGTAAAAATCAGTAGCATGCATGAAGGAAACAATAAAGAAGCCAATGCAAAGCAACATGCAAAACAACTAATGCCAAACTCTCTTACCAAACCAATTCAAGAAGAACCAAACTCCCCCACATTAAAAGCAATGAATACATAGAAAACGACAAAAAATAATATCGTGGAGCAAGCAGGGAATTTCAGATTTGTACTTTAAAACACACAAGACTATCCAAGAAGCATAATTACTTCAAAACACAATGTGCACAGCCTCTAGAAAATTCCTCATAAAAGAAAGTGATGCATTATGTGAAAAGCATAGATCCCATGATAAAAGTGTGTGTGTGACTCTTGGAGTTTGACAAACACAAGATTCAAATCCTAGTAGTGATATGAAAGCTAGACCTTCGACAAGAGAATCTAAGCACAACTAAGGAAAGCCAAACCACTAGGAATCAAGGGGTATTTGGTGAGTAAAGGCGGAGGCTCCCCCTCAATCAATGAATCCTTTTTTTTTTTCTTTTTTTTTCACATTTTTTTTCTTTTCTTTCTTTTGCACATTTTTTTTTTCTTTTTCACATTTTTTTTCTTTCTTTTGCACACTCATTGGCAGCTGACATGCTCAAGAGTATAGAAACCGAACCAGAGAAGCATGGATATAATAAGGATGGCCTGGTTGGTGACTCTGAGGTAGCCTTTTTCTCATGGCTGGACTACAAAGAATAGAGGGGAAAGCCATGGAGATGCAAAAAGATAGAAGATGGTTAAGAGACTTAACATCACCCATGATATGCTAGTATAGGTCAATTCCTCTAGAAAAGCAAAAGATACAATGACAGAAGTCCATAAAGAAAAATGGCCACTAAGGCAGAAGACTCCAAAATTTGCTAATCCAAGAGTGTGTACAAAATGAGACATACTAATAAAAAAACACACTCCAAAATGAGTAATAACCACAGAAAGCACACACATATTAACATGTAATGGATATTCTCATCAATTCCAATATGCACCAAGGACTCCTAAAAAAATTTCAAGCTTGCAAAACCATACTAAGAAAATCTTTTTGGATTTTTTTTTTTCATTTTTTTTTTAACCAAAGCAAGACAAAAAACGAACATGCACACATTTTTTTTTTCTCATTAAAAAAAAAACACATAAACCCAAAAACTAAAGCAAATAAACAAATTAACACAAGTCAAGTTTTCTCACCTAAACCACTTTAGTATAAACAAAGTTGTGAGCATTGCGGTTCTTGGGTAGTGTCTTGACGTTGTGGTTCCCTTTGCTTTCAATGGGAACCCGTCTCGACTTGGTTTCCGACTTCCTAGTTCTAGGTCTAGGCAAATACAAACTCGCTCCATGTTTTCTCTCAAGCTGATCAAAATAACGAGGTCTAATATGACCTTTAACCTCATTACTACCAATGAAGTGTCTCCTACCCCATGAGATGTTAGAATTTTTTCCATCTCTATGAGACACTCTCCCATGCAATTCATAACAATAAGGGCGAATATGACCATGGATACCACAATGATGACAAATAAAAACAGGGTGTACCTTCTTTTCTTTTACCTTACCAACTCTAGGAAGTTTGAGAAGTCCATCCTTATGTTGAATTTTTTGTTCTCCCTTTTCTTGAGTTTTTGTATTATGAGATGTAGATGCATTCTGTTTTTGCTCTTTGTTATCACCAAAGCCAATGCCACTATTGTCATAACTCATTTGTTGAGACCCATTTGTTGAGACCCAATGATATCCTCCAAAGTCTTTGGTCCTTTGCTCCAAAGACCAATGGTAGCCATAGCACACTTGAGCTCTTCCTCTTTCTTGATCATTAGTTCTTCCAAAGCAACTTGTGACATCTTGAGAGATTCAATCTTTTCTTCATCCATGGCATGGGTTTCCTGTAGCTCATTCCTCTCTGTCTCACAAGTCAATAGCTTTGCACAAAGAGCTTGTCGATCATCAGCTATCTTGATGGCATCAATCCTGGCCTCGGAAATCTCCTACTTAATTTTGACATTCTCACTTTCACATGCTTTGAGTTTCTTTGTGAGTTTGTCATTCAATTTGAATAAGTTAAGAGACTCCTTATACAACTTTTCATAACCTTGCTCAAGCTCTTCATGATCACTCTCCGAGGATTCATCATCAGTGGTATTCTCAACTGACCTCTTCGAAGACTTTGTTTGTCCTTCAGTTTCAGAAGTCGCCATGAAAGCAAGGAATTGTTTATACCCCTCTTCGTCTTGATCTTCGTTGTCACTTTCATCTTTATCAGATTCTGATTCATCATCCCAAGTGATGGCGAGGGCTTTCTTCTTCCTCAAACGAGTTGGGCATTCTGAAGCAAAGTGGCCAAATCCTTGGCATTCATAGCATTGGACTCTTTCAGAGTTCCCTTGTATCTTTCTTTTCTCCTCTTGGCTATAGGATTAATTTTGAGTTTATCTTTGCCTTTAGATTTATGAGTATGAGTAGATTCCAAAAGATTAGGATTCTTTTTCAGAAAAGATTTTTTGAATTGTATAACAAAAGCATCCATAATCTTGGAATCTATCTCACAATCCTCATCAGAATCCTTTCCAACACTATGAGCACTACTATAAGCAATAGTATCTTTTTGTTTCTTTTTGAAATTCCTATGTGCCTCATGAGTTTGGAGATTTCCAACCAGTTGATCCAGTTTGAGGTTGTCAACATCTTGAGCCTCCTCAATAATCGTAACTTTTGGTTGGAACCGATCGGGTAAGGATCTCAAAATTTTTCCCACAATCTTGGATTTCGGTATTTTTTCACCTAAATTGAAGCTAGAATTTACAATGTCACTCAACTTCGCATAAAATTCATTAAAGGTCTCACTATCTTTCATTGAAAGGTTTTCGAAACTAGACGTGAGTCTTTGAAGTTTTGAGCGTTTAACAGAAGGAGTGCCCTCATGAATAGTTTGTAAGATATACCAAGCCTCTTTTGCTGCTTCACAATTGCAAATACGACTAAACTCTTTAGGTGTGACAGCGCAAAAGAGAGAATTGATAACTTTACTATTCAAGCTACTATTTTGGTAATCAGTTATATCCTACTTATCAATTGGTTTGGGGAAAGTTACTCCATCAATAGTAATTGTTGGTTCGGTCCACCCATTTATGACAGATTGCCAAACTTTTTCATCAATAGATTTTAAAAACGATCTCATCTGAGCTTTCCAAAAAGAATAATTGGATCCGTCAAGTAGGAGTGGTCGAACCATAGAATTTCCCTCACGAATTGAATCCATTATCACAAATCAAACAAAATCTCGTTCTAAAAGAATTTTTTTTTTAAAAAAAAATAGAACGACCTACTCTGATACCAATTGAAAAATCTAGAAATCCCCTAGATGTTGATTTGTGATTATGTATCAATTTTAAGGAGAATATAACAATCTCAATCAAACAATCAAGACAAATCGACACAACATTTTTACGTCGAAAAACCATAATTGGACACCTCCAATCATGATCGAAAAACCACGGGCAACAGCCACAAGACAATCCACTAAGAAGATTTAAAGGAATTACACAGGTATACTCTCAATTACCTAGCGAATCCACACCCGAATTGAACCAACCTCTATGTGCCTCTTCCAACCCCATCTTCACCTTGAAATTGTCTTTACGATGAGCCACTCCAGAATCCACCAAAGCTTCAAGCTTGAATTCTTCAGAATCCACTGAAGAACAACTCTCTCTTTTGTGTAGAATAAACAAACAAACCTTTGATGTATAATCTTTAAACCATGAGTTGAATACTCAAACAAAACATCAAAGAAAACTCACAAAATATCCCTAGATATAAACCCTAGAACCCAAAAAGAAGATCTGGAGTAGTAATCCTAAAATCTGACCCAATACGCGAATTTATAGAATCTGTCCCGCGATCTTCGCTTAAGCGCCCAGCAGCCCGCTCAAGCAGCTTCAGCAAAATATGCGTGTGATATAACAGAGGTCCGCTCAAGCGCTAGAGAACCCGCTCGAGCGCGAAATCACACAGCTCAGTACTTTTACAGGCGACAAAAACTGCTGGAACCAGGGATTCTATGCTCGAGCGGGGTAATGTTTGCTCGAGCGGACAGGCAACTTGGAATGCATTTTTGCATTTTGCTTCGAGGGCGCTGCCCCTCAACCCCGCCGTGGTGCTGCCCCAGACCCGCCAAGAGGCGCTGCCCCCTCAACCCTCGCGAGCTGACCGGGCAGCTCGATCTCCATCATAATCAGCGAAGTGGCAATCTTTAAAGCATTAGCATCACAAACTTATCTGAAAGACACAATTCGGGTTGGATTCACATCTAAACACTCATAGCCTCACTAAAATAAAAGTGCGAAAATAAATACAACTGAAAGGAGTTTTGTCAAACGGGATTGCCAAGAATAAAAACCTAACAATCTCCCCCTTTGGCAATGTCGTGACAAAACACACCTAACAAATAAAATCTTAAACACCCTAACCCATTATAGCCAACAAAAACAAACTTCTCTCTCAAGGTCATGATCTGCAAAACAGCTATTAGTGTCACAATCTCCAAAACAACTATTAGTCCCACAAGAGTATAAGAAAAAGCAATAAACATATGGCTAGATTATCTTGAAGCATTTAAAGCATGAGATGGAAAACATGAATAGATGCAACTTTGAGATTTTAAGAACATGTAGCATGAAAACCTGAAAACTAAGACATATGCACCCGACATATGACATGAATACATGAAATCCTAAGACACATGAAAAACAATATGCACCCGACACATGACATGAATACATGAAATCCTAAGACACATGAAAAACAACTTGCTCCCCCTTTTTGTCACGAATTGACAAAGGAAGCTCAAACAACAAAAGCAAGATCATAAACCACACAAGCAATTATATGATGATGTAAAAATCAGTAGCATGCATGAAGGAAACAATAAAGAAGCCAATGCAAAGCAACATGCAAAACAACTAATGCCAAACTCTCTTAAAGGCACAATTCAGGTTGGATTCGCATTTAAACACTTATAGCCTCATTGAAATGAAAGTGCGAAAATAAATAAAACTGAAAGGAGTTTTGTCAAACGGGATTGCCAAGAATAAAAACCTAACAGATATCTAACCTAAAACTATGTTGGCCATATGTGTTTCAAAATAATTATCCAAGATTTGTCACTGAGTAAAGAAATTGCAACTGTTGATAGGATAATCAAGACTAAAAGGTTGTCAATTTAACAATGGTGGAATTGAAAATAAGATGGTAATGACTTAATCTTGAATATGAACGACATCAACCAAAGGTTATACATATGAGATAGGAAAATGACGTTCAACACAAAACTCGTAAGAATAATAGTGACCCCCCCTTAATATATATATATATATATTGTATCTAATAAGCAACATGTCGCGTTCAGGATTAAACCCACTCCCCTACGTAGGTGATCGTTAAATCGTTTGGAGTTGAAACACCTGACGCGACGATTATAAATCTGAAACATGTTCTCTTGAGTCGATTTTACTATGCTCGAAATCCGAATAGCGTCCTAAAGTTGGTCAAGAAAAGTTCATTTTCGATGTCTTTTAATTAGCAAAACAGATAGTATTATCATAATATAACCTAGTCGAGGCAAAGTTATTTCTAACCGTAGGCCGAAACACATGGGTAATGTAGATCACATAAGTCTATTCTCCTAACCGTGACGCTTAGCTCAAATTCAGATTAATCCTCTTCAGATAATCCTTAAGGATTCTATACTAATGCTCTCGGGTGCAAAAAAGTTGGAGTGACTACACCAATCATCACTTTTACAACAGACTCCTCAAAACTTTTTATTTTTATTTTTATTTTTATTTTTATTTTTATTTTTTCGGTAAAGAAACTGGAACCAATAGTTTCAGATCATCTAGAGTCGCAGACAAGTTAAACGCAAACTAGAGACTCCTAGTTCACATGATTTGCATACGAGATCTACTTGAGTTTGACTTTCTAGCAGTGAAGCTACACTCATAGGTGTTTCTAATCGTTCAAGCTCTAATCCCAAGATTCACACAGTTATAGTTGAGAAGAAAGAGTATGACGTGGCTACGACAATAGCATAATTAGCATAAGAATTCAAATGGAATTTGAACAGACGGTACAGTTGAATGATGGTTTTGAACTTTTAATAGGGTTAAGATTATGGAGCTGGTGACCAAACTAGATAGTTGAATTGAAATTGTGTTTGGCCATACACATTTCAAACCAAATACCTAAGATTCTTCACCCTGTAAGGATTAAAATAGTGCAACTGGTTTTCAAGAGAACAATATACAAGATACGATAATCATGGCTCAAAAATTGCCAATTGATCATCTTAAGGCAATACTTTGTCAAATTGGAAAGGTTCAATGAAGATAGAGAAGTGATTATTTTACATCCGACAAATTTGGCGTCAACCTAGTTAGGATGAAACAAAGATAGTTACTATGATTAGCATAAAGCTCTTATAAACTATGAGTCACATAATTCTATTCCTTCTAACACATGACACTACTCCTCGAAACGCAGTAAGAGACGTGTGCTTAAGTCTACCCAAGGTCTCAAGGGTATCTAGACCTAAGCTCTAATACCATGTTGTGAAGCCCCAAATTTAAGGACATCATAATAAGATTTAGAAACTTAAAATCAATATTGCCACCAATATTACTAACATCCATTAACTAACAACCCAGAATTTAAAGTTCTTACATCACAACTTAGTCTTAGTACATAACAGAAATGACACAAATATAAAAAGAAAACTAGAGAAAAACTAGAAAACTCAGAAAAATGGTTCATGGAACTTTGGCACGCTTCAAGCTAATCAGGGCTGAATGTTGCCTTCCAACACCTCAGTGTTTCCTTCGGTTTCTTTGGTACCTGGCATGAAACGCCAGGGCAACGAGGATGCCATTGAGCGACGAGCTCAATAAGATATTACAACCCGAAATACCAACCCCGATAATAATACTCACAATTTATGAATAATGTGTAGCAACAAAATAACAAGTAACATTTAGTAAGCACAAAAGGAATGTTATCAGTTGAATTAATAATAATAGATAATAATAAATCAAATAAAAAAATATAACAAACGGAAACAGTATTTCATCATAAGGAATATGCCCACCTTTTTTTTAAAATTTTCATAGACTTAGTCTATCGGATAAATTTAAGTAACTCCTCGCGGAGCACTATTTCCACCCAACTGCTAAGCAATGGCCATGGGCAATTCTGACTCCCCCTTGGTCAAATATTCAAATATTACTTACAGTAACCACCAATGATCCCACGCACCAGGGTTACATACCCGAGTCGTGACATCACGGTCTGCCCCAAGGGAATGGTCTATGTTGTGACATCCGCACCACCAACCTTATATCGCCTACACCGATAAGAGCCGAAATACCTTCCCATGCCATGTTAGGGTTCGCAACTCACTTGCGCAAGATTCTAGACCGGGCTCACCCCATCACTTTTACATTTTAATGTATCATTGGTTAAATTTCGTGTCTCTTTACTCGTTGAGATATTCACAATAATTCAACATTTAATTACCAATAATGTTATACCAACTCATTAAAATTCCCAACATAAAATATTACCCATGTCACACAATAGTACACAATGTACAAAATTTAAATAAATAATTTATTTAAACCATCGTATGAAATAATAATGTAGATACCAAAAAGAAGAAATAAATCATAATCACACGCATGCATGGATTTTTAATCTACAAGATTATATTAGCACAATATTAAATTTTTGTGCAAATAAACAATTGAAGAGATAATTTTTTATTCCTCCTTAATCTGTCAAAATTTTCAGAATGTATATCTTGCAAATAAAATTATAAATAAATTACTTATACAACTCTAAAATTCATATAAGTCTACAGAATACTCAATAAACATGTTATGGTCATTTTTCAGAAGGCATTTTCCAAAAATAAATTATAAATAATTCTTAAAAATTCCAAGAGTGTTTATGACACAGATTTATCACATTTTATTAAATTAATTTCATACTTAAATTTATAAATCAATTCCATGATCTAAAATTTTATTATGAAATTAGACTTCTCAAATTTAATTTTTTGTTTAGAAATTATCAAATTTGGTTTAATATAAAATTTTTAATGATTTTTCAATCACATAATAAAATCTGCCTATAGCTCCAGATTTGGTTAAAAATCTTTATAAATTCGTAAACAACTCAATAATTGTTGAAAAAATTTGTGGATAAACTAGACATCATTATCAAGAACTTTGTAGAAGAAATCATCTTCAAATTTTGAGTATAAAATTGTCCAAAAATTCGTACAACTTTCTGGCAGATTTAAAGGGGCCAAATAACATCTTAAATAATCTTTTTAATCGCATAAACTATACATGCAAGTCTAAATTCCATAATATTATCATGATTTTCAGACTACCAATATTTAATATACCATCATAAAATTTTTATACAATTATAAATAAAATTCTATTTACAAGTTTAGACAATTTATCATATGTATATAATCTGAAAATTTCAAATAAAACAAATGAGAGGATTGAGAGGGTTTTCTTACTATGTTAGGTTGCTAACGACTTATCGTCCGAATTTGATTTATGATTCTGATCGTAAGATATGACCATCCTGGCTCCATGATCGTCTTGCTAAAATTTCACATCAATCGGACGCAATCTCCCCGTTGATCTTCCATTGGATTCTCTTAGAACTTTTAGTTGTCGATCATCATCTTAGACTCAGAATTTGCAAAATCTAACCCTAAAAATGGATTCTACATGTCGAAAAACCTACGAGTGGTCATCCCCAAAGTCATAGGACCACTCGATTAACCTAAATGTACTAGGATGCACCGTAGCACCATGAGCCGAGAAACGCTGGATAAAATTCAATTCATCTTCTCCAAACAGCAGTAGCACGCACGAACAGGACCCAGAAGTTTTGTTTCAAACCCACTGGTTCAAGTTCTTGTATCATTTTCATTATAACTCCGTTTTAGCTTATTTTTCTGTCATTGGATTCACCTCACGACCTAGTTTTTGGTTCACTACTCACACGCCTCGTTCCGTCTCTTTTTGCATGCCATCGGATCTCCAAAATTTGACGAAAAATAAGATTATTTTCCTACCGTCTCGGACATTTTTTCGAACCATCTTTCGGACTCCATAACTTTCTTAATTCTTAACGGTTTTACTTTATTCTTTTGCCAATCTCTTCAACTTACTTCGTACTTCATCTTACATGGCCTATTTTTTCTCACTTCTTCCCGGAATGGATGGTTTTGGCATGCCGAAAGTAAGCCGAAAACCAACTTTTAAAATTCAAAATAAACTTCTCTAACTTTGTTTCTTTCTACTCCATCTTCCTTCTTCTTCTCTTTCTTCACCTACAACACTTTGTGAATGGTGGTTCTAGATGATAATGGAAATAGGCGATGGTGGTGGTGGCGGTCCAACGGTGCGCCAATGGTGGTTCAGTTTGTGGGTTGGTGGTTTAGATGGTGATAGTATGGGTTGAGGCCATGGCTATGGAGGTCGGGGGAGGAGGAAAAACATAGATAAAGAAGGAGAAAGAGAGTTTTGAGAATGAAAGGTGGAGGGAAAGAGAGCGAATCGAGAAGGAGAGAGATGAAACTGGAAGTGAAAATTGTGAGGAATAGTTAGGCTCAATTTATGGGCAAAATGAGAAAGAGTAAAAGAAGATAAAAGAAAATGAAAAGAATTTTAAAAAAAAGAAAAAGAAAAAGAAGTCGAACACCTGGTGGTATGGCATCAGCATGCCCACCACGTTTTGATACATAAGATTGAAGGTGGAAAGTGAGAAAACCTGGGGAGCAAACCCATGGGTTTTTTTTTTTTTTTGTGTTTTAGTGCAGAAAATATTACGTTCCAGTGTAATTTGATTACAAAAAAAATATATATAAAGAAAAATATAATTAAAATATCATACGGTTCAGAAATTAATATTGAGTAATAATATAAAGTCAAAAATATTTCATTTTATTTTACTTTATTTTGAATAAATTTTCAGTATAAAAAATACAGACTATTAAATTCAAAATATTGTGAATAATTATTTAAGAAAATTAAAAATACACATATTATTTTTATTATATAAAAATACGGGGTTTCACAATATGAATGATGTATTTGTGCAAAGAAACTAATATTTCATCTTGGTTTATACCATGAGTGAGTGCCGCAGTTTGAAACATATGAGAACAATTTTAAAATCTTGTTCATCTATTTTAAAATCTAATTATATTTGTGTTAATGGTACGTATGATTTTTAAAATAAATTATTTATACAAATGTGATATAATTAAGTAGTTATCAATATTCGATCAACGTAATTTTTTACATTGATGAATTACTTGACGAGTCGTACATATTGAATGGTTCGAATTATCGATACAGTTTCTGTGGTAGGCCTACGGTGGCCCAATGGCAACCGGAGATAAAACTCTTCCTTTTTTTAAATGGATAATAAGTGGGTGTTTGGAAAGTGAATTTTTTTGTAGGTTTTTTTAGTTGTAGGATATTATTGGAGAAATTTTTTTTTGTGTTTGGGAAGATAGTTGAGTTTTTTTGTTGCTTGATGTAATGTTTGTAAGAGAAAAAGTGAAATGATTATGGGGTTTGATATGATATTTTGTTTGGATTTGTTTTTTTTTTTTTTTTTGTAACTAATTTCTCTTTTAGTGAAAAAAACAAAAACAAAAACAAAAACAAAAACAAAAAAAAAAAAACCTATAATAAGTATACTTTTTCCATGAAAATGATAGATGTTTTCAACTTTTTCATTGCTTTCCTTTCCAAAACATGGAAACAAAAATAAAATAAAATGAAAACACAACTCTTTAGTCTCAAGTGGGATTTTTTTTTTTTTTTTGCTATAATTATTTTAGGATAAATTGCAAATATACCCTTTAAACTTTATCTAAAATACGGATTGTTCCTTATAATTTTAAAAATTATAAATACTTTCTTGTCAATTTTTTTTATTTTAGCAGTAGAAAAATGAAATTTTTAACTGCTATCCTACACAACAATAAAATTACTTGAATTATTAATTGAAATATATTTATGACATCATTAAAAATTATTAATTAACTTGATAATTTATTAATAAAAATGGTCATTTGTTATGTGATTAGAAACTAGAAAGGCTGTGATGTAATTCTTATAACCACATGAAATAATTTGTATTTTAAGCAAATTTTGGTGAGTGTATTTGTATTTTTTTTTTTATTAAGGAATTGGACAAAGAGAGACATAAGCATCATACAATGCAAAGGTTCAAAAACAGGAACACCAGAGTACATAGTTGAGATTGTCGACACCTGTCTTTCTATTGGTTTTCTTCCTTCCAATATTCATCTCCACTGTGGGCAGTTTGCCTCTGCAAATTTAGTGAGCCCACAACACTTCAAGAGGCCCTCCATTGATGATTGCTTGATGAATGGTGGAAAACCTTTGAAGGCTAGTCAAGTCATTAGATTCTCTTATTTTAATAGGTTCATGTATCCAATTTCATTCAAGTCTGCCAAGTTTTGCTGCCTCAAACCAATGGATGTAAACCTTGATTTGGGTGTCAATAAAAAGATGACGGGAAAAAAAAAAAAATACCCAAATTGCAAAACCAAACATCTATGAATGTCAATTGTTTTTTTCAGGGTTGTTGGTTCTGTTTTGGTAGAAGCTATTGTATTAATTGGGAATAAGTAAAATGACTATAAATGATGTTGTATTGAATTTCTCTCTTTTTCGTATTCAATTTTCAGAGTTACACCCTATATCTTTTTGTGTGATGCTTTGAGACCTTAAGCTAAAAAAATATAACACTATCTTATTGTGCATTTAAAAAAAAAAAATGGGACATTTGACGATACCAATTTTTTCAAATTATTTTGATAGAACTTAAGCGATGACTAATTGACCTAATAGTTACATAAGCTGATTGATGTTTACTTTTTAATTACATAAGCCGATTGATGTTTACTTTTAGAAATTGCAGAAACATCTTTTAAAGTTTTTGAAATGACTTAAATTTCTTTTGAGATTTAATTTTCAATTTTGAAATGACAAAAATCTCCATTGATGTTTACTTTTTTAATACATTGACCACCCATGAAGTTTAATAAAATTACAGATACCTCACATAAGGTTTCTAAAGTGAGAGAAACCTCCCTTGAGGTTTAACTTTTTTATTATAGATTGTTTTTTATGTTACTTTATTGTAAAAAAATAACAGAAAATGCTGGTAT
Organism: Camellia oleifera; assembly: GCA_022316695.1. Lineage (NCBI taxonomy): Eukaryota > Viridiplantae > Streptophyta > Magnoliopsida > Ericales > Theaceae > Camellia > Camellia oleifera. The sequence continues at coordinate 605,628 of CM039306.1, read as the reverse complement.
CATTAAATAATTTAATTATATTAAATTATGCCCGATTACAAAAAAGAAAAAGAAAAAAGAAAAAAGAACTGCATTTTTTATTTTTTTACTTTTTGGAAACACAAAGGGAAAACAGAACTTGTACAGATTTTTATTTTGTATAGTGATGATGCTATTAAGGTCTTGCAATTCGTTTATGTTGAGTATGGAAGTTTGGTTTTGTCTGAGCCCCTCATTGGTTGTGTCCCTGGAAGCAATTTCAATACGGTAAGTTTTGTAAAATTTAAATTTAAATTTTTATTTTTTATTTTACTATATGTTATCAGTACCATCACTTGTATTTTGTTTGTTTTTGTAATAAGAATAGGTTAGGCTGAATTACCCAGATGCGTTTCTAGCATCCATAACCGGTTCGTATACTCTTGAACCTTATTGGGTACATTTGTGAGTTGTATTACCTTTGGTACCAACCAACCAACCAAGGCAGTTATGGACCATTTGGAAAGCCATTCACTAAGCAACAAGGTTAATTTTCGTCATCATAGGGACTACTACTTGTGTTTGGTTGCTTGAATCTATTTGTGTCTATGTCAAGCCAATTGCATTGTTAAGCAATCTTAACTCTGCTACAAAAGTTAAGAAAGAGAGTCTATAATTCTTGCTGTTTCTATTTTTTTTGGTTTTTTTTTTTTTATTGTGGTTATGTATTTTGTTTGCATTTTCTATGTTAGTTGTTTGTTCAACTTTCTCTATGGCTTTCATGATTTGTTGTGCTAAACTTTCTGTTGCTTTTTCTTGCTGAAGCGAAGGCCTTTTATTTTCAAGCGGGATAGAAGTTTGGAATGTTAATTTTGTGGTTTGAGATAATCTAAATAAATGTACTTTTTGATTTTTTATAAAAAAAATTACAAAAAAATAAAAAGGTGATATGACCTCAAAAAGATAAAAACATAGTGTGTACTTATTAGTACACCCAAATTTGGGCTGGAAAGTTTGCTGCAATGTTTTTGTTGTGTAAAAAAATTTCTCCACTTACCTTCCTATTCATCCTGTGATAGAAGTTGTGAGTGAACTTGAGTAAATATAGAAACAGAAAATTTATAGAATTTTCATATAGATAATAATGTAGTTTAATGTGGACGTATAATTTTAATTAGTAATACTATATAAATAAAAAATTCATATATAATGATGTGACTCATTATGAATCATTCACTTTAAAATGAAACGCTATTGATTTGCATTTAATTACGATAATAGCATTGTCACATTATTCTTATAGAGTTTTTTGTATGAATTTTATGTATAAATATAATTTTTCAATTTTAAAACAAAATAATTATGAAGATAAGTTTATCTATAATAATAATATTGTCATATCATTTTTGCAGAGTTTTTGTATGAATTTCATGTATTAATAGAATTTTTCATTGTGAAAATGGTTCTTGGAGTAAAATTAAATGATTATTTCATTGAAATGTTTATTGTTATGTTTTGTTGATTAAAAAAATACATTAAAAATAAAATCATAATTCACCATTATAATATAAAGAAAATTAGTGAAAAGTTCTTCATGAAAGGGTATACAAGGCATTAGATTAAAGAGAAAATTTTATTTGGTGATAAGGACACACCAGAAAGTCGCCGATGTCGAAAAATTTGGCAGAGAAAGTTGCTGGCGGCCATTGACGATGATCGAGGGTCAGCTGCAACAGGTGGTGAAATAGAGAAATGTGTAATATTTAATAGATAAGATGTTGAATTAGTGATATGTATCACATTTCAAATGATAAAAAAATAGGTTTCACAAATTTTAGAAGATAGACAAATTGATTGATTTGATTTCAATGGATAGTGTTCTTTGGGATAAATTGTGTGCTTTTGGCCGAAATAGATTAAAGCTTGGGTTTCAAAAAAGGGCCTATGGCCTAAAAACTATAGTATAATAGTTATCTCTTAGAGTATCTCCAACAGTGCATTAATTTTTTCATTAAATTTGAGTAAAAGTTTTCTTTGATATCAAATGCTTTAACGGAGGATTTTGGAACTTCATCAGAATACCGGTTGACCGAGCGAATGTCCAACCGATTGACCGGCCAGTGTAATTTTTTTTTATTTTTTTTGCCTTGAGGTGGTCGATGAGGGTGGATGACTGGACAGTCGACCGGCCAGTGTAATTTTTTTACAAATTTTTGTCTTGAGGTGGTCATCCGAGAGGACATCCAGCAATGGCAATGAACAGTGATTTGATAAAAGACATATTTGTCCTCAGTTTGATGAAAGAAAAATAAAATTCTTAATTTGATACCTATTTGATGTAACCATTGGAGTAGAAAAAGGACTCATTTTTCACAAAATTCAAATTTGATGAAAAGTTTGAGTAATCATGGGAGATGGTCTTAGTGGGATTTAATGAATGACCATTTTATTTTATTCTCTCTCATTCCAATAAACTAAACAACAATGCTAGATAGCTCAAAATTTTGTGGCTCAAATGGCTCAAATCACTTAAAACGACGTTGTTTTGACAGCTTTTGAGTTCAAAACGACGTCGTTTTGACATATTTGAGCCATTTGAGTAGGGGTGTACACGGTCCGGATTGGTTCGGTTCTAAGAAAATCCAAGAACCAAACCGATTCTAACGGTTCTGGGATTTTGAGAACCAGACCAAACCGTTACACTTGTAAAACCGGACCAGAACCAAACCGAAATAACGGCTCGGTTGCGGTTTGGTTCACGGTTCCAAAATTTTCTATGTATAAAAATAAATTGTTAATATTAGCAAAATAATTACTCAAACTGATTACATTTAACCCATGATAAAATCCTAATATCATTAAAATTATAAAAAATCAATTAATAAAAATAAAACTTGATATGATAATAACCATTACGTACCATTGAAATTTGAAATCATACAATCATCCAAAGGCATTGAAAAACATTCTAAACAATCAATAGAAACTTTCTCAAATAAAAAACAACAAAAACATAAGACAAGTTAAACAATATGGATGCAAATACAGCAGCCAAAAGACTCTTAACAGCAACAAAAGAGAGCATTCCAAGTTTTCAGCAGCAACAAAATGGAAACATTAATAGCAACTAGCAACATTAGCAGCCCAGCAACACAGCAACAGTGCTCTTTTCCAACTTTCCAAGAGCCAAATCATCCTCTATTAGTTAGAAATCACATTCAGAGACACAACATTTAGAGCTGAAATTGCAAAAAATGATAACATTAATTTAAAATGAAGTGTACAATACATCAAAATAAATTTCATAACAAAATACCAAATCAATATTACCTTGTTCGAGTTCTTCAACGTCCGCAATATTTTCTTCTACTTCAAGTGGGAGTGGTGAAGCACGCAACCAATCCTGCAAACAAATCAAGCATTTTACAAGCTTGGGAGTAAGAGAACTACGAAATTGGTCAATGACACGACCTCTTGTACTAAAGGCAGCGTCCAAGGCAACAGTGGATACGGGAATGGCCAAAATATCCCGGGCAACTTGAGAAAGAATTTTATATCTAGAGGAATTCACCTTCCACGAATTCAAAATTTCAAAATGTGAGTTTGGGCCTTCCTTTTCACAAGCATCTTCCAAATATTTATCCACTTCTGACTTTCCACCATCACATTCTTCTTGTGCCAAATGTTTTTGAAACTTTGATTTGAGAGACATTAACTGTTTACTTGCTCCACTAATTGGTTGATCAACTTCAACACAAGTTTGGTTAGGAGAAGAACACATTCCAAATTCAAGCTTTTGATACTCATCATAAATTTGATTCAATGCCTCTCTTACCTTTTTTGTAAGCTCAGTCACAGTGGCAGCTTCATGAAGTTCAGAGCAACAAAAATTGACATATCTCAACTTACAACGGGGATCCAACACAACAGAAATCAACAACAACATGTTCACGTTTTCAATTTTTCCCCAATACTTATCAAACTTGCTCTTCATTTTCATAGCCATTACACTTAAAGAAGGATCCAAACTCTTTGCACATTCAGATAAGAAACCTTCAATTGCAGAAACTTCAGTAAAATACATAGTAGAAGTAACGTACAAAGAACCAGACAAATGAACAGTGGCATCATAGAATTTTTCCAAAAATGAAGTAAAATGCCTAGCATCATCCTAATCTTTGGTGGTAGGAGGTATATCATTAGGTTCTAAGCAAAAATGTGGATCCTTATCTTCTAATCTTTCAAAAGCTTTTTGAAACTTGAGTGCAGTATTTAACATGAGAAAAGTAGAGTTCCATCGTGTTTGAACATCTAAACACAAAGAACTCTTATGATTAATCCTCTCCTTCTCTACACATGACTTGAAACGTTGCTCTCTTTGAGGAGAACTTCTAACATACTTCACAGCATTACGAATTCGAGTTACCGACCCTTTGATTTCATTCAAGCCATCTTTCACAATTAAATTAATGATATGGGCACAACACCTCATGTGAAAAAACTCACCTTTTAAAATAAAGGCATCGCTCTTTTTAGAGAACTTTCTCTTCAAATATGCAAGTGCAACATTATTAGCACTTGCATTATCAACAGTTAGTGTGCACAATTTCTCTATACCCCAATCAATCAAGCATGCCTCTACTGCCCTCCCAATTGCCTCACCTTTGTGGCTAGATATTACACAAAAGCTTAAAATTCTTTTGTGTAATTTCCAATCCTTATCGATGAAATGTGCTGTGAGGCACATGTAAGAAACATTTTGTAGAGAAGTCCATGAATCAGTAGTGAGACAAATTCTTTGATTTGATTTCATGAACAAATTCCTCAATTTCTTTTTCTCATTACTAAACAATGTCACACAATCCCTTGCCACTGTAATGCGTGAAAGTTTTCTGAAATTAGGTTCCATCACACTACAAAAGTGACGAAAACCTTCACGTTCAACAAACCTAAAAGGTAACTCATCTTTGACTATCATTTGAGCAAGTGCATCTCTACATGCATCTTGTTCAAATTTCCACAGTCCAAGACTATTTTCAGAACATTCTTCTTTAACTGATTGAAATGACAAAGTTTTTTGTTTCTTTATCTCATGATTATAAGGACACTTCGAGCAATTAGCAACATGTTTTCTCAAAGTACTAGTCCCATTCTCACTTAACCATGCATATGTGTTATGACAGTAATTACATTTGGCCCCTTCAGGTTTCTTGGACCCTTCCTTATAAATTTTTGTGAAATGAAGCCAAACCTCTGAACCTTTCCTACTCTTTTCTTTAGGATGACGTACCTTTGTCTTAGAGGAAGACATAGGAGCATCAAGTTTATGCTCCACAGGGGTGCTACTATTACCAGGATTTGCAATCTCTTTAACACTTGACATCTAACAAGAAACACAAATACACAAATATATCAAATAACAGAATGTATAATAATCCCCAAAAAATCCCTAACCCAGCAAAATCTCTAAACTTCAAAAATCTCTAAAAAAATCAGAAATTTCTTAGCTTGAAAAATCTGTAAAATAAAAAATCCCTTGATAAAATCATAAACATAAAGTGCATAAAAAAATACCTAAATCATGACAATAATCATGTTTGTTACAAATTTTTTGAAAATGTCTTTATTGGCTTTATTGTTTCCCATTGATGCAATCATTGATATATATATATATATATATATATTGTATCATATGAATCATCTAGCAGTCAAGTTATGCTTTGAAAATTAGCAATAGAAGAGTCTCTGCTAATAGAAGAGAAGCTGCCAATTAGCAAGTTATGTTTTGAAAATTAATTTCTAGCAGTCAAGTTAGCAAGCTAAGTTGGTTAGATTGGGGGTGTTTGTTTCAGCTTTTCAGAGCCAACTTATGGGCTTTAGCTTTGAAAAAGTTATTTTGGACTGTTTGATTAAACTTATTTCAAACAGCTTCTGATTCTAACAGCTTATTTTAACTCAAAAAAGCTAATTCTGAAAAGCTGCTCACCCCTTGCTTCTGATTATCAGCTTCTGCTGTGGACATGTTAATTTATGATTATACTCTTAAATTTTTTCATTTTTTCATTTTTTTAAAAATAGAAAAAGACTCAAATGGGCTATAGATTATTATTATTTTTTTTTATGAGAAATGTAGACAAACAAAAAATAAAAATTAATTGAAAAAGCTATTTCACAGCTTATTTAACAAACACTACTCAGCAACTTAAATTTATAATCCAACAGCTACACCAAACAGATTAACAACTTCTAATTAAAGTCATAATCTATAATCTGTTAAGCTATAATCTATAAGTTGTTTTAACAGCTACACCAAACGGGGCCATTAGCTAGCAGTCAAGTTATGTTTTGAATATTAATTACTCTATTTTGGATGTTAGTTACCCATATGGGCAAGAATAGTAGTTAGAAGAGAAGATATTGTATAAATAGATACCAGAAAAAGGGTGTGGATTATTTTCTGAATCAAAACAGGAAAGCAAAATATATTTATATATTTAAAAAAAAAAAAAACCTAACACAAAAATAAAAAAATTACTCACTGATTTCGTACTGCGATTATGCAAGAGTGAATAGCCGATGGTATTGGAAAGCTGTTGGTGGCAAGATCATATACTAAAGGAGATAGTTGGCCAGATTTGGAGGTCCTAACAGTAACAATGGTGGAAGGTAGTGTTGTGATGAGATTGAGAGAGAGAGAGAGAGAGATGGTTGATGGCATGACTGGTATGTAGTATTCAAATAAGAGGAGAGTGTGAGAGAAATGAAGAGATGAAGATGGAATCGAGGAGACGAAAATGGAATTGAGGAGACGAATCTGAACTAAAGGCCAAGAAATGGTCGAGACCCTTTGAGTTCTCTCTCAAGAATGGCGTGAGTGAGTTGAATTTATGAACTGATGTTTATTAAATATCATATATATATATATATATATATTTATGAACTGATGTTTATTAAATATCATATATATACATATCTATATATATTTTAAAATTCAATTCGGTTCGGTACGGTTTGAACCGTGATTTTTTTATAAAATCCGTTAACCGAACCGTTTTTATGGTTTTCAATATTTTTAGAACCGAAACCGAACCGGTTCTTAATAGAATCGAACCAAACCGTACGATTCGGTCTGGTTTGGTCCGGATTATCGGTTTAAACGGATTTTTGAACAGCCCTACATTTGAGCCACAAAATTTTGAGCTACCAAACATTTTCCTAAACTAAATAGACAATTTTTAATTTTTTTAATTTTATTTTTAGAAAGGTGATAATTTCTAATTTTAAAAAGTCAAAACATCATTACAGTGGAATTGTTTTATAAATTGACACAATTGGAAATGAACCAATTTTAAAAAGTCAAAAACATCACTAAAGTGGAAATGTTAATTTTTAAAAAATATATTTTTAGATAAGTTTTCGTTTGTATTTATTGATTTTTTTTATATTTTTATGTTTTTTTAGATTCAAAGATTAGATGCGCCTAAAGAAATAAAAAAATAACTAAAATTTGAATTATAAAAAAATGAAAACTCGAATAAAAATATACATAGATTTTTGTTTTAATTTTTATTTATTTTTAGTAATTTTTCTTATATATTTTAGTCAATACATTTTACTTTTTAAGAATATCTGGATTAGGTATATTGAAAAAGTATTAAAAAATTACTATAAATAAATAAGATTTATTTTAAAATATTTTTTAAAAAATCAAATCAAACAGATTTTGTATTTTTGATCGTTCCAATCCAATGACTATTGAAATAGAGCAATGACCGTTCTTTTTTAAAACATCATTTTTTTTTTATCATTTCAATGAATTAATAAAACATCACTAAATACAAAATATGTGTATATATATTTGTGTATAAAATCGTTTTTTCATTGCAAGCATATATATATTTGCTTTCAAAATATTTGTACACAATTTTTTTTTAAAATTTTTATATAAAAATTCTTTTACTTAAAAAAATAAGAAAGAAGAAATTAATCGGTTGGTATAGAGAAGCTTGCACACATTTAACGTCCAATAATTGAGCACTAAAAAAAGGAAAAAATAAGTCCTTTTTTTATATAAAAAAGTTTATTACATTTTCTACACTTACACAATCATTAAATTGTTTACTTAGTTCTTGAACTATCGATTGAGTCTACAAACTCCCTAAAGTATGTAAATCAAAGTCCCTAAAGTCCATGAACTATTGATTAAATTTATTAAATCCCTAAAATATTTAATTCAAACTTATTTAGTCTCTGAAAGAATTACAAAAATAAAAAATAAACCTATAAGTATTATAGATTAGTAAAAGAACCTATTTAGTTAAAGTTTTACTTAAAAAAACCTTAAAATTTTAGTTCTTTTAGTGAATTTTCTTTATAAAGATAAGGATAATTATCTATACTATTTTTTTTTTCTCTATCTTCTATAATGGCTACTTGCTTACTTTTATCTAGTATTATATGTTAGGTTTTTATTCTTGGCAATTCCATTTGACAAAACTCATTTCAGTTGTAATTTTGTTCAACTTTTATTTCAATGAGGCTTTGAGTTTTAGATGTTAATCCAACCCGAATTGTGCCTATGCAGTCAAAGTTGTTTTTCCGCTCAAGCGGCCATTCCTGTGCTCGAGCGGAGATCGCGACCTTTTAGAAGTTTCACTCACCTGCAAAAGTACTGGGAATTGTTTTTTACCACTCGAGCAGTCATTCCTGCGCTCGAGCGTAGATTCGCTCGAGCGGTCATTCTTGCGCTTGAGCGGAGATCGCGGATTTGTTTTTTATAAATATGTGTTAGAGTTCGATTTTAGGGTACGACTTTCAGATCTTGTTCTTGGGTATCAGGGTTTTCATCTGGAGCTTCTTTGCTAGTTTCTTTAATGTTTATTTGAGTTTAACTCATGGTTTGAAAAGCATACATCAAAGGATCGTTTGTTTCGTTCAATACAAAAGAGAGAGTTGTTTTTCGGTGAATTTCGGAGAATTTGGGTTAGAAGCTTTGGTGGATTCTAGAGTGGCTCATCATTGTGGATTCGCGTTGTGGATTCAACGTTGTATAAGACAATTCTGAGGTGAAGATGGGCTTCGGGCGTGGATTCGCTAAGTAATTGAAAGTATATTTGTGTAATTCCTTTACGTCTTCTTAGTGGATTATTTTGTGGCTTTTACTTGTGGTTTTTTTTATCACAATTGGAGGCGCTCCAATTGTGGTTTTTCCACGTAAAATCATTGTATCGATTTGTTTTGATTGTTTGATTGAGATTGTTATTTATTGCTTAAGGAGGCGCTCCAATTGTTTGTTTGATCGAGGCATTCCCACGCTCGAGCGGACCGTGCGATCCCAGATTTCCAGATTCGTTAAGGAGTTGGTTTTCTTCTAAAACTAAGAGTGCTTTGGTTTTCTATGAATAGTTGGTTTTCTCCCAACACCAAAGTAGGTCCTCCAGATCTTGTTTGTGGAGATTAAGGTTTATATTTGGGGATATTTTGTTAGTTTTCTTTGATGTTTTATTGAGTATTCAACTCATGGTTTAAAAAGAATACATCAAAGGTTTTGTTTGTTCTACACAAAAGAGAGAGTTGTTCTTCGGTGGATTCTGAAGAAGTCGAGCCTGAAGCTTTGATGGATTCTGAAGTGGCTCATCGTAAAGACAATTTCGAGGTGAAGACGGGGTTGGAAGAGGCACATAGAGGTTGGTTCAATTCGGGGCGTGGATTCGCTAGGTAATTGAGAGTATACCTATGTAATTCCTTTAAATCTTCTTAGTGGATTGTCTTGTGGCTGTTGCCCGTGGTTTTTTAATCACAATTGGAGGTGTCCAATTGTGGTTTTTCCACGTAAAATCGTTGTGTCGATTTGTCTTGATTGTTTGATTGGGATTGTTATATTCTGCTTAAAATTGGTACACAATCACAAATCAACATCTAGGGGATTTCTAGATTTTTCAATTGGTATCAGAGCGGGTCGTTCTTTTCTTTTTTTAAAAAAAAAAAATTCTTTTAGAACAAGATCTTGTTTGATTTATGATAATGGATTCAATTCGTGAGGGAAATTCTATGGTTCGACCACCCCTACTTGACGGATCAAATTATTCTTTTTGGAAAGCTCGAATGAGATTGTTTTTAAAATCTATTGATGAAAAAGTTTGGCAATCTGTCATGAATGGGTGGATCGAACCAACAATTACTATTGATGGAATAACTTTTCCCAAACCAATTGATAAGTGGGACACAACTGATTACCAAAATAGTAGCTGGAATAGTAAAGCTATCAATTCTCTCTTTTGCGCTGTCACACCTGAAGAGTTTAGCCGTATTTGTAATTGTGAAGTCGCAAAAGAGGCTTGGGATATCTTAGAAACTATTCATGAGGGCACTCCTTCTGTTAAATGCTCAAAACTTCAAAGGCTCACGTCTAGTTTCAAAAACCTTTCAATGAAAGATAGTGAGACCTTTGATGAATTTTATGCGAAGTTGAGTGACATTGTAAATTCCAGCTTCAATTTAGGTGAAAAAATACCAGAATCCAAGATTTTGGGAAAAATTTTGAGATCCTTACCCGATCGGTTTCAACCAAAAGTTACGGCTATTGAGGAGGCTCAAGATGTTGACACCCTCAAGTTGGATCACTTAGTTGGAAATCTCCAAACTTATAAGGCACATAGGAATTTCAAAAAGAAACAAAAAGATACTATTGCTTATAGCAGTGCTCATAAAGTGGTTGAGGAGTCTGATGAGGATTGTGAGATAGATTCCAAGATTATGGCTACTTTTGTTAAACAATTTAAAAAATCTTAAAAAAAAAAAAAATCATAATCTTGTGGAATCTACTCATACTCATAAATCTAAAGGTAAAGATAAACTCAAAATTAATCCTATAGCCAAGAAGGAGAAAGGAAAGATACAAGGGAACTCTGAAAGTGTCTAATGCTATGAATGCCAAGGATTTGGCCACTTTGCTTCAGAATGCCCCACTCGCTTGAAGAAGAAAAAAGCTATCACCATCACTTGGGATGATGAATCAGAATCTGATGAAGATGAAAGTGACAACGAAGATCAAGGAGAAGAGGGACATAAGCAATTCCTTGCTTTCATGGCGGCTTCTGAAACTGAAGGACAAACAGAGTATCCAAAGAGACCGGTTGAGAATACAACTAATGATGAATCCTCGTAGAGTGATGATGAAGAGCTTGAGCAAGCTTATGAAAAGTTGTATAAGGAGTCTCTTAACTTATTCAAATTGAATGACAAACTCACAAAGAAACTCAAAACATGTGAATGTGAGAATGTCAAACTTAAGGAGGGGATTTCCGAGGCTAGGATTAATACCATCAAGATAGCTGATGATCGAAAAGTTCTTTGTGCTAAACTGTTGACTTGTGAGATAGCGAGGAATGAACTACAGGAAACCCATGCCATGTATGAAGAAAAGATTGAATCCCTCGAGATGTCACAAGTTGCTTTGGAAGAACTAATGATCAAGAAAGATGAAGAGCTAAAGTGTGCTATGGCTACCATTGGTCTTTGGAACACAGGATCAAAGACTTTGGAGGATATCATTGGGTCTCAACAAATATGTTGTGACAAGAGTGGCATTGGCTTCGGTGGCAAGAAAGGTTTAAAACAGAGTGCTTCCACATCTCAGGATACAAGAACTCAAGGAAAGGGAGAACAAAAAATTCTACATGAGGATGGTTTTCTCAAACTTCCTAGAGTTGGTAAGGTAAAAGAAAAGAAGGTACACCCTGTTTTTATTTGTCATCATTGTGGTATGCATGGTCATATTCACCCTTATTGTTATAAGTTGCATGGGAGAGTGTCTCAAAAGGGTAGAAATTCGAATACTTTTTGGGTTAGGAGACAACCTTACATGTCTAGGCAGAGTACCAAGATTCATGAGGGTGTTCACAACGCCACGACATTTACCAAGACCGCTAGACCTGATTTTGTTAAGACCAAAAAGATTTGGGTGACAAAACTTGACTTGTGTTAATTTGTTTATTTGTTTTAGTTTTTGGGTTTCTGTGTTTTTTTTATGAAAAAAAAAATGTGTGCATGTTCGTTTTTTGTCTTGCTTTGGTTAAGAAGAAAAAAAAAATCCAAAAAGATTTTCTTAGTGTGGTTTTGCAAGCTTGAAATTTTTGAGTAGTCCTTGATGCATATTGGAATTGATGAGAATATCCATTACCTGTTAATATGGGTGTGCTTTCTGTGGTCATTACTCATTTTGGAGTATGTGTTTTTTGATTAGTATGTCTCATTATGTACACACTCTTGGATTAGCAAATATCGGAGTCTTCCGCTTTAGTGATTATTTTTTCTCTATGGACTTCTGGCATTGTATCTCTTGCTTGTCTAGAGGAATTGACCTATACTGGTATATCATGGGTGATGTTGAGTCTCTTAACCACCTTCCATCTTTTTGCATCTCCATGGCTTTCCTCTCTGTTCTTTGTAGTCCATCTTTATTATATCCATGCTTCTCTGGTTCGGTTTCCATACTCTTGAGTGTGTCAGCCGCCAATGAGTGTGCAAAAGAAAAAGAAAAAGAAAAAGAAAAAAGAAGAAAAAATATGCAAAAGAAAAGAGAAAAAAATGTGCAAAAGAAAGAAAGAAGGAAAAAAAAAGGAAAAGATTCATTGATTGAGGGAGAGCCTCCACTTTTACTCACCAAATACCCCTTGATTCCTAGTGGTTTGACTTTCCTTAGGTGTCCAATTGTGGTTTTTCCACGTAAAATCGTTGTGTCGATTTGTCTTGATTGTTTGATTGGGATTGTTATATTCTGCTTAAAATTGGTACATAATCACAAATCAACATCTAGGGGATTTCTAGATTTTTTAATTGGTATCATAGCGTCGGTTTCCACGCTCGAGCGTCGAATCACACCATCCAGTATTTTTTCAGGCGAAGTAGAGATACTGTGAGCTTGTAAACCCCGCTCGAGCGTCACTTTTCCCGCTCGAGCGGGAAGGCCAAAACTGAAAAAACTAGAAAAGTATAACATGAGCGGACAGGCAACTTTGAATGCATTTTTGCATTTTGCTTCGGGCCGCGAGCTGACCGGGCAACTCGACCCCCGTCATAATCAGCGAAGTGACAATCTTGAAAGCATTAACATCACAAACTTCTCTGCAAGGCTCGATTCGGGTTGGATTCGCATCTAATAAACTCATAGCCTCACTGAAATAAAAATGCGAATAAAATTACAACTCAAAGGAGTTTTGTCAAACGGGGTTGCCAAAAATAAAAACCTAACATTTGTGTTACAAACAAACGAAGAGGAAAAACAGTCTAAGAGAGAGATGAAACTGAGTGACATGGACAGAGAGAAAGAGGTGAACAAAAGATGAGGAAGAAGGGAATGAGTTATTTAATTTATAAGAAAAAAGGGTAAATTATACTTACCTTCCCTTAGTTTTCTAACAAATACAAGGGTCTTCTTTGTGATTTCATTAATTACAGAAATCTCTCATACTTTAACTGACAATATCAAAAAATTTCCATTTTTTAACTGGCGTTCACACAACTAATAGAAATTGCTGATGTCATCAAAGATATATGTTGAAATGCCCATAATGTCCTGAAGTGTTTTGTTGAGAAAAAGCAATACCCAAATTCAAACAAAGCAATATCCGGTTCAATTGATTTTTCAAATCTCTTATATACGAACAAATACATATATATATATATATATATAAAAACACATGCAAACATATTTTGATTTTTAACAAAGAAAATAAAATCCAATTAAATTAATTTCTAAATTTGTTTAATAGATATATGTATATATATGTCCACACATTCAAACATGGGAACAAATATTTTTCTTCTTCTAACATATATATATATACATACAAATATTTATATTTATATATACAAATATATAAACATGGGAACAATTTGTTTAATAGATATATTTGTATATATATACACTCGTTTGGATTTTCAGCAAAGAATAGAAACCCAACAAGGAATAGGAACTTGTTTGGATTTCCAACTTGATAACTCATTATTTTCTCTTTAAACATTTTTCCAACAACCCATATACACAAATATATATATACAAATCAAAATTTAAACAATACAAAGCACATTCTAAATCTACACTAACTAATATAAAGCAAAAATTTCAATTTTCTTACACTAAATTAGCAAAAAAAGACACAAATACAAAAATATATATATATATATATATAAAGAGAGAAAGGATTGGTGCCTTTGGATTTTGAACCCAGTAGTATTTGAAATCTACACCCAAATGATCTAAAGCAAAATTTTCAACTTTCTTACACTAAATTAGCAAAAAAAGACACAAGTACACAAAAAATTTATATAGAGAGAGGATAGGTGCCTTTGGATTTTGAACCCAATACTGTTTGGAATCTACACCCAAATGATCTAAAGCAAAATTTTCAACTTTCTTACACTAAATTAGCAAAAAAAGACACAAATACACAAATATATATATATAGAGAGAGGGGGGGTTGGTGCCTTTAGATTTTGAACCCAGTGGTGTTTGGAAATACTTGCAATTGAGAAACCCATCTCTTTTAGTTTCATTGTTGTCGTCCAGCCCTCATCTACCTCTACCGCCGATGTTGCACCACCTCTCTGCATCCATTGTGTCGCAGCAGTCCACCATTCCCTCCATCGCCCTACCTCAACACCCAATCTACCTCCATCAGATCGGCGCTGCAGCTCCGACTCTTCTGTTACCTCCATTGCCCATTAATGGGTCTTCTCTCTCTCGCTCGCGTTTTGATCTAATGAGATGAGAGAACACAAAAACAAAAAAAACAAAGTTGAATACTATAGAGAGAGGAATCAAAGGGTATTTTCATCTTTTTGCATTTAAATAAAAGGGTAATATAGTCATTTTGTATAGAAAAGTAATGTCGTTTGTGCAAAATTGACGGATTAATTTTTTTTAATATTGTCAATTAAAGTAGGAAAGACTTTTATAATTATTGAAATCACAAGAGATATTCCTATATTTGTCAAAAATCTCAGGAGAGGTAAGTATAATTTACTCTAAGAAAAAGGTAGAAGAGAAATGGAGTAGGTAAAAGTATGTGGTATGTGTATGAGTTTGGTCTGGTTTGGTTTGGTTTGAAAAGAATGAAAAGAATTGAAAAAGAAAAACAAAAGGAAATGGCATATGGGTGTGTCTGCAAAAAAGGAAGTAAAATAAATAAATAAATAAATAAAATAATTGAAAGGGAAAGAAAAAGCATAGAAAAGAAAGAAATGGTAAAAAGGAAACAAAGAAAAAAAGAATTGAGCACATGGATGGTATTAGGAATGGCAACGGGGCATGGCAGGGCGGGGCCGGGGACTACACTCCCCGTCCCCGATCCCCGACGGGGAAACCATCATGCCCCCCGTCCTCGTCCCCTAACGGGGATCGGGTTTCCCCGACCCCGAATAATCCCCGTACAGAAACAACAACAACCAGCACAAAAACAACCATCAGCTAAGAATCAGATTTGAATATATATATAAATTGATCAAGATAAAACCATAATAACAAAATCAGAAAAAATCATAGATCTGTTACAAAAAAAAGATCTGTTAAAACCCTAATAGATAAAACCATAACAACAAAATCAGATTCGAATAGATATATATATATATATCTATTGATCAAGACTTTTCAAAACAAAACATAGATCTGTTCAAAAAAACCACGGTGGTAACGAGATCGGTGAGTCACGTCACTGTAATGGTGTGCGACGATGGTGGTAGCGGGATCGGTGGTGTACGACGACGGTGGTAGCGAGATGCAGTGATGTGCGACGACGGTGGTAGCGGGATCAGTGGTGTACGACGACGGTGGTAGCGAGATCGGTGTAGACACCCCATTTTTGACCGCCCTCGAGACTTGGGCACTACTAATGGTTTACTTGTCGGAGAAAGGTGTGCAGTGCACAGGTGCAGTTTCTTCGGCAAGGAGAGAGGCAAATCTCAACTTCATACCCCATTGTGGACCAAAATTATTTTGATGGTTTTTATACCTTAAAACCCTCTCTTTCAAAACATTTTTGAAATAAAATTCCCACGATGTTCCGACGCTCGCATTTCGATAAATGTTGCGCTTTTCGGTAAACCGAGCAAGGACAAAGGGGAGATGAATGAAAGAGAGATAAAATCTTTGAAAAATCTTTCAAAACACCTTACTTAGGGGTTTGAAGTTGAAAACAAGAGGAGAAGAGGGGAGAAAACAAGTTGGAGAAGAGATTCGGCATGAATCCGGGTAGAAGAGAGTCGAGCAGTCCTCGCTAAATCAAGCTCATTTATCTATACACTTGGAGTTAAGCTATGAGGCCATAACCATTGGAAAGAAGACTTCTGGGGCTTCATTTTGCACTCAAGAATCTCTCAAAACCAAGTCCGGGTGGGGGAGATATGGTTGGTTGAAGTAGGGGATCAGTCCGGTTGGATCGAATCTGCGCGGCTTCACCAAAAAGGGCATAACTTTTTCCACAGGAGGAATTTTAATGCAAGGTTTGCGCCATTGGAAAGCTAACTTCCGGGGCTTCAATCTGGACATCCACCGGCACTTGTTGACCTTACCGGCTACCTACCGGCCATCCATTTATCCGACCGGCACAAAAGATTGCCGACGGGCACAAAATATTGCCGGCCGGCCAAAAGTGCCCAGAACTCAGATTTTTGACAGATATTTTGCTATACACTGTACCAGATATTTCCAATTGGGATATTTCGACCAAAAGCTCTTGTTTTGATATATATAAAGCCATATATCTCATATTGAGGAGGTTAGAACAAAAAGTGAAGTTTTGAGAGCTTCTCACTCCAAAAAACCTCTCTCTGTCTAGAAATTTCAAAGCAAAATTTCAGCCCTCTTCCTCTTCCTTGGTGTAGGTTGGATTTTTTGGAGCAAAAAACCAGATATAGACATACATATCTGATATATATACACCTATATCCCTCCATCTCTCACTATATCTCTTCCATTCAACCATTAAACACCCTTGTTCTTGGGCCTTTTCTTCATCACTACCAAGCACCACCATCACCACTCCATTTCCAGCAGCAAGGAGGGGATTTTCAGAGGCTTAGAAGCAACATTCCTCAAGCCAAGAGGTAGAAAAGAAGTGGTCTTCAAGGGTAAGTTGCCATTTCCCTCTTTTGTAGCATTTTCTTGCCTCATCTCTTAGGCCTATTTGTTTACTGTTTTGGGCACCGACCCTAACTGAAAGTAGGCCTCTATTGAGCCATTCTTCATGTTTGTTCAAGGGTTCAACCCTGTTTGAGCCCTCCATTTGGTACTTGCTTCAATACCATCTTGTATGCCATTATTTTGCCTAAAATTTCTAGCCTATGTATGATCTGTTTTTGAGCATAATGTAAACTGTAAGTGAGCCTATTTTGATCCCCTCTTCAACATTGAAGAAGGGTTCAACCCTTTTTGGGCCCCCTATCTTGCACTTACTTCATGATCCCTCTTATTTACCGTAAATTTTCATGATTTGTTTGGCCTATATGTAAATTGTTTTGGAGTGTGTCATGAACTATGAGTAGGCTTATTTTGAGTCCCTCTACAACATTGTAGAAGGGACCACCATTGTCGGGGGCCTCCATGTTGTGCTTACCATTATGCCCCTCTTTGGCCCCCATTTTTGCATGCTTTGTTGGCCTGTCTTGCTTCTTTTTTTAGGCCATCATCAGAACTGAAAATGGCCATATTTTGACCTTATTGGCATATCTCATTAAAGGTCTTTAGTTGGTTGGTGAATGCTTTGTATACCTCAGGTTATAGCCTCTTGTTAGCCTATTTCTTGCATTGCATTTTGAGCATGTTTGCATACTGATTTGAGGCTTGTCATCTAATGTAAATGTTCATATTTTTAGTCCCTCTTCAGTGTTGTAGAAGGGTATTTTTCCCTTTGGGCTTTGCATCTACCACTTGCTTCATGACCTCCTTTGCGGAGCCATTTTGTATGCCATTTTAGCTCTACTTGTGATTGCTGTTCGGCCATGTTTTGTACGGTAAAAATGTGAGTTTTGGGGTTTCCTTGCTTCTGCTTTTTCATGTCATGTATCAATTATGCATGTATGGTATAGCTGTAGGCCATTTTATGCATTGAAATCCATGTTTCGAGATCATTTCATGCATCGGGTATTATTTCGCCTCATTTCGGGGCTGTTTTGCCCCTCATTTTGCCACTGATTTTTGCATGTTTGCATATCATACTCCATGTCTTTGCCATGTCTCATTAGAGTGGCATTTCAGTGCCCGAGGGTCCGTTCTCGGTTTGGGCACGCACTTCGAGGTATCTTGTTTTCATCTGATGGCCTCCTATGTGAGTGTGGCAGAGGCCCACTTGTGTTGGTGTAAGTCCATGTTGCATTGTGTATGCCATGTTTCAATGCGTTGTGCATGTTATGTTGTTAGCATTGTGTATGCCATGTAGTTGCATTGCATGTTTGTATGCTTGCTTGCATGCTTAGGTCGCATTTGCATAAACATGCATGCTCTACCTCTTGACCAACTCATGATGGAGGTTTGGCACCCTTGTTTGTTTATATGTTTTGCATGCATTTGAAATTGAAAGTGCACATTTGGTTCATTGGGCCATCATGCATGGAAATGCGTGATTGGTGGCCCGAGAATCAAGGCGCATCCTCCTTTGAGTCACAAACATGATAAGGAATGTGTTTGGTGCATACATTGCTTGAATTGAGCTGTCATGCAAGTTTTGCCCTCTGCTGCTGTGAGTTGCAGGTTCTGCAGGAATTCATTGCCGGTCGGCAGTATTTAGTGCCGACCGGCAGTCAATCAATGGCCGGTGGATATATTTTGTGCCGATGGCTACATCCTAGTGCCGGTGGTCATTTACTCCAGCCGGTGGGATTCTCCAGTGTCCAGAGAGGCATCCTTGAGACTTTGGCAGATTTCAGAGGAACAAAGCAGGGAAAACAGAGGCAGGCTAGGCATGGCAGTGCAATTCCGAGCGGAATCCGAGTGTGCATGCATTGGGCCCTCGCCCCGAGGCGGTTTACTGTTTTTCTTAGATTAATTATTTTGTTAATTCAATTAATTTGTAATATTTAATTAGCTTGCGTAGTTAATTATTTGTATTATTCTTTCGGTCCCTCCGAGCGAGGGCATATTTGTAATAAGTGTGGGTGAGTGGTGTGTATGTCTTCCAACCCCCACTTCTTTCTCCCTTTTATTTACCTGCTTATGATGGTAGATTAGGGCACGTTTATTTTAGCATACCTTATGCTATGCATGCGTGCATCCATGCATTTGTTGATATGCATCGGGCTCGGTACATCATACAAACTGCATTGTATTTCCAATTCCAAATTGAATACGTGCATCGAATAAAGTGCATTCCACATGCCATCTTTAGGGTTAGCCGAGCCTATCCTAATCACATTCTGTATGCGATGCATTAGTCACTTAACATGAACTAGGGCATACATGATTGCTAACTAGTCTCATTGTTTTGGCTCGGAGTACGATGTAAGTATTTATGCTTTAGCATATCGCATGCGTGTGAATGTCAACATGATAGTATGCTTACCATGCGGCTAGTTGCTTATATGAGATAAACTGTTTGAATGCCTGTGGGTGGAGGTTGGATTGCTTGAGTTGGAATAACTCATTGAAATCCGTATTTTAGCCTACTTGCGAGTAGCAAATTCCAAAGCGTTTTCAAAACCAACGGATATGCAATACTTATTTCCAAATTAGGCGATCTAGTCTATACTTGTTTGCTGTGCGCATAACATAGTAATTCTAGGCTAATAACTGGAATAAGAACGCATAAAGTTTTCAAAACCGGATATCATGGTTAGTAGAGGCCGGTCTTCGGACCGGGCGAAAGGGGGTGCTCATAGCTGACCTTCCCCGATCGTACCCAAGCTCCCGAGCCAAGACCACTTTGGTGATGACGGACACGTGGCCTTCGGCACCGAGTCAGGGTTTCCTAAATTTCCCATTTTAAAATATTTAGGTGGCGACTCTGTAATCTGGCAAAGCAGTCCATGTTTGGCACTACTTTTCAAAAATCTGTTTTCTCAAACGATTTTCCAGAGTTGGACTCTTTGGTTCAGATTTAGAACCGCAACACACAAAAAGGAGAGTCCGAACTGTAGCGCGAGGTCCCCCTCGCGGACGTGTTACAGTTTCTGGCGACTCTGCTGGGGATTTTAGAGTGTTTGACTCGAACGCGTGATATCCTGTTTTGACTACGCTTATGTGTTTCTTTGCATTGCATATGCATTGGTGCGCCTAGGACACCGTGTTTGCCATCTGCCATTCCTGAACGGTTTGCCGGAGGCTTGTCTTGTCAAGGCATGACCATAAGGCTGACCGGTTATGGGCTCTGACAGCATGGGAACACAAACCCCGGTTTTACCGGGGCACCCTTTTCGACCATTCGACCTAGTGCATATCGAAATCCGTAGTGACCATTCCAAGCTAGGACAAGTTGCTCACCCGATCATAGGTTGTTTGAAGCCGCTGTGTGCGTAGTGAAACCCTAGCTCCTGACAAAATAGGACAGGGAAACCCTACCCCAACATAGGGGTGTATTGGCTCTCATTTACTTGCTATGTGCTTTTAGAGTGTATCTCTACAGGGAATGCATATACCAGTTTGCAAGTCTGGGTATCTGGCCTGCGGGCACCAGTGTCAGTATTTTGAGAATCAGTTATATCTGCGGGTATCAGATTCAGATTTGGGGCAGTGATTTCGGGGAACAGTGATCAGTAATAGAATACAGTTGTTCAGCTTTGCTCGTATCCGTTCCAGTGAAATTGAGCTGAGATGCTGTCTGTTTTCTCTTTTGCTAGGGGGGTAGTCCTGGAATCATAGCTTCAGAAGACTCCACTATCTCACGGGTACATTGGACTAGAGCTGATAGGCTTTGTTAGATCAGAAATTCAATTCAAGGGCAACCAGTGTTCTTTCGCTGAGGCAAGGCAAAGAAAGGCCAGTTAGGGCTCACCGGTTCATCTGATCCGACAATCACCAGTCACATCATCAGCAGACCCATGATGGCACAGGGTTCAGAAGAATTTGTGGCCGTGATAGCAGCGTTAAATCAGGGAACTGCCATGCAGGCTGAGACCGGTATTGAAACGCAGCGCCCATCTGGGGCATCTGCCTCGCATCCAGCTTCGGGACCCCAACCGAACTTTGATCCACTTCCGCCAGTTGAAGATTTACAGGGTTCGAATCCCCAAGAAGGGTTGGCTCAAACTCGAGTTGTCAGGCCCCTGGTGCAGCCTATAGAGAGGTTTCAACCCTTTCATGTTGATGAGTTCAATCCGACTGCAGCGAAAATTGCGATCCTTGAGAAGCAATTCAAAAAGGCACAAGACCTTAACTCCATTCCCGACATTGAGGATGGGCACACTGAGCCTGCCGTGCGGCTCCTAGACAGATTCAAAATGCCATATATTGACCGTTTCGATGGGTCTGCAGATCCAATGGTACATATCCGACTTTTCTTGGATGTCCTGAAGCCGATGGGTCTGACTAAGCCACAGAAACTCTCTCTGTATGGAAGAACCCTGTCGGGTGTAGCAGCCACTTGGTACGCTAAGTTGAAAGATAAAGTGAAGCAAAACTGGGAAGAACTGGCTGAGGCCTTTGTCGATCAGTATTCGTACAACACCCAAGTTGAAATGACCATCCAAGAGCTTGAAGCAACCCGCCAGAACCCAAAAGAGCCTTTTGTGGAATTTGTTGCCAGATGGAGAGCAAAGGCAGCACAGATGATGGATCGTCGCCCTTCAGAGAGGGATCAAGTACAGATGTTGGTGCGAAACCTCGAGCATGATATGTTGCAAAAGTTGATAGTCGCTCCGCTATTCACTTTCAAAAGTTTACATGAATTGGGGGTTCAGGTCGAGAACGCGTTCAACAGTGGGATCATTCCCAGAACAAGTGAACCGACAAGGAGGGTGATTTCAGGGAATACCAATGCTCGTAGTAGCGCTATTCCCAAACCCGCCGAAATCAATACAGTTGCCACAACCGACCCTTTTGCCAAACCAAGCCTACAAATAGCCGGCCCAGCCTGAGCTCAGGGCAGAACTTTCACCCCCCTCTATATGAGCTTGACTAGCGCACTAAAAGTCTTGATGGAAAGAGGGCATCTCAAACCCTTCGATCCTCAACCTCTTCCTGACCCACTCCCAGCCAGACATAACCCTTCCAAGTACTGTATGTACCATCAGCAGCGCGTTCATGGCACCGACCGTTGCTACCGCCTTCGTCATGAGATCCAAAATCTCATTGACAACCAAACGATAGCTCCACCTTCAGACCCCAATGACCAAATACCTCATCCACATCTCAATCTAATCCACACACTGGTTGTCCCTTACGACCCCAGCGTATATATCACCCCAGCCCATTTGCCCAAACCGAAGGTGTTTATCCCAAAGAGCCTGGACTTATGCATGATGGGTGCATCTGAACCCCAATCATCTCAAACCTATGAACCCACTACTTCTGAGCTGATGAGGATGATCGAAGATCTTCAGAGAACTGTGGCAGATTTGGCCTTTGGAGTTTTGGCTCCGTCATCAACCGCATCACATACTAGGGAGTTCATGTCAAAAGGCTCCTTAACCTTGGGACGGGCTGCATTGGGAGAAGGCCAATCTCTTAGCAAAGTGGAGACCAGTGATAAGAGCAAGGCAGGGGCAAGCATTAGTCCCCATGAACATCTTCAGTTGGCTGTTGAGGCTTTGAAAGCCGAGGGATTGAACGAAGAGCAAGTCCTCGCAGTTATGGCAAAAACTGTGGATGACACTTTCGCCACTCAAGTCGGGGGCAGTTTGAATCAAGGGGCAAGCCGGGAGAAGGGTCGTCATGTCAGGAATGTTCCTTTCAGCTCTAACCCTACTCTCGAAAAAGATCAGTAAACCCAGTCAGCACCTGTCAATCCCTTTGCTGGTGCATCCAGCAAAAAGCCACAAACCTCAAAATACCCACCTCGGGGCCAGAGGGTGTTTACCCCACTGTACATGTCACTATCAGCGGCCTTGAGGGTCCTAATAAAAAAGGGGCACCTGAAACCCCTAGAGCTACGACCATTGCCAAATAAACTCCCTCCCTCCCATGATCCGACCAAGTACTGTGCCTTCCATCAACAAGTCGGCCACGACACTGATAGTTGTTACCGTCTTCGCCATGAAATACAAGATCTGATTGATAACAAGGTCATCGTCGCGCCAGGTCCTGCAAAATCTATCGGTGCTAGATCAGTGAACTTGGGGGATAATGTGATGTGATCAAGAGATGAACCACCTGCGGGCGGCGTTCAGTTTACTTCAGATGTGGTGGACGGCATGCACTGTTTTGAGCAATGTACAAATGCTGTTAATTTTGCTTTCTGACTTGGGTATTGGGTCAGTCTTGTCTTTTTGTATTGAGTCAGTCCTTTCATACTGAGTCAGTTGGGTCTGTCTTGTTGTATCGAGTCAGTCCTGTTTTGTTAGAGTCGGGTGATTTCTGGGGTGTTACCTCGGACATCACTTGCTTGTTTTGTGTTTGTCTTTTTGCTTCCTTTTGAGTCTGTTTCTGCCTTGGAGCCAGTTATGCCAACAGATCTGAATGGAACAGCAGTGATTTTCACACTCTTGTGTTTGCTTCTGCCGTGTGCCAGTTGTGCCAGAAATTCTAAATGAGATGGCAGTATTTGACTAAGAACTCTGTCTTTTCTATGCCTTGAAATTATTGCATTGACCTAAGTTTTTCAAAACCCTTTTTGAACACTGTGGTAAAAACAAAGAGGAAGGAATTCCTCGGGATTTGCAAAACTTTGATCAAATTGAGAGAAAGAGAGGCGTGGTAAGCCCTTAATGAATGAAATCATGCTTGTTAGTGTGAGTACTGAGAAGGACCCTAGCTTTGATCCAGATTGGTTCTACATTGTCTTCAGCACGAGCAATTTGTCGCTTTCTTAAAAACTTTCAAAAAAATGTTTTGCGCGGTCCTGCGAAGACATGTGTGGAATCACTCTTGAGATTGTGCAGCTTAGGATCGCTCTCGGCCTCGAGACTCAACCCCTTTACTTTCAAACCTTGAACTTGGATCCAGAACGTTCAAAGGACAATCATGATGTGAGGCCTGTGTGGCCAAATTTGAAGTAGCCCTCGAACAGGAGGCACCGAAGTCAGATCAAGAGGATCAGATGTTGTCAAAAGAAGCTTGCAAAGCTAGATCAGAAGCACCCCTCGAACTAGGGGCAAAAAAAAAATATCTGATGTGCCCGAAGAGCCAAAGGTGGATCTTTCTGCAAATCAATACAACAACCACTCTCCTGGATACAGAGGGCTTCAATCTCAAAACCATTTGGCATGGACTTGTTACACTTTTACCCTTTGAGAGGCTCGCTGGGCCGAATACCCGGAAGGGCGACCCAGGCAAAAGTTAGAGCAAAGAAAAAAATACAAAATACAAAAAAAAATAATACAAAAATACAAAAAAGCAAAAAAGAAGAAGAAAAATGAATGAAAAGAATAAAAAAAAAAAAAGAGAAAAGAAAGAAGAACAAAGCTCGCAAGGTTGAAAACCTGCAATAGGCGCCTTGGCAAAAGTTAGAGCATAAAAAGGAGAGGTTAAATACCCGAGTGTACCTTAACCCCGAACTACGTAAGGCTTGATTCCCATCTTTGGGATACGTAGGCAACTTCATTCTGAAGTCCAGCCCTAAAACACTTCAAATTCAGTTGTGTCCATGAAATGGTTTTGATCATCTTTGCCTTCTCTGTATCCGAGAGTTCGGTTGTGATCGTCGCTCTGAAGGATTGATTTCAATACGCTGCGGTGCCATTTAGACAAGGGGCAACTTTCCGTTGCCATTCAATGCACTGTGGTGTCATTTCAAACAAAGGGGCAACTTTCCGTTGCCATGCAGTGTCCTTCAGACAAGGGGCAATTTTCCATTGCTATGCGTCCGAGGTTGTGCATCTCAAAGAGTTGGTTCCCTGCTTGTTGAGCGGTGGCCGTTTGCAAAAACAGTTTTTGAGAATTTTTACTGAGGTTGACTATTCTCTCAAAAATCATTCCATTTTTTCCAAAACTGGACCATTTTCTTGGACCCAAAAAAGGAAAATTTTCAGTGCTTACAACCTGACTTGCATGATTTCAAATCAAAAATCGAATAAGCATGTTAATCTAACTTTCATGTTGGTCAAAATTGTTTTAAAACAAAAAATGGTCGAAATAATGAACTAGGGGCACAGTTGAGTCAGGCTTCCTGTCTTTCCCCCATTTTCAACATACTTGCCAAGAAAGGCACTCTACTTGCCAGAAGAGGGCACAACTGAAGTTAGCAAAAAGGGCTGAAAGCTCTCTCGTCCTCCAAGCAGCGAGGTATCAAGCCATGCGCGAAGCATAAATCAGAATGGGGCGAGATGTTCCACTTCCTCATCTGGACAGATCTAACCATGTCCAAACTCCCCGGCAGAGCATCGTCGACCGATGTCAGCCGCAGATTCGTTATACACCCAATTGTAGCGCGGCCCCTCTGTGGAAGAAACTCACTGTTGTGAACAAGAAAAGAATCTAGTAGAATGCTAGGGGCAAGAGCCCGCAACTTCTTGTCTATCCACCAACCACTCTGGGGAGGGATGAAAAATGAGAGATTGAAGAATAGAGAGATGTGTGATGAGAGAAAAGGTGAGCAAAAGGGTTTTTGAGAGAAAAACCGAGCCTGAGTGCCAGAGTGATGTGAGAATCACAAATGAGAAAGGGTGGGAAACAATACCCGAAGAAACAGGCTCCCTGTGCACATTTGAGTCTTGTGTTTTGTTTTGTCTGTTTCGATTCTTGTTTTGAGTCATTCCGAGTGTGTCTCGATATGTTTAGGTTGTTTACCTTTGTTTTCCTTTGTTGAGTCGTGATGCGCTGCGTCCAGTCGTAGACTCAATATCCAGTTGAGAAATCATTTTCAATTTCGATTTCAAAATAAAATCGTTTTGTGCTCAGGGTGCTGTGCCATTCTCCACATTTGTGCAAAACAAGATTTGTTCTTTCATAAAACTGCAGGGCCCACCCCTGATAAGTGTAAACAGTAAAACAAGGACCTATCTGAAGCTATGTGGATTCCAGACTGCAAAGCAAAAGAAAAAGGAAAATTTTGGAGCATCTTAATGTGTTTCAACTTCGGCAAATTCCGGGATCGTATTCCGGATGTACCTCTTCAGACCTTGTCAGTGTTCCGAAGAATGAACGTGCCTCTGCTTCAAGTGTAAGCCTGCTTCAAGTCAGAATGGTAGTCCAAACAACACCGGAGTACATGTTTGATACTCCTCTATTGCATAGAATATGAACTTTCATATCCACTGTTGTTGCATGCGTGCTGCGCATCGTTATGATTTCTGCATAGAATATGCTTGCTTTCAATATTGCATGGAAAATGCCCCCATACTTGCATAGAAGATGCATTTTATCGCACTTTCTTGTGCATTTTATCTCACTCGCACTATCTTGTGCACTTACACTTTGTATCTCACTTGCACTGTCATGTGCATCTTGTGGTTGTATTTCACTCGCGTTGTTTAGCGTATCGCACTGTCTAGTGCATTTCAAATCACTCGCGTTGTTTAGCGTATCGCACTGTTTAGTGCATTTCAAAATCATTCGCGCTGTTTAGCGTATCGCACTATTTTGTGCATCACATCATCGCGCTATCTTGCGCACCTCCATCGCACTGTCTTGTGCATTACATTTCATTCACGCTATTTTGCGCATCGCGCTATTTTGTGCATCTCACTGCATTTTGCATTACATCTCATTCGTGCTATTTTGCGCATCGCACTATTTTGTGCAATTCATCATTCGCGCTATTTTGCGCATCGCACTATTTTGTGCACCTTACTTGCATTTTGCATCCATTTAATCGCGCTATTTTGCGCATCGCACCGTCTTGTGCACTCAATCGCACTGTTTTGTGCATCGCATCATCACGCTATCTTGCGCACCTCCATCGCACTGTCTTGTGCACTCGCGCTTTCTTGCGCATCGCACTATCTTGTGCACTTACATGCTATATCTCGCTCGCACTCTCTTGTGCATTCGATTACACTCGCGCTGTTTAGCGTATCGCACTATTCTGTGCAATTTACTTTCGCGCTTTCTTGCGCATCGCACTGCTTTGTGCATTACATTGTTTCATTCGCGTTATTTTGCGCATCGCACTATTTTGTGCATTTTTACTTGCATTGCACGTGCATTTTATCGCGCTATCTTGCGCACCTTACCTGCACTTGTTAGTGCATGACATTTTATTCGCGCTATTTTGCGCATCACACCGCTTTGTGCATCTATGCCACATCGCACTCTTTTGTGCATCTTGTTAGCACTGTCTTGTGCATTCCAACCTGTTCCACACAGTTTTGTGCATCTCCTTAGCATTGTTTTGTGCACTCACTCTGCATCACATTGTCTTGTACACACTATGTTTTTGCATAAATCCTGAATTTTCAAACCGGCTTCGCGTAGCGTATAAGTCCAATTTTCAAACCGGCTTCGCGTAGTGTATAAGTCCAATTATCAAAGTTTTCCTGCATATCCTTTGCATCCTGCCCCTGAACTACGCTGGTTTGATTCCTTGCAAAGGGATACGTAGGCAGCCTGCGGGCACAACCATTCATTCATCTGTATTTTGTTTGTCCAAGTCTTCGGTCTTATCAAAAACGGGTCGTCTCTGGGCTTTGACATTCACTCCCGTCATTGTTGTGACTTTCGAGTTCTGTCAAAGAGGGGCAACTGTAGACACCCATTTTTGACCGCCCTCGAGACTTGGGCACTACTGATGGTTTACTTGTCGGAGAAAGGTGTGCAGTGCACAGGTTCAGTTTCTTCGGCAAGGAGAGAGGCAAATCTCAACTTCATACCCCATTGTGGACCAAAATTATTTTGATGGTTTTTATACCTTAAAACCCTCTCTTTCAAAACATTTTTGAAATAAAATTCCCACGATGTTCCGACGCTCGCATTTCGGTAAATGTTGCGCTTTTCGGTAAACCGAGCAAGGACAAAGGGGAGATGAATGAAAGAGAGATGAAATCTTTGAAAAATCTTTCAAAACACCTTACTTAGGGGTTTGAAGTTGAAAACAAGAGGAGAAGAGGGGAGAAAACAAGTTGGAGAAGAGGTTCGGCATGAATCCGGGTAGAAGAGAGTCGAGCAGTCCTCGCTAAATCAAGCTCATTTATCTATACACTTGGAGTTAAGCTATGAGGCCATAACCATTGGAAAGAAGACTTCCGGGGCTTCATTTTGCACTCAAGAATCTCTCAAAACCAAGTCCGGGTGGGGGAGATATGGTTGGTTGAAGTAGGGGATCAGTCCGGTTGGATCGAATCTGCGCGGCTTCACCAAAAAGGGCATAACTTTTTCCACAGGAGGAATTTTAATGCAAGGTTTGCGCCATTGGAAAGCTAACTTCCGGGGCTTCAATCTGGACATCCACCGGCACTTGTTGACCTTACCGGCTACCTACCAGCCATCCATTTATCCGACCGGCACAAAAGATTGCCGACGGGCACAAAATATTGCCGGCCGGCCAAAAGTGCCCAGAACTCAGATTTTTGACAGATATTTTGCTATACACTGTACCAGATATTTCCAATTGGGATATTTCAATCAAAAGCTCTTGTTTTGATATATATAGAGCCATATATCTCATATTGAGGAGGTTAGAACAAAAAGTGAAGTTTTGGGAGCTTCTCACTCCAAAAAACCTCTCTCTCTCTAGAAATTTCAAAGCAAAATTTTAGCCCTCTTCCTCTTCCTTGGTGTAGGTTGGATTTTTTGGAGCAAAAAACCAGATATAGACATACATATCTGATATATATACACCTATATCCCTCCATCTCTCACTATATCTCTTCCATTCAACCATTAAACACCCTTGTTCTTGGGCCTTTTCTTCATCACAACCAAGCACCACCATCACCACTCCATTTCCAGCAGCAAGGAGGGGCTTTTCAGAGGCTTAGAAGCAACATTCCTCAAGCCAAGAGGTAGAAAAGAAGTGGTCTTCAAGGGTAAGTTGCCATTTCCCTCTTTTGTAGCATTTTCTTGCCTCATCTCTTAGGCCTATTTTTTTACTGTTTTGGGATCCGACCCAAACTGAAACTAGGCCTCTATTGAGCCATTCTTCATGTTTGTTCAAGGGCTCAACCCTGTTTGAGCCCTCCATTTGGTACTTGCTTCAATACCATCTTGTATGCCATTATTTTGCCTAAAATTTCTAGCCTATGTATGATCTGTTTTCGAGCATAATGTAAACTGTAAGTGGGCCTATTTTGAGCCCCTCTTCAACATTTAATAAGGGCTCAACCCTTTTTGGGCCCCCTATCTTGCACTTACTTCATGATCCCTCCTATTTACCGTAAATTTGCATGATTTGTTTGGCCTATATGTAAATTGTTTTGGAGTGTGTCATGAACTGTGAGTAGGCTTATTTTGAGTCCCTCTACAACATTGTAGAAGGGACCACCATTGTCGGGGGCCTCCATGTTGTGCTTACCATTATGCCCCTCTTTGGCACCCATTTTTGCATGCTTTGTTGGCCTATCTTGCTTCTGTTTTTAGGCCATCATCAGAACTGAAAATTGCCATATTTTGACCTTCTTGGCATATCTCATTAAAGGTCTTTGGTTGTTTGGTGAATGCTTTGTATACCTCAGGTTATAGCCTCTTGTTAGCCTATTTCTTTCATTGCATTTTGAACATGTTTGCATACTGATTTGAGGCTTGTCATCTACTGTAAATGTTCATATTTTTAGTCCCTCTTCAGTGTTGTAGAAGGGTATTTTTCCCTTTGGGCTTTGCATCTACCACTTGCTTCATGACCTCCTTTGCGGAGCCATTTTGTATGCCATTTTAGCTCTACTTGTGATTGCTGTTCGGCCATGTTTTGTACGGTAAAAATGTAATTTTTTGGGTTGCCTTGCTTCTTCTTTTTCATGTCATGTATCAATTATGCATGTATGGTATAGCTGTAGGCCATTTTATGCATTGAAATCCATGTTTCGAGATCATTTCATGCATCGGGTATTATTTCGCCTCATTTCGGGGCTGTTTTGCCCCTCATTTTGCCACTGATTTTTGCATGTTTGCATATCATACTCCATGTCTTTGCCATGTCTCATTAGAGTGGCATTTCAGTGCCCGAGGGTCCGTTCCCGGTTTGCACTTAGAGGTATCTTGTTTTCATCTGATGGCCTCCTATGTGAGTGTGGCAGAGGCCCACTTGTGTTGGTGTAAGTCCATGTTGCATTGTGTATGCCATGTTTCAATGCGTTGTGCATGTTATGTTGTTAGCATTGTGTATGCCATGTAGTTGCATTGCATGTTTGTATGCTTGCTTACATGCTTAGGTCGCATTTGCATAAACATGCATGCTCTACCTCTTGACCAACTCATGATGGAGGTTTGGCACCCTTGTTTGTTTACATGTTTTGCATGCATTTGAAATTGAAAGTGCACATTTGGTTCCTTGGGCCATCATGCATGGAAATGCGTGATTGGTGGCCCGAGAATCGAGGCACATCCTCCTTTGAGTCACAAACATGATAAGGAATGTGTTTGGTGCATACATTGCTTGAATTGAGCTGCCATGCAAGTTTTTCCCTCTGCTGCTGTGAGTTACAGGTTCTGCAGGAATTCATTGCCGGCCGGCAGTATTTAGTGCCGACCGGCAGTCAATCAATGGCCGGTGGATATATTTTGTGCCGATGGCTACATCCTAGTGCCGGTGGTCATTTACTCCAGCCGATGGGATTCTCCAGTGTCCAGAGAGGCATCCTTGAGACTTTGGCAGATTTCAGAGGAACAAAGCAGGGAAAACAGAAGCAGGCTAGGCATGGCAGTGCAATTCCGAGCGGAATCTGAGTGTGCATGCATTGGGCCCTCGCCCCGAGGTGATTTACTGTTTTTCTTAGATTAATTATTTTGTTAATTCAATTAATTTGTAATATTTAATTAGCTTGCGTAGTTAATTATTTGTATTATTCTTTCGGTCCCTCCGAGCGAGGGCATATTTGTAATAAGTGTGGGTGAGTGGTGTGTATGTCTTCCAACGCCCACTTCTTTCTCCCTTTTATTTACCTGCTTATGATGGTAGATTAGGGCATGTTTATTTTAGCATACCTTATGCTATGCATGCGTGCATCCATGCATTTGTTGATATGCATCGGGCTCGGTACATCATACAAACTGCATTGTATTTCCAATTCCAAATTGAATACGTGCATCGAATAAAGTGCATTCCACATGCCATCTTTAGGGTTAGCCGAGCCTATCCTAATCACATTCTGTATGCGATGCATTAGTCACTTAACATGAACTAGGGCATACATGATTGCTAACTAGTTTCATTGTTTTGGCTCGGAGTACGATGTAAGTATTTATGCTTTAGCATATCGCATGCGTGTGAATGTCAACATGACAGTATGCTTACCATGCGGCTAGTTGCTTATATGAGATAAACTGTTTGAATGCCTGTGGGTGGAGGTTGGATTGCTTGAGTTGGAATAACTCATTGAAATCCGTATTTTAGCCTACTTGTGAGTAGCAAATTCCAAAGCGTTTTCAAAACCAACGGATATGCAATACTTATTTCCAAATTAGGCGATCTAGTCTATACTTGTTTGCTGTGCGCATAACATAGTAATTCTAGGCTAATAACTGGAATAAGAACGCATAAAGTTTTCAAAACCGGATATCATGGTTAGTAGAGGCCGGTCTTCGGACTGGGCGAAAGGGGGTGCTCATAGCTGACCTTCCCCGATCGTACCTAAGCTCCCGAGCCAAGACCACTTTGGTGATGACGGACACGTGGCCTTCGGCACCGAGTCAGGGTTTCCTAAATTTCCCATTTTAAAATATTTAGGTGGCGACTCTGTAATCTGGCAAAGCAGTCCATGTTTGGCACTACTTTTCAAAAATCTGTTTTCTCAAACGATTTGCCAGAGTTGGACTCTTTGGTTCAGATTTAGAACCGCAACACACAAAAAGGAGAGTCCGAACTGTAGCGCGAGGTCCCCCTCGCGGACGTGTTACAATCGGTAATGTGCGACAACGGTGGTAGCGAGAGAGAGAGAGACGCTGAGAGAGTAGAGATTGGTGGCGAGTGAAAAAGACCGTGGTGGAGGAGAGAGTGGTGAGTGAAGAAGATCGGCGGTGGAGGGAGGAAGAGAGAGAGAGAGAGAGAGAGAGAGAGAGAGAGAGAGAGAGAGAGAGAGAAGATTGGTAGAGAGAGAGAATGAATGAGTGGAATGAAGGATTCAACAGTGAGAGGGAGAGAATGAAATGAAATTTAGAAATATATTTTATATATAATATATACGGGGATGTACGGGGTTCATTTGGGGCCGGGGTCGGGGCCGGGAAACCTATCCCCGTCCCCGGCCCGAAAATCATCGGGGATTTAATTTTTAATACCATCCCCGGCCCTATGGGGATAATTTTCGGGGAAAACCCGTTCTATTCGGGGTCGGGGGGTCGGGTCCCCATTGGGCCGGGTTTAAATTGCCATCCCTAGGTGGTATCTTGAGTTTTTTTTTTTTTTTGAATATTCTAAAAGAAATAATTTAGAGAACTGATTCACTTTTTAAATTATTTGGGAAACTAACTTACTTTTGAAATCGCATTTTGAATATGTAATTTTAACTTGAAAAGTCGACATGGATTACGACGCATTGATGTGGCAAGTTGAAATCACATGTTGAAAATGCGCTTTTAAGTTGACATGGCTTCTGTTGCGCTGACATGGTAAGTTGAAATTGCATTTTTAACATGCAATTTCAACATAAACTCACATTTTGAAAATACAATTTTAAGTTGCGCAATTACAAAATCCATTCTGAAAATGACATTTGAAATTGAAATTTAGCAATTACTTGGTAGATTGAAGGTCCTTTCGTTTCAACATTTTTTAACATACATAGCCAAACTATTTATATTATTTTAGTGCATATAAATTTTTATTCATGTCAAATCATCACTCCTTATATGTCTTTTTTTTTTTCCGGTCCTATATATTGAAGTGAATTTTGAAAAAGATAAGGACTCCCTTAACGTAATATAGTAAGCACTATAATTTTAATACAATTACAGTGAATTCCCTTATTTTAATTTGTACAATACTTAATTTTCATCAATAATTTTTTTAGTTATATGGATAAAAAAATAATATTGTCATCATTTTTAAATAAAATTGTACATTTTACGTTATTTATTTTGTGCTTACACAATATCTACATTAGTTTTGGTCGATTTAACTTTACCAAAAGGAAGATTAGCGTAATTATATGAAAAATGTGAGACTTAATGTATTTGTTTTTAAATTTCACATCGTTGTGACAACTATATCAATTGACAACTCTCTGAATCAACTATCTACATAAAACTACAACTATGTCAATTATAATATTTATCATTTACTTCATTTCACTCATAAAAATATAAATGTTATAACACATTTTTATATTAAGAAATATGATACGACATACAACATAACTTAAAATTGATAACATTGCATTCAATATTGAAATACAACACATGATACAATCGATTTGGATAATCATTAGTTATATGACCCACTACTTGAGACTATTACATTGCTATTTGGACATCTCCTCCAATTATGACCTTGTTGCCCACACAATCCACAATTTTGTTTGGTTTGAGACTCGAGCCAATCCATAGCATTTTGAAGTCGTGTTGTCCTTGGACGGCCACGAGTCTTAGCAAGGTTCAGATTGGTATGAAGTTTTGGAAAGTTAAACTCTCGTCAATAAGTAGCATCAACTACAGGGTTGGATAAGTGTTGATAACATGCCATTTGTGCTTTTAGCGTGTAACATTCATCAATATATTGCAGGTGGACAAGGCTAGCAAATTTACATATTGCAATGACATGAGAACATAAAAATTTATTATTCTGTCATTTTTGACAGTCACATGTTCGTTCCATCAAGTTGACCACGTGAAGAAGCAAACCTCAATTCGAATATAAGGGGTTCACAATAGTTTAAACATCAAAAATACCCAAATTCATATTGAAACTCTGCACTAAATGACCCCTGGACTTTTTCTTCCATTTAGTGAGTATCTGTTTTGCATAAGCACTGTAAACTTCACTGGCATGCATTTCAACATTGACCTTGTTAGACAACATGATGGTAATTTCTAGATGGAAATTTGTATGTAATTATCAGGACATTCCCGCCATTGTGGTCTATCCCTGTAACATTGATTAATCGATTGCAAAGATCGATAAACAAAATATTTCGATTAACTCATACCCATTTTGGATTAGAACCCTCATAGGCAATTCCACACTCATCATCAATTATTCCACCATTATAGTATATTGCAAGATTGTATCGTTTCCTGCCACTGAAACTGGAAAAAAAAATCATCAAATACAAAACGTTATCGAAGAATATAAACCCTTAACTAACATTAAAAAAAATAAAAATAAATGATTTTGCTTTAAATGAATATTTTACCTATGTAATGTTCATGAAAGAGATTCTTTGAAAGCTTTGTCTCTTGAAATGTTGAAATATAGTGTTGGTTGAAACTGGAAAAAAAATCATCAAATACAAAACGTTATTGAAGAATATAACCCTTAACTAACATTATAAAAAAAAAAATTACAAAAAATAAAAATAAATGATTTTGCGTTAAATGAATATTTTACCTATGTAATGTTCATGAAAAATATTCTTGAAAGCTTTGTCTCTTGAAATGTTGAAATGTTAGAAATGTTGTGTTGGTAGAAGGAAAATGTTGAAATTCTAGAAGGTTTAGCTGAAGAGTTTGAGTTTGGCATGCTTTTGGTTCACCATTATTTTGGAGAGTTATATAAGCAATAAAAGAAAAATACTCATAATTTCAGATTGGTAAGAATATTACATGTTACCAACGAAGTCACAATTTGATTTCAGTATTTAAGTCATAACTAGGGTAAAATAGTTATCACGAAAATTTAATTTCACATAATACAAATAGTGTTCACATATTGAGAATCTAATTTGAAAGTTTGAGTCAGAACTAAGTCAAAGTGAGTACCATAAAGATTCAGCTTCACATTAAGCTATTGATAAATAGTGTAATTTGAAATTGTTGTGGTAAGTTACGGGTGAAAATTGAATCGCATGTTCAAAATCTAATTTCATAAGGATGTTGCATGTTCAAAATGAGATTTAAACTAACATAAAAAATTCCATATAAATAAAAATTACACATACATAAATTTTTTTTTTTTTTTACATTTTTATATTTCTTTTACAGAGAAATTAAATAATAAAAGAAAAACTCTCACGATTTGACATTGACAAGAATTTTCCATGTTACCAATGAAGTCACATGTTGAGAATCTGATTTCAACATTTAAGTCAGAACTAGGGTAAAATAGTTATCACAAAAATTTAATTTCAGGTAATACAAATAGTGTGTACTATTTGTTCACATGTTGAGAATCTAATTTGAAGATTTGAGTTAGAATTAGGTCAGAGTGAGTATCATAAAGATTCAGTTTCATGCAAAACTAGTGATAAATAGTGTAATTTGAAATTGTTGTAGTAAGTCACGGGGTGAGAATTGAAATCTCATGTTCAAAATTCAATTTCACAATGATTTTGTAGCTTCAAAATGAGATTTAAACTATCATAAAAAAATTCCATATAAATAAAAATTACACATACATAATTTTTTTTTTTCATTTTATATTTCTTTTACGGAGAAATTAAATAATAAAATAAAAACCCTCACAATTTGACATTGATGAGAATTCAATGTTATCAATGAAATCACATGTTAAGAATATGATTTCAAAGTTGAAGGTAGAATTAGGTCAAATCACTATCATGAAGATTCAGTTTCACATAAAACTATTGCAAATAGCGTACTTTGTAATCAATAAAGCAAGTCACGGGTAACAATTGAAAAGCAATAAGTTAACTTTGAAAACAATGTACTTTAAAGTCGCTGAAGTAAGTCAGAGAGATGTCATGAAATCACATGTTGAAAATGCAATTTCAAATAAAGTTGCATTTTGAACATGCAATTTCAAGTGTGTTGCATTTACAATACACAATTTTAATTTGCCATAATAGTAGTCCATGTCATCATAAAATTATATTTTGAACATGCGATTTCAAGTTAAATTTGCATGTTGAAAATACGATTTCAATTTAAAATCATATTTTCAAAATGCGATTTCAAAAAGTGGATTAATTTCTAATATAATTTGAATAAGGCTGGCTTTAAGCAAACTATAAAATCTGATCAATTTGTGATTACTAAGAAGGGTATTTTTGTGGGTAAGGGTTATGCTTGTGATGGGATGTTCAAATTGAATGTTGAGATTAATAAACCATCTACCAATTCGGTTTATAGGTTGTCTTCTATTAATTTTTGGCATGCTCGCTTGTGTCATATTAATAGTAAATATGTGGGAATCATGAATAGTTTAGGATTAATTCCTAAAGTGACCAAAAAATTTGAGAAATATGAAGTTTGCAGTAAAACAAAAATTACTAAGAGGAAGTGTTGAGAAAAATACTGAATTGCTAGAATTATTTCATACTAATTTGTGTGAGTTTGAAGGAATTTTAACTCGTGGTGGTAACCGATATTTTATCACTTTTATTGATTATTTTTCAAAATACACAAACGTATATTTATTAAAAAAATAAAAGTGATGCTTTTGAGAATATTAAAGAATTCCTTCTTGAAATGGAAAATCAATTCGGTAAAAAGATTAAGAGAATTAGAAGTGATAGAGGCCGGAAGTATGAATATCTTGGATTCAACTATTTTGTTCAGTCATTGGGAATTATTCATGAGACTACTCCACTATATTCATCTTCATCTTGGCGTAGCTAAAAGAAAAAATAGAACGTTAATTGACTTGACGAATGGTATGGTTATTGATTCAGATACTCCCTCAAATCTTTGGGGCGAGGCTATTTTGATAGTTTGCCATGTGATAAATAGAGTGCCACACAAAAAGACTAAAATTGTACCTTATGAGTTGTGACGGGGGCATAAACCAAATCTAGGTTATTTGAGGGTTGGGGGTTGTCTAGCTTTTGTGAGGCTTGCAGATTCTAAACGACCTAAATTGGGTGAACGAGCTACCATTTGTGCTTTTCTTGGGTATGCGTTGCATTGTACAACTTATAGATTTTTTGATATGAAACATAATATTATTTTTGAATCAAGTGATACTATTTTTCATAAAAATAAAATTCCTTTCAAATCTAAAAATAGTAGGGGTCAAATAATTTCTGAAAATATTTTATCAATGCTTAGCTCTTTTACTCCATATCAAGTTTTTAAAGAACAAGAAAATTCTCAAATCCAAGGAGGAGTAAACGAGCTAGAGTTAAAAAAGATTTTGGTCTTAACTATTATCTTTACAATATGGAAAAAATTTCTCTTACGGTGCAAAAAGCTTTATCATCACCTGATGCTATTTTCTGAAGAGAGACTGTAAATGATGAGATAGATTTACTACTTTCAAATAAAACATGGAAGCTAGTGGATTTACCTCCTGGTTGTAAAACTACTGGGTGTAAATGGGTCATTCGTAAAAAATTTAAACCGGATGGAACTATAGATAAATATAAAGTGAGGCTTGTCGCTAAAGGTTTTAAGCAACAAGTTGATCTTGATTTCTTTGATACTTTTTCTCCGGTTACTAGAGTTACATCCATTAGCCTGCTGATAGCAGTGGCTGCAATTCATGATTTAAAAATTCATCAAATGGATGTGAAAACAACATTTTTAAATGGAGATCTAGATGAGGAGATTTACATGGACCAACCCGAGGGCTTTGTGGAGCCTGGCCAAGAAAGCAAGGTGTGTAAGCTAACTAAATCCCTTTATGGTTTAAAATAAGCTTCTAAACAGATGCGTAAGAAATTTGATTCCTGCATGCTTGAGAATGGTTATAAGACTAATGAATGTGATAAGTGCATATATTATAAAACTTGTGAGAATGCACAAGTGATTATTAGCCTATATCTGGATGATCTACTTATCTTTGGCTCTAATTTGCATATTATAAATGAGACTAAAAATATGCTTAATAGCCACTTTGATATGAAAGATCTTGATGAAGCCAATTTTATTTTGGAAATTAAAATTACCAAGACTAATGATGGCATTTTTCTTGATCAGTCGCATTATGTTGAGAAAATTTTAAAGAAATATAACTTTATAGACTGTAAACATGTTGCTACTCCTTTTGATGCAAGCATACATTTATCTATTGTAACAAATGAAAAAGAAGTGATTAATCAAAAGGAGTATGCTGGCATGATTGGTAGTTTGAGATATGATTCTGACTATACTAGACCTGACATTGCATATGTCATTAGACTACATAGCAGATTTACTAGCAAGGCAAGTCGAAATCATTGGCTAGCCATGGGAAGAATTATGAGATATTTATCTAGTACCAAAAATTATGGTTTGTTTTATAACAAGTATCATGTGGTATTTGAGAGATATAGTGATGTCGATTGGAATACTTTGTCAGGTGATTCTCTCTCTACCTCGGGTTTTATTTTTACCTTGGGTGGTGGTGCTATATGTTGGAAGTCTAAAAAACAGACTATAATTGCTAATTCTACAATGGAGACTGAGCTTATAGCGTTAGCTTCAGCAAGCGAGGAAGCGAATTGGTTGAGAGATTTGTTACAGAAACCCATTTTTGGGAAAAGCCAATTCCTCTTGTGTTAATTCGTTGTGATAGCACTGCTACAATTGGTAGAGTGAACAACCATTTTTATAATGGTAAATCCAGACCTACTTGAAGGAAATACAGTAACTTGAGATCTTATTTGAGTAATGACATCATAACTGTGAATTATGTAAAATCTTGTGATAATCTTGTGGATCCGTTAACCAAAGCTTTGGTGAGAGATAGGGCCTGGAATACATCGAGGGGGATATGTATGAAGCCTATAAAATCATAAACCATGTTTGAAGACACCTAACTTGGGGACCAGAGATCCTATAACTAGGTTCAATGGGAAGAACGAATCATATGGTGGTTGTAAAAAAATGCATTCCATAATATTTTGTTGTCCATCCCTATGAGGTAAGTGCATTTGTCCTGTAATATTGGAGGGTTGGGTTTTTATACTCTTAATGAAATTTTGTAGCGCTTGTTGAGTGGGGTGTGTAAATTACGAGAACATCCTTGACAAATTTCACCTATGTGAGCATGGAAGTGGGGTCGCTTTCTATGAAAACAAGGCTTATTCTCAAATATGCTCATGAAAACCGGGATAGGCACAAGGCCATAATGTGCTGGCTATTAAAAGCTCATGTCAACACCTGGATCATTATGTGTGAGCAGTAATATTTTATTTTCTCTAAGTAGTCATAGTTCAAGTCTGAGACCATTACTGACTTTGGAGTAGAGGTTGCTATTTCACTAATGAAGATTCAACGCAGAGCACACCTTCATGATGAATACTAGTCTATCTTTGTTTGGTAATCTCTTTTGTCTTTGTTGATATTAAAATGAGTGGTCGATTGTTGGACCATTTTAATATATTTTATTTTTTATTTTTTATTTTTTTTGGTGACTTTTTGTTTTGTTCATGAATGGAGATTAATTGGAATGTCATGGGCTTGGTGGTGAGTTAATATTTGGAGGTTTTGGGACTCTCCATTTTCTCTAGTTTAATGGTCATTATTTTTTGGTATAATTTGTAAGGTCCTAGTGGCTAATAAATTGTTTCTCTCATCTACTCTTTTCTAGATCAACTATTTTTTACACTTGAGAGATTACTAGCCAAAGAATGGTGTTTTTTCTTGGTGGAGCTTTGGGTTCACCATCTTGTGCAAAGTTGGCCTGAACCATACGGCAAGTGGTCGGGCTGTTGTATCCTGGAGGGGACAAGTCATAGTTTAGTAACTGCTGCATCGTGTAGACGTCCCCGAACGCCCCGGGAGGGTGTGAGTGTGCCCCCCGTTCCATTCGTCTTGGGCTCACTATAGTTCAAGGACTTAATGTTGTCACGGTTCGTAATCTGAACCAAAGAGTCCAAATCTGGCAAATCGTTTTGAGAAAACAGATTTTTTTGAAAGAAGTGCCAAACATGGACTACTTTGCCAGATACAGAGTCACCACCTAAATATTTTATTTTTGAAAAATTTTAGGAAACCCTGACTCGTTTGCCTAAGGCCACGTGTCCGTCATCACCAAAGTTGCCTCGGCTCGGGAACTTGGGTACGATTGGGGAAGGTCACTTCGTGAGCACCCCTGCTCGCTTGATCAAAGATCGGCCTCTACTAACCATGATATCTAGTTTTGAAAACATTATGCGTTCTTATTCCGGTTATTAACCTAGATTTACTATGTGATGCGCACAGCATACAAGTATAGACCAGGTCGCCTGAATTGGAACAAAACATTTCATGTTTGTTTTTTGAAAGATGGTTTGCTACTCGCAAGTATGCTTAAAAATGCAGATTTTGCCACCCTCGGGTGGGCTTAGAAAAGATGGTTTTGCCACTATCTAGTGGGCTTAAGACTCACAGTCAATGATTTGTTCCAATCCAAATAACCCAACCTTCACCCACAGGCATTCAAGCAGTTATATCACATAAGCAAATAGCCTCATGGTAAGCATGCTATCATGGCAGTCACTCACACACATGCAAGGATGCTAAAGCATAAAAACTCACCAAGTACTCCAAGCCAAAACAGAAGCTAATTAGAAATCCATGCATGATCCTAACTATACAGAAATGCCTAATGCAACACATGCAAAAATACAACTATAGCAGGCTCGGCTATTCTAAATATGGCATATGAGATGCAACAGCTATCAAGTATTCAACTCAGAATTGAAATACAAATGCAGTTAGTATGATGCGCCGAGCCCGGTGCATGCAAAACAGATGAATGAATGCAAACATGCTATCATACTGTATGCTAATTGAAACATGCCCTAATCTAACCATCATAAGCTGGTAAATAAAATGGAAGAAAGACGTGGGGTTGGAAGACATACATCACACTCACGCACACTTATTACAACATTGCCCTCGCGTAGAGGGTCCGAATAAATAATATAGTCCCAAATAAATACAGTCCGAATAAGTACAAAACCCTAATTAATTAACGAATTAACTAGGAAAGCTATAAACTAGCATGCAAGCTAGGGACTGCCTCGACTTCGTTCTGGATGATGGATGATGCATGTTCGGGTTGCCTTGCCGTGGA
This sequence comes from Camellia oleifera, assembly GCA_022316695.1. Lineage (NCBI taxonomy): Eukaryota > Viridiplantae > Streptophyta > Magnoliopsida > Ericales > Theaceae > Camellia > Camellia oleifera. The sequence continues at coordinate 564,403 of CM039306.1, read as the reverse complement.
AATCCATTGCGACGTCCCGATTAGCCTCTATTTGCAATTGTTCTTGGAAAGCGCGCCAAGCTCCGGAAGGCTGCTGATTCTTGATTTGCTGCAACAGAGAGCAGGAAAGGGGCATGGCAATGTATTTTCACATATGTATGCTTGACTACTCTTCAGGGAGTGTAGTCCTCAATCCCCGTGCCACCAATCATGCATCTCGATGCACGATGACCGAGAAGTCGAGTTGCACGACTTAATATGAAATGAATGCACACATAAACACAACAAGACCTAAACTCCATCATGGGTAATCCGGAGTGTCGGCGACTGGGGAATTGAGACACGTTCCGTCACTCGAAGTACGAAACGTACCTCGTTTCCCATGCTCGGGCTAACTCCTATCCCAAACACAATGCAATATGCATGACATGCATGAATGCAACTAAGATACAGTCTAACATGCACAATGCTATGAAATGGCATACACGATGCACGAGGTAACATGGCATACGCAATGCGCTAACATACAACCTAGCATACACAATGCTATGAAATGAAATGGCATACACAATGCATAATGGACTTACACCGACACAAGTGGACCTCAGCCACACTCACATAGGAGGCCATGAGATGGAAATGAGACAATCGAGATGCGTGCACACATGCACGCAAACCGAGGACCGAACCTAAAGCACGAATGCCACTCTACCAAGGCATGGTAAGGCATGGAACATGATATGCAAATAAGAAAATTTCAGCACTAAAACATGATACTAAACAGCCCCGAAACATGGCAATATGGCACCCGATGCATGAGGTGAACCCCGAAACACAAGACTAGGCACATGGAATGACTTATAGCTATACAAAGCATGCATTATTTGAACATGAAGTGTAAAGACAGAGTCAAGACAGTCCCAAAACATGCATTTTTCCAGTTTAGAGCAAGGCCAAAAGGTGCTAGCAAGATAGCTTAAATTAGTATGCAATTTTGACGGGCAAACATGGTTTACATGGCACATATATGAAGCACATGGAATCTCACTAAACCAGAAAAAATCAGTGAACTAAACATGCCAAAATACACCCAAATAACCATGGAAATGCAGCCAATACATGCACCAATGAGGAGTTCCTTTAGAGGGCATACAAAGGGATTCTTAAGTACATACAAGATAGACATGTGGCAGCCCCAAATAAACTTTGAAAATAAAATATGATAGTCTCAAAACTCACCAAATTGGCCCCAAAAACAATCAACAAAGCATGCAAGATAGGGCCTCTTTGGAAGGCCGGAATGACCACCAAACAAGTCAAGGTGAGAGGGGGTCACCCCCCTCTGATTTGGAAGCTCAAAACAGTGGCCAAGTCACTGGAAATCTACTGGATTCCAGTGGCTAGAGGGCCAAACAAAGCATGCAACAAGGGCTAGAATGTAAGGCTCAAAATGGGAGGCAACCAAGCATACAAGATAGCATATGACCTCAAAAAAAAATGGAACATTAATAAAACATGAAGATGATGTCAAAACAAGCCTTTTTCCAGTTTACAACAAGTCTCAAAAAAGAACACAAACAAGGCTAAACTATCATGCAAAAATGGCCCTAAAAAAGAGAATAGAGACAAGGGGCAGCATCCGGCCCCAAATGGCAAAGATACCTTCAAACAAGTTGAAGAGGGGCTCAAAACATGGCACTTTACAGTTTACATCAAGCCACGAAAATAAACACAAATGAGGCTAAACTATCATGCAAGAAAAAGGCCAAAAGAGGGATAAAGAAGCAAGTGATAGCTTCTGGCCTCAAACAGAGGAAGGCCCTTCAACAATGTTGAAGAGGGGTTCAAAAAAGCCACTTCACAGTTTATGACCAAGTCTAAAACAGCTCACAAATAAGCCTAAAATACTATGCAAAAATAGGCCTAAAAGAGGGTTTAAACACAAAGGGTAAGAAGGAAGCCTCAAACAGGGAAAGGCCCTTAATCAAACATGAAAAGGAGGTCAAAATATGACTATTTTCAGTTCAGGTCGGAGCCCAAAAATGCTTGCAAGAAAGGCTTAAATATAGAACAAGATAGGAACAAAAAAGAGGGAAAAGAAGCTTACCCTTGAAGACCAATGGACCAGCAGCTCTTGGCCTGAGAAATGGTGCTCCTAAGCTCTAAAAAACAGCCCCAAGTTGTTGGAATGGATGATGGTGGTGTGGTGGTATGAGGTGGTGTAGAAATGGTCCAAGAACAAAGGTATTTTTAGGCTTGGATGAGAGGGAGAGGGAGGGATGTGTATACAAGGCTCAAAGTAATTTTTCTAACCCTTAAAACTAAAGGGGAGGGGCTGGTTTTATAGGCAAAGGAGTGGAGAAAAAGGGGGGGGGGGAGATTCAAATTCAAATTTCCCTCCCAAAAGGTTGACCCTCGGGCATAGGGCCTAGAGGAAAACAAATTGCAACTAGGTAAGTGGCCGGCCTACTACATTTTTTGGCCGGCCAGCTCAAAAGGGCAAAAAAGGTCATCCAACTAGGTAAGTGGCCGGCCTACGACATTTTTTGGCCGGCCTGCTACTTTTCAGGAAAAAAAATGGGTCTGCCGGAAAGAAGGGTGGCCGGCCAGTGATAGGGAAGTCCAATGGTGGCTGTTCAAGTGTCCCAATTGAAGCCCCAGAAGTTAGCTTTCCAATGGAATAAACCTTGCATTAAAATTCCTCCTGTGGAAAAAGTTATGCCCTTTTTGGTGAAGCCGCGCAGATTTTGGTCCAACCGGAGTGATGCCCTACTTCAATCAACTATATCTCCCCCGTCCGGAATTGGATTTAGGAGATTCTTGAGTGAAAAATGAAGCCCCGGAAGTCTTATTTCCAACAGTGGTGGCCTCATAGCTTGATTCCAAGTATGCAAATGAATAGGCCCGATTCGGCGAGGGCTGCTCGACTCTTTCTTAACAGTTCATGCCCATTTTCTCCCCCAACTGGGTTTCTTCCCTCTTCTCTTCTTTTCTTCAACTTCAAACCCCTAAGTAAGATGTTTTGAAAGATTTTTCAAAGATTTCATCTCTCTTTCATTCATTTCTACTTTGTCCTTGCTCGGTTTACCGAAAAGCGTAACATTTAACAAAATGCGAGCGTTGGAACATCGTAGAAACTTTATTTCAAAAACGTTTTGAAAGAGAGAGTTTTAAGGTCTAAAATCTTTTGATCAAGATTATTTTGGTCCAAAAAGGGGTATGAAGTTGAGCTTTGACTCTCTCCTTGCCGAAGAAACTGAACCTTTCCCCTGCACACCTTTCTCCATCATGTAAACCATCAGTCGCGTCCAAGTCTTAAGGGCAATCAAAAATGAGGTGTCTACAATTGCCCCTTTTTGACAGAACTCGGAAGTCAAGAAGTGACGGGAGTGAATGTCAAAGCCCAGAGACGACCCATTTTTGACAAGGCCGAAGACTTGGACAAACAAACAAAGTACAGACAAATAAACGGTTGCGCCCGCAGGCTGCCTACGTATCCCTTTACAAGGAATCAAACCAGCGTAGTTCAGGGGCAGGATGCAAAATGGTATGTAGAAAGATTTTGATAATTGGACTTATACGCTACGCGAAGCCGATTTGAAAATTGGACTTATACGCTATGCGAAGCCGGTTTGAAAATTGGACTTATACGCTACGCGAAGCCGGTTTGAAAATCGAGGATTCATGTAATGCACTGCAATGTAGTGGCTAAAATGCAATGTGATAGCTAGGAAAAAGGGAGGTACCTTACAGGGCAATTGGCAATGACTTACCTCGGCAATGTCCTACCTCATGCTGATGTGGGAATCTTCCTCTTCTTCTCAGTTGAACCACAGGTACTACTTTTCTCTCTGACTATGGTCGCAGCTTTCCCTATTCTCCAACATGGTGACAGACTAGGTTGGATCAGTATCCAGAATTGAGGTGCATACAGATGCTATCTCAATCTATGGGGCTGCCATACAGATTTCAAGCCGAGGATATACCCCTGGGTATTTAAACCAAACTATAGTCTCGGAAATCCCGAACCTTTGTGTTATAGGCATGAGCCATTCAAACTCTAGTTTTCACCGTCTCAGTTGGTCTCCTAGGAACTCACCGCTAACACAGGCAGGTGGCTATACCAGACCACCAGAAGTCGTTCGGGCACGACAAACACCAAAGGAATTGCACCTTTAGAGGATTTAAGGTCTCCTAGACCGGACAATAAAACAGATATGATGCAATGGATGTAATAGATGTGATGCAATAGATAATAGATGCGATGCAACAGAGAGTATAATAGATGCAAAATGGTGACATACGCCAACCACGCTGGACTCGTGAGTGGAGGAAGAACAAAGAAAATCAATCAAAACCGCGTTCCACGCAACCTAAGATAAATTCCAAACACGCTGAAATCGTGTGAGGAAGGGGAGGCTCCAATCACGCTGAAATTGTGAGAAGAGGAAAACAAAAACAACCCGCCTAGCGCATCTACAACGCAACCTGGGATAAATTCCAAACACGCTAAAATCGTGTGAGAAAAAGAACACTCTAACCACGCTGAAATTGTGAGAGGAGGTTCAAACAACAACTGCCCAGGTGCGCGCACAACGCAACCTAAGATAAATTCCAAACACGCTGAAATCGCGTAAGGAATGAGACACTCAAACCACGCTGAAATCGTGAGAAGAGGTCTGAAAACAAACGCTCAAGCACGCGCACAACGCAACCTGAGATAAGATCCAAACACGCTGATATCGTGTGAGGAACGGGACACTCAAACCACGCTAAAATCGTGAGAAGAGGTCAAAAAAACCGCTCAAGTGTGCGCATAACGCAACCTGAGATAAGATCCAAACACGCTGAAATTGTGTAAGGAACGGGACACTCAAACCACGCTGAAATCGTGAGAGGAGGCCCAAACAACAACCGCCCAGATGCGCACACAATGCAACCTGAGATGAATTCCAAACACGCTGAAATCGCGTAAGGAACGGGACACTCAAACCACGCTGAAATCGTGAGAAGAGGTCAAAACAACAACCGCCCAGGTGCGCGCACAACGCAACCTGAGATAAATTCCAAACACGCTGAAATCGTGTGAGGAACGGGATACTCAAACTATGCTAAAATCGTGAGAAGATGTCAAAACAACAATCGCCCAGATGCGCGCACAACGCAACCTGAGATGAATTCCAAACACGCTGAAATCGCGTAAGGAAAAACCAAACTCTAACCATGCTGAAATCGTGAAAAGAGGTAAACAACTCGGGAGCGTGTTCCACGCAACCTAAGTTAAGTCCCGGGGAACAACGATCCTAAACGCTGCTTAGCGTAAAAGGATAAACAATAAGAGATAACACAAGATGCAAATAAATGCAATAAGTGCGATGATACGATACATGTTGCAAACAATACGGAGCATGATGTTTAAGGAATGAAATAAACAAACAAAGCGGCACTTTCGAAAGCACCTCATGGAGTGAGTGGCGGTAAACTGCTTTATTCTGATGGGGAATAGTACTCAGGAAGAGCACTTCTGATCGCCATTTTGGCTTGAAACAGTGAAACAGTCAACACAGTATTCTATTCACTTTGAACACACAGCTCGTATCGGCATACTGCTTATTCTGAACACGCAGCTCATAACACAATATTCTGCTTATTTTGGAACATACGGCTCATGCAGGACATTGCTGATTCTGAACACACGGTCTGTTCTGAACACAACTCATTCTGAACTCGCAGCCCATAACACAGTATTTTGTTTATTCGACACACAGCTCTTATAGCACACTGCCCACTCTGAACACACAGCTCATAACACAGTATTCTGTTTGTTCGGCACACAGCTCTTACAGCACACTGCCCACTCTGAACACACAGCTCATAACACAGTATTCTGTTTATTCTAAACACACGGCTTATAAAGACGAAACTTGCAGAAGTTGAAACACACTCAGATGCTCCAAATTTTCTCTCTTTTCTTTTGCTTGGTAGCCCGGAACTTTCATAGCTTCAGATGGGTCCTGGTTTTACTGTTTTCACATGACCTGGGTTGAACCCCACGGCTTTATGAAAGAACAAATTCTGTTTTGCACAAATGTGGAGAACGGCACGGCACTCGGAGCACAAAACGATTTTATTTTTGAAATTGAGAGATGAGTTTTCGACCAGGTATTGAGCCTACGACTGAACACAACAAAACGACTTAACAAGGAAATAAAAGGCACACAACCTAGACACATTGAGTAACACTCGAAACGACTCAAAACAAGAATCAAGATAAAACAAAAAGACACGACACTCAGACGTGCACAGGGAGCCTGTTTCACCGGGTAGTGTTTCCCACCCTTTCTCATTTGTGATTCTCACATCACTCTGGCACTCAATCTCTTGTTTTCTGAAAAAGCCCTTTTCTCACTTTTTCTCTCATCGCACATCTCTCTATTCTTCAATCTCTCATTTTTCAATCCCTCCCCTGGGTGGTTGATGGATAAACAGGAAGTTGCGGGCTCTTGTCCTAGCATGCTGCTAGATTCTGTAAGGCCCCGGTGTCCCACATCGGGAATGGAGGGAGAGTTCCTGGGCTATAAAAGTAAAAACCTGGACCCTTATATAGCATCGAGGCCTTTTCCCAAGTGGTGAAATCCCTATTAGAACTCCCCAGTTAAGCGTGCTTAGGCTGGAGTAGTTCTAAGATGAGTGACCCACTGGGAAGAACAAATCCGTGCGGGCGTGGCCCAAAGAGGACAATATCGATGACATGTGAAGGGTCAGGGCGTTACAGATTCCCTTTCTTCCATTCACAGCTAGTGAATTCCTCCCATAGAAGGGTTGCGCTACAACTGGGTATGTAGCAAATCTGCAGCTAACATCGGTTAATGATGCTTTGCTGGGGAGTTTGGACGTGATAAGATCTGTCCAGATGATGGAGTGGAATATCTTGCCCTATTCCAGTTCGTGCTTCGCACTTGGCTTGATACCTCGTTGCTTGGAGGGTGAGAGAGCTTTCAGCCCTTTGTTGTGCCCTTTTCTGGCGAATACGGTGCCCTTTCCGGCAAGTAGAGTGCCCTTTCTAGCAAGTATTTTGACAAAGGGGAAAAGACAGAACACCTGACTCAATTGTGCCCCTAGTTCATTATTTTGACCATTTTTGTTTTGATTTTTCTACTAAAACAATTTTAACCAAAATGAGAGTTAAATTAACGCGCTTGTTCAATTTTCTGATTCAAAATCATGCAAGTTAGGTTATGAGCATTGAAAATTTTCCTTTTTTGGGTCCAGGAAAAGGGTCCAGTTTTGGAAAAAATGGAATAGTTTTTTGAGAGAAAATCAGTCAACCTCAGTAAAAATTCTCAAAAACTGTTTTTGCAATCGACCACTGCTCAACAAGCATAGAACCCACTCTCGAGATGCACAACCTGAAATCCGAAGAAAAATTGCCCCTTGCTTGAAGAGAGCTGCATGGCAACGGAAAGTTGCCCCTTGTTTGAACGACACCGTGGCGCATTGAATGGCAACGGAAAGTTGCCCCTTGTTTGAATGGCACCGCAGCGCATTGTAGTCAGTCCTTAGAGTGACGAACACAACCAAATCCTCAGATACAGAGAAGACAAAGATGACCAGAACCATCGCATGGACACAATCAAATTGAAGTGTTTTACGGCTGGACTTCAGAATGAAGTTGCCTACGTATCCCAAAAATGGGAATCAAGCCTTACGTAGTTCGGGGTTAAGGTACACTCGGGTATTAACCTCTCCTTTTTAGGCTCTAACTTTTGCCAAGGCGCCCGTCGCGGGTTTTCGACCTTGTGAGCTTCTGTTTTTCTTTTCTTCTCTTTTTTTTTTTTTTCTCTTTTCTTCTTTTTTTCTTTTTTTTCTTTTCTTCTTTTTTCTCTTTTCTTCTTTTTTCTTTTTTTGCTTTTTGTATATATCTTTTCTTGCTCTAACTTTTACCTGGGTCGCCCTTCCGGGTTTTCGGCCCAGCGAGCCTCTCAAAGGGTAAAAGTGTAACAAATCCATGCCAAATGGTTTTAGGATCTCGAAGCCATCCGTATCCAAGAGAGTGGCTATTGTATCGATTTGCAGAATGATCCATCTTCGGCTCTTCGAGCACATCGGACATTTTCGCCCCTAGTTCGAGGGGTGCTTCTGTTCTAGCTTCGCAAGCTTCTTCTGATGAGGTCTGATCTTCTTGATCTGACTTTGGTGCCTCTTGTTCGAGGGTTGTTTCAAATCTGGCCACACAGGCCTCACATTGTGGTTGACCGTTTGAACATTCGGAATCCCAGTTCCAGGTTTGAAAGTGAGGGGTCAAGTTTCGAGGCTGAGAGCGATCCTAGGCTGCACAATCTCAAGAGTGATTCCACACAAGTCTTCATAGGACCACGCAAAAAAATTTTTTGAAATCTTTTAAGAAAGCGACAAATCGCTCGCGCTGAAGACAGTGTAGAACCAATCTGGATCAAGCCAGGATCCTTCCCAGTACTCACACTAACAAGCATGATTTCATTCATTAAGGGCTTAGCACGCCTCTCTTCCTCTCAGTTGATCAAATTTTTTGCAAATCCCAAGGAATTCCTTCATCTTCGTTTTCACCACAGTGTTCAAAAAGTTTTGAAAAACTCAGGTCATTACAATGACTTCAAGGCACAGAAAAGACAGAGTCCTTAGTCAAATACTGTCATCTCCTTCAGAACTTCCAGCATAACTGGCACAAGGCAGAAGCAAACACGAGAGCGTAAAAATCACTGCTATTTCATTCAAAAACTGTTGGCACAACTGGCTCCCTGGCAGAAACAGACTCAAAACAAAACGAAAAGACAAACGCAAAACAAAATGGTGACGCCCGAGGTAATACCCCCGGAATCACCCGACTCCTATACAGCAGGACTGACTCGATATAACAAGACAGACCTGAAACAAAAAGACTGACTCAAAACGGACTCAAAACAACAAGACTGACCCAATACCCAAGTCAGAAAGCACAAAAACCAGCATTCACAAATGCTCAAAACAGTGCATGCCATCCACCATATCTGGAGTAAACTGAGTGCCGTCCGCAGGCGGTTCATCCCCCGATCACATGGTCACATTATCCCCCAAGTTCACCGATCCAGTGCCAATAGACTTTGCAGAGCTTGGCGCGGCAATGACCCCGTTGTCAATCAGATCTTGCACTTCGTGGCGAAGACGAGAGCAATTGTTAGTGCCATGACCGGTTTGCTAATGGAAGGCACAGTACTGAGCGGCATCATGCGTAGCCGGAAGAGGATTTGGGAGAGGCCGAGGCTCAAGGGGTTTGAGATGGCCTTGTCCAACAAGGACTTGGAGAGCTTTGGACAGAGGCATATAGAGGGCATGAAAGACCCTCTGACCTCGGGGTTGGTACCTCAAGGTTTGTGGATTTTTGCTGGACGCACCAGTAAAGGGATTGGCAGGTGCTGGCCTGGTTTGTTGATCTCTTCGGAGCACGGGATTAGAGCTGAAAGGAACATTCTTGTTATAACGGCCCTTCTCCCGGTTTGCCTCTTGATTCAAACTGCCCCCAACTTGAGTGGCGAAAGTGTCATCCACAGTTTTTGCAACAACTGCGAGCACTTGTTCTTTGTTCAGTCCCTCGGCTTTCAAAGCCTCAATAGCCAACAGAAGATGTTCATGGGGATCCATGTCCGCCCCTATCTTGTTCTTTCCACTCGCCTCCACTTTGCCAAGGGATTGCCATTCCTCAAATGTAGCCCGTTCCAAGACTGGGGAGCCTTTTGACATGAACTCCCTGGTATGTGATGTGGTTGATGACGGAGCCAATGTCCCGAAGGCCAAATCTGTCACAGTTCTCTGAAGATCTTCGATCATTCTCTTCAGCTCAGAAGTAGTGGGCTCACGGGTTTGAGATGATTGGGGTCCAGGTGCATCCATTATGCATAAGTCCATGCTTTCTGGAATGAACACCTCAGGCTTGGGTAGATGGGCTGGGGTGATGTATATGCTGGGGTCGTAGGTGGACGGTAGTGTATGGATGAGGTTGAGATGGGGAGGTGACGGGTCAGTACTAACCTGAGGTCCTTTTGGTGGAGCTAGGGTCTCTTCGTCAATAAGATCCTGAATCTTATGACGGAGGCGGATGCAACGGTTCGTATCATGATCGTGCTGTTGATGGTAGGCACAGTATTTAGCTGGGTCATATCTTGGTGGAAGAGGATTTGGAAGGGGTTGGGGCTCTAGGAGTTCTAGGTGCCCTTCTTCTTGCAGCTTTTTCAAAGCTTGGGAGAGACTCATGTAAAGAGGATGGAATTTTCGGGCTTGGGGCCGAGTTGAAGTGGTTGGTTCTTGGCCATTGAGGGAAGTGGTGATAGTGTCTACTTCTGAGCATTTCGCAACTGTGCTACCATCAATAGTAGCATTGGAACTGCGAGCAACATTCCTCTTCGAAGGCTCATTATCTTCTGCAAAGATCCCTTGTCTGATGGCATCCTCGATTTGAACCCCCATTTCATGAAGGGCTGGAAAGGTAAACCGAGGTAGAACGACCATCTTTTGCAGCAACTTGCCATGCAAATTCCGAACAATCATCCTGATCTGATCTTTGTCGGAAGGCCTTGTAGTCATCATTGAGGCCTTTGCTCTCCATCTCGTCACGAACTCTGAGAAACCCTCCTTTGGTTCTTGGCGGGTGACTTCGAGATCACGAGTTGTGACCTCGATCTGTGTGTTATAGGAGTATTGAGCAATAAAGGCCTCAGCCAGCTCTTCCTAGTTCTGTTTCACAGAGTTCTCCAATTTTGCATACCAGATTGCGGCTATCCCGGACAGGGTTCGGCCGAACAGTGACAATTTCTGGGCTGTGGTCAAATCCATTGGCCTCAAGATATCAGAAAATAGTTGAAGGTGCACCATTGGGTCTTCAGAGCCATCGAATCGATCGATATGCGGCATTTTAAACCGTTCTGGCAAGGTCACCACTGAGTCGGTATAACCATCCTCTATATCAGGAATAAAGTGGGCCCCTTGAGACTTTTTGAACAATTTCTCAAGCTTGCTCACTTTCAATGCTGTGGGGTCCGTCTTGAACTCAAAGGGGGAGTCTGGTAAGTTGGTGGGTGTTTTAGATAGCTGGGGTAGAACCGGGGGCGGAGCTGGCCCGCCTGGAATGCCCGTATCATCCTGGACGTGGGTTGCCTCCTCGAGTATGGGAACTCTTGGTGGGGGAGGAGCCTGGTGTGAAGTAGATACCCCAGTTTGTTGCTCTAACCTGGCAATTGTCTCTGCCTGTTGGGCTATGACCACGGTCTGCTGCTTGGTGAATTCCGCTTGACGGACAGCATCTTGCTGCATGGCTTTCATACTATCTTGGAGTTGGCGCACCATCTCTTCCAGACCCGACATATTGTCCTGATCTAATTGAGCAACTGGTATATCTGTGTCTGCAGTAGGCTCAGAAATCTCAACCTGGCTGTTACTGAGCTGGTACCTGCTGTACTGGTGATCTGTGCCTGATCGACCTTTTCACCCTGCCTCTGGTAAAGGAACACTGATTGCCTTTGAACTGAATCTCTGACCCGACAAAGTCTATCAACACAAGTTCGGTGTACCCGGGGGATATTGGAGCCCTCTGAAGCTATGGTTCCCAGACTACCTAGCAAAAGAGAAAACATGCAGCATCTCAGCCCGATTTCACGATAACCCATATGAGCAAAGCTGAATGACTGTGCCTCCTATAGAATTCTGCCCAAAATTCTGCCCGTAAACTAATACCCTCAGGTGAACTAAATCCCAAAGTACTGAACTGGTGCCCGCAGGCCTGATGCCCAAACTTGTAAACTGATACATGCATTCCTGTAGAGACGCACTCTAAAAGCACATAACAAGCAAGTGAGAGCCAAAACACCCCTATGGAGGGGTAGGGCTTCCCTGTCCTATTTTGTCAGGAGCTAGGGTTTCACTACGCACGCAGCGGTTTCAAACAACCTATATCGGGTAAGCAACCTGTCCTAGTTTGGAATGGTCACTATGGATCCGAATATGCACTAGGTCGAATGGTCAAAAGGGTGCCCTAGTAAAACCGGGGTTTGTGTTCCCATACTGGCAGAGCCCACAACCGGTCAGCCTTATGGTCATGCCTTGACAAGACAAGCCTCCGGCAAACCGTTCAGGAATAGCAGATGGCAAACACGGTGTCCTAGGCGCACTAATGCAAATGCAATGCAAAGAAACACATAAGTGTAATCAAAACAAGATATCGTGAGTTCGAGTCAAGTTCTCTAAATCCCAAGCAGAGTCGCCAGAAACTGTAGACGTCCCCGAACGCCCCGGAAGGGTGTAAATGTGCCCCCCGTTCCGTTCGTCTTGGGCTCACTACAGTTCAAGGACTCAATGTTGTCACGGTTCGTAATCTGAACCAAAGAGTCCAAATCCGGCAAATCGTTTTGAGAAAACAGATTTTTTTGAAAGAAGTGCCATACATGGACTGCTTTGCCAGATACAGAGTCGCCACCTAAATATTTTATTTTTGGGGAAATTTAGGAAATCCTGACTCATTTGCCTAAGGCCACGTGTCCATCATCACCAAAGTTGCCTCGGCTCGGGAACTTGGGTACGATTGGGGAAGGTCACTTTGTGAGCACCCCTGCTCGCCCGATCAAAGATCGGCCTCTACTAACCATGATATTTAGTTTTGAAAACATTATGCGTTCTTATTCCGGTTATTAGCCTAGATTTACTATGTGATGCGTACAACATATAAGTATAGACCGGGTCGCCCAAATTGGAACAAAACATTTCATGTTTGTTTTTTGAAAGATGGTTTGCTACTCGCAAGTATGCTTAAAAATGCAGATTTTGCCACCCTCGGGTGGGCTTAGAAAAGATGGTTTTGCCACTATCTAGTGGGCTTAAGACTCACAGTCAATGATTTGTTCCAATCCAAATAACCCAACCTTCACCCACAGGCATTCAAGCAGTTATATCACATAAGCAAATAGACTCATGGTAAGCATGCTATCATGGCAGTCACTCACACACATGCAAGGATGCTAAAGCATAAAAACTCACCGAGTACTCCAAGCCAAAACAGAAGCTAATTAGAAATCCATGCATGATCCTAACTATACAGAAATGCCTAATGCAACACATGCAAAAATGCAACTATAGCAGGCTCGGCTATTCTAAATATGGCATATGAGATGCAACAGCTATCAAGTATTCAACTCAGAATTGAAATACAAATGCAGTTAGTATGATGCGCCGAGCCCGGTGCATGCAAAACAGAATGAATGCAAACATGCTATCATATTGTATGCTAATTGAAACATGCCCTAATCTAACCATCATAAGCTGGTAAATAAAATGGAAGAAAGAAGTGGGGTTGGAAGACATATATCACACTCACGCACACTTATTACAACATTGCCCTCGCGCAGAGGGTCCGAATAAATAATACAGTCCCAAATAAATACAGTCCGAATAAGTACAAAACCCTAATTAATTAACGAATTAACTAGGAAAGCTATAAACTAGCATGCAAGCTAGGGACTGCCTCGACTCCATTCCGGATGATGGATGATGCATGTTCGGGTTGCCTTGGCGCGGAAATCCACTTCGACGCCCCGATTAGCCTCTGTTTGCAATTGTTCTTGGAAAGCGCGCCAAGCTCCGGAACACTGCTAATTCTTGATTTGCTGCAACAGAGAGCAGGAAAGGGGCATGGCAATGTATTTTCACATATGTATGCTTGACTACTCTTCAGGGAGTGTAGTCCTCAATCCCCGTGCCACCAATCATGCATCTCGATGCACGATGACCGAGAAGTCGAGTTGCACGACTTAATATGAAATGAATGCACACATAAACACAACAAGACCTAAACTCCATCATGGGTAATCCGGAGTGTCGGCGACTGGGGAATTGAGACACGTTCCGTCACTCGAAGTACGAAACGTACCTCGTTTCCCATGCTCGGGCTAACTCCTATCCCAAACACAATGCAATATGCATGACATGCATGAATGCAACTAAGATACAGTCTAACATGCACAATGCTATGAACTGGCATACACGATGCACGAGGTAACATGGCATACGCAATGCGCTAACATACAACCTAGCATACACAATGCTATGAAATGAAATGGCATACACAATGCATAATGGACTTACACCGACACAAGTGGACCTCAGCCACACTCACATAGGAGGCCATAAGATGGAAATGAGACAATCGAGATGCGTGCATACATGCACGCAAACCGAGGACCGAACCTATGGCACGAATGCCACTCTACCAAAGCATGGTAAGGCATGGAACATGATATGCAAATAAGAAAATTTCAGCACTAAAACATGATACTAAACAGCCCCGAAACATGGCAATATGGCACTTGATGCATGAGGTGAACCCCGAAACACAAGACTAGGCACATGGAATGACTTATGGCTATACAAAGCATGCATTATTTGAACATGAAGTGTAAAGACAGAGTCAAGACAGTCCCAAAACATGCATTTTTCTAGTTTAGAGCAAGGCCAAAAGGTGCTAGCAAGATGGCTTAAATTAGTATGCAATTTTGACGGGCAAACATGGTTTACATGGCACATATATGAAGCACATGGAATCTCACTAAACCAGAAAAAATCAGTGAACTAAACATGCCAAAATACGCCCAAATAACCATGGAAATGCAGCCAACACATGCACCAATGAGGAGTTCCTTTAGAGGGCATACAAAGGGATTCTTAAGTACATACAAGATAGACATGTGGCAGCCCCAAATAAACTTTGAAAATAAAATATGATAGTCTCAAAACTCACCAAATTGGCCCCAAAAAAAATCAACAAAGCATGCAAGATAGGGCCTCTTTGGAAGGCCGGAATGACCACCAAACAAGTCAAGGTGAGAGGGGGTCACCCCCTTCTGATTTGGAAGCTCAAAATAGTGGCCAAGCCACTGGAAATCTACTGGATTCCAGTGGCTAGAAGTCCAAACAAAGCATGCAACAAGGGCTAGAATGTAAGGCTCAAAATGGGAGGCAACCAAGCATACAAGATAGCATATGACCTCAAACAAAAATGGAACCTTAATAAAACATAAAGATTATATCAAAAAAAGCCTTTTTCCAGTTTACAACAAGTCTCAAAAAAGAACACAAACAAGGCTAAACTGTCATGCAAAAATAGCCCTAAAAGAGAGAATAGAGACAAGGGGCAGCAGCCAGCCCCAAATGGAAAAGATCCATCCAACAAAGTTGAAGAGGGGCTCAAAACATGGCACTTTACAGTTTACATCAAGCCACTAAAATAAACACAAATGAGGCTAAACTATCATGCAAGAAAAAGGCCAAAAGAGGGATAAAGAAGCAAGTGATAGCTTCTGGCCTCAAAAAGAGGAGGGTCCTTCAACAATGTTGAAGAGGGACTCAAAAGAAGCCACTTCACAGTTTATGACCAAGTCTAAAACAGCTCACAAATAAGCCTAAAATACTATGCAAAAATAGGCCTAAAAGAGGGTTTAAACACAAAGGGTAAGAAGGAAGCCTCAAACAGGGAAAGGCCCTTAATCAAAAATGAAAAGGAGGTCAAAATATGACTCTTTTCAGTTTGGGTCGGAGCCCAAAAATGCTTTCAAGAAAGGCTTAAATATAGAGCAAGGTAGGAACAAAAAAGAGGGAAAAGAAGCTTACCCTTGAAGACCAATGGACTAGCAGCTCTTGGCTTGAGAAATGGTACTCCTAAGCTCTGAAAAACAGCCCCAAGTTGTTGGAATGGATGATGGTGGTGTGGTGCTATGAGGTGGTGTAGAAATGGTCCAAGAATAAAGGTATTTTTAGGCTTGGATGAGAGGGAGAGGGAGGGATGTGTATACAAGGCTCAAAGTAATTTTTATAACCCTTAAAACTAAAGGGGAGGGGCTGGTTTTATAGGTAAAGGAGTGGAGAAAAAGGGGGGGAGATTCAAATTCAAATTCAAATTTCCCCCCCAAAAGGTTGACCCTCGGGCATAGGGCCTAGAGGAAAACAAATTGCACATCTAGAACACACTTGGGGAGGGGGTCATGGCCGGCCAGCTCAAAAGGGCAAAAAAGGTCATCCAACTAGGTAAGTGGCCGGCTTGCTACATTTTCTGGCCGGCCTGCTACTTTTAAGGAAAAAGAAAATGGGTCTGCCGGAAAGAAGGGTGGCCGGCCAGTAATAGGGAAGTCCAATGGTGGCCTTTAAAGTGTCCAAATTGAAGCCCCGGAAGTTATCTTTCCAATGGCGCAAACCGTGCATTAAAATTCCTTCTGTGGAAAAAGTTATGCCCTTTTTGGTGAAGCTGCGCAGATTTCGGTCCAACCGGAGTGATGCCCTACTTCAATCAACTATATCTCCCCCGTCCGGAATTGGATTTAGGAGATTCTTGAGTGAAAAATGAAGCCCCAGAAGTCTTATTTCCAACGGTGGTGGCCTCATAGCTTGATTCCAAGTATGCAAATGAATAGGCCCGATTCGGCGAGGGCTGCTCGACTCTTTCTTAACAATTCATGCCCATTTTCTCCCCCAACTGGGTTTCTTCCCTCTTCTCTTCTTTTCTTCAACTTCAAACCCCTAAGTAAAGTGTTTTGAAAGATTTTTCAAAGATTTCATCTCTCTTTCATTCATTTCTACTTTGTCCTTGCTCGGTTTACCGAAAAGCACAACATTTAACAAAATGCGAGCGTTGGAACATCGTAGAAACTTTATTTCAAAAACGTTTTGAAAGAGAGAGTTTTAAGGTCTAAAATCTTTTGATCAAGATTGTTTTGGTCCAAAAAGGGGTATGAAGTTGAGCTTTGACTCTCTCCTTGTCGAAGAAACTGAACCTTTCCCCTGCACACCTTTCTCCATCATGTAAACCATCAGTCGCGTCCAAGTCTTAAGGGCAGTCAAAAATGGGGTGTCTACACATCGATATTTGGCTTCTTCCTACCGCAGTGGGCTTGATCTTCTAAAGAAAACGAGATATCCGTGTCTCAGAATGATCTATTTGTATCTCATTTTCTTTGTATTATTTATCAATAAAATATAATTCTTTTGGTATTTTCACGAACATTTAGTGAGAATCAAAACTAATTATTTGGGTATTAACATTGTTCATCAAAATACGGAAGATGAAAAAAATAAAAATCTTACCCATATACTTATCTATCTCATATACCTAAAATATGATATTAATTTTGCTTTCACCTAAATGAGAGACAACAAGTTTTTGCCCCCTTGTCTCATTTATATCCATTTGTTTCGATAGAAAACTTTTTCTAAAAATTGTTTTCAGCATTTGTTTGGGTTTTGGTACCCTAAAACAATAGTGAATAGAAAACAAGTAAACTCAATTTGGTATAAGTTTGAGTAATGAAGTATAATGGGTTTTAAGTAAAGTCAATTTGGTATAAGTTTGAGTAATGGGGGTGTAAATTTTGTCCGGTCTGGCCCACAATTGGGCTTTGCGGGCTCTCGCCAATTTTTAGGCCAGGCCAGGCCGGCCCACATTGGAAAAATCTCAGCCCAGGCCCAAGCACAAGCTCACTCAAAATTAGGTCGCGGGACTGGGCTCGGGCTTTGGGTGGGCTTGGGCCGAGTCTAATTGTTTTTTTCATAAATTTTTTTTCCCAACAAAATAGCTTGAAAATGATATTAGGCCTCAGGTGGACCTTAAGCGGGCCAGTGAACCAGGCTTCAAGCTAGTTTGAGTCCCAAAACACATGGCACAGGTCCAGAGTGATGGGCTAGGCTCGAACTTAGCCCTAGCCGGGCCAAGCCACTCCAGATCACAGGCAAGCTTGGGGTGGGCCACGGACCGGTGGACAGATTTTACACCCCTATAATGGAGTATAATGGGTTTTTTTATTATTTTGCTTTTGGTTTTGTTTTAGTTTGAAAAGCAACTCAAGGATGAATCCCCCCTTGACACTTTCCCTTTCCTTTCCATTTCACTGTCTGCCTTTGATGCTCTCTCTCCCTCAGGTACCCCTCTCCCCCTCTCTCTCTCTCCCTCTCTCTCTCTCTCTCTCTCTCTCTCTCTCACATTTCTTTCAGTTCCTAAAACAGAATGATAGGTTGTGTTTGGATTAGCTACGATTTGAATGATCTAAGATTTGAATAAAGATTTGTAGAAGAAAAAAAATGTGAGTGAAATAGATGTAAAATATAAGCTAATGTATGTTTATTGGTTTCTATTTTTTTTTTTACAAAATATTATGTTTTTATCAATTCAGTTATGTTCCTTTGCCATTGTTTTGGAGAAAGGGAATTCTTTTCATGTTTGGCTTAGTAAGAAAATTATGAGAGAGTTCACTTATTTTGTCATTGCTATTTCTCAAAAAAAATAAAAAAGCAAGAAAGATTTAAGTTTTAGTGAGAATCAAAACTAATTATTTGGGTATTAACATTGTTCATCAAAATACAAAAGATGAAAAAAATAAAAATCTTACCCATATACCTAAAATATGATATTATTTTTCCTTTCACCTAAATGAGAGAGAACAATTTTTTTTCCCCCTTGTCTCATTTATATCATTTGTTTCGATAGAAAACTTTTTCTAAAAAATATTTTCAGCATTTTTTTGGCATTTGGTACCCTAAAACAATCGTGAATAGAAAACAAGTTTATTTGAGCGTTTTTTTTTTTTTTTCAATTTCAAATGTGAAAAATGATTTCCAAAATAAAATTTTATTAATATCACCACACTTCCACTGTCACTACTGCTACCACCACCTTCACCGTCCCAATGCCACCATCACTACCCCACTCAACCATCACCACTAGCACATTAATTTTTAAAGTCGCAACCAAATATATGAAAACTTTATCTACGAAAATATGATAACCTTATCTACGAATATGTTTTTTGTTGAAATAAATAGAATGGTAATTTACCATATTTTTAACTTGCATAATATATGAATAGACTGTAAAATTTGAAATATGTTGATTCTAAAATTCTAATATCAGCAATTCCAAGTTCATGTATCCAAAATGGTTGTGTTTTGGATGTTGGATTTGAGGAGTGATTTGTGAATGGAAAAAGAAAAGAGAAAAATGAATTGTTTTCGTTTTTTCTTTTCCTTCAAAAGTTCACTTCAAATGCTAGATCCAAACAGAGCCAAATCCTTTCACAGGAAAAGAAAGTGAATCTTTGTAAAGTAACCATGTTATAATTCAAATATGCTTGCAAATGCATCATTTAAGTTTTGTGTAACAATGATTCTTAGCAGTAAACTTGAACCATAATGGATTGACATTGCTGTTCTATATCATTTTTTCTTTCTTTCTTTCTTTCTTTTTCTTTTTTTTTTTTTTTTTTTTTTTTTTTTTTTGCCTTTGAACAAAAAAAAGGTAATTTTCAGGAGTTATACAACGGAAAAATATCATGTTCAAACTTAGTTCCGAAGAAACACCTACTGGAACAGTTTGGGATCACAAGGGTAAAACAGAGCTTCTACAGATTTTTATTTCGCACAGTGATGGTGTTATTCATGGCTTGCAATTCGTTTATGTTGGGAAAGGAAATTTGGTTGCTTCTGAGTGCCTTGGTGGTAGTGACCATGGAAGAAAATTCAACACGGTAATTGTCTCAATGGCGGTATTGTAATCTTGGGATAACATATGAAAATTTTGTCATTTGTATGCATTTAAACTTGTTCATCATATTAGTATTTAGTATATTTAATACCCGCTTTCAAAATTATAAAATCTAGCATAGACATTAATTTTCTTGATGTTTCTTGCATATTTGAAAATCTACTCGTTGTAGCATATATCCATTCTGTTATATAATGCAAACACTTGAATTAGTATGAACCAGGTGATTATTCAGTACTCCCGGAGTATGGACACGTGATACTCCATAAGGTTTTGATTGGTGGAGAGACACAAGGGCCCACGATTTATGTTGGGGATAGGGGAACAATATGGGGCTAACTAATTGGTGATTGGTTTGGAGTATGGACACGTGATGCTCCGGGAGTATTGAATAATTTCCCTATGAACCTCACAGTTTTTTTTTGTTTTGTTTGCTTTTGTTTACAAAATTCCAAAACTACCCTTCATCCTTCTCTTGTAACTGCTTTCTTCTGAACTTGGATAGTGTTTGATTTTGTAAACGAGAGCAGGTTACCCTCAATTACCCAGATGAGTTTTTAACATCAATATCGGGTAGTTGTACCTTTGGTTACAAGAGTTGTGTGAGTTCTATCACCTTCGGAACCAACCAAGGCAGTCATGGTCCATTTGGAAAGCCAGAAAAGGATGACATAGAGTTCAACTTTCAGATGGGGAAGTACTGGCTGTTCGGAGGATTTCATGGAACTACTACTAGCAATAGGTATCTTGAATCTATTGGGGTATATGTCAAGCCAATCGCATCTTTAAGTGACCTTAACTCTGCTGGAATAGTTCAGAAAGCGAGAAAATAGAATTTCATGCCTAGTTGAAGAGGATCAATGTTCTCTCTCTCCGCTTATCAGTAATTCGTCTCTTGTTGATTGTGGTTTGTAGCTTTTTTGTTCCAACTTTCTTCTTTTCTTTCATGGCTTTGTACTTGAACTTTCTGTTGCTTTTCTTGTTGAATTGGAATGCCTTTTATTTTCCCCAAAAAAACTCAATTCATTTCATGTCATGATACTCATTTAAATACTTTATTATCTGATCTTTGAATCAAGATTAGTAGAATTCAATAGCTCAAGCTCTTTAAGATTAGGTTTGATTGTCCAAAAGATTTCTTTATTGTTTGAGTTAGAACATTGCAAAACCATGTCATTAGAAGACATGATCCAGCTATTAGATTAGTGTAAAAAAAAAATCCCAGAAAGTGCAAAGGTGTTTTCTTAAACTTACCTTCCTATTAATCCAATTACAGAAGTTGTGAATATGAAATCAATATGAGACTAGTCACTTGGTTTGTTTTCTAGTAAAATTTTGGAATAAGTTTTTGGATTACATGCTCATTACTTATTCAATCCAAACATTTAAAAATATATATTCTACAGTGGTGGTGGTGGTGGTGGTGGGATGGTAAGGGAGGGTGGTGGTGAGGTGGTAGGATGGTGGTGGCGGGATGGTGGAGGTTATGGTAGTGGTGGGGTGTGGCCACACTTTGAAAGTCTAATTCTTCATTGATTTGGTGTCACAATTGTACTATGTTTGCAAGTTTTGTATAAACCATGCAACAATTTGGAACAATGTTCACAAGTTACAAATGTACTTTGTAAGCTCCGGATCATTTACCTTGAATCGCGTTGAAGTTCAGACCTGACCCACAAAGATCCATGAAAGTTGAACTTTCACAAGCAAAATGAACTACTAGTAATTACCCGAGTCTAAGAAGATCAAACTCATAACTTTGGCAACGTTATGGCGGTTCTATCTTCTAATCGTCGTACCCTTCTTAGAGACTTTTTCTTTTGGACTAGCTTTTGAGACGTTTCCACGAGGATATCCAGTTCTGATGGGTTCAACGTTATTTCTCCAATGAAAGCATTCAAATTAAAACCAATCTCATTACTTTTTGCATTATTGTAATTAGAGGAAGGCCAACTAATTTTTCTCCCTTGTCATTGACCTTATAATATGAGTTCTTCTCCAAGTTCTGAAACCATTTTATACCTTGTAATTAGGGGATTTCTGGTTTGGTTGCGGCTGGAAAACTTCTAATCCGTTATTCATCCGTCGGATGGGCGGATTGGAAAAAAATCAATCTGTATCCGTCCGCCGAATTGATGGATGCAGATTGAACGGATTGATGGATTGGCGGATGGATGCGAATCTGTTTGGCGATTTAATCTTTTACAAATTTTGAATATAATACAACAACTTGCCAACATTTTTTTTGGGATAACAATCCAACTCAACATAATCAAAAGATTATCAAGTAAATTGTTAAATACCAATAATAAATACATAAAAGAAAACCATGCATTATCAAAACTATTTTATTACTTTTTTTATTCAAAAATTATTTAATTTGATTTTTTTTAAAAATTAAAAAATTAAACCTTATATTTTTCACACAAAAATACTAAATATCAACTCTTACTATTTGATAAAAAGATTTCCAAATTGAAAACAAATTAAAAATATAACAGAATATCTAAACTCTTTATTAATTGAAAATATAAACAGAATATCTAAATAAATTGAAAACACAAAGTCTTAAAAATTACTAAGGGTGCTTGCTGTTTGGTTGCAGTCAAAGGAATCTCAAATCCACCATCTGTCCAAAACTAGCCGGATTGGAAAAAAATCAATCTGCAACTGTCCATTCGTCATCATACATCCGTCCAAAATGTGACGGATCGGTTTGGTTCGGTTAGTTTGGGCGGATCAGAATATCCGCTGCTCACCCTTGTAATATGGTTTCAAAAATAATTTTCCAAGTTTTTTTTTTTTGGTATGTTTTTTGGAAAGGAAAACTAATAATAATAATTGATGATACAATTCGTTCCAAGAGGAACCGGGTCGGACTAATCCACGCTCCTCAAGCCTATGTCCGAATGTCCAAGCCCACCGGAAGACCTGCACACGAGTTCAACGGGGAACGGAGAGTCCCCAGCGAACCCTCCGACGAGCAAGTTAGGAAGAGAGATGCAGTGTAGAGAGAGATTAGAGATAGAAAGCTTAACCTTCTTCTTGTCTTCAACGTCTACTTATATCCTTTGGTAATCATTTCGTTGTCCCTTCCGACCTATCACCTTGGCCAAAAGTCTATGCTGTAGCTTACCTTGTTCAGGGTGAAGGCGTGTTGTCCTGACAAAGAGGTGTTGTCGTAATAAATGCTGTGAGGGGCTGCATTAATGGCGATGTGTAGTGGCAATAACTTTGCAGATCTTTGTCTGCTGATGTGGCTTGTCCTTTACCTGCCATGTGCCTGAATATCATTGGTCCTTCATGCCATGTTGACTTCCAGCTATGCTGGGCCTTATCAGTTGGGTTATGTATTGGGCCCTAAGTGGTAGGCTTGGGTTGTTTGTAGTGGGTTATGGCCTTTATGGGCCTACCCACGTCAGCAGTCCCCCATTCCCAAGTGCAGCTTTAGTCCAACGAAGGGAATAATGAGGAACGACCGGTGGGATGAAGGTCAAGTGAAGGGAACGACCGACCAGAAGTGGCTGAGGGGAGGGACCGACCGTGAGGAGGCCCGACCGCGAAGGGTAGCAGAGTGGGGGAACCGACCATGAGGAGGGCCGACCGCGAAGGGTAAGGTGGCGGGATGCGGGGCTCGAGAGGTGGTGGGTCACGTGATGACTTGGAGTGGAAAAGACAGGGTAGGGGAAGGGGGCAGTGAATCATGTTCGTACACGTGGCAGCATCTCATGGTAGAGGAGGTTAGGCGTTGGACCAGAAGTGAAACGATGGGTCATAATGGGTGTTGAAAAGACAGTTTTGGCGGATGGCTGAAAATTTTCAATCTAGCGAAAATTAATTGCGACTCTTGGAATACAAGGAAACCTTGGGCTTTTGATATTATACGCTTTACCTACCTTTTTTCGAAAAAGCAAAACATTCTAAGTGTAAACTCTTTCATTGCTAACGATACCCCCCTGCAACACTTCGTTGATTTTCTTGCCCCCGCATCCAAAGCTATTCGCAGACATACAAGAGAGATGGCACAAGAAGAGGCAACCACCACAAGGGTTGATCCCCTAGGCGACGATGACGCAGTTGACTTGGTAGAGCAATACCGTACGGAGCGTAGGGAGAGGGAGGGAGCAAATCAAGCGGAGCAGGTTCGCCCCAAGAAAATAATTTTGGTAGTGAGGCCGATTAGTCAAGTGGAGCCGGATCATTGGCACACTAAGGCAGATAGGTCTGTACTGACCGTGGAGGAGTTGGAGGGGATAAGGGAGAAGTACCAAATTCCCTTGGAGATAGGGTTGAGGCTGCCTACTTCTACGGAGAGGGCGTCGGATGTACGGCCGGGCGAATTTAGTCTGTATGAGAAGGCATTGTGAGGAGGTTTGAGGTTTCCCCTGCCTGAAGTGGTGGTGAATGTGTTGAAGAAATTGGAAGTGGCGCCAGGGCAGTTGATGCTGAACGCCTAGAAGATACTGATAGCGGGTGCGAGTTCCTGGCAGCAAGGGATCGGAGGAATGACCATGACTGTAGACGAGTTCTTCTCGTGCTATAAGGCCTCTGGACAGTAGGAGACGTGGGTGACGCTGCAAGCAGTAGCAGGGCGAGGTCTGGTGGTGGGGCTGCCATCTTCGGTGAAGGGGTGGAGACCAAAATGGTTCTTCGTGACTGCGAACGTTGGGGTGGGGGTTCGCACTACGTGGAAAGTGCCAACCAGATCAGTGGAGCCCAAGCTGGACAAGGCGGTTGAGGAGCGAGTGAAAAGGGTGAGGGAATGGAGAGAAGAGAAAGGGTTGAGGTAGGATGAGCTGGTCCTGCCTTCAACATTGTTCGCCCTGAAATTGGGGTCGCAATCGTTGGGGGAGGACCCCGCAACGGAAGAGCTAGAAGTGCAGAGGATGACGGAGGAGGAGGAGGAGGAGAGAAGATTGTTTGCGCGAGTGGACAAGTACAAGGAGACCCAACTGGGGCCTACTCCGAAGCCGATCGCGAGAGAACGGATCCGACCGCGCCCCAAACCGTTGGGGGAAAAAGATTTGGACAGTTTTGAGCCGCGACCGTCTCCAGTTGATCCGGTGAAGGAACGGGCGAACAAGGAGGAGGAGGCTTTGAAGAAGAAGAAGAAGAGGAGAAGGGTTTCCACTGAGGTTGCTACGAATGCACCCGGTTTGAGCGTTGGGAGTGAGGAGGGACCAGTGCTTAAGAAAATGAAGGCGGGGATGGCGGAGGTCATCCCAGAAGTGGTGGAGGTCGCCTCGGAGGTCGTGAAGGTTGTCCCAATAGTGGTGGAGATTACCTCGGAGGTCACGGAGGTCGCCCCTGAAATTCAAGTAGAAGGTGGGGCAACTGGCCCTGAGCCAAGGGGAGAGAAACAGCCCCATGGGGGTTCTGCGCCCCAAGGAGGTGTGGTCAGGCCGAAGTATGCCATCTACCATGCGCCCACAGTTTCTGGGCGACTGGAGGGAGAAGAAGGCCTAGCCAGGACAACGGCAGATCTTCTTTTGGGGGCGGTGGACGAAGGAGCCGTGCGCTCTGCAGCCAGGTTCAATGAGGCTGAGCTGCTAAAGGGGTTATGCTCTGTCCAAATGGAGGCAACCATCCTAGCAAGGGCTCTGCTGAGAAAGGCGGTGGCTGCGAAGGCCAAGTTGGAGGAGGTGAAGGCTCAACTTGCAAATTTCAAGAAGGAGAGTGCAGGCTGGAAGAAGACTGCGCGAAGCGCCTGTACCAGGGGATGGAGGAGGCTCAGAAGGCGAAGAAAATGGAAGTGTCGGTGATTATGTAGCGCAATATTGCCACTCGAGCGCATGTTGAGCTGCTCGCAGCCCAGTTGGAGTTAGAAAACGAGCGTCGCAACGTAGTGTCGCTCGAGTTCCAGCTGGCTGGCAAACAGAAGAAGCTGGAAGATGCTAAAAAGAGCTACGCGATCGCCGTCGAGCGGTTTGAAGAGGCTATGACCAGCAATGAAGATCTGAGCACCTAGCAGATCAAAGAAAATGAGGAAGCAGACCTGAAGATTGGTGGGCTGCAGAAGGAGCTGGAAGATGAGCGTGCGAAGGCAATGGAGGAGAAGACGAGGTTGCAGAAGGAGTTGGAGGAAGAAAGAACCAAGGCAACCTCTGAGAGAGCAACGTACCCTGACTTATGCGTCGCAGCAGTTGATCAATTCAAGGGGTCTACTGAATTTTAGATGGCGATCGATGCCGCGGTCGCCAGCGACTTGGCAAGGGAGGTGTCTGGGGGGGCGAGCCCGTCGGGAACGACCGTTGGGGGCAGGATTGAAGCAGAAGTTATTGAGAGCTTCCAGCGGTCGGACTTCTACAAACACGAAATGGCTGAGTTCTGGGACAGTGGCTGGAAGATGTTCAAGCGGAAGGCAGAAGAACTGTTCCCAGACTTGGACCTTAGTGGTGTAAGGATTGATGAAGACGACATGGCTCAGACCCCCCTAGACGAGGGCGTTGAAGAAGAAGACCTTGCCTCAAGTGAGGAAGAGTGATGGGTGTGAGCAAAACCTGTACTTAAGAGTTTTAGGTATTTATTTTGTTTGGGTTTGCACAAGGTGTTTTTGTTTTTTGTTTTTTGTTTTTTGTTTTTTGTTTTTTTTTTTTTTGTGAATTGATGTAATGAACTTATGTACAAGTTTGTGAGTAAATAAAATTTGAGTTGTGTTTTCATTCTATTGTTTTTGCTTGTGCATCTGAAATGAATGGGAATGGTGACTTGAGGGTAAGGGAAACTCAACGCAAAGCCATGTTTAAAATGAAAGAAAAACTCAATGTAGAGTAAAGTTAAGGAAAGCCTCCATGCAAAGTGAAGTTTGACTTGTAATAAAAACTCAATGCAGAGTAAAGTTTTGGACTAGAATTTGGCTAAGTATGGCCAATATGCTTACGATCATGAAGTTGCAACGGTGGCTCAGTCTGGCTGAGGCTTTAAGTGACTCGGTCTGGCTGAGCTCTTCATGCTCAGTTTGGCTGAGGCTTTAAGTGACTCGGTCTGGCCGAGCTGTTCATGCTCAGTCTGGCTGAGGCTTTAAGCGACTCGGTCTGGCTGAGCTCTTCATGCTCAGTCTGGCTGAGGCTTTAAGTGACTCGGTCTGGTCGAGGCTTTTTGTTGCTCAGTCTGGTTGAGGCTTTTTGTTGCTTAGTTTGGCTGAGGCTTTTTGTTGCTCAGTCTGGCTGAGGCTGCAATCAAAGCGTTATTGGAACACCACAGAAATAATTGAGATACAAAATTGTTGTCATAGAAAGTGTAGCTCATTTGATCAGAGATTTACATCATGTGGGGGAAGAACAAGAACGTTCAAGTGTGTAAATTTACCAAAAAGAAAATACAATAACTGATCAATACAAAAGTAGGAATTTATTGAAAATAACGCTTCAAGTGTTCGGCATTCCACGGATGGGGGAGGTCACAACCTTGCATGTCCTGAAGTCGGTAAATGCCTGGACGTGGTCTGGCTTTCACAACAAAAGGTCCCTCCCACTTGGCTGCCAGTTTGCCCTCAGTAGGATTTTTGGTGGCAAGAGTTACTTCTCACAAAACAAGGTCCCCCATAGCGAACTCCCTTGGTCGGACTTTGCGGTTGTAGTGTGTTCTCATTTTCTGTTGGTATGAGGCCAGTCTGACAGCAGTAGTTTCTCTGAGCTCTTCGATTAGGTCTAGGTTTGCCCGACGGAGCTCTTTGGTTAGTTCTGGATTCGGATGTAAAACCCTTGGGGTAGGCAAACCGACTTCCACTAGGATGACCGCCTCAGCGCCGTATGTTAAGCGAAAAAGGGTCTCCCCAGTGGCAGTACGAGCGATACTGCGGTAAGCCCAGAGTATGTTCAGTAACTCCTCAGCCCAAAGTCCCTTAGCAGCTTCTAGCTTAGTTTTGATGATCTTCAGAAAAGAACGGTTGGTAACCTCAACTTGGCCATTGTCTTGGGGATGAACTGGAGAAGAGAAACATGGTTGAATCTGGAGGCCTGCACAGAATTTCCAGTACCTGGCATTGTCGAATTGTTTGCCATTATCGGAGACAATGGCTTAAGAGATGCCAAACCTGCATACGATCGACTACCAGATGAATTTGGTTGTGTTTCGCTCGGTAATGGTGACAAGGGGTTCTGCCTCTACCCACTTAGTGAAGTAATCAATGGCGACAATCGCGAACTTGGTCTGGCCTCAGCCAGTGGGCAGTGGACAAATTAAGTCGATCCCCCATTTGGCGAACGGATAGGGTGTAACAACCCTCACACTGTTTACCGATTAATGTCTGATTGATTACTGATTGAACTACTGAACTGACTGACTGGAAACTAGAACTGAATTGACTGAGTGTATATATGTTATTTTGCATTCTATCTGTTTGACTGTTTAATTATCTGTCCAGTTTTTATGTTTAAACTGTTAATTGAAGGCCTTATCGGCGGCCGAACCAAAAATTGATTGGTGTTTTAGGACCATCATAATTTATGTGATTTTATGGTGTATTTAATTAAAATGTGATTTGGTATGATTAAATTAGATTAAAATAAGTTAAATTGCATAGTTTGGCATATTTACCACTTTGCCATCTAGTGGGGCCTTTGTCTATTATTATCCTTGAGCCTTATACACTCAAACAAAACAACTCTTCAGCCATTTCTTTGCACAAAACCGATCTAGAGTGAGAGGGAGTGAGAGAATTGATGTGTTCTTGAAGAATTTGCTTGGACTTGTAGAAATTGTTAGAGAATTGCAACATTGAGCCTCCATACCTCTAACTCAAGAATTAAGGTAGAGTTCTTGCCCTCTTGCTTTTGATTTAAGTCACTCCTTGCATGTTTGAGAGGAACATTGAAGATTAGAGCCAAGATATGGCTTGTAATGTAGCTAGAATCATGCATGCATGTTTGTATTGATGAATTTTGGGTTGATTTCATGGCAAATTGTCACATGCATGTTCATAATTAAGCTTGAGTCCGTGTTTTCAACTTGTTTTGGAAAGAATGAGCTCATTAGAGCTTGTTTTGAAGCCTTGAATTGATTTAGAGTCTTGCATGTTATGGTTGAGTATTGTTCATGGAATTGGGTTTGAAAATGGATTTAATTGAAACACCTATGGGCCTTGATTTATCAAATTAATCTTTAAAACATGTAGTACTATGAGTTTTGAGGTGTTTTCTGGAAAATGGGTCCAAAGAAAACGATTTTGGTGCATCAAAGCTTGATTTTGAGCTTGGAACTCAAATCTGGAATTTCCAGATTTTAGTCGTCCGCTCGAGCGGGGGACGTGACGCTCGAGCAGGAAAATCGAGCTCACAGCATATTGCACTGTTCATTAGTCCGCTCGAGCGGAGGATTGTACGCTCGAGCGGAGGACTGGGTGACACGCTCGAGCGGGCATCGAACGGAGATTTCACCTATCCAGTACTTTTTGGTCCGCTCGAGCGGGGAAGTGGACGCTCGAGCGGGTACCTTTGTTGCATGTCCGCTCGAGCGGGGAAACCTGTGCTCGAACGGGACCCTGTTTCACTGAAATCTCTGAAAATGTTTTGTAAATACATCTTTGCATCCTCATTCCATCCTAGGCATTCTTAGGCCTAGTTTAAGACATGTTAATGAGGATATAGATGTAGAACACACCAAGGTAAATTTAGGGATTAAGTTGTTATCTTTCCCAACTGTGAAACTTAGTGTGTGTTCAATCTGTTAACTGTATAGGGTTGGCATCCCAAGGAGACGCTCTAGCTACTGTAGCCCAGAACTCTGTGAGTAACAATTGTGTAAAGATATGTTCAAATGATTATCTTCTGAACACTGAACTGAACTGTACTGTTTTCTGAACTGTTTACTGTCTACTGAATAAATGTATGTTCTATATTCTGAACTGTACTGTGGCATCCTTAGCACCTACAGTTTACTGTTACTGTTACAGAGATCTCTGTCGGTTCCCTCGTGGAACCACTACTGTTTACTGATTGATGGCCATCATTACTGTTCGATCTTTTAGACCTACTGTTACTGTTATGCTAATGGATGTACCACATATGACTGTTTACTGTACTGAACAACTGAAATACTGATTGAAATGAACTGTTTTTATTACTGTAAGGATATTCATTCTAAACCTCTTTACGCATTATGTTATTCACTGGGCTTTAGCTCACTGCTCATATATATATGTAGGTGTACAAGCACCGGATCAGAGCTAGAGGCGTCGGGGTAAACTCCAGTTTTGTCAAGCCAACCATTGTGCCTCACTGCGAGGTTCCGAGCCTGCCAAGCTAAGGCTTAGGGGTGTTTTAGTAATTCCCCCTTCCGTACTGTTTTGTAATATTGTATAGACTGTGTGTTTGCACCATACTGTACCGTAATAGGGATCAGGTCCCTATTTCACTGAATGATATGTATGTATAAGTATTGTTCTGTAAATATCTATGAAAAATCTTTTTGGCATACAGACTGTCTCTGCTTGTTGGACATTGTTTTATTACTGTAATGGCTTCCGCCATGCCCCTGTACTCTGTTTTACTGTGTTACTGTTAAGCAGGCCTTCGGTAATCTCGGATTACTGGCCGGTTACGGTGCTAAACCCATAGGGGCGAGTTTGGGCTGTGACAGAGTGGTATCAGAGCGATACTTAACCACGAGTTATACCGCACACACTTGTCCAACTGAGCTATAGGGTGTCCTAGAAAAGCAATTAGGACATTACATGAGCATGAAAAGTGTGTGGTTATGGCATGACTGGATACATGTTAATGTGATAAACTGTTTAAGTATGTAACTATATATGCTTATAATTGTTATAACTGCTTATAGCAAAATGGATAATGCAAATGAACCTGAATCCTCATCTACTGAGGCAAGAATGGCAAGAATGGAAAGAATGATGGAACTGATAATTGCCAGACTTGAGCAACAACAGAACCAACAGCCCCCACCTCCTCTTCCGGTACAGCCGGAACCAAATGTGAATGTTAATGATGGGGACATAATTGCTCTCACCCATAAGTTCAGCAAGATGAAACCGCCATCCTTCCAGGGAGGCCTTGAACCGTTGAAAGCTGAAGCTTGGGTACTTGAGACTGAAAAATTATTCGAAGTTTTTCCGTGCTCAGAAGCGAATAAAGTACTGTTAGCTACCTTCACCTTGCAAGAAGAGGCCAGAAGGTGGTGGATGCTGGTCCGTGACACCAACACTGTAGCGACTTGGGCTCAATTTAAGGAGTCCTTCTTTGAAAAGTATTTTTCCCAGTGTGTCAGGGACAGAAAAGTAATTGAATTTGAACAACTGAGACAGGGCACAATGTCCGTTGCCGAATACGAGACAAAGTTCACCGAGCTTGCTAGATATGCACCGCATATGGTGGACACCGACTACAAGAAGGCCAGAAAATTTGAAGGCGGCCTTAATGTTGCAATACTGGACAGAATAAGTGTTTTAAAGTTACCGACCTTTGTAGGTGTTCTTGACCGAGCTTTGATGGCCGAGTCGAACATCGAAGCAGTGAAACAATCTGAATCACCAGCGTCTGAATGGCGTGGTAAAAGGCAGGGTTTTAAGTTCAAGAAAGGCAAGAACAACCCGCTGAACAAAAAGCAAAATACAGGGTCAACGACTACTTCTAGTCAAGGAAACCGTTCTTTTCCGCCCTGTTCCGAATGTGGTAGGAACCATAAGGGCGTTTGTTACAAAATTTCAGGTGCTTGTTACAGGTGTGGCAAGGTGGGCCACATGGTTAAAGACTGCCCCTCTGCTCCATAGGCCAGTGGGAAAGCTGCACCAAGCGCAGCAGCATCAACTGTAGCACCAAAGCCTAACCCCAAAGCTACCGGGAAAGAGCCCATGAGGCAGGGCCGAGTGTTCGCCCTAGTACCGGGAGATGTGCAAAATACTGAAACCGTTGTGTCAGGTATCCTCTCTATTTGTGCTCAAAATGCATATGTACTGATTGATTCGGGGTCTACACATTCTTATGTGTCGCATGTTTTTTCACGGAAACTGAATAGACCCTTAGAACCCATGAATTATCTATTAGCTGTATCATCACCTATTGGGGGATCCATGACATGTGCATATATGTATCCTGCTTGTGAAATCATTGTTAGGGACATGCATCTGTTTATTGATTTACTGCCACTGAACATTGATCATTTTGATGTAATATTGGGGATGGATTGGTTACAAAAATATCATGCTACCATTGATTGTGTGTCCAAGCAAGTTGTCTTCCATCCACCTAGGTTACCCGAATTTGTGTTTAATGGGGTCGGAGTAGTACCTCCTTCGTATTTGATTTCTTCTGTGAAAGCTGTTAAATTGATTAGGAAAGGGTGTAAGGGATATCTGTGTTCTGTACTGACTGTATCTACTGATGAGAATGTTAAAACTGATGTGAACTGTATTCCCATAGTCAGAGAATTCCCAGATGTATTTCCAGATGATCTGCCAGGGAAATTGATTGACAGGGAGATCGAGTTCACCGTTGATGTGATTCCGGGAACGCAGCCAATATCAAAGGCTCCTTATCGAATGGCTCCGACTGAACTGAAAGAATTGAAAGTACAATTGCAAGAACTGTTAGACAAGAAGTTTATCAGGCCCAGTACTTCACCGTGGGGTGCACCGGTTTTGTTTGTAAAGAAGAAAGACGGCTCACTGAGACTGTGCATTGATTATCGTGAACTGAACAAGGTAACTGTGAAAAATAAATATCCATTACCGCGTATTGATGACTTATTTGATCAGTTACAGGGTGCTCAAGTGTTTTCCAAGATTGATCTCAGATCGGGGTACCATCAACTGAAAGTCAAACCTGAAGACATTGATAAAACTGCTTTTCGAACGAGGTATGGACATTACGAATTTTTAGTTATGCCTTTTGGAGTTACCAATGCACCCGCAGCATTTATGGACCTCATGAATAGAATTTTTAAACCGTACCTTGACGATTTTATCGTGGTATTCATTGATGACATATTGATTTACTCCAAAACTATAGAAGAACATGAACATCACCTAAGACTTGCCCTGCAGACCCTAAGAGAACAGAAACTGTATGCTAAACTGTCTAAATGTGAGTTTTGGCTTGACCATGTTATGTTTTTGGGTCATGTTGTTAGCAAAGATGGAATTTCTGTTGATCCGCAGAAAATTGAAGCTGTAGTGAACTGGCCTAGACCAACAAATGTGACAGAAGTCCGAAGCTTTCTGGGATTGGCTGGATATTACAGAAGATTTGTCAAGGATTTCTCCAAAATTGCCTTACCAATGACTTAACTGACACAGAAGGGGATATCATTTGACTGGACTGACCAAAGGGAATCAGAATTTCAAGAGTTGAAAACTCGACTTGTGACTGCACCTGTTCTTACCTTACCCTCAGGTACGGATGGTTATACTGTATTTAGTGATGCTTCTCATAAGGGTCTGGGATGTGTTTTAATGCAGAATGGGAGAGTTATTGCTTATGCTTCCCGACAACTGAGACCACATGAAAAGAACTACCCGACCCATAATCTGGAACTTGCTGCAGTAGTGTTTGTATTGAAAATTTGGCGTCACTATTTGTATGGGGCAACATGTGAAGTATACACCGACCACAAGAGTCTGAAATATTTCTTCACTCAGAAAGAACTGAACATAAGACAGCGGAGATGGCTAGAACTGATTAAAGATTATGACCTACAGATTTTGTACCATCCAGGAAAAGCCAACACCGTTGCTGATGCCTTAAGTCGGAAATCAATCGAAAACTTAGCTTGTTTGCTCACCGGATAGAAAGAATTGCTTCGTGACCTGGAAAAATCTAAAATTGAAATAGTTTTGAAAGAACAAGGTAGGACAATAGCTGCTATTTTTGCACAACCGGTACTAATTGAAGAAATTAAAGAGAAACAGCAACGAGATGACTTCTTGAAGAAGATCATCGAAGAAAGGGAATCTAAATCGAGACCGGGATTCAAATTTGAAAACAATGTACTGAAATTTCAAGAAAGACTGTGTGTACCGAATGACACTGAACTGAAAAGAAGAGTCCTGCAAGAGGGCCACAACTCAAGATTTTCTATCCACCCAGGGAATACGAAGATGTATCAAGATCTGAAACTGAACTTTGGGTGGCCGAGAATGAAGAAAGAAATAGCTGATTTTGTGTCAAAATGTCTTCATTGCCAACAAGTCAAAGCTGAACATCAGCGACCTGCAGGCCTACTGCAACCCTTGCCCATACCGGAGTGGAAATTGGAGCATATCACGATGGATTTTATCGTGGGATTGCCTCGCTCCAGAAAAGGTATAGATTCAATTTGGGTTATTGTTGATAGACTGACCAAATCTGCTCACTTCTTACCTGTCAAGACAATTTATAATGCCGATAAGTTGGCTGTAATTTATATTGATGAAATTGTTAGACTGCATGGAGTACCTGTATCCATTGTTTCTGACAGGGATTCGAAGTTTACATCGAGATTTTGGCAAAGCCTACAGACTGCATTGGGTACTGAATTGAGACTGAGTAGTGCCTACCATTCTCAAACAGATGGACAGTCAAAAAGGATCATCTAGACTCTGGAGGATTTATTGAGAATGTGAGTCCTTGATTTTCAGGGAAACTGGGAAAGCCATTTGCCATTGGCTGAATTTGCCTACAATAATAGCTTTCATTCAAGTATTGGTATGGCGCCTTTCGAGGCATTGTATGACAGGAAATGTAGATCTCCAATTTGCTGGGCAGAAGTTGGAGATGGGCCTTTGCTTGGGCCCGAGATTGTTTATGAGACAACCGAGAAAGTGAAATTGATACAACAGAGACTGAAAACTGCACAGAGTCGACAGAAAAGTTATGCAGATGTCAGAAGACGACACAGAGAGTATGAAGTGGGTGATCACGTCTTTGTGAAAGTGACACCGATGAAAGGCCAGACTCGTTTTGGAGTCAAGGGCAAGTTAGCGCCGAGGTATGTCGGACCGTATGAGATTATTGAGAAAATCAATCCGGTGGCGTATCAAGTTGCGCTTCCTCCCGAAATGTAGCATATGCATAACGTCTTCCACATTTCTATGTTGAGAGATTATCTCCGAGATCCATTCCATGTGATTGAGCCTACTCGGGTAGTGTTGAGTGATGACTACACTTACGAGGAACGGCCTATACAAATTGTGAACAGACGGATCAAGAAATTGAGGAACAAAGAGATCCCGTTAGTGAAAGTTGACTGGAAAAACCATGGTGGCGTGTATGCCACTTGGGAAAGGGAAGATGACATGGCTAAGAGATATCCTGAACTGTTTCCATTGAATCCTGTTTTCTTCCAAAACGAAGATAACTCGAGTTTAGAGGACTAAACTCTTTCTAAGGAGGGGAGACTGTAACAACCCTCACACTGTTTACCGATTAATGACTGATTGAACTACTGAACTGATTGACTGGAAACTGGAATTGAATTGACTGAGTGTATATATGTTATTTTGCATTCTATCTGTTTGACTGTTTAATTATCTGTCCAGTTTTTATGTTTAAACTGTTAATTGAAGGCCTTATCGGCGGCCGAACCAGAAATTGATTGGTGTTTTAGGACCATCATAATTTATGTGATTTTATGGTGTATTTAATTAAAATGTGATTTGGTATGATTAAATTAGATTAAAATAAGTTAAATTGCATAGTTTTGCATATTTACCACTTTGCCATCTAGTGGGGCCTTTGTCTATTATTATCCTTGAGCCTTATACACTCAAACAAAACAACTCTTCAGCCATTTCTTTGCACAAAACTGATCTAGAGTGAGAGGGAGTGAGAGAATTGATGTGTTCTTGAAGAATTTGCTTGGACTTGTAGAAATTGTTAGAGAATTGCAACATTGAGCCTCCATACCTCTAACTCAAGAATTAAGGTAGAGTTCTTGCCCTCTTGCTTTTGATTTAAGTCACTCCTTGCATGTTTGAGAGGAACATTGAAGATTAGAGCCAAGATATGGCTTGTAATGTTGTAATGTAGCTAGAATCATGCATGCATGTTTGTATTGATGAATTTTGGGTTGATTTCATGGCAAATTGTCACATGCATGTTCATAATTAAGCTTGAGTCTGTGTTTTCAACTTGTTTTGGAAAGAATGAGCTCATTAGAGCATGTTTTCAAGCCTTGAATTGATTTAGAGTCTTGCATGTTATGGTTGAGTATTGTTCATGGAATTGGGTTTGAAAATGGATTTAATTGAAACACCTATGGGCCTTGATTTATCAAATTAATCTTTAAAACATGTAGTACTATGAGTTTTGAGGTGTTTTCTGGAAAATGGGTCCAAAGAAAACGATTTTGGTGCATCAAAACTTGATTTTGAGCTTGGAACTCAAATATGGAATTTCTAGATTTTAGTCGTCCGCTCGAGCGGGGGACGTGACGCTTGAGCGGGAAAATCGAGCTCCCAGCATATTGCACTGTTCATTAGTCCGCTCGAGCGGAGGATTGTACGCTCGAGCGGAGGACTAGGTGACACGCTCGAGCGGGCATCGAGCGGAGATTGCACCTATCCAGTACTTTTTGGTCCGCTCGAGCGGGGAAGTGGACGCTCGAGCGGGTACCTTTGTTGCATGTCCGCTCGAGCGGGGAAACCTATGCTCGAGCGGGACCCTGTTTCACTGAAATCTCTGAAAATGTTTTGTAAATACATCTTTGCATCCTCATTCCATCCTAGGCATTCGTAGGCCTAGTTTAAGACATCTTAATGAGGATATAGATGTAGAACACACCAAGGTAAATTTAGGGATTAAGTTGTTATCTTTCCCAACTGTGAAACTTAGTGTGTGTTCAATCTGTTAACTGTATAAGGTTGGCATCCCGAGAAGACGCTCTAGCTACTGTAGCCCAGAACTCTGTGAGTAACAATTGTGTAAAGATATGTTCAAATGATTATCTTCTGAACACTGAACTGAACTGTACTGTTTTCTGAACTGTTTACTGTCTACTGAATGAATGTATGTCCTATATTCTGAACTGTACTGTGGCATCCTTAGCACCTACTATTTACTGTTACTGTTATAGAGATCTCTGTTGGTTCCCTCGTGGAACCACTACTATTTACTGATTGATGGCCATCATTACTGTTCGATCTTTTAGACCTACTGTTACTGTTATGCTAATGGATGTACCACATATAACTGTTTACTGTACTGAACAACTGAAATACTGATTGAAATGAACTGTTTTTATTACTGTAAGGATATTCATTCTAAACCTCTTTACGCATTATGTTATTCACTGGGCTTTAGCTCACTGCTCATATATATATGTAGGTGTACAAGCACCGGATCAGAGCTAGAGGCGTCGGGGTAAACTCCAGTTTTGTCAAGCCAACCATTGTGCCTCACTGCGAGGTTCCGAGCCTGCCAAGCTAAGGCTTAGGGGTGTTTTAGTAATTTCCCCTTCCGTACTATTTTGTAATATTGTATAGACTGTGTGTTTGCACCGTACTGTACTGTAATAAGGATTAGGTCCCTGTTTCACTGAATGATATGTATGTATAAGTACTGTTCTGTAAATATGTATGAAAAATCTTTTTGGCATACAAACTGTCACAGCTCGTTGGACATTGTTTTATTACTATAATGGCTTCTGCCATGCCCCTGTACTTTGTTTTACTGTGTTACTGTTAAGCAGGCCTTCGGTAATCTCGGATTACTGGCCGGTTACGATGCTAAACCCATAGGGGCGGGTTTGGGCTGTGACATAGGGACTACAAAGTGTGATCAACTCTGTAGGAGGAGCATGGGGGATATTGGCAAAACGTTGACACTTATCACATTTGAGCATGAAGTCAGTCGCATCTTGATTGAGAGTATGCTAGAAATAACCAGTGCGAAGTATGTTGTGAGCTAGGGACCTGCCGCCTGAATGATTACCGCAGATATCCTCATGGATTTCTCGCATCACATAGGTTGCTTGAGCCGGATTGAGGCATCGCAGATACGGGCGTGAAAAACCACGTTCGTACAAGACATCCCTGACGAGGATGTAATTGGACGACCGGACCCTGACTTTGGCGGCCTGCTGTTGGTCGTCTGGAAGTTCCCCTGTTGTCAAAAATAGAAAGATGTTCGACGCCCAAAGGATGGGCTCATTTTGGAGGAACTGTACTTCTTGCTAGTCGGGGGAAATGGCAGGGTGGGCTAGGTACTCGAGGCGGACACCATGGCTGAGGTCGGACTGGTCTGCAGAAGCCAATTGAGCCATCTCATCTACCTTGGAGTTTTTTGCCCGAGGAATGTGCTTGATGTGGAAGGTATTGAAGAGGCGAACAATGGGAAGTACAATATCCCTGTAAGCCCGCATTGTGTCCTCTTTTGCATCGAATTCCCCTATAATTTGTCCGATAATGAGCTGGGAGTCGCTGAACACCCGGATATAGTTGACACCAATATTCCTAGCTAGGCGGAGACCTACTATCAATGCCTCATATTCGGCCTCATTGTTGCTGGCACCGAACAAGAAACGGAGAGCACATTTGAAATAACCACCCTCAGGGGCGATGAGGATGAGACCAGCCCTACTGCCTTCTCTGCACGATGATCCATCGACGTTGAGAGTCCAAGAATGAGGGTCTTATGGCTCGGTAGGGGTTGGTGGGGGTGGAGGGGCCGTGGTTGGGGTAGGATTAGTGAACTCCATGATGAAATCGGCGACAGCCTACCCCTTAATTGCTGTTTGAGGTCAGTAGGAGATGTCAAACTGGCTGAGTTCCACTGACCATTGCATGAGTCTGCCGGAGAGTTTTGGTTACTACATTACCTTCTTCAAGGGTTGGTCGGTGAGAACCACTACGGAATGGGCTTGGAAGTAAAGACGGAGTCGTCTGGAGGCGGTGACCAAGGCCAATTTTTATAACTGTGGGTAATTCTGCTCGGTGCCCCTGACAGCCTGACTGATGTAGTAGACCGGCCGTTGGACAGAGCCGTCTTCCCTGATAAGAGCTGCACTAACTGCGGTGCTTGAAACGACTAAGTAGAGAAAGAGGGGTTCGCCCGTGATTACCTGAGAAAGGATGGGGGGTTGGCCATGCACTGCTTCAACTGCTGAAAGCCTCTTCAGATTCAGTAGTCCATTCAAAAGTTTGCCGAAGAACTTTGAAGAAGGGGAGGCACTTATCCGTTGCACGAGAAATGAAGCGGTTGAGAGCGGCGACTCGGCCAGTGAGTCTATGAACTTACTTAACCGTTCTGGGTGACTGCATTTCAATCAAGGCCTTGATCTTTTCAGGGTTAGCTTCAATGCCCCACTAACTGACCATGAAACCTAAGAACTTCCCAGATCCTACGCCAAAGGCGCACTTCTTCGGGTTGAGCTTCATTTGGTACTTTCGTAGGGTGGCGAAGATCTCTCGCAGGTCGGTCAGATGGTCGACGGAGAGTTTGCTCTTGACTAGCATGTCGTCGACATATCCTTCTATATTTCGACTGATCTGATGATGGAAAACAGCATTGACCAACCGTTGGTAGGTGGCCCCAGCATTTTTCAATCCAAATGGCATCACACGGTAATGGTAAGTACCTCGGTCGGTAATGAAGGAGGTGTGTTCCCGATCAGATGGGTGCATCAGAATTTGGTTGTATCCAGAGAAGGCATCCATGAAGCTGAGCATTTGATGACCGGTTGTGGCGTCGACCAGTAGATCTATGTGGGGAAGAGGATAGCTATCTTTGGGGCAAGCTCGGTTGAGGTCTGAGTAGTCGACACAGAGTCGCCATTTACCATTGTTCTTACGGACCAAGACCACATTTGATAACCATCTAAGGTAGTCCACGTTTTTGATGAATTGGGCCTCAAGGAGCTTGTCGACCTCTGTGGCAATGAGAGTATTGCGGTCCGGATGAAAGATGCGCTGCTTCTGGCGGTAGGGTCGGAAATGGGGTTCAATGCTGAGGCGATGGGTTATGAAGGAGGGGTCAATACCTGGCATGTCTAAGTGGGTCCATGCAAATACATCGTTGTGCTCGATCAAGAGGGCAGTAAGGTCGGCCCTTGCTTAGGGGATAGTTGGTTGCCGATTTTGGCAGTTTTCGTGGGTTGGTAGGGTCGATGGGAACCTCAACAAGCTCCTCCACAGGTTCCCCTCTGACCAGCTCGTCCTCATCTTGGACGTCCAGTCCTTCAATAATCGTAGCCTCCTTCAGCTTGACTTCTTTGAGTGAGGTGACATAACATTCCCTGGCCACGGTCTGCTCTTCCCTCACTGTCTCGACCCCCAGATCGGTGGAGAATTTAACGGCAAGGTGATAAGTTGATGTGATAGCTTGAAAAGCATTTAGGGTGGTGCGGCCAATGATGATGTTGTAGGCGGAGGGGCAGTCGACAACAAGGAAGGTGAGTAACTTTGTGGTCTGCCGTAGGTACTCGCCGATTGTGATAGGAAGGTCGATGGAGCCGATGGAGGTCACCCGGTCGCCAGTGAAACCGACCAGAGGGGTTTGGAGAGGAAACAAACTTTCCTCCCTAATCTTGAGCTGGCGAAAGCAGTTGAGGAAGATGATGTCTGAAGAACTGACGTTGTCGATGAGAACTCATCTGACCTTGTAGTTAGAGATGAGGGCGGAAATGACGAGAGGGTCATCATGAGGGTAACGGATGCTTGTGCAGTCAGTGTCCGTGAAGGTGATAGGCTCGGTCCACTGCTTGGGCTGTTTGGAGGGTCGGTCCAACGTGGCAACTGCTTTGTCAGAGCCCTGCCTGATTTTTCTGAGTTCTGCCCTCTGAGCCGAGCGAGATGGTCCCCCACAAGCAAGTCCACCTGAAATAACTCTGATTTCTCCAACAGGTTGGGGGGGATTTCCCTGTAGCTGAGGTTGCTGTGGAGGGCGATCATGGCCTTGGTTAGGTTGGGCTGGCTGCCGGAGAGGGGTGCGCCGGCGGTTGTGGCTGAGGGGCTCAGTTCTTTGCCTCTGCTGAGGGCGGGTGTCCGTGAACCAGCTAAGGCGTCCCTAACATATTAAGGTCTCGACTTGATCTTTGAGGTTAACGCAGTCATCGGT
The DNA here is from genome assembly GCA_022316695.1 of Camellia oleifera. Taxonomy (NCBI): domain Eukaryota; kingdom Viridiplantae; phylum Streptophyta; class Magnoliopsida; order Ericales; family Theaceae; genus Camellia; species Camellia oleifera. Next base: position 523,861 of record CM039306.1, on the reverse strand, counting down.
ATTATGGCCATGGTCCTGGTGAAAATGGCAATATTTGGACTGGTCTTTCCGATTGGAAGGGGTTCGTGATGGTTAGGGCTATTTGAGGGGATAGTCCCGCTGGATTTGATGGAGGACTTGTTCTATGAGGGAATTAAGGGGTGTGTACCGCTCGGACCGACCGGGCGGTCGGGCTAGTGCCGACCGGTCAGCTCGGGGGGGTAGGTCGGTATAGTGCGGGGTTTGGTGGTTGTACTGGGTGTGTCTGGTTTCTGAGTCTTTTATCTTTTCTCTGGGGGTCGGGTTTTTGGTTATTGGATCTTGTCGGGCAGCTAGGGAATCTTCAGCATTCATGTATTTTTGGGTTGTGGAGAGTAGGGCTGCCATGGAGGTTGGGGGGTTTTTAAAGAGGGAAAAAAGGAAGTCAGACGACCGTAGTCCGGCCATGAAAGTCGTAAGGATGACCTTATCATCGTTTTCCGCCACCTGCAAGGCTTCGGTGTTGAAACGGGTAACGAAACTGCGCAGGGACTCCCTCTTGGTCTGACGGATGTTGAGGAGTTGGGTTGCCGGACGGCGTTAGCGCTGGGCTCTAATAAAATGACTGAGGAAGGAGTCACTGAGGTGCTGGAAGGTGGAGATGGAGTCTACTGGTAATTGGCTAAACCACAGTCGACCTGACCCCTTCAGTGTCACGGGGAAAGCTCGACACATGATCTCGTCAGGGAATGCATGGAGGATCATGAGGGTTCTGTAGGTCTCCAGATGGTCGACTGGGTCCGTCGTACAATCAAAAGAGTCGATGGTGGGCATTTTGAACTTGGGGGGTAGGGGTTTGTCCCGGATGGAGGCAACAAATGGTGAGTTTGCTATGGTAGAGGGTTTATGCTGGATGTTCTGCATGACCCCTTGGAGTTGAAGCTTCACGGCTCGAAGTTCTGCATCCCAAAGAGGAATGCTGTCACCACTAGAGGGCAACGGGGGTTGGACGCTACTGGCTTCCCCTTTAGGGGTTGGTGCCAGGACCGATGGATGCGGGAGTCGGGGTGGTGGATTTATATTTGAAGGAGGGGGGGTTGCAAGCCTTCCAAGTTGGGTGGATAGGGCTGCGGGATAGTATGGCTCGGGGCTTGTTCTTGGTTGGGTGGAATATCTGGAGGTGGTGGAGGAGGCATAGGAAGGTTTCTATGGAGTAGAGTATTTATCAGGGCTTGGTTTTGCTCGGCCATGCGGTTAATGCTGTCGGTAAGCTCGATGAAATACTGTGGTGGGTTGTTTAGATTGGGGGGGTCAGCTTGGTGGTCGGCAGTATTATGGTGAGAAGCCATGGATCTAGTCGTGACTATACACTTTGATGGGTAGCAGGAAAGGGTTATTGGGACAGGGTCTCCGACGACAATGAGCACAACTGGCGCGCGGAGCAAAACGGTTCCCACAGACGGTGCCAATGATGATACAGTTTGTTCCATGAGGAACCGGGTCGGACTAATCCACGCTCCTCAAGCCTATGTCCAAATGTCCAAGCCCACCGGAAGACCTGCACACGAGTTCAACGAGGAACGGGGAGTCTCCCAGCGAACCCTCCGACGAGCAAGTTAGAAAGAGAGATGCAGTGTGGAGAGAGATTAGAGATAGAAAACTTAACCTTTTTCTTGTCTTCAACGTCTACTTATATCATTTGGTAATCATTTCGTTGTCCCTTCCGACCTGTCACATTGGCCAAAAGTCTATGCTGTAACTTACCTTGTTCAGGGTGAAGACGTGCTGTCCCGACGGAGAGGTGTTGTCGTAATAAATGCTGTGAGGGGCTGCATTAATGGTGATGTGCAGTGGTAATAATTTTGCAGATCTTTGTCTGCTGATGTGGCTTGCCCTTTATCTGCCACGTGCCTGAATATCATTGGTCCTTCATGCCATGTTGACTTCCAGCTGTGCTGGGCCTTATCAGTTGGGTTATGTATTGGGCCCTAAGTAGTAGGCTTGGGTTGTTTGTAGTGGGTTATGGCCTTTATGGGCCTACCCACGTCAATAATAAATAAATAAATAAATAAATAAATAAAAACCAAACTGTTACCAAATTTGAATTCTTAATTAAATTTATAAAATTTATGTTTCTTATTGACATTACGAACAAAAATTATAGAGCCGTCAATTTAGTGGCTTTGGGTTTGGAACACCTTGTTTGATGACCAAACGTCGCCGATCGTTAGCCAGTTGACTTACGACCTCCCTAGCCACTTCCATTATTTCCGGTGACACTCCAATGCCTATTTCTGACCATTATTATTATCGGTCACTTTAATCTTTGTCAATACTTAAACCATGTTTATTTATTTTCTTTCAAAACATGTGTACACAAATAATTTTCTATTATTTATATAAAAACGCATTTCTAATTTTTTTATACCAAAAAAACAAGAAATTAATTGGTTGGTATAGAGAACCATGCTCATATCTTTACCGTGCAATAATTATTTTGCTTTTACTTTTGTTTTTGGCTTATATATATATATATATATATTATCAAAATAAAGATGCTGCATGGATATCACAGCATCCGAGCTTAATTTCAAGTTAACCATTTAACTATTAAGGGTTAGTTTGGCATGTATTAAATAAGTTAAAAAGTCAAAAAGTTACTATCTTATTTAAGTCACATCATCTTATTTAAATCATATCACACATCACATCAAACTCAATCCAAACCTAACCCAAACCCACCAATAAATTAAAAAGTGTACTTTTTAAAAATATTTCAAACCAATCCTAAATTTAATTCAATTCATAAAAGGAGATTGTCCACTGAGACAACCAATCCTTAATTTCAAATCAACCATTTAATGACTAAATTTAATTTAAGGGTAAACTATCAATAGGTCCTACTTTGGAGACTTATTATTCAATAGGTCCTACTTTGAAGACTTATTACCCATTAAGTCCTATTGATAAATTTATTAAGTGATAAAGATAAATTTATCAGTCTTTTATTTTTATGAATAAATTTATAGTGATAAATTTATCAGTCTCTTTGTTTTTATAAATAAATTTTTAGTGATAAATTTATCACTATTTTATTTTTATAGTGTTAAATTTATTAGTTAGGACCTGTAAATAAATAAGTCTAATTAATAGAACTAATTAATAAATACCCCTTAATTTAATTCATAAAAAAGAGATTCACCGCTGAGAAAACCAATAAAGTTCAGCATTTGCTTTTGGTTTTAAAATAAGCTTTGATGAAGCCTCTAGGAAATTTGACCCCACGGTTGACACTTTTGCTCACGCCAAAGTCTTTCGTCTCTCTCTCCACTCCCATTATAGAGACCATCTTCCCTTTCCTCTTCACTTCACCTTCTGCCTTTGACACACACACACACACTCTCTCTCTGTCTCTCTTCTAAGTTTCTTTCAGTTCCTAAATGGAATTACATTGAATTTGGGCAAGGAATTGTTTTTATCTATTCATCTCTGTACCTTTGCCGTTGTTTTTCTTTCTTTCTTTCTTTTTTAAAGTATTTCTCTCTCCTTTCTCTCTCTCATAAATTCAGAACCATTGTCTCCGATTACGATATCTTATTTATTAGTAAATATTCCCAGTTAATTTGTTCTCATATTCATTTATTCCGATTTGGATTGCATGATTTGGAGGGAAATGAAAATGATTAAATAGGAAATTTTCAGTCTTAACCACTGTTTTCCCCTTATGATCCAAAACTTCCCCTTGGGTAATGGAACTTTGGTTTTGTCCGAGCGCCTTGGCGGTAGTGACAATGGAAACAATTTCAACACGGTAAGTAGTATTTACTGTGCTAAAGTAACATGTGTTTTGACAAGGAAGTATTTTTTTCCTTTTTTTTGTTATTTTTTGCTTCAATTCTTTAATCTAACTTGAAGTTACAGAATAAATAATTTTGTTGTGCATAATGTAATGTTTATCTTTACATTAATTTCTCTTAATGTATTTGTGTCAAATTAACTACTAGTTTACTTCATTTAATTTGTGATAAATAAACTTCTATTGTATTGAGTAATTTTTATCAAATAGTCAACTAATCAAATTTGTAATATAAAATAGCACACCGCTATTTGTGAGTCAAATTGGACACATGAAATAGTATTGTGCTATTTTGGGACAGGCTTAGGGTGTGAAGGGCTGGGTGGCGGTGGACTGGGGTGGTGAAGGGGCTGGGTGGCGATGGTGGTCAGTTGGTGATGGTAGTAATGGCTGGTTAGGGTTTGGGTGAGGTAGGACATAAGGGTATTTTGGGCATTTGATTGAAGGACACAATTGAAATAACTAAAAGCTCAAAAAATTGGGAAATTCTATTTCCACACACTACTTCCTCTTTTTCCACATCTTTTCTCAATACACACACTAAATAAATTTAAATTATCAATTTTCACTCAATACACATCCTACCATACCAAAAATACCCTTATCATCATCATCCTCCTCCAAACCCTAACCCTAACCCTAACAAACAACCACTACTGAATGAGTATTGCCCAAGAGATGATTCCTATCACATATTGTATTTTACACACCTAACACATGTATTTATTATTGTCTCGTTTATGTAATGATTCTGTATATTAGTTCTCATGACGGTATATTTATCATTGACAAATTTATAGTATGATAATGTCTCCAATAGACTTCTAATTACTTCAACACACGCACAAAAAACCAAGGATGGGGACTAGTTTATGAAAGTTCCCACAGATGGTTTAGTCACATGATCATAGAAAACTTGAGTGGTGAAAACAGACACGACGTTCTAAACTTGTATAGACCAAGTTACAGACTTGCAAAAAAAGAAGTTTGATGACAGTTGAAGCTTACAACCTTGCTAAGTGAAGGTGGTGTTTGAGTGAGGAGATGCATACGTATATGTGGTTTCATGTATATAAGCAATTCATGTGTAGCATAGTAATACTTTTTCTTAAAAAGATAAGAAATTTTGTCACCTAAAGTTTGGTTTGAGTGGGCTGTATAACCAATCAATAATATTACATTCTAAACATCAAGGGATTGCTGCCATGGATGGTGATGGTAGAAACTGATGGTTTGAGAGAGTTAGAATTAGGGTTTTGGAAAAGGGATATTTTGGTAATTTAATTTCAAGACAAAAATGTAATAAAAAGAAAAATCATTAAGTGTGTAGAAAGAGAGGAAGTAGTGTGTGGAAATAGAATTACCCCTAGTTCACACCATTTTTTGGGCAATTCTATTTCTACACACCATTTACTCTTAGTGCACATCCTTCTCAGTTCACACACTAAAATAATTATTATTTGCTCACTCCACATACAAGCACACACTATTATTCCAAATATATCCTTTCATAATGAAAAAATCAAAATGTACACATCCACTTGTTACACACTCACTCAGTTATAGAGATATCCCTTCGTATGATAAACCCTATCAAACCTCCATTGTTGCTTCATTCCATACAAAATCACAAACCTTAGAGAATGAAGATCCATTGTTGAGATTCATGTTAAAGATATATTATTATTGGGAAGGAGTATAAACTGTATTCAATTTTCGTTTGTGAGGCACAACACCTCTTTGTGTGGCTGATGGTATTGTTAAGAGGTGATGAATGTCCCCATGTCTAGTACCTGTTTTTTACTTCACCAAAGAAATTCTACAATGTTGACAAAACAAAATAAATAAATAAAAACTCTTGTTTTTATTGTCAATTTTATGAATAATTCCTGGTAGCTCGAATATTTGGCTCGATTTTTGGCTCGAATCTGTAAAACGACGTCGTTTTACATTTTTTTTTTCTTCCCTTTCTTTTTCTGCCTTTTCTTTCCTTCTTTTCTTCTTTTCTTCTTCGTCTTCTTCGTTGAAACCAAGAACAAAGGGGAAGAGGAGAGAGGGAGCTACGCCGCCTCCGCCCACCATCCTCATCGCGAGGAGCTCGTCGCCTCCGCCGCCTCCGCCCGCCGTCCCCGTCGCAGCACGCCGCCGATCGTCGCAGAAGCTCCGATCGTCGCAGCACGCCGCAGCTCTGCCTCTAGCCCCGACTCCTCCTCCAGCCATTTTTATGGCCCCCTCCCCTCCCCTCCTCCTTCCTCCTCCCTCCTCCTCCTCCTCCTCCTCTTCCTCCTCCGATTCCGACGAATTTGAGCCAAATTCGAGCTACGAATCATCGTTGCAATTTTATTGTGAAGAATGATTTCTATATTAAAATCTGAATTTTTATCTTTCAAATCCTCCATAACAATGACAAATGATTCAAATACTAAACTAATGAGAGGTTTGGGTGACAATGGACTTGGAAGATGAAGACTTTTAGAAGATGTGGATTTTGAAAGGTTGAGTAAAAAATAATGGAGAATAACACTAGGGTTTAGTGTGTTTAATTTTACACTTCTAATGCATGTGTAGTGAGAGTTTTTTAATTGCAAAGATCTGTACTGAGAAAATTTAAATTTGAAGTTAGAGTAAATGGTGTGTAGAAATAGAATCACCCTGTGAACTAGGAGAATGCATGGTGTGCAAATAGAATCTCCCATGAGAAGAAAGAGTCTCACTCCCTAACCACAATCCATAGGGTATTTATACACAATCTACAAACTATCCTAGTTGTCATAACAAACGAAAACCACCTGTCTACTTAGCTCATCGCTCTATCCACTATTAACCACATTGCAGCTGATATGCTGACGCCTCTGCTACATTTGGTTATCATATTAGTGACTATAGTCTATATGAATACCCACTCTTAAAGTTTCTTTCATCTTTGAAACCTGCTCATTTCAGTATATTCACCGTCTTGTCTGCTAGATTTTTTGTTTGTAATTCTGTTACTGACTACTGTTAGCAAAGACTATTTTTCCTGTCAGCTGAACTTTGATCGTTTTTGTGCTTATAAACACAAACAGGTTAGACTCAATTATCCAGATGAGTTTCTAACATCAATAAGTGGTAGTTATCACACTAAACATGGTTACTACGGTGTGGAGGATCATGTAATGACTTCTATCACATTTGGTACCAACCAAGGCAGCCATGGACCGTTTGGAGAACCAGGTGAATATGACACAAAATTCAACTTTCAAATGGGGCAGGACCGGCCGTTTGGTGGATTTCATGGAAGTACTAAGGATGGGTTACTTGAATCTATTGGGGTTTATGTCAAGCCATTAGAAACTCTAAGCAACCTTAAATGTGCTGAAGACTCTGAGTTGGCTATAATCTGATCAGACTAAGATGAAGAGTACTATGAACTCCAGTGTAATTTAGCCACCTGCAATAACAAGAACAATGAGAATTTGCTGGCTGGGGTGTTCAGCTAAGTCGCAAGCTATCTCCTAAAATAATAGTATGAATGTGTATTGTATTTTTCATGCCTGTACTTTTGAGAGTGAAATATTGTTTGTATTATGTTAGAGAAATGTTCAACTACTTGAACATGCTGCTCCTCTGGAGTCTTTGACTGGTTCCACCCTCTGCTCATATCCTGACAATCCGAACACCTAATTGACCGGATGTCTAGCCACGTGTTTATCAAGACCAAGCAGCTAGGCCGAGTAAAGAGCATTGATAGAGACCCCCTCCAATCACCACCCCCACCACCCCCACACACACGTGGCGGGTGGTGATTGGAGGAGAAGGAAAAGAAAAAAAAATAGAAAAGAAAAATTGGCCAATAGAAGGGAAAGGGGGTCAAAGAGGGTGGGAGGGAAAGGGGGTCTCAAACATTTTTGGCCGAGTAAATTGTGCTTTTCTTTTTGTTTAGTTTGTTTGCACATGTATGCTAGCTTTGTGGAACTCTCTTGTTTTTTTTTACGGCTTGTACTCGAATTTCATGTTGTTTTAAGTTGAAAGGAATGCTTTTGATTTATGATTTATTAGGAAAAAACAGAGTAGAATGTTACTTTTAGTGGATTAAAGAAAAACACATGCAGGTGTGTGTGCTAATTTGCATGCCAAGAACAATCATTTATTTCTGCATTTTTAGTAATGTTACTCCGTTTGGTTATCAGCCCTTAGATTTTTATTTTTTTTAAAAATCATTTGATAATGTAGTCAGTTTTTTGTTTACATAAAATAGGAAACAAAAATTTGTTTTATCAAAATAGTGCCTACTAATAATGCCTGAATTTTTGTTTTTTTCAAAATGTGAAGTGTTAACAAACAATTAGGTGGATTTCATAACACTGAGGATGGTTAACAAGGTAATGGCCTTCATAAACAATTCTGCAACTCCTTCATGACAGATACTGTTTCTGTTTGTACATATGGACACGGGATGCTCTGTCTCCAAACATATGTCCTTTCTACAAAAATTAGTACAGTGATGAGTTGTGGAGAAGAGAGCTCAAACACACTTTTTGTGAATCGGTTTCTGTTTTGCAATTCTTAAATAACAAAGAGATATATGAATTGAAAGCAAGAAAAACCTTACAATTTTAAAAAAATTAATTACATATCTCACTGTTCATGGAAGAATGCTCACAAACTGTATTCTTTCAAAAATACATTCAGAACTATAAGCCAAGCTTTGAAATTCTAATTCTTCCTTGATGGTGTCAATTTGATACAGTTTTGAGAGGATATTTCTACAATTTTTGTATAAAACCCTGCAACTACTTGGCGCAATGTTCATACGGTTACAAATGTACTCTGCAGTTCCGGATCATTTACCTTGAATCATGTTTTAACGAAGGTGGAACATTCACAAGCAAAATGAACTATTTTGGAGTAATTACCTGAGCCTAAGATGATCAAACTCATAACTTTGGCAATGTCGTGGTAGTTCGATCTTCTAACCGCCATACCCTTCTCAGAGACCTAGTTTTCTTTTGAACTGGATTTTGAGATGTTCTTTCCAAGAGAATATCAAGTTTGGATGGGTCCAGCGATAGCCTTTCAAGAATGAAAGCATCCAAATCAAAACTGCTTTCAGTACTTTCTGCATTATTGTAATCAGAGGAAGGGCTGGCTGATTCTTCTCGCTTGTCATTAGCTCCAGCTATGTCTCTGGTAGTATCATTTACCTGGTAATATGAGTTTGGGTCCAAGTTCAGGAACCGCTTTATGCTATTAAATGCTGGGTCGATAATGTCTAAGAGCCCCATAACCCACGAAGCATCATCGACAATTTCAGTACGCTGTTCCACACAACAATCAGGTCTTAGCCTCAATGTTAATTAGACAAGATCAAAGGAAAAAATTTCGTTTATTTTCCATCAAGACAATCAAAATGTTTCGTTTCCTAAGAAACTGGAACGAAATATTAGAATACTGAAATTCCAATATTTCCACTGAAATTTTAAGAAACATACCGAAACAATGAGTTGTTTTGAGAATAATATATTAACATTTATATAGATTTTAGTTTTAGTTTTCCATACATTTTCAAAATTTTATCCCATTTTCCAAATGTTTTCAAAATGTTTTTGAAACGTTTCCGTTTCCAAGCTAACCGATACAACATATTGAAACAAAAATTTTGATCCTTGGACAAAACACCTACATCACGTTAATGCATCTTTCACCAAGATCTCCTTTCCAAATTCATCAGATATCATTTATACAAATGATCCTACAATCTATCTACTGAATTCAAATAGAACATGACTTGAGAGAAGCATAAATTTGGATGACATGGGTATTTTGTATGGTCAATTCTTGATATCGAAGAGTTTATTATAGGCAATTGAATGCAGTGGGTCATGGAAAATACCTGCTGGAAATAAAGATTACGAATCTCCTCAGCACGCACAGAATTTCCTTGATCCTCCTCAAAAGATGCCCATGTCATCCATGTAACATAGCTTTGAGAATTTATGTTTAGAGAAGATCTAAATAGTCTCCGGGCAGCTGATAGGTTGCCAACTCTCTGCTCTAAAACTCCCCAAGCCTGCAAAATATGTATGCATATAGCATAAATGATAGCATGTAAGGTAGTCTATATGTACTACATGACATGCATGAAGCAACAAGAAACTACTCATGATCACCTCATTTATAGTGTATGTACCTGAAGGCATCGGGCAGCACTTTCGGTGGTTGAATTGATTGATAATGCTTTTTGGTAGAGTTCCCTGGCTGTGGATATGTTTCCTTCTTTCCACTCCATCCACCCCCAAGCCTAAATCATCCGGAGAAAAAAATAAATCAGCTTCTGGTGGGCCTGCACAAGGGTGGATGCGAACTCTCTCATGCCGTACAGGCATAGAACGCTCCAGGCACAATAGATGAAGGCAGGGAAAACCGCAAACAGAATACAAGTTGGATGATCAAAACCAAAAGATAAAAATTGTGAACTATTGTGTTCCCCACCAAAGACAATCTTTCCAAGATTATCAGGAAGAAAATATCCGTTAGTCTGCAACCCCAGTTTCATGGATTCTCAAGCATAATGAAATATAAGTACAAAATCTAGATCTAATCCAAGTAAGCCACAAAACAAAATTCACCCTAGATCAAGAATTACTTGGTTTTTCCTGGGAAAAAGGAACCCAGTCAGTCATCCAAAGTCAGTCGCTGAAGTCCCACTTTAACTTCTACAAATTTGGACTTGGAATTAATCAAGAAGTCCACAAAGCTGAGTTCAAGGGTTGGGGCTTAATCATATGAAGGTCTAAATAGCTGGAAGCACCCCAAAAATGGGATTTTTGGTATCGTGAAGCATTATCCTCCTATTTCTTTTCACAGACTTGGGTTGCAAAAGTGGTTAATCATGTGGAAAGTCTCAAACTGTTGCACAATAAAATTAGGATTAGCACTCGGAATAAATTACTTACAATCCATACAGGTTGGTGCCTTGGGTCCAGTTCAGATGCTCTCTAGAACAGCACTCGGGCATAATTTGCAGTTGAGTATTTGTATTCCAATAATGCAAGAGACTGAAGAAGAACAGGATCCCTAGGATTCACTGCATGACCTATCTTTAGAAGTTTCCTTCCAGAATCAATATTCCCCCGATTACCTTCAAAGACTCCCCATACATGCCAGGCAAACCTATTCTTTGGACTGGCTTGGACTGCTTTCTGTAATTTAGAAGAGAGGAAGGTTTTACACATCTGATGACAAAAAGCAAAGCAGTAACATTCGGGAAAGTTACAAAAGAAATAAAATGAAAATTAAGCTAGTAGTCCCCGCACTTTGCCCTCTGTGTCATTTTGGTCGTTGCAGTTTCAATTGGTTCGATTTTGACCTTGAATTTTTAATTTTGGTCCAATTGATATCAAACGTTTTATGGTACAAAGGGCAAAGTGAAGGGATCACAGGTATAATTTGTCCAATAAAATAATACAGATTAACAAGTAAGGGAATAGGAAAAGAGAGCATGGTTAAGCGCTTCTGAAGAAGTCTAAAGGAAATGACACCAAGCAGTGGCGCAGCCAGGAATTCAGTGGAGAGGGGGCACAAATGAATGACGACATTAATTTTTTTTTTATAATAAACATCAATGAGATATTACTAAAATTAAATATTAAGAATTCATTTGGATAAATGTGAATTTCAAATTAAAGGATTTGAGATTAAATTTTATACAAATATTCGGGAGTAACTATTTTATAGGTGGATTGAAAATTTAAAAAAGAAGATAAGTTGAGATAAAAATGATATACTTTAGTAGAGAAATTTTATAAAACATACTTCAATAAAGTGTCTATCATATGTCGCAATTATGATCTTTGTGGTCTTTAATTATAACACATTATAGTGTTAGATATAATTTAGTTATAACTTCTTGTGATTGTTATTTTGGTTATGACTATATATCAAGTAATAGTTAGTTATGACTCATTCTGATATTAATTATGACCTATTGTATTTTATTTTATTTTATTTATTTATTTTTATTTTTTTTTATAATTAAAGATGTGTTGCTTGATTATAATTTATATAGTGGTCATTTTAGTTATGAATGGAAAGAAACACATGGAGGATAAACTCCACATGTCAAATGTAACTAACAATCCAATAAATTTCATATCTTCATTGAAATTAATTATGTTTGCATGTCAATAGTGATAGACATCACCGTTACATCGAAATTTTCATAAATAATAATATGACTTATCATAGTCTCTTTATTTTGAATCAAAATAATCATTATTATTCTCATGATTTTAAAATGTCATTGACATTTCACTTTAAATAATATTTTTATAAATTTTTTTATTTAAAATATTTTCTTTATGTTAAAAAAAAAAAGTTTCCAAAATCCAGGGGGGGCACGTGACTCCCTTGGGCCTAAGGTGCCTCCGCCATTGACACCAAGGGAACCCATAATTAAGGCAACAAAAACATAACCTCAAAAAGTTGCTGAGCAGTGCCGTTGTTTTCCTGTTGCATCTCTAATTGTGCCCATGCCTGTACCAGAAAAAGTAGAGGGATACAAGAAAACAAACTTCAATGAACCCTGCAACATGAAACAGAAAATCATCCTCACAACAACAAAACGTTGCCTTAAGAAGAACACTTACAAGCCAGCTTGCACAGCTTTTGGGATTAGATTTGGTGGCCTGCTTGAATAAATACCTCGCCTGCTCATAACGGGTTGCTTTAACCTCGAGCAATGCAAGTGTCTGGTATATGTACTCGTTTCCACCACAATATTTGAGACCTTTACCAAGGAGATTTCTTGCCTTCTTTATATTTCCTTGTTTTAGCTCCAAAACTGCCCATCCATGCCAGGCTGCAATATGTCTCCTATCAGCTACAGTGGCAGCATCAAATAATTCTCTAGCTCTCCTTACATTTCCGATCTTATTTTCCAGAACAGCCCAACACTGTTTTCAAAAGAATGAGTCCATGTAAACTTCTAATGCAAAAAATATGGATAATAATAAATAATAATAATGAAAGGATAAGGAGGCAACAGTCACATTAACTCTACTTATCTGACCGAAAACCAAACATGTGTAATTGACTTAATAGAGTTTGCTTAAATCTAAGTTAAAATGACAAATAAAAATCTAATAATTTCTCCATATCCAGGAACACAAATTCCCATTGTCATATGCTAGGACAAACAAACTCGACTGCTATAAGGAAATTGGATTTTAGACAATGTTTAACTAATGAGTTAGCATATTCTCGAGTTATTTGTAAAACATGGTGGATATTGTTAAACGGAGCAAGCGGCTTGTGAGCTAAAGGTTATTTTAGCTTTGAACCCACAGTAAAGAAGCTTACCAATTTAATCTACTGTAGTTTAAATCAAGTTTATTAGTTAAACCAAACATGTTTGACTCCAAAACACATAATTCAACAAAGCCTTAACTTTAATCAGCTAGTCTAATCAAGAAAAAATTGTACAAATTGATCTAACTAGGGGGGCATGTTAAACATTGTCTGATTGCATAATTGGAAAGATAAGTTCCTCAACAATGCATGCCACAAAAGAGGTGGGGAAAATTATTGAGCCGCAAAAATGAAAACATTTCAACAATGCAAATTCAAGTAAAGGATATCTTAGAAGGAGAACATCATACGCACCTGCCAAATGTAGGCATTTTCACCTTGTGTTGCTTGGCAGCCTTTCTCATACACAGCTCTGGCTTCAGCTGTCTTTGATTGCTTGCTTAAAATCTTCCCCAGTGCCACATATGGTCTCCCATCTTCAGGCCAAGTATTAATACACTTCACACATTACCAAATCACACAAAATATACAACATTCATTATTATGTTTTTGGTGCATTAAATATAAAGGAATCAAGTTAATATGTCACACAATGAAAGTGTGGGATGAGTGATGGAACGTCAACTGCGAGAGATAATATAGGTGTCAAAGAATCAATTTGAGTTTATGCCTGGTAGGTCAACAATGAAAGTGATCTATTTTTTGAGGAGAATAATAGAAAAGTGTAGAGAAAAGAAAAAAGACATTCATATGGTTTTTATCAATAGAGTGTCTCGGTATATAATCTGGTGGGTGTTAGAGAAGAAAGGGATGACAAAAGGTTATATTAATGTGATTAGAGATATATATATATATATGAATGTGTGGTGACCACTATTAGATCGCCTGCTAGAGCGACGAGTGATTTTTCAATTACTGTAGGGTTACACCAAGGATCAACCTTAAGTCCTTATCTTTTCGCTTCAGTTATGGATGAATTGACAAGCAATCACTACAAGAAAAAAGGTCTATGGTGACGAAAACGCGTGACGAAAAAATATTTCGTCTCCAAATATGCATGTTTTAGTGATGAAAATAAGATTTCGTCTCCAATTGTACTATTTTTAGAGACGAAAATCAAATTTCGTCACCAAATACTTAAAATCAAACAAAACAATAGGTGACGAAAATTTTATTCGTCTCTAAATTTTATTTTTCGTCACAAAACAATTTTCCGCCCTTGAAAAATTTGGCGGAGGATTAGGTGCCATTTTGGAGACGAAATTTTTCGTCACCATTGTAAAAAATTTTAGAGAGGAAATAATTTCGTCTCCAAATGTATTATTTTTAGAGAGGAAAACCAAATTTCGTCTCCAAATACTTAAAATCAATAAAAAACAAAATTGAACCATAGATATCTCTCTCTGTCACTCCCTCACCCATATATCTCCGTCACACCGTTCGTTCATCTTTATCGCATCGGTCAACCCGCACATCATCAGCCGGCTCTCTCTCTCTCTCTCTCTCTCTCGCGCGCACGCCCTATTTTCGCCTCACTCTCTCTCCCCTACCCTCTTCTCGCTTTTCTGAGCTCCCTCTTCCCTCTTCTCACTTTTCCAACCTCCGAGTGGCGTCAAAATTTTATAACTTTTGGTGAGAAAAAAATTTGTCATTAATTATAAAATTATTATTGAGGAATATATTTTTGTCACCATTAATTTTACATTTTAAAAAAAAAACTTGATTTTAAATATTTTAAGATTATTTGGTGAGAAATATATTTCCGTTATTAATAATTTTTAATATTTTGAGACCTTTTAGTGAGGAAATTATTTTGTCACTAATTTTGGAGGGAAAATTTTGACAAATTGGATTGTAATGAAAAAAAATAGACTACTAATTTTTTCGTCTTTTTTTTTTTCTTTTTGTGTGTGTGTTTATCAATTTTCCTTTTATATCTCTCTCTCACTACAACAAATTGCAAATTTGATAACTAAAAAATTTCATAAAATACCTAGATTTATTTTTTAATGGGAATACTTTCACATTACTACCCAATTATGATTTATTTTTATTTTTTTTCATATTTTTCTATGTCTTTACATGCATCCAAAATTACAGGGCCAAATTCTTTTTATTTAGTGCCTAAATTGAATAATATCAAAATTTCAGTCCAAAAAAACTTTTCATCTCCTTGATTAGAGCTTGTGCCCTAATCTATCTATACTTCCTTCACAAAGCTGTAATAGAGAACCATCGTGAGCTCATACTCCACTGTGAGGACGGTTCATCCACCACCGTGAGTTCATCCTCCATCGTCAGGACGGTTCGTCCTCCACACCGTGAGTTCATCCTGCACCGACATCAAGCTACAGCACCACCGTGAGTTCCAGGTCAGTTTGTTGTCTCTCTCTCTCTCTTTCTCTACCCCTCTCACTGTTCAGGTCTCTGGGTTTCTCATTCTCTACCCTCACTCTATCTTCGGACATGTTTGCGTAAATGGAATTCATTGTTAAGTTGAGATTAAAGTCATTCCATTCGTTACTTCTAACATCTCCAAAACTTCTCTACTTAAAAGGGTTCTATGAACAACTTGAATGATTTTAATTTGGGGAAAAAATATAGAAAATAGAATGATTAACATGTTATGTATTCTAATTATGATATTTATATTCTACCCAATATAATCATTGAAATGAATGAATTATTGGTGATTCTACACGCAGTAAAGTCTCATGCTTCTGATTATAGGTCTATTAGGTGTTTGATAAAATGCCACAATGGCTAGTTTTTTCTTCATTGTTTTGTTTATTTTTTTATTTTATTTTTGTTGAGCAGCAGGATTGGATAATTATACAATCTGATTTATCAATTTGTACATGTCAATTGTCCGGTGGATGAATCTCAGTTTCATTCCCTATGCATTTATGCTCTTTAATCCTTGCAGATCTATTCAATACATTGTAGATGTATTCAATTTGTGGGTATTTGATAAATCCTTCCAGATTTAAGGATTTAAGGCAGATTTATTATATATATTTCAAAGAAATCCTTGCAGATTTATTATGTTTCCAAATTCTTTTCATTTCCCTTATACTTTTTAAGCTTTTCCAATACACTTCCTTTCCTAACATGAGTGAAACAATACACCTAAACAAAATTTTGATTCTTGAATCAAGGCACTAGGTTGAAATCATTGTGTTGGTGATGAATGTAAATTTAAGACATATGAGAGGAATTTTTCATCTTTCATCCTATTTAATGGGCACACTTCTTTCTTCCACTTTTATGCATATTGAGCGTTGTTATTTGCTCTTCCTTGCTACATTTTTTTAGTATGGAAAGTTTCATTCGTGGTGTTGATAATTAAAGCTGATTTTTTTTGGTTGATTCTTACGTGGTGGTCATCATTAATTTGGTTTTGGTTCTGGTTCACTAGGCAATCAAAGGATGTTGTAAAAGGCATAAAAAAGCGCATTGGAAGCAAGAATCCAAAAGTTCAACTTCTTGCCCTGACAGTAAGTTCCAAACTGACTATGTTTTCGTTTCATTTATATAAATATTTTTTTAGATTGGTATGTTTTCACTCTACTTTCCCCTTATGGTGTTATGCACATTTCTGAAAGGTTTCTTTTAACAGTCAAATTTTAATTACTTTTGAATTCTACTTTTGTCTCTAGAAAGCTTTTACACCTACTTCTTTTAGGTGTTTGTGTATTGCGCATGCTAACAATTTGTTGTTGAAAAGTTCTGCCATTGATTTGGTCAAATGGTCTTACTGTCTAGTGATGGTAGCTTTATTTCATGGCCAATCTAATTAATAGGAACTGCATAAGCTTTTGTTATCTGGCTTTGGAGTCTTTCTTTTACGAAGTCAAAACTGTTCTAGCGTCTTGTTTATCTAGCTGTGGTGCATTGGCTCTTTGCACTGTATCACGATTCAATGTGCATCACATGATATTTGACTTGTAGATGTGCTTTGAATGAGGCTTGCCAAGAGGGCTGTAAATCCTGATTTACTTACAATTTTTGAACTGCAAAAGCTTTTGTTATCTGGTTTTGGAGTCTTTCTTTTACGAAGTTGAAAATGTCTTGTGATGATAGCATCTTGTTCATCTAGCTGTGTTGCATTGGCTCTTCACACTGTATCACGATTCAATGTGTATCACATGATATTTGACTTGTAGATGTGCTTTGAATAAGGCTTGCCAAGAGGGCTGTAAATCCTGATTTACTTCCAACACTAGCCTTTTTTTTTTCCTTTCTTTTCAGTTGATTGAAAATTTCAGTAATTGAGATACTCTGTACAAATAAGTTGGTCATCTGTTGGAAACTTGTTTGCAAACTTGAGATAAAGCAGTTTTATTGAATGAATTGCAACATGCTCCTGTCATTCTCACAACATTGTCTCACAGAAGATTTGTCAATTGGCTCACTTAGTCTGTTTACCGTATTCTAGCTATTGGAGACGATCGTACAGAATTGTGGGGACCTTATCCATATGCATGTTGCAGAGAAAGATGTGCTTCATGATATGGTGAAAATAGTGAAGAAGAAGGTTTGAATTTTACTTCTACCATTGGTTGCTCCTCTATATGTGCATGGTTATTTTTTGTAATAAAGTTTTTGTTTTAAAAACATTCTTTATTTGTTATTCTGTTTATATTTTTAGCCTGACATTCATGTCAAAGAGAAGATATTGATTCTAATTGATACTTGGCAAGAAGCTTTTGGGGGACCAAGGGCAAGATATCCACAATTCTTTGCCGCATACCAGGAGTTATTGGTAAGTTGTGTATTTTTAAAGTATTTCTCAG
This sequence comes from Camellia oleifera, assembly GCA_022316695.1. NCBI lineage: Eukaryota > Viridiplantae > Streptophyta > Magnoliopsida > Ericales > Theaceae > Camellia > Camellia oleifera. The sequence goes on along the minus strand of CM039306.1, from coordinate 505,963 downwards.
ATTGAGAAGTATACATTTCAGTAAGAAATTCTATACTTCCATATATTTATGTATTATTTGCTAGGTGTGACTTTTCATTTTGTTGTTTATAAATAGGGGCTATTTAACCACCAGATTTTGTTTTTTATATTCTCTGAGACAAATATTTTATTCATTTCAGCGTGTTGGGGCAGTATTCCCCCAGAGAACTGAATGGTCTGTCCCTGTATTTACACCCCCGCAAACACAGCCTCTAACATCATATCCACAAAATATTCGGGCACCAGAATTTGGGCAAGAAGCGGCTGAGTCTTCTGCAGACACTGAGTTTCCAACATTGAGGTATATATTAGGTCCTTTTTTCTGTTTGAAAGAATTTTTTATATTTTATTTTTAATTAACAGCCAATTTAGCAGTGACATTGATCTCATACAACTTCTGAGATCAAATTGAAAGTGTGAAACCAATTCTAACCCCTCATTTGCATTTTCTGAAGACCCTGTGAACTTATGCCTATTTGCTTGCTGAGTGATCAGGTGGTGTAGTGATTGATGGTGTGTATCCTTTAACTTTTGTGCTAGCTGTATATAATAGAACATATGATTAAAGAAGACACCAGAAAATAGTACCTTTTGAACTTTATGCTTATATGCATTGAGTGATTAGGTGGTGTATGCATCATCCTTTAATGTCTGACCTGATTTCTTTATTTTTTTACGGAGTAAGATATAATATGTTCTATTATATAAAGGTAGCACAAAAGTCCTGGCCAGGCTGTTAAACCAAACAAGTCTTGAACTAGGCACATGCTCTGTTTATTTATAGATAAACAAACTTGAACAGGCCCATAGCCAGATTGAGCTCAAGCTTGCCATGAACTCGGTTCATTCCCAGCCCTAATCTATAGTGTTGAGTCACTTTGTTGTTCCTATTTTATGCTGCAAATGTTTTTTCCCTGACAAACTAATTTCTCTTCTTCATTGATTGTAATAAAGGGGATTTGGATCAGCATAAACTAAATGTGCAACTCTTGGTTCTATTAACACTCTTTTACATCTTCCAAGTTAAATATGCCTTGTAGTGATTCACCATAAAACGGGTTCCATTTAATCCCGGGGGGGGGGGGGGGGGGGGGATATGCCTTGTGAACTTATCTTCATCTGCTTTGTCCAATGTTTTTGGGAACAATATGCCTTGAAAATGTATTTTGTTTGGTGTTCTACACATTGCTCTTTTCTGCTCCTTTTCTCAGTTGGTGGTTGCATCTTTTGGGCTTGATGTGAACACTCCAATCCTTACTCTCTTTGTTTCATCAAATCTTTTTGAAAAATTTCAAACTTATTCTAAAAATTTGTTTCCAATACTTGCTCTTTTTAAAATTTCATCAAATTTGAATAAAAATGCGACTCTTGGAAATTTGGTGAAGGATTTGGTTCATCCTTGATTTGGTGAAAATGATTTGATACAAGTTTGATGAAATGATTTGAATTTGATGAAATAATTGGTGAAGGATTGGAGATGCTCTTGGTACTCTGTTATTACTTTGCCCACATGCATTTGAATGTTAGACTAGTTTTTTTATGTTTGTTTTGGATTGTGTGATGTATTTGACCCTTATGAACTGCCCATTCCTTCTTGTTCAAAAGAGAAAATAATGTATGTCTTTGTATTCGCCCTGACGTTGTGTGAGCCTTTTAGATGAGGAATAATTAAGGTCCTATGCAGCTCTGCCTTTCTAAAGGTGAAACTAATCCTTTGAGTCTGTGTTGTGGGATTGATACTTGTAGAACTGCTTTTGGGGTATTTCCTTATGTGTGATAGAGCTAAGAACAAGATTCTCTCTATAGATGACTCTGATGGTAATAGGCATGAAAAGTATGATGAATAAGCATGAAAAGTATGATGAATATTCAGAAGGTTAATGCACAACTTATTTTGATTGTGTTGTAGTTTTTGATTTTACTAAAATAGATGTTATAGTTTGGATGTTATATATTAATTTCTTGATACTGTGAAACGTGTATTTTGCTTGGGTTGTTTTATGATAATGAACAGTTTAATTTTATATTGATTTGTATTAGATATTTTATTTAATAGGATAATGTAGTTGATACTGTAACTGGTGGCTGATGCATGCAAATTGCAATGATACTCTATTGTTTTATATTATGGAAAATTATGAAACTTATTGGATGAATATGTAATTTTTTTGGTACAAGATCTGAGAATCTCTTTTAATTTTGGTGTACTATCCAATACTGTTGTATTTGCTTCCTATGAAGGCATTTGCTTGATTGTCATAATTTATTATCTTTTTGGCGTGCTCCTCTTAGTCTTAACTCTAGCTATCACCATTTTATTGTTATCCATTTTTAAATGTTTGAATTGACCTAATGCGTTGTTATTCGTCGGTTTTCTAGGTTATTGATAAAGTTCAAGAGGAGACAAAGAGCCGTGCAGGTATGTACTGCACTTATCTTTTTATTCAGCATGCCCTCTCTCTTAGCTTATGAAACAAATGTTTTTCTTGTAAACTCTGCTTAGCTTTATTTGTGAGTTCAATTAGTGATGTGAGTATCAATTTAAATGCTTGAAAGAGATCAATTGGTAGCACGGGACTTTCGGTTTGAAAACTAAGTCGAAAAAGACACTCTTTTCACTCTGAAGCTTGAAAATAGGCCATCGGGGGCTAAAATAGTGTAATAGTCATTAGGAGGACTGAGGAACACCGCAAACACCTCGGGAGAGACGAATGTAAGTTGCGGAAACTTACAGAACTAGCACGGGACTCCCGGTTTGAAAACTAACTCAAAAAATGCACTTTTCTCACATTTAAGATTGAAAATAGGCCATCGGGGGCCAAAATCGTGTAACAGTCACGAGAAGGCGTGGGGAACACTTCCAACACCTCGGGAGAGACCAATGTAATTTGTGAAAACTTACGGAAGTAGCATGGGACTCCCGGTTTGAAAACTAAGTTAAAAAATGCACTTTTCTAATACTTAAGCTTGAAAATAGGCTTTCGGCGGCCAAAATCGTGCAACAGCCACGAGACGGCCCAGGAAACACCTCAAACACCTTGGGATGGACCAATGTGAGTTGTAAAAACTTACGGAACTAGCACGGGACTCCCGGTTTGAAAACTAAGTCCAAAAATGCATTTTTCCACACTTAAGCTTGAAAATAGGCATTCGGGGGCCAAAATCGTGCAACAGCCACGAGACGGCCCGGGAAACACCTCAAACACCTCGAGAGGGACCAATGTGAGTTGTGGAGACTAACAGAACTAGCACGGGACTCCCGGTTTGAAAACTATGTCTAAAAATGCACTTTTTCATACTTAAGCTTTAAAAATAGACCTTCGGGGGCCAAAATCGTGCAACAGCCACGAGACGGCCCGGGAAACATCTCAAACACCTCGGGACGGACAAATGTGAGTTGTGGAAACTTACAGAACTAGCATGGGACTGTCGGTTTGAAAACTAAGTCCAAAAATGCACTTTTTCACACTGAAGCTTGAAAATAGGCCTTCGGGGGCCAAAATCGTGCAACAGCCATGAGACGGCCCGGGAAACACCTCAAACACCTCGGTATGGACCAATGTGAGTTGTGGAAACTTACGGAACTAGCATGGGACTCCCGGTTTGAAAACTAAGCCTAAAAATACATTTTTCCACACTTAAGCTTGAAAATAGGCATTCGGGGGCCAAAATCGTGCAACAGCCACGAGACGGCTCGAGAAACACCTCAAACACCTCGGGAAGGACCAATGTGAGTTGTGGAAACTTACGAACCTAGCACGGGACTCCCGGTTTGAAAACTAAGTCCAAAAATGCACTTTTCCACACTTAAGCTTGAAAATAGGCCTTCGGGGGCCAAAATCGTGCAACAGCCATGCGACGGCCCGGGAAACACCTCAAACACTTCAGGATGGACCAATGTAAGTTGTGGAAACTTACGGAACTAGCACAGGATTCCTGGTTTGAAAACTAAGTCCGAAAATGCACTTTTCCACACTTAAGCTTGAAAATAGGCCTTCGGGTGCCAAAATCGTGCAACAGCCACAAGACGGCCCGGGGAACACCTCAAACACCTAGGGAGGGACCAATGCGAGTTGTGGAAACTAACGGAACTAGCACGGGACTCCCGGTTTGAAAACTAAGTCCAAAAATGTACATTTTTACACTTAAGCTTGAAAATAGGCCTTCGAGGGCCAAAATCGTGCAACAGCCACGAGACGGCCTGGGAAACACCTCGAACACCTCGAGATGGACCAATATGAGTTGTGGAAACTTACGGAACTAGCACGGGACTCCCGATTTGAAAACTAAGTCCAAAAATGTACTTTTTTACACTTAAGCTTGAAAATAGGCCTTCAGGGGCCAAAATCGTGCAACAGTCACGAGACGGCTCAGGAAACACCTCAAATACCTCGGGATGGACCAATGTGAGTTGTGGAAACTTACGGAACTAGCACGGGACTCTCGGTTTGAAAACTAAGTCCAAAAATGCATGTTAAATTGTATATGTTATGGATAAGATAATAATTGTCTAACTAATTTTTTTTTTTTTTTGTGTTTCATTTTTTTGCAGATTCGAGATTTGATATGGACGTGTTTGGTAATTTGGAGGGCCGATGGTAGAATATGGACGTGTTTAATCCGCCCTTGATATTTTATTTTTGTTAATATTGGTAGACATGTTTTTTGTTGGATATTAGGAGATGTGTTTGGTAATCTGCATACGGTTGATATTATATTTTTGTGGATATTAGTAGACATTTTTTGTGGATATTAGGAGACATGTTTATAATCTGCATGCAGTTCATATTCTATTTTTGTGGATAGTGCTAAAATTCGATTGTGATGTTTATGAAAATGAACAGATTTTTGTATTGATTTGTAATAGATATTTTATTGAACAGGTTATTGAAATGCGCAGGAAATCGTTACTGAAAAGAAAAAAATTCGGAAGAAAATAGTTTTTCCATTTTCAAAATTTTTAATTTTTATTAGTGACGAAATAAAAAATGTCGCTATTAGTTTTCAAAAAACATGACGAATAATTTCGTCACATTTGCTGAATATTTCGTCTCTAAATTGAAATATTTGGTGACAAAATATTTTTTGTCATTGAATAATTTTCTTTTTTGCTCATTTTAGTGACGAATTTTTTTGTCACCTTAATCCATATCATTAGTGAGGAAAAATTTCGTCACTAAAATATATTTGGTGACGAAATATTTCGTCGCAAAAAACAATTAAAATAAAATATTATTTAGTTTTGGTGACGAAATTGGTGTTTTAGAGGACGAAAAATTCAACATTAGGAGACGAAACATTTCGTCACCAAAAATGAAAAATAGGTGACGAAACTGTTTTTCGTCACCAGGTACTTTTTGTGACGACGTATAGGCCACAAACGTGGTGACAAATTTTTTTCGTCACAAATCACTTTAGTGACGAAATTTTGATGTTTGAAGACAAAATCAGTCTGTCACTAAAGGCCTTTTTTGTTGTAGTGAATATTCAGGATGATGTGCCATGGTGTATGCTTTTTGCAGATTATATCGTGTTAGTGGGTGAGATTAGAGAAGGAGTTAATACTAAGTTGAAGATTTGGAGAAAAGCACTTGAATCTAAAGAATTTAGGATAAGCAGAACTAAGACAGAGTGTATGAAGTGTAATTTTAGTAACAGTTACAATAGAAGCAGAGGAGAAGTGAAGATTGAGAACCAAAAACTACTTAAGAGTGAACTTTTTTGTTATTTAGGATCGATTATCTCAATGACTAGGGAGATTGGAGCAGATGTGATCCACAGAATTAAGGTGGGGTGGTTTAAATGGAGGAGTGTGTTTGGAGTACTGTGCAATAAGCGAGTACCCATTAGACTAAAAGGGAAGTTCTATAGAACGGTTATTAGACCAGCGATGTTGTATGGAATGGAATGTTGAGCAACTAAGAAACAACATGTAGATAAGATGAGTGTTGCTGAGATGAGGATGCTAAGGTGGATGTGTGACAAGACTAGAAAAGATAGAGTTAGGAATGAGTATATTTGAGAATGGATAGGAGTAGTACCGATAGAAGATAAGTTGAGAGAGAATAGATTGAAATGGTTTGGTCATATACAACAGAGACCAACAGAGGTAGTAGTGAAGAGATGCGATACAATGACGGTAGATAATAGTCTATGTAGCACAGACACAGACACGGACACGGACACGGACACGGACACGGGACACGACACGGACACGCGAAAACGCATTTTTTCAAAAAATAGAGGACACGACACATTGAGGACACGTTTAATATATATAATTTTATTTATTTATTATATGTCTAAAATAAAAATAAAATCATTAATTCTTATACAATCAAAATAATAATATATATATTTTTAAAATTTAATAAAAAATGAGTTTTTTAAAATAAAAATAATTTATTTTATGAATTTTAAGTTAAACATAAAAATAAGGATAAAGAAAAAAGAAAAAAGAAAAAAGAAAAAAGAAAAAAAAAGAGGGGGAGAGAGACGTTGAATCAAAAGAGAAGAAAAAAATATAAAAGAGAAAAGATAGAGGAGAGAGAAAGTGAAGTCAAAAAGGCAGAGGGAAAGAGAGTCAGAAAAGGGAGAGACGAAAGGGAGGAGGAGAGGAAGAAAATGAAGAGGAGAAGAAGAACAGAGATGATGGAGACAGAGAAGACAAAGAGAAGACGAAGAGAAGAAGGAGAAGAAGAGAAGAAGAAGAATACCTCAGCTTTAGTTTCTTGGATCTGAACAGGTTAGCTTCTCCTCTCCCTCGATCTCTTTCTCTGTCTTCGCTCCTCCCTCGATCTCTCTCTCTTTCTCTGTCTCCTTCGATCCCTTTCTCTCTTTCTCTGTCGATCAAGGAAAACAGTTAGGGCTTCTTCGATACACCTCACGAGTGTCCGAAAAGTGTCCCGCCGTGTCCATGGCGTGTCCGACTGAAAGATTTAAAAAAAAAAAAAGGAGACACGTCAGAGAGAGTGTCGGACACGTGTCTACCGCGTGTCCGACATGTGTCCGTGTCCGACACTCGTACGCAGAGCCTGGGAACGTGTCGGTGCTTCATAGATAATAGTGTTAGGGGAAGGGATAAACCTAGAGTGACGTGAACTAGTATAGTAAATAGAGATATGAATATCTTTAATTTGACTAACGAATGGCCTTGGATAAAGTCGAGTGGAAAAGAAAGATTCATGTAACCTACCCCATTTGATGGAACTTAAGGCTTGGCTTGGTTTGGTTTGGTTACATTAAATGGGCACAAGATTTTCTATCTTCAAATCCTTTTGTCACAATGCACCCTTAGTCATTGAATTTTGCATGATCCTCCAACTGAAAGTACATTGGAACATAACGATAGAGGAATTTGGAGACAGAAGACTCCTAGCCCTTAAAATCCACACAAAATTATTCACTAGTAGAGACGGAACTGTGTATAGACCTACAGGGGCCTTGGCCCCCCAGCTTTGCACAAGATGCTCTACTGTTATATATAGATTTAGTTCAACACCAACAACTTCTCCTATGGCCCCCCCTCCTATTTAATTCTTATAATTTTAACTATTCTCTTTAACAGCTCTTTATAGTACAATAATAGTATAATATATAGGAGAATGTTATATGTACATCCATTATAAGAAATATATAAATTTTTTATTTTATGAAAGTTTAAAATATTTGTAGTCTTATGTGTAGTAAAAGTTACTAGTAGTCAATTTATGGTGTGCATCTATAAAGTGAAAGTGTAAGTTATGAATCATTGTAGTTATGTTATGAATAATGTAGTATAAATCTTATGAATCATTTGTGATGCAAAATGTTATGAACTATTTGGTGAAAAAAGTTGCAATTTGTTATGGTTATGCTACATATATTGTGATAACATGTATACGATATGCACCTTTTAAAGAGTGCACACCATAATAACTCCCTAACATATTATGTTCTAAAATATATTTTTAATTATATTATTCACTTTCTAAATGAAATTAAGTTAACAATTTCTGTCTCTCATTACATTAGCCCAATTATTATTTCTCAATACTGCAATGTAAAAACTCTCATTGATTAGTGATGTTATCCCGTAATATTACTCTTACATCAAATATTTAACAAAAATAAGAGTTTATCCATTTTTAATTAATAGCATGAAAATCCATTGCTTTAAATCTAACCCCACTTATCTTTCTATGTTTTTTTTTAGGGCCCCCAATGATCAAATCCTGGGTCCGTCACTAGTCACAAAACAATAGAGCACTAGTGGCATACGTACGTGAACCAAGAGGCCACGCAAAAGGATGGATGAGGCCAACATTATCTTCCACCCAACTAACCAAATTGGCTCCATTCATGCGGTGACTACTTACTCTTATTGACCCGAAAGCACTAAGGTAGTGTTTGGTTTGCCAGAATGATTTTACATCAAGATTCAAGAATTGAATGATTATTATTTGGCCTCCCAATGGAATGACCACTCTCCTAAACTGGTGAATGGGGGTTCCATTTTTAATATAAATGCCTTTCCCTTTTACCAAACCAAACATAAGAATGAATATTCTGATTATTCCATTATAACCGCATTCCAGTAAACCAAACACTGCAAAAGTGTTTCTACACCACGTTATAATTACCCAAAATCCACACCTTGGATTTTGAAATCCTTGGTCTAAATCTAAAAAAAAATTTAAATAAGACAGCTTGTTATTTCAAATCCAAGACAAGAATTTTCAAATTGAGACCTCAATTATAATAAAGAAAACTGAAAAATTAAGCGTAATTCACCTTCTGAAGAAGTTTCTCTGCTTCATTATACCGAAAGCTCCTCGCAAGCACCTTCGCACGATACAAAGCCAAATCCAAATTCACCACAAGAGGCTTATCCCCAGAGCTCAATTCCACCCTCTCCGGCTCAAAAATCGGCATCTTCCTCGTAAACTCTGAAAGCCCCACATCGATAATTGCTGACGAAGATAACTCATCATCGCCGCCTCCATCTTCCTCCGAAACCTCCATAACCGACCTCCGAACCACCAGCAACTCCTCCAGAGACTCTTTCGCAGTTCTGATATCTCCATTGCCTCCATCCTTATAATTTTCATCTCCGCCGTCGCCCCCGCGAACGGCGGCGGATGAGTTGTAGGATTGGGGATTTTCGTGGAGAAGCGGTGGTTGGTGAGAGGACAAGGGCGGAGGCAAGAGGGGACGCGGGAGGAGGGTTTTGATGGGGACTTTGAAGGAGTGGAATTTTGAAGGGTTAGGGTTTTGAGAAGTAGAGAAGAGAGTGAATTTGGAGGTTGAAGAAGAAGAAGAAGCAGACGGAGAAGATGAGAAGATGTTCATTTTTTCTCTGTCTGTAACGGATAAAACTGTACCGTTTACTTGGAAGGAGTTGGGCGGGGTTTTGGTGGTGGGAGGAAGGTGGTTGTGAGATTACAATAATACCCTTAGGTACTATTTATTTATTTATCTATTTATTTTTTTTTATATTTTGATATTGACATAATCTAACCTATATTTATAAAATAAAATAAAATAATGCTATATGTGCATAAGAAACATAGAAATGTGCATAAAATAATTAATGTGTGTCTTAGTTCATTTTAGCAGTAGTTCTTATCACACATATAATAAACATTTAAATAACACATTAACCGTTTGTGTAGATTAATATTATTACTATTTTTATAAATATTATGGGTTTGTTTGATTTGTATCTCAATTTTTGAAATTTTTTTTAAAATTTTGTCTGGTTTAAATTTTTTGAAAATCATTTTCAAAATCATTTTCTCTCTCATACACATTAATCAGTCACTGTTTCTTCTTTCTCTTTCTTTCTCAATTACTTTTCCTCTCACATACATCTACTTAACTACAATAAAATATTAAATCATCTCAAACTCCCAAATTTCAAAACTATTTTCAAAATATATAATCAAATAAATCAAAAAAAATTCTAAACTCTCTTTTCAAATTTTTTTTAAAAAAATTTATTTCAAAACACAAACTAAGCACACGTTATATTTTTTTTTTTGGTTGAATTAAGCACTTATTAAAAAAAACTTGGATTATATTGACTTTCTGTGCACATTATGTTATTGATTTTTTTATTTATAAAAATCATATTACATTTTTATTCATTAGGTTATTCACTTGCACCAAAGACTAATTTGCATCTTCATATTTTTGTAATTATTTTTATTAATTTATTATTCTCCTAAACTTAATGGGAAAAGAGAATTTATAATATTGGGGTGAGCTTGGTATTGTCAAATGGGAGGGCGTTTAGGTAATTTAAAATAAAAAAGACGTCACTGGTCCAAGATCGGCCACGTAGCTCACAGTGTTGGAGTGGCTTACACTTCAATCTGGACATAGATTTTCTATGGTATGTGGAAGGCCCTTATTGGTTCGTGCGTTTTGCGCGAACAGTCAGGTTATTATCATTTTTTTTTAATAGTTCGTGAAAAAAAAATCCAACTAATTATTATAGAGAAAAATATCAGATAAATAAAAAATAATTTTAGATAAATTAAGGGTAAGTTTGGTAAGCTATAAAATAGTCAAAAAAAATCATTAAAAATTTTAAAAAATTAAAGAATTATAAAGAAAAGTTAGACTATCTTTTCTCTTTACCTTTGCACTTTTTTTGTTTTTTTTTTTATAAAAAGTTAAAAAATGAAGAAATGCCTGGTAACTTGACATTCATGGGACTTGAATGGCCCGAATCTTGGTAGTGCCAAAACGACGTCGTTTTAGCACATTTTTTTTTTCTTTTTCTTTTTCCTTCTTTCTTTCTTTACTCTCTAATTTTCTTCTCTCCAAAACTGGTTTAAGAGAAAAAGAGAGTAACAGAGAGGCGAGAGAAAGAGAGAAGGAGAAAGAGAGGAGAAGAAAAAAAAGAGAGGGGAAACAGAGGAACCAGGTCGCGAACCATTTGAACCACCACAACTCAATCCACTGCCATAGACGGAGAGGTCGAAGTTAGATCTTTGGCTGTGGGTTTGGTTTTAAATTTGGTTTTGATTTTTGGGATTTGATTTTGATTTTGATTTTGGGTTTAGTTTTGATTTTGAATTTCATTCTCAGTTTTGATTTTGATTTTGAGTCCGGTGACTGTCAAGTTCTCCAACTTGGTCTTCTTATAGTTCCTCTGACTTCTCGCCAGAGCTCTAATTCCGGCAATAAAACTCTGAATTGATTGATTTCCCAACTCATTCACCTTTTCTGCTCAACAAAACAAAATAAACAAAAACAATCATCCTCTGTCTTTTTGTACTTTTTACAAACAAACCCAAATCACATTTTTGTTTCTTTCGGATCAGAAAACGAGACTAACATTGGCTTTGGACAAAGTGATTGTGGAGGTGGAGGTCGTGGATGATGCAGAAGATGAATCGTTGCATGTGAGTCTAGATTTCTGAGTTGTTCTTGTGGTTGTTTCAGACACTTCTAAATCACTTCCAATGCGATTATAATCTCCAAAATAAAGCATTTTCGGAGAATGAGGAAGGAAAAATAGAGGGAGAAGGAAGAAAATAGGGGGAAGGAAAAAGGGAAAAAAAAATTGATTTTGATTATGAGTTTGAATTCATGCAAAACAAAAGAAGAAAAGATGAAGGAAAAAAAGAGGGGGAAGGAAGAAGAGATAGGGGGAAAAAGTGTCAAAACGACATCGTTTTGGCACTTTGAGCCATTCGGGCCACTCCTTATTCGAGCTACCCAACAGCTCTGTAAAAAATATTCCTAATATGTTAATTTTTTTATCTGATATTTTAATTAAAAAGTTAAAAAAATTCCTAAAATAGTATATTTCCAAACCAACCCTAAGTACAAATGAAATATGTATTTAGGGCAAGTGATATAATTTTTAGGAAATATATATCAGTGTAATTTTTAAAAGTTAATTACTAATTAATGAAAAAATTTATAATTTTATATTTTAATATTAGGAGAATATCAAAAAAGTGGAGAGTGAAAAAATAATTTTAAAATGCTGAAAATACAAGTAATTTATGCATTCAATTATGAAAATAAATCTTGTACCTTCATTAGTTAGGGGGGAAAAAAAATCCACTCTCCATTTTTTTTAAATTTCCCCTTTAATGTTTGTAAAATTTATCAGTAATTTGTAAATAGTTTTTGAAAAATTTCCCTAATTTTTACTTGCATTGACCTGCACTCTATTACTCTATAATTTACGAGTATTTGCTGGCGCAGTTTTACATTAATTACGACTGCACTGTCCCCGATGCCCCTATTATCATGCTACATGTGCAGAATTCGCGCCCACCACGAACTCAACTCAGTGTGCAACATTCACTGGGACAAGGGCAGATATACGAATCTTTTTGGCATGTTAAACTAACAAATCTATTCGACATGTTGAATACTGTAGTATTCAGCATTACTTACTTAGGCAACGACAAATATATGAATCTATTTGGCACATTGAATACTGTAGTATTTGACATTACGTCATGGATGGGCAGATATATATAAACGTATTAAGCGCGTTACGCAGTGTAAACAGAGTGATGCCGAATTGATACGAAATACCCCATGAATCGTTGTACTATATTTGGTCTTTGAACCGAATTAAGAATATGATTTGTGTGCCAAATTAAGATGTGATTGCTATACCGAATTACTATAGTTGTCCTTGATACATCGTTATCATTCTAATTCTGATCCCTTTAATACACCACATTTTTTATGCACAACAAACTGTTTTCATTAATAAACTAAATTGATACATTCATTTCACTTTATACTTGAGTACATCGATTAACAAACAACAAAACACAAAACAACAAAAGTGGCAAGCACATCAAACTAAAAACTAAACAAAAATCCAAAAAAATTACAAGAATGATAGTCCCGCTGCGCAAAAATAAGTCGGCCTTAGAGATCTTCAAGATCAAATTCCAAGGGCTCTACCTCTAGCTACTTGAAAGGAATCGGCATTTCCAGGGTTACTTTTGCAGCTGCTAAGGCCTTGAAGTAGTGTTTGAAACCCCTGTTTTCAAACTTCAGGGCCTCATCAACATATTTTTCGATCGCTGACATCTCCTCGTCATCAAAGGTTTTTGATGCCGTCGATTGCGCCTCAGCTGCTACCTTCTTAGCCACTTCAAGGTCAGCCTTCAGCTTTTCCATCTCTTCTTTTGTCATTTTCAAAGCGACATCCGAAAGGTTTACCCGTTCTTCAGCAACACGGCGAAGTAGATTTACATGCTTCATCTTCTCCTACTTTGCAGCCGCTTTCAAGCATTATTTTTCAGCTCTTTTTGCCTCTACCTCGGCCTTTTGCATAGCAACAGCTAAGTTAGCTATCACCGACTTGGCTTTACTATGCTTATTTGCCGCTTCGGCTTTCAGCGAGTTAATTAATTCAACGGCATCATGCTGGCGCCGACCAATTTCAGCAATCCGTTTGGCGGTCTAAAAACAAACTTAGGTTAGAGCAAGAAAATTAAACTTAACCCAAGTAAAGCAGGAGAGAGACTCACCAGAATGGCCATTTGCGCATCCAAAGCGATTGAAACCACATCCAACTTAGCGCGAAATACTGCTTTGTCAACGGGCAATGTTATAGTAGTAGCCACTCCTAGAGCCACACCAGGATCCTTCATTGTTGAGGCGCAGATTGGGACGATTGACCCTTCACCTTTGGCTGAATAGTAAACGATGTCGTAAGATCTAGAGGGGGCGAAGGTCTCAGCTTTTTTCGACTGCTTGCTCAATGACCTCTAAGGATTTGGCAGGATGCTTCTCTCCCCTCTGTTTGGCCACTGTTTCCTCAACCACAGGTGCCAAAGCAGTTTGCGCTGACTCCACCAGATTAGCCTCCACAACTTCTGTTTGAGTCGCCACTAGAGGAGGAACTTCCTCATTGCCCTCAGAGCTTGCTGCCTTTTTACACGCTGCCATCTTCTCGACATATCTTCTCCTGGAAAACTGAGCAAGAGATTCCGTAGCCATGTCTTCAAATCCGACTCTAGGCAATTCGTCTAGGTCTATGAAGATGTCCTCCTCCTGAAAGCCGCCGAAATCGACTCTTTCGCTGGAGTTGACTTGTTCATGTTCCAAGGTCAGAAATAGTTCCCTACTCGGTTGCTCTTCAGCCTCAAGAAAAGTTCACTCAGCGTTGGCGTCTCATTCGGCGTCTACAACTTGCACACTAACTTGCTCCTCGGACTTGGTGTCTTGATCAATGCCTTGTTCGACCCCGTTTTCGCCGTTGCCTCCTTGTTCGCTTGCCGAAGACTCTTTAAGTCTAATATCCCTGAAGTTTGTGAAACTTGGGAACACGAGGGCCGTAAGGTGTTGCTCACCTCTTAAAATTGGGATATGATTAGCTACCGATAATGTTGTGTAAGACGGGTCATGTCTGAGCAAGATATGGGCCGCTTGGCCTTGTCCTTGAAGATTTCGTTGGCCAACGAAGTCAAGGGCGGTTTTCACCTAAGCAAGGACCACTTCGTCCACAGAGGTGAGAGATTGTTTGAGCTCATTACCTGCATGGAACGAAGATAGTTAGAATACAGAACAAGTGCCGAATAAAAGTATAAATTAGAATTATATATTCGGCGACCTGGTTCACCCTTGCGCCTTGGCACAAGAGTTAGGTGATCTGCATCCTCATCGAACTCCCAATTGCCTCGAACGGCAACCATCACATCATTCACTCTTTTGCCAGAGTTGACGAGCATGGTTGACCAAATGATGGTTATTGTCCTTCGCTCCAAGAAAATATTGTCCTTGCTAACCAGAAGATTTGGCAAGGACATAACAATGCCGAATGACAAGAATCCCTAGGTCAAGATGAATGCGGCAATTCAACTCTATGATGCCCATTACGATTCAATAAAAGTTGACGTTTAGCTGAGATGGAATCAAAACCCAGTAAGGAAATACAGACCTAAGAGTAAGGTGAAAAGGGAAACAAACACCTCCATCGGTGATTGCCAAGAGAGGTGTTTTCATTAGTCCTTTCCATGTCAACTTCGCTATCTTCGACTAGGGATAGTTGAACGTCATTGGGGATAGAAAAGTGACGACGAAAAGCGACAATTCGGTCTTCAAAAAGAAGAGCCTTAAGGTGATTCTCTATGAGAGGATTGGAGTGGAAGATGAAGAGAAGAAGAAAAAAAAACACGAAGGACTGAAAGCGCAAAAAATGAAAGAGAGAATGGGGCTTAGAAGACTTATAGATAGAAATAAAAAGGTCACGATCAAGAAGAAGAGCAAGAAAGTTACAGATGAAGTCCCAAAGTCAGAAAGTCCCAAGTGTTGAGTAGCAGTGAAGTCCCAAAGAGATGAAGGGGCGAAAAGCTTTCAGATCGCATTAAATGAAGAGTGCGAAGAAGCGGAATGCAATAATCATTCTTCATCACGTCTTTTCTGGCATGATTATTGAGAAAGCGTGTCCGCCACATTCCCAAATTCCAAAGTGCTTCAAATGCAGTGAATTGATCTTTTGGCAACCGAGTATGCCTACTACACAGAACCATAGGTAGCTGAATACTCAGAGGGCAATTATGGGAGCCAAAAAATAGTGGCCCAAAGAAGTATACAAGGCCCAAAAACATAGTTCAATCCAACTGAGCCCAATTCGAGATCGGCCCATTGGGCGAGCCTATTGGGCTGAATTAGAGCCAAGTAAAAGGCATTAGAAGGAACGAACACCAAGTAATGAGTGGGTAGTCGAGCCGAGTAGTTCATATAAGTCGACTCTAACTCCCAACCTACGGGTCTGAATTACATTCCGTGGGGAAGCTGTCCGTGAGAGCCACACGGTGGTTCAGGAGCTGTTTTGAATTTTCGCCCTCGAAACGTCCTTTTTCGACTAAGTTTAAGGCATTTTTGGCTTTAACTCCCCACCTACGGGTCCAAATTACTTTCTGTCTATTGTCATAGGTTCTATTTGTCAAGAGGAAGCTGTCCGTGAGAGCCACAGGGTGGTTCAGGGATTGTTTTAAATTTTCACCCCCATAATGCCCTTTTTCGACTAAGTTTAAGGCATATTCGGGTCTAACTCCCAGCCTACGCGTGCTAATTACATTTCATCTATTGTCACAGGTCCTATTTCTGAAGATGTACTAAGTAAGGTGTTTTGTCATGGTCCTATTTGTTTTTTTTTTAGGTTTATCATTTAATGAAATTCCATTGTTGCTATAACATAGGAAATTTGCATCATTAAATATTCTTACCGCTCCTCTTCTTTTTTTACATAATTAATTAATTAGTTAACGAATTAATGTGTTCTTTCTTTTCTTCTTTTATTTGTATAATATCAAAACAATTTCAAGTGGTCTAAAACAATAATGTCAATATGTGAAGTATTTTTGTAGAAGTTTTAGTATCATATGAATAAAATTCTTCTTACCAAATACGACGATACCTGTCTGAACCCTCCAACAGAGTTGTGAGTTGTAAAACCATGTCGTTCAGATGATTAAGTTGTTCTTGTTGCGCCTCCCTTGTTTTTTTTCCTTCTTCTACTTCTTTCATCAACTCCTCTCTCCCTCTCATCGTCTGTTCACAATCTTTCTGGCGCTCTTCTTTCTCCTTCATCAAATCTTCATGATCTTTTTGGCGTTCCTTACGAAAAGCCTCCATCTCAGATCTCATTGCCTCCATTTGTTTGTCACGAGATCGTGTCATACTATCAGATAGTGAATAGGGTCATGGGCCAATACTAAATCCACGCAAGTAATTCTTTCTCTATCCAAGCACTTGTTGTGAGAGTGCCTCATGTGTCAATGGCGTCCCTGAATCCGTGGCTGATGCTTGTAGATTCACCATCGCATCCTGTCATTACAAAAAAAAAAGTAGACTATTCAACAAAGGCACAAAGAATGACATGCAATTTTGTGCTAAGATACTAATTAATATTAAATACAATTGGAAAAAGTGCTTAATCCTTACATGTAGCTCACCACATTTGGGATGAATCCATTCGTTTGTATTCTTCGACTTGTGTGATTTCAAATAAGATTCCGGAAAATCCAACTCTCTATTCTCATCTACCTATTACTTTCAAATAACAAAATTTTTCGTCACAGTAGTAACCATGACTTTTGATTATACATATAAGTGATGAGAAATAGTTTTCAAATGCATCTAGCTCACCATGATCGACATTGCTATTGGAAAGGATCGAGATCCACTTGTATGATTGTATGGTAGCAAACTCCTATTTGCTTTACCAGCTTTTGAGCGTTTCTGAAAAAAATGAATTATTCAACAATTAGTACATATCAATGCATAATATACAAACAATAGAGTCGTTTATATTTGTTTGTTACCAAATGAGATTCATCCTTCCAAGCCACATCAATCATATGTTTCCAATCATCCAAGTAAACTCCTGCAGGTGAATGACTGTATGGTTCATCAACACCCTTTTTTTCAAGTTTTTCAAAGTGTTGCTTTAGGTTATACCTCCAACCCTTGTACAAGAGATACACCTTTGTATCAACGATCTTTTGAGCTTGTTCATCAGTATGAAAATCTTCACAATTTCAAACTTGTCCTGCAAGCATAAGTGTGCGAAGTATTACACAAATTAAATGCAACAATTGCAAATTTACGCAATGAAGACATTTAGTTTAAGTTCAGAAATTACTAGCACCGCTTGTACAACAGCATTTTTGATACTCTGATCAATTTTCTTCCATGACTTCACTCCCTTGAGAGGGCACAACTGCCTTACCTGCAATCCCAACTCATTTGTTGCAGGGGTGGCATTCCCTCCAGTGAGTGCATTCAACATTCAACCAAGCTATCATCAAAGCTTACGAATTATAGGAAACAACCAAGGCTTAAATGCTTATTCAGAAAGGTGAATTAAATCAATAAAAAGTATTTATTAAGTAAAAAGGAACTGGTAGAAGAAAAAAAAAAAAAAGGCTGTGGTGCAGCCACAAATCATAGATTGTGCACTAACAAAAAGAAAAGATTTCAAGTGTCAGAAGTTATGAATTTATTAACAACCCAATAAATTATGGGGAATTCCAGCAGTGAACAAGTGTGCTGGTTGGTTCTATGGTGATTAATAATGGATGTGTGGTGTATGTGATTCCCTCAGCCCTGGACCTCTCAATTATCTTCATTGATTATAGAACACTACTATCTTTATGTTAGAAAATAAATTAATTAAAAAAAAGTTCAAGTACAGTGGAGTTCGTTGAATGAATAGAAATGACTATAATAAAAGATCCAAAATCTTCTTATTTCAAGTAACACTATTCTTGTTGTCTATTAGGGAGGGCGGAGGGCAGGGTGGTGGTGGTTATTGTTAACTCTTTGTATTTCAAGTAACAATAATGGTGTCCTTTGTATTGCTATTACAAACGTTTAAGAATATAAGACATTCATGCATGTAAACTTAAAATTTGAGATGGCATTTTTCCTTTTGTATTTCATTTCATTTTCCGTGTCTACATGTGTGTGCATATTTGTGGATATGGTGGTCAAAGGCAGAGATAGGCCTAGCTGAATTTTGATTCTTTATTTTTATAAATTAATGTAGAATTTTATCAAGAATTTTCAGGGTTTACAGATTGACCCCAATGGAATTAGGAAAAAATACAAAAAATCAAACCCTCTCCCCTCCACTCAACCGTATTAGGGGGGAACAAAATTTATGCAAAACTTTTTGAGTTCTCCCTCCCTCCCTCCCTCTCACTCTCTCTTTCTTTAATAAGGTTATCATGTGTTTTGATAGCACATATAATGAGGTTATCATGCTGTATTCAAAAACACGCAGGGTTGATTTTTGTTGAAGCAATAGAATTAACCTCCTCAAGTTATATTTTTTTTTATTTTTGATAGGTTGCAAAAATAAATAAAATGACATAATGGCATTGATGATGACTTGTTGAATGACCCCACTAAATGAAATTCCTAGTTGCACTCTAACTGGTGGTGCGGGGACAGCTAGGATGAAACCAAGTCTGCAAATGCTTCAAGATGAGGAGTGGAAAGCACGAAGATTTATCATCAACTATGCCTTGGCTAGTTAGTCCCCTAACAGGTGAGAAACTTATTTTATAAAACTTCAAGCTGTCATACAAAAACCACAATCTAGGCAAGCCAAAAAAAAGCCTTTGAAAGCAACACTCAAAGTACACTTGAAAAGATTTCCTTTCATTTTGTACTCTTTCCAGTGATTCCCAATGTCATTTCTAAGTACTTGCACTACGAGGTTCAACATCAGCATCTAGAGTTCAAATAGTTACATAATCATAATTAGTTAGCCATGAATGGAATAGCCTACGCTAGCCACAAATAGCTAGCACCTAGTGTATAGGAATCAACTGTTTCAACCAACAAATGTTGCAAAAGCAACATACTTTTCTAAATAGAATGTAGACATAACACTAAAGAAGAATATCAGAAGAACTAATACCCTCCAACCTACACTCAACCCTAACAGTGAACAAGCAAACTAACAAATACAAAAATTTGTTCTACCTTGTTGCATTTTAGCCACTAGAATAATTTCAATGTCATAGATCAAATAAAGAAAGGTCACTAGATTCAAATTCTGACAACATTCTTGTCACTAGACTATATGATAAACAACCAACATCAATAAGCGAACCATTGAAAATAATTATACCATAATGTTCACACTTTAATAATGGTCCTGACAAGGTGAGATCACACTCAAAATCATTCAAATAGAGCAGTTCAGTTCCTGTCAATATAGAAGGAATTTTCAAACCATACAAATAGTGATGTAACTGAAATCCTATGTCTCTCAAAATCTTAAAATACCAAGCAAGTGCCGAACAACCTTGTAACCAAATCAGCTTTGAGATGCTAAGATACTCAATTACCAGAGAAGCAACCTACTTCTAATAGAAATCAAACAAAAATCAAACCAATTTTGGACATGAAGAATAACATAATTTCATAGAAATCAAACAATTCAACCAAACCCATTTATGAAATCAACACAAAATTAAACTAAAAAAAATCATAGAAACCCTAGATGAAGTGTGAGAGATGGAGAAATAGGGCAACAGAGAGAGAGAGAGAGAGAGAGAGAGAAACAGAGAGATGGCTCGAGAGAGTGTGTGAGAGAGAGAGAGAGACCCAGATCGACAGAGAGAGAGAGAGAGAGAGGATCGAAAACGACAGAAAGAGAGGGACAAGAACCTGTGATTTACGGCAGTAGAGGTGGTGATTTGCGGCAGTGGTGACGTGCGACAGTAGCTAGCGACGGTGAGGTGGTGGCCATCACTGAGTGTGCGTCTGGTTTGGTGTACTGGTCTGTGTGTGTTTGTGAGACAAAACAGAGAAAAGATCTGTGTGAAAAAAATAAGAGGGAAGGGCGCCAATATTTTCCTCTAAAAACAATTCAGTACCTTTAGTAACTAAATAAGTATTTGTCACCAAATGTAATCAATAGCTACTAAACATTTGTAGCTGTTTGCTTAATATTGGCTACTAAAAATCTTTTTGTCGGCAATAACTACCCATCTACGACTACAGTTTTTTAGTCACTGATATTTTGGTCCGCAAAAGGCTGTGTACGCTGAAAACGATAATTAATAGCCTAAAATGTAAACAAATGCTGACTAAAACTTTTTTAGTCGCCTATTGATATATTTTTAGCGACTAAATATTTTTTTAGTCAGCAATAACTAACATATGGCTACTAAAAAAAATTTAGTAGCTAAAAATTAAATCATTGCTGACCAACAGGAAAATTTGTCAGTAAAGGTCTAACTTTTGGCGACTAAAAATGTTTAAGTAAGCAAAAGTGGTCGCCAAAAGTGCAGATTGTTGTAGTGAAAAGAATGAGAGTAGGGTAGGGAAGGAGTTGGGCGTGGCAGCCGAAGTTGGGAAGCGATGAGAAAGGATGCCTCAGCCAAAGTTGGTGGTGGTGGGTGTTCGCTGGGGTGGTGGATAGGGTTAAGGTTTGAGACAATTAAGGTTAAATTAAAATAGTGCAATGGTATGTAAGTTGGCTTGCTAATCGAATGGCTCGGGCTTGAGTGTCATAGATGACACTCTCCTTTATTCATTCCCCTCCCCCACTGACAATTAACTCCTAACTTCTACTAATTTATATAGATTGATAAAATAATAATAAATGGTATTCCTAATAATTGTTTTCATCAACCCAAAATTAATAACTAGATCCAAAGAAATCCAAATCTTAAGTATTAACATATCCTTTGATTTATGAAATATTTTTGGGCAAATTCATAAATTTGCATTGATCCTTTGTTACTGAGGTCATTATTGCTTTGAATTGAAGCAGATTATCTGAGAGAATAGTTTTCTTTGTTGTTGCACTCATGGCAATTGTGATCCGTATTCACGTTTCTTCTTCTACTTGATGATGGTTATCATTATGCCTTGCAATTCAGAAGTACATTCAGGTACACCATAAATAAACTATCTTGCATTAGTTTTGAGGATGTAAAATTTTAAAAATTGTTCAAACTCGATTCATGTTCAATTAATAAATATTTGTTTGGCATCAGTTCATTATGTAAATAAATTAAGCCTGAATACATTTTTAAAACTCATAAGTTTTCAAACTAATTATTTTATTTCTTTCAGATTCGACTCGATTACATGCATTACAATAACAAAATTACTTAAATCCAGCTCGCAATTAATATTGGCCCATATGTTAAGCCGATTAAGCAAACTGTCTAAAGCCCCTTCTTAAAACCTCAATTTTTAAGGCCCTTAATAATGGCCTAGTATTTGTAAAGCCCTAAGTGTATTATTTGTTTAGGCCGAGAAGATTCAGGCCTCATTGTAATTATTTTAAACTTAAACAAATCACAAAAAAAAATAAAATAAGAAAAAAGGTAAAATAAAAAAGGAGAAGATGAACAAAAAAGGAAAACATCCCATGCTTCCAAATGAAAAAGGCATTTTTTTAAGAAAGTTGTCTCCATGTTGAAAATTTTAGTAACGTTTTGAAAATGTTTTTAGGGCTGAGGTCCCGATTTTTTAATTGTTAAAATAATAAAAATATTTGGCCTTAAAATGTTTTTAATTGATAATGACGAAAATATTTGGTCCCTAAAGATATTAATAATATATTAGCAACCAAATTTATTGGTCTAAAAAAAATTATGTAAATATTAAGTGAGAATATTAATAGTCATTTTTATAATCTTATAAGTAAATTATCATATTTTTAAATTTGTCCCTAAAAAATTATTTTGAGCGACCAAATTTAATTAGTCCCTAAATATTAGTCTCTAAAAGACTAATTTCTTGTAGTGATCGCAAAATTCAATATCTCACAATATTTGTTTGCTTTCAATTTTTCTGAACAAAAAGATATTTAAAATAATTTAAAAATTACATTCACCCAAAAAATGGTAAAATCATATTAAATAATAGATGCGAACCCCCTCTGTGGCATGCAAACCCCCTCTGTGGCATCTCAATTATGTGAAGGATAGGATTTTATATTGCAATAACAAATCTAAACTGTGAAGGAAATAATAGTAATACATTATGGAAGTTTTTGTTTGTATTGAATATGTTTTGAAATTTTAAACTATAATTACTAAAATTAAAATTAGCAATAACGTTATGTTAGGTTGTGATTTTATACTGCAATCACAATCACAAATTTTTGGCAATGATGAATTTTTAAATAAAAAAATTAGCTTAATTTATTGAAATTAGGTTTTGAAATAATTATAAAATGAGTATTTGAATATTATGAAAATTAAAAACAATGAGAAGAATATATTATAAAATCATTCCATAAAATGACATGTGTATAAGTGTTATATATTATGAAATTATATTATGGAAATCTTTGGTTGAAGAAAATATTATTGGTTATAAAAAAATATTACAAAATCATGATAATTTTATAATTTTAATTATTAATGTATATAAAGTATATCATTTTTCTGTAAATTTTTTTATAGAAAAACTTACGCTGATTTGAAATTTCCCCAATGTCATTTTACAATTATTGATACTACAATGTCAAATCACAAAATTTAAGGGAATCTATTAATATATTATTGACAATTATTAAGAGAATTTGAAAATCAATTTAATTTATGTAAATTAGACTTTGGATCAATTAAAAAATGTGTATTTTGAGTGTTAAACAATTTATAAAATATGAGAAAAGTATATTGGCATTTCTAGCTTCAAAACGGCCATAATATTTTTGCTTATATAATACTATAGATTAGATTTTGGACCAATTAAAATATGAGATGTGTATTTTGAGTGTTGTACAATTTAAAAAATATGAGAAAAAAAAATAGATTGGCCATAATATTTTTGCTTATATAATAGTATAGATATTATGGAATTTGTATCTATATTATAATATTATAAAATTATATTATGAAAATCTTTTGATTGAAGCAAATATCAATCAAAAGATTTTTTTCTAATAATCTCTAACTTCTACTAATAAATATAGATTGATAAAAACAAAATAATGTTAGAAATGGGTTTTGGAAATTCTGAAAAAAAAAAAAAAAAAAAAAAACAACAACAACTAGATTTTTTTCTTAAACTTTGGTCTAATTTTTAGGTGTGACACATGCGCTGAATTTCGCTAGTCAAAGTGATAACGCGTTTTATGCCGCGTTATGATTCATATGGTATATTTGGTTGCTCAAACTCATTATCGGATAAATAGGAAATTAAAACCAAAGTGAGCTCCATGGAAATTGAGTTTTTGGTGGAAATTTCTTAAAAGTGTGGTTTAGGTTTGTCCCACATTGATTTGGTGGAAAACTTTGAGTGGGTTTATAGGCTTGGAGTGGGAACTTAGGGTAGGCCCCAAGGGGCACCCAAGTTTTGTAGAGAGAGAGGTTATGGGCAAAATGGGCTAGACCCATTGGACCCAAAATAAACACACGCGCATGCCGCTGCCGGTCAGGCTGGGCTTGGGCGCGGGTGTGTGGTTGGGTTGGGTTTGTCTAGCCAAAAACATTTGAATTTATTTTTTATCTTTGGAAAATATATTCTGACCATTTGAATTTAAATTTCAGTTGGAAAATTTAAATTCAATTTTTGCACATCTTTACGATTTCTGTACAAACAGATCTGAAATTCTGTACAGATTCGAAACTGTTCAAATACAGTTTTTATCTGTCCAAATTTAAATTTGAACCCAAACAGTCCAAATTCAAACCCAACAAGTTCAGTACTTGTTCAAACAGGTATGCTACATGTTCAATTCAAAATAAAAGGATGCCACTATACTTATATATAGACAAGCCCTTCATTTGCATTAATCACTCTAATTTTCGTCCTTAAATCTGCTACTGCTCTCTGCATTTTGCTGCATCTAATTTTCTGTGAGAAATAGTGTAAACACAAAGTGTGTTCGTTGTGCAAATAAATTATAGTGCTGCATTTATTCGTTGTTGATCATTTTATCCTGGGAGATAGACGTCCGAAAATCTGAAAGTACCGTAGAGAGAACGAATCTGTCTTAAGAACACTATAGCGATCCCGGTTGTCCCTTTACTGTTCAGTTGTATTCCAGACTCGGTTCCGTGGAGTTGGCAGTTGTATCTATCTTGTTGTCATCCTTTAATTCCATATGTTTGAGTTTTAGGATGTGTTGGGCATGGTTGTTACAGGTTAGTTGAGCTTTGGTTCCCTTTCTTATTGCCCATTTTTTGAGTGGTCCGCTCGAGCGGGTCTTCTTGCGCTCGAACAGGGTTTACACCCTTCCAGCATTTCGTGTCCCTGCAAAACATCTGCAGGTGTGTTTTCTACGCTCGAGTGGATTTCCTACGCTCGAACGGGTAGCGCTCGAGTGGGCCTTTTGGCGCTCGAGCGGGTAGTTCTTTTTCCGTAAAGTTCTGGGAGATGAAAATCTACGCTCGAGCAGACTGGTTTTTCGCGCTCAAGCGGGCCTTCTTGCGCTCAAGCGGATCCAGTTTTTTGTTCTTGACGCTCGAGCGTCCTGTTCTCCGCTCGAGCGGACCTGTCGTATATCAGTTGGCAGCTGGGCATTTTTGAATCACTTTTCAACTTTCACTCTCTCTCTTACTTTACCAAAAACCGATTTTGAGAGCCTCTCTCTCTAGAAAATACCTTCTCTCTAGGGATTGATCTAGTTAGAGTGTTCTCCTATCCTTCGGCCCTTGTAAAAAGTGTGTTGATCGTCGAGGGCTTCATTTTGATCCGAAAGGTTTGGAGTTTGGAGCACTTTGGTTTTGGTCTTCTTCTCCATTTGAGCTCTAACTTCGAGGTAGGGATATCCCACTTCATCTTATGAGCTTTGTCTTTAAATTTTGGTATTTTGATATATTGGGGGTTGTTGGGTAATTTCAAGAAAGTTTGGGGTCATTGTGTAATTTTCAAAAGAGGGGTTTTCAAAGTTTAAAACCTTTATGTATGTAATACATTGGAAAATGGACTTGGTGTTGGATTATTGATGAAAATGGAACCTTAGGGTTGGTGTTGTAATTATGGGAAAAAGCCCTAATTGTTGATAAATTAATTTGTATAATTAATTTTGGGAAATGAGAAATTGAATAGAAAATATTCAAATTGGAAAGGTATGGGATTAAAGGGTGTAGTTAGATTAATTTATCGCTCACCTAGACATAATGTTGATATTTTATCCATTTGGTGCATTTATTTTCTGTTTAGAAATAACTGCTTGGGCTATCGGTGGAGGATAGTCTTGATTGTTGTAGACAATGCATGATGATTAGGCAAACTAAAACTAATCCATTGAATATGTCATCGAATATGACGGTTGAAAAATATATTAACTTTATGTATTAATTGATTATGTATATGATCTGTGTTTATATACATTGTGTTGTGGAAGATAGGGGATGGACCTCTAAACCGGAGATTGTTTTACATTGATATAGCACTACAATGTGTATCAGTTGTATGGAAGTGTTTTGTTATATTGATACAGCACTACAATGTGTATCATTTGTGAAGTATGCAAGTGATTTAATGTGTTATTAATACAGCACCAAAATGTGTATCATTTGTGAAGTATGGAAGTGGTTGAATGTGTTATTGATATAGCACCAAAATGTGTATCCTTCATGAATTTCAAAAGTATTTGAGTGATGAGTTATAATCTCATCAAATCATTTGGCCAGGTTCTGAGCCTTGTTTTCAAACTCAAAGTCGAATAAGAAATGGAAAGTGAAATGTAACATGGACATGATTGTTATGAAGCTGTAATACGGTATAAGTTGGAAAATAAGTGTGAACCATCTATTGAATGCTATTATTTTAGTCATTGTTTGTAGTTGGTTTAGTGTATTTCTACTGGGTTGTGGCTCACCCTATATGGGACATCATTTTCAGGTAAAGGTAGCATGTCACCTCCAAGGACGTAGCTTGAGAGGCTTGAGGCTGTTGAATCCTTTTGTTGTTTTGTTGTATTACATGTATATCAAGCCAAGGGCTTTTTTTGTATAGAGCTAGTACTCTCTTTTTGTAACCAAGTGTTGACTTGGAAAGTTGTAAGCCTATAGGGCGTTTACTTTTGTTGTCAACATGTAATACATTTTGTAATGATTACTCTGATGTAATATATTTATGTTTTACTCTCTTATGTCTAAGCATGCTATTGTTGGTTGATTTTATGGGTTTATTTTGAGGGCGTTACAACTTGGTATCAGAGCTGTAGAATCCCCATTTTTGACCATTCTCAAGACTTGGACGTCACCGTTTGAACACTCGGTGATTATCCATGTTTGTGTTCGTTTGGAGTTCCCGGAGGTCTTGGCTACGCGCCTTGCCTCAGGATCTCCGAACTCGACCATTTAGTGTCTGGTTTTGCACCAAACACTTATGTTTTGCCTTGGAGGGGCAAGGGAATGCCTTGTGAGGCATCCCCACACATCATCGGCCGTGGCTAGAGGCCACCGGCCAGGGTTTTATGCCATCGGCAATGTATGTCGCCGGTCGGCATTCTTTGTTGCCGGTCGACAGTAAATTTTGTCAAAATGACATCTTTGGCCAGCCGACTACTGTGCATCTGCTTTTGCAAATATTTTAGCACAGCTGTCTTGCATTTTCTCCCCCTCCATACACGTGTATGGAGGGGGAGAAAATGCAAGACAGCTGTGCTAAAATATCTGCAAAGAGGGATGGCCCTCTTGTTAGCTTACCTTGTAAGCTTTACAAGATTGGCTCCTCTATAAGAGGAGGCCCTCTCTCCCTTGTTCTAGGGTTAGAGAAGTTGGAGAAGAGAGTGAGAAGACTCTGGTTTTAGGGTTTAAGTTAGTGTATCTAAGCTATATCTATATCTCTCCCTCTCTTGCCATTGTGTGTGTTTTAGGCTTAGTTTTGTGCACAAACACCTACCATCACACCATCCTCTTGAAACTAAGGTTCTTGAGGCTTGTTTTTGGAGCTTTGAAGCTGGTTTGGAGCTCAAGGGGCTGCTGGTCCACCATTGTTGAAGGTAGTCTACAAGGGTAAGACACTAGTCCTTTTTTTACCCCACTTTCGCATTGTATTTTTTACCATCTTAGAACTGTTTTTGTGCTTAGTGTATAACATAACAAGGTTCTGGTTTTTGGCCCTCTAAATAGTTTGTTTAGAGTGTTTTGTGGTTTGGAGGTGTTTGACCCCTCTTAAGCCTTGAGAGGCCCCATTTTGTGCTATTTTGAGTGAGCTCCGGGACTGTGGTGTTTGGGCCTCCTCACCACTAAAATCTTGAGGGATTTCAGTGGTAAGGACGGTGCCTTGAAGTCCCAAGAAGGAGAGGGCCACCCCCTCTCCTTGTTGTCCTTGAAAAGGGCACTTTTTGGCCTCTTGAGGGAGCATCATGTTTGAGTGTTTGTTGATCATGCCATAGCTGCTTTTTATGCTTATTATGCCATGATATAACATTGTTGCATGTTGGTTTTGGTACACCATGCATGCTTAGCATACCTACCTTGTAATGCCATGTTTAGGCCTTAATATGCCTTAGGTTGTAAGTCCTTATTCTAGCATGTTTTAGGTTTGGTCTTGTGAAGCTTTTGTGCTTATTTCACCATGTTTAAGGTCTGTCCACAGTTGTTTGGGTCGATCTTGGCATGCTTTGAGTGGCCCCTTTGCATTTTTGGTTTGTTGGCCTTAAGTGTGAAAGTGTGTAGCTTGCATTATTTGCTTCGATTATGGTTTGGCACCATTTGTAACATCATTTTAGTCCCTAAGATATGCTTGTATGCTTGCTTTGGACACCTCTTTAATGCTTTGAAAGCTTGTGTTGAATGCTCCATGTTGTGGCCATTGTGCATGCTTCGGACTTGAGCCACTTAGATGTCATCTAGGTGCACCCTTGGCTTTGTTTAAGTCTACCTTTGACTTGTTTTAAGTCCCCTTAGCCTTGTGAGGCTTGGTGGACTTGACCTTGGATTAAGCCTCCATGGCTTGTCTTAAGTACTTAGGCCATTGTGGCATGTTTTGCTATCTTATTTAAATTGACTTGGCATCATTTTATAACATGATTTCAGAGCTTAGTTTGCATGCCATCAATCCATGTTTGTCCCTTTTAAACGTGTTTAAAAGTTGCTTCATTATGCTTAAGTCTTGAACCATGTATCTATGCATGTTTGTATGAACATTTGTCTTCATGTACTTAGCATTTTTGGCCACTATTTTAGGCCTATTTAGAGCTGCCTAAATCATGTTTAAGTCCATTCCTTCGTTGGTTGCATATGCTCCTTGTGTGTTGTAGCATATTAGAAAGTTGTTGCATGTTGGAACTTGCATGATTGAATGAAGTCACATGCTTGTTTGCATACTTGGACATCCACATTGCATCTTGCATGCTTGTTGGTTAACATTGATGTTTCATGTCTTGTATGCTTGTTAGCTTGTATGCTTACTTGCCTCCATTCTCATGTTGCATGCTTAGCTCACATGCTTTGGTTGCATTTGGCATGCATGCCTTGCCTCTTGATTGAGCATGATAGAGGTTGGGCTCTTATGTGTTTGTGTGCATTACATTTGACATTAAAATGCACAACTTAGCTTCTTGGGCCATTACGCATTGAAATGCGAGATTGGTGGTCCGAGAATCGAGCACCATCCTCCTTTGAGTCATGAACATGATAAGGAGGGTGGCGGTGCAAACATTGCTTTGAAAATGCATTGCCATGCCTTGTCTTCCCTCTGCTGCTGTCAAACAGGTTTCTGCAGGAAGATTTGGCCGGCCGGCCATCTCCAGTGCCGACCGGCCATCCATCAGTGGCCGATGGCTTAACCAGTGGCCGATGATCATTCCCCATGGCCGGCGGTCATTCCTTCTGGCCGGTGGTGCTCCACAGTGTCCATGAAGCATACCTTGGGAGTTGTACAATTTTCAGAGGAGCAGAGCAGGGAAAACAGAGGCAAACTTGTGCATGGCGTTGGATTTCCGAGCAAAGCCGAGCATGCATGCATTCATTCCTCTTCCCGAGGCCTTTTACTGCTTTAATAGTTTAATTAATTTGTCAATTAGCTAAGGATTTTGTAATATTTAATTAGCTAGGGCAGTTAATTATTTATTCGGTTTGTATTATTATTAGGTCCCTCCGGGCGAGGGCGAATCTGTAATAAGTGTGGGTGCGTGTGTGTGCATGTCTTCCAATCCCCACTTCTTTCTTCCCTTTTATTTACCCGCTTATGATGGTAGATTAGGGCATGTTTAAATTAGCATACCTTATGCTATGCATGTGTGCATCCATACACTTGTCTTGCATGCACCGGGCTCGTCGCATCATGCTAACTGCATTTGTACTTCAATTCCAAAATTGAATACGTGCATCGATTGATTGTATTTCAACATGACATGTTTAGGTTAGCCGAGCCTACCCTAATTGCATCCTGTATGTGTTGCATTAGTCAATTTGACATGAACTAGGACCATGCATACCTGCTAACTAGTTTATTGTTTTGGCACGGAGTACGATGTAAGTATTTTCATGCTTTAGCATACCGCACGCGTGTGAGTGCTATCATGACAGTATGCTTACCGTGTGGCTCGATGTTTATGTGAGATAAACTGCCTGAATGCCTGTGGGTGAAGGCTGAATTATCTGAGTTGGAACAATTCATTGAAATCCATCTTTTAGCCTACTTACGAGTAGCAAATCCTAAAGCATTTTCTAAAACAAATGGATATGCAATGCTTGTTTCCAAATTAGGCGATCTAGTCTATACTTGTTTGCTGTGCGCATAACATAGTAATTCTAGGCTAATAACTGGAATAAGAACACATAACGTTTTCAAAAACGGATATCATGGTTAGTAGAGGCTGGTCTTCGGACCGGGCGAGAGGGGGTGCTCATAGCTGACCTTCCCCAATCGTACCCAAGCTCCCGAGCCAAGGCAACTTTGGTGATGACGGACACGTGGCCTTTGGCACTGAGTCAGGGTTTCCTAAATTCCCCAAAATAAAATATTTAGGTGGCGACTCTGTATCTGGCAAAGCAGTCCATGTTTGGCACTTCTTTTAAAATCTGTTTTTTTCTCAAAACGATTTGCCGGATTTGGACTCTTTGGTTTAAGATTAAGGACCGTGACAATTTGAGTCCGAACTGTAGTAAGCCCAAAATGAACAGAACGGGGGTTCATCCTCCCGGGACGTTCGGGGACGTCTACAGTTTCTGGCGACTCTGCTGGGGAGTTTAGAGAGCTTGACTCGAACTCGTGATATCCTGTTTTGATTTCATTTATGTGTCTCTTTGCATTGCATGTGCATTGGTGCGCCTAGGACACCGTGTTGGCCATCTGCTATTCCTGAGCAGTTTGCCGGAGGCATGACTTTGTCAAAGCATGCCATAAGGCTAACCGGTTGCGGGCTCTGCCAGTATGGGAACACAAACCCCAGTTTTACCGGGGCACCCTTTTTGACCATTTGACCTAGTGCATGTTCAGAATCCATAGTGACCATTCCAAACTAGGACAGGTTGCTTACCCGATGTTAGGTTGTTTGAAACCGCTGTGTGCGTAGTGAAACCCTAGCTCCTGACAAAATAGGACCGGGAAACCCTACCCAACATAGGGGTGTTTTTGCTCTCTCTACTTGTTATGTGCTTTTAGAGTGTATCTCTGCAGGGGAACGCACACATCAGTTTGCAAAGTTTGAGTATCAGGCCCGAGAGCACCAATGTCAGTATTTGATAAAATCAATTATATCTGAGGGTATCCGATTCAGTGTTTTGGACAGTAATTTCTGGGGAACAGTGATCAGTAATAGAGTACAGTTGTTTGGCTGCACCTGCATTTGATCCGTTTGGGCTGAAATGCTGCTTGCTTTTTTTCCTTTCAAGGTTCAGAGGGTTCCAGAATAGTCAATGTTCCCCCTTGCTGAGGCAGGACTTACGATGACGCAGAATTCGGAAGAGATAGAGGTTATGACAGCTGCATTAGATCAAGGGATCACTCTGCAAAGTGAGACCAATGTCGACGTGCCGCATCCATCCAGATCGCCGGTTGCGCACCCGGTCTGGACCCCCCAGCTATATCAGGCTCGCGAGCCCACCACATTCGAGTTAATGGGGATGATAGGTGATCTCCAAAGGTCCGTGGCGGATCTCGCTTACGGGATGTCAGCTTCGCCACCAGCCGCACCATATGCCGGGAGTTTTGTACCCCAGGAGCCCCCGCTGTTAGGACGGATTGTGATTGAACTTAGCCAACCGGAGATGGCCTCTAGCTATGGCAACGACATACCAACCCAAATCCTAGATCAGGCTGAGGCCAGAGACAAAGGCAAAATGAAAACAGATGCTGATCCAATCGAACAACTGCTATGGGCAGTCGAGGCTTTGAAAGCCGGGGGGATGAACAAGCAACAGATATCTGCAGTTACGACAAAAGCTGTGGAGGATGCTTTCCCCACTCCACCTGCGGGTAATTCAAGCCAATCAGAGAACCGGGACAGGCCCCGTCATGCCAGAACAGTTCTTTCTGTTCCCAACCCTGCACCCGGGAAAGACCAGAAAGTTAAGGCAGTACCTGCCGATCCGTTCGCTAGTGTGTCTAGCAAAAATGCTCAGACTTCAAAGTACCTGCCCTGAGGACGCAGGGTCTTCCATGCTCTCTACATGCGATTGTCTAAGGCACTTCAGATCCTTGCCGAGAGGGGACACCTTAAACCCCTGGAGCCTCGGCCTCTCCCGAAAAACCTCCCTGCTACTCATGACCCTGCTCAGTACTGCGCGTACCACCAGCAGACGGGCCATGCTACCAACAACTGTTTCTGCCTCCGTCTTGAGGTACAAGATTTGATTGACAACGAGGTTATCCTCCCGCCCACCTCAGCCAAGTCCGTTACTACCCAACTGTTGGACTTTGAGGACACTGATACTGAAAGTATGTAATCAGAGAGTGAACCACCTGCGGGCGGCACTTGGTATATTTTGATGTGGCGTCTGGCACGCATTTTTAAGCATCTGCGAACACAAGTTTTGTAAAATCTGGCTTGGGTATCGAGTCAGTTTTTTTTTTTTGATGTCTGTCTCTTTGTCTTGAGTCAGTCTTTTTGCTTAAGGGTCTGTCTTGATGTAGCGAGTCAGTCCCCTTTGTATAGAATATCGGGTGATTTCGGGGTTGTCGCCTCGAGCACCGTTTTGTAATTACCCCTTTTGTTTTCCTTTTGAGTTTGTCTCTGTTGAGGAGCCAGTTGCAGTTGGAAGTTTTGAATGAAACAGCTGCGGCTATCATGTTCCCTTACTTATTGTCTGAGCCAGTTCTTATTGTTTGAGCCAGTTCTTATTGTTTGAGCCAGTTATGTCAGAGGATTTGAATGGGCTGACAGTACATCTCGCCTGCTCTCCTGCGCGCCAAACTCATTGCATTAACCTAAGTTTTTTTTTTTTTTTTTTAAAAAAAACCTCATTTTTTAGCACTACGGTGGTAAAAACAAAGAGAAAGGAATTCCTCGGGTTTTCACAAAAACTTTGATCATTCTTGAGAGAAAGATAGATATGCTAAACTTTTAATGAATGAAATCATGCCTGTCAGCGTGAGTACTGAGAAGGATCCTGGTTTGATCCAGACTGGTTCCACACTATCTTCAGCGTGAGCGATTTGTCGCTTTCTTAAAAACTTTCAAAAACAAAATGTTTTGCGCGGTCCTATGAAGACTTGTGTGGAATTGCTCTTGAGATTGTGCAGCCCAGGATCACTCTTAGCCTCGAGATTCAATTTATCTGTTGCGGACCTGGAATCCGTTCAAAATGTTCAACAGTTAACTGCCATGTAAGGCATGCGTGGCCCAATTTGAAGCTTCCCTCGAGCAAGAGGCACCAAAATCAGATCAAGAAGGTCAGGTCTCACTGGGAAAAGCTCGTGAAGCAACCGTGATGGATTCTTCTGCAAATCAACACAGTAATCACTCTCCCGAATACAGAGGGTTTCAATTTCAAAACCATTTGGCATGGACTTGTTACACTTTTACCCTTTGAGAGGCCCACTAGGCCGGAAACCCGAAAGGGCGACCCAGGTAAAAGTTAGGGCAAGGCAAAATAAAAAAAAGAAAGAAGAAAATCAAAGAAAAGAAAAATGAAAAAAAAAAGAAGAAAAAAATCGAGAAACAAAAAGGAATTGAAAAAGAAAAAAAAGAACAAAGCTAAGATCGAAAACCTGCAACAGGCGCCTTGGCAAAAATTAGAGCATAAAAAGTGAAGGTTAAAATACCCGAGTGTACCTTAACCGGAACTACGTAAGGCTTGATTCCCATGTTTGGGATACGTAGGCAACTTCATCTTGAAGTCCAGCCACCATTGCTCTTACAGTGACTGTGTCCATATATTGGTTCAGACCGTCGTCTTCGGAGTTCAGTCGTCATTGATAAAAGCAGTTTACAGCATGCTGCGGCACCATCCAAACAAGGGGCAACTTTCTGTTGCCGCAAGTTATCATCCAAACCAGGGGCAACTTTCCATTGCCATGCACCCCCTTCAAGCAAGGGGCAATTTTCCATTGCCTCCGATCCAAGGTTGCACATCTCGAGCGTAAGTGCCGTGCTCGTTGAGCATTGACTGTTTGCAAAAAAATAGTTTTTGAAAATTTTTACTAAAGTTGACTATTTTCTCGAAAACTATTTCATTTTCCAAAACCGGACCATCTTCTTGGAACCAAAAAGGAAAATTTTCAGTGCTCACAGCCTGACTTGTATGATTTTCGAATCAAAAATCGAACAAGTGTGTTAATCCAACTCTCATTTTTGGTCAAAACCGTTTTAGAAAACAAAAATGGTCAAAGTGATGAACTAGGGGCGCAGTTGAGTCAGGCCTTCTGTCTTTTCCCCGCCGTCAACATACTTTCCAGAAGGGCACTCTTTCCACCGGAAGAAATAACCGTGAGCTGACGGTGTTGGGCACGAACCCGCAACTTCCTATTCATCCATTAATCACCCTGGGGAGGGATGAAAAATGAGAGAATAAAGAATAGAGAGGTGTAAGCGGAAAGAAAAGTGAGCAAAAGGGTTTTGAGAGAAAAACCGAGCCTGAGGGCCGAGCGATGTGAGAATCACAAATCAGAAAAGGGGGGGATATACCCGGAGGAACTGGCTCCTCGAGATCTGAGGTCATTTGTTTTTATAAACACGTTCGTGTGTCGCGTCTTTTGTCTTGTTTACCTTAACTTTCGTCTTGAGTCTTTTCCGAGCGTGCCTCGTTGTGTCCAGGCCGCTCACCATTTGTTTGAGTCTTTCCCGTTGTGTTCGGTTTTAGGCCCGATACCCCGGTTGCAGAACCCCTCTTCAAAAGTCGAAATCGTTTATGCTCAGAGTGCCGTGCCATTCTCTACATTGTATGCGAAATAAAAGAAGAAAAGGGAAAAATTTGGGGCATCCGAGTGTGTTTCAACTGCAACCGTTTCAGTTTTCGTAGTCCGTCTTGTCAGATTGGGGCTGTTGGTTTAGGGTTTGTTGTGTGTAGAATGAACCAAATACTGTGTTATGGGCTGTATGCAAATTAGTCCCCAGTGAAGTATGGGCTGCGTGTTCAGGTTAAGCAGTGGTTTGCTTGGGTTGTTTTGCTATTTGCTGGATGGTCATCTGATTATTACAGTACAAGTGCTCAATTTTCAAGTGCTCAATTTTCAGACAACAGACCAATTTCATTTACATTGAGATGTAATATGATATGATGTAATGCGATGTAATGCATGAGATACACAAATATAACAACTTTTAGACAAAAAGTTTGTTTCATTTCATATAATCTTTTTCAATTACAAAGTTCTGAGGAAAACAAAAATCTGCCTGCGGCAGTACAAGGTAATCTAACTACCAAAAAGAGAAAAGGTACAAAAGAAGGAAAAGAAAAAGCAGCCAAAATCTAAAGCAGCATCAGTGGTCTCACGCCTAGGGATCCGTCATCGCCCTCTTCCTGGGCAGAAGTCCAGGAGCATCACTAGGAGCATCACCGTCTGAGCCTGAGCCCGAGCTGTCCCCGGTCTCCTCCTCAGATGACTCCGCCTCCGCCTCTGCCTCCGACTCATCGTCTGGGACTGGAGCCCGTGAGCTACTCCCGACATGAGTGCGCCTCCCCCTGGTGTGGGGGTATGCTCTGCCATCCCAGGTGTAAACAGAAGGCCCAGCTGGAGCGCCACCCACTGGAAGGATCTGGAAGGGAGGCTAAAAAAAAAAGAAGCATGAAAAGCGAATACATCAGAATACCGTGAGCAGTAAATCAGTACAGAATGCAGTGTGTGAGTATAGTGTATGGATGCCGTGAGCAGTGAATCAGTGCAGAATATAGTGTATGAGTACAGTCTGTGAGTGCCGTGAGCAGTGAATCAGTGCAGAATACAGTGTATGAGTACAGTCTGTGAGTGCCGTGAGTAGTTTATCAGTACAGAATGCAGTGTGTGAGTACAGTATGTGAATATAGTGTATGAATGCTGTGAGCAGTTTATCAGGTGTTGTGTTGTGTATCAAATTATGTGAAGCAGTTTATGTATGGTTTAAGACTGTGGTCAGAAGAACATATCGGAATACTGTAAAGGGCCAGGAGGTCGTAGGTCCGCTGCAACATCCCCATCATGGAGGCATTCAGCTCCAATGACTGCCGGGTGTACTCGGAGGAAGCCTGCAAAAATATTAGATACATCAATATTTTGCGGAATATCAAAATAAACTGAAATGAAATAATAGTACAAGATGAGAAATGAAGTAATACATACCGGAGGCAAGTCAGGGACATCAACCAACTCGTGATCAGCCGGGGCAGGAGCAAAGGGGATTTGGTAGGTTGCCCCACCCTGCCCTCTGCATGACAGTGAAGTGGGCAGAGCAGGCCAGCCGGTCCCCCGCCCTCTCTGAACTCCGCCCCTGCCACGGACTCGAGCTCTCCTCGACGCTCCCCCTCCAGCCCCTGCTCCCGCTCCAGTCACTGGCGCTACAGGCCTCTCTCTCTCAGCTCGGCGGCCGCCGCCCAGAGGTCGCATGATGAAGGTCTGGACGTACTCCGAGTAATCGCCCTCGCCCCTGTAGTCGCTCGCATCCCAGCCAATGGTGTAATCCGCCATCTGCTCGGCGGTGAATCTCTCGGTATCCCTCATATGCTCAGGAGGGTACACCGAAACTATCTGCTCGGGTAAACCTAGGGTCTGGCATAGGAAACGCTCGCCCAGGTACCAAGCCCGACAGACCGGGCCCTCCAGCAGAATCCAGAAACGCGAGGTCTCCTCAGCACTGGCAAACCGATCCCGAATCGTCGCTGGCAGTGGAGCCCACGACTGCCAGGTGATCTGGAATTGAAATACAGTTTGTTGTTTACTGTTATTGAAACATACAGTGGAAAGACGAAGCTTAAATGAACTACAAGTAAAACATACCTCGGCAGGGGTGATAGTGTCGAAGTAGCGGTGGAAGAAGCTAAACGTCTCTCGGGGCCACCGCGTGCACCTCCCGTCGAAGCGGTGCGAGAAAGGGACGACCAGAGGAGTCTCCGTGTCGGGCACTGGCTCCAATCTGGGAAAGTAGGCATAGACCCACAGCTGCAGAGCAAATACCAGTATGTTTATCAGATAAAGCAGAATGTAGAATAAAGCAGAAATAACAAAGCCGTGTATTGTGCAGTGTATTGTGCAGAGTGTACAGTGTGAGCAGTGTACAGTCAGTGTAGAGCAGAGTATGTGTGTGCCGTGTGTACAGTATACAGTCAGTGCGAAGCAAACCACAGAGTACAGTACAGAGTACAGAAAATGTAGAGCAGAAATGTAAAGCAGAGAAGAAGACGTACCTCCCAAGCTCGCCAGTAGCCTCCGAGCAACTGCCCGCTGCCACGGGAGACTGAGCTCATGTATCCATAAAGAGTGGCCAGAGCGGCGCCACCCCAGTCATAATGCAAGATCTGCCTAACATCCACCAGTGCCCTGAGCAAGCAGAGGGGCACAATGTTCACCCGGTCGGCGAAAAGGGTAGTCCCCAGCAGAAACATCAGAAAGCCGCACGCATACTGCTCCACAGCCTCCTCAGTCATCGGAGCCTCCTCCCCTAACGCGGGCTGGACCCTGAACTGCACCTCAAACCAGGAATATCGGACGAAGCCTGGACGGACGAGAGGCGGCGCCGCGCCAAGCAGATAGACCTGAGCAGCGGTCCACTCGTCCATATCAATGTCAAAGGATATCGGATCACCCCTTACCCCGATGCCTGTGAGCATCGAGAAATCATAGGGAGTCATCGTCATGTCTCCCGTAGTAGAAAAATGGAACGAGTCGGTGGTGTCCCACCACCTCTCCGCTAGAGCAGCGAGGAGAGGCCTGCACGTAGTGAGCCGGGATAGCCCCCTGCAAAATGCGCCAAAGTCGGCCTGGTCCACAATGTGGCGAACTGCCTCGGGTAGCTCTGCATACCAGTCTCGAGTGGCGATGTTCCCATACCCGCGGACGGTATGGGAATCCCCCTGTTTTCAAGAACACAGTTGCGAAGCAATGCTAAATATACCAGTTCTGTAGGGCATGAAGAATTGAGATAAATACAGCATGTGTGCATGTTTTCAGATTCAAACAGATACCGAGTGCCGGTGTGTTTACAGTGAACTACAACGTGTGATGCGTCAGCGTGTTTGCGTGGTTCAGTGCAAATTTAGCATGTGTGCAAGTTTTTCAGATTCAAACAGGTACCGGGTGTCAGTGAGTTTACAATGAAATACGGTGTGTGCCGTGTGTTTGAGTGATCCAAGGCTAGTGCAGTGTGTGTGCATGTGTCGATCTTAAACAGATATCAGTTGCAAGTGTGTTTGCGATCAACTACAATACACAGTGTATCAGAGTATCTGAGCTAAAGCAATTAAAGAATGTAATCAGCTATGGCAGTTGGCAGTTAAAAGTTCTACATTGCAGAAAGTAAAACAAAAAAATGTTACCTCGGAAGCGCCGAAGGATAGATGAGAGGCAAGCTCACGTAGTAGAAGCTCGGAAGGCGTCGCCCTATCGAAGCTCCGAAACTGGCGAAGACCGTCAGGAGGTAGCACATGGATTGCCGGCCGGTAGGTCGCCGGGTCGAACGGGCGCTCGCTCAAAGGAAGGAGCTTGGCCCCGGGATCCATCTCGTGATCTGGAGAAGCCCCACCCTCTGGAAGATCATCCGCCATCTTGAAGAGAATGTGAGAATGGCCGGAAGAGGGAAAAATAGGAAAGAATACGAAGGGTCAACCGAAAAGTCAACCCCGAGAGGGTGGAAAATGGCCGGAAAAGCCGGAGTAGGAAAAAGGCACGAAACTCGAGAGAAACTCGAGGGGAACAAGCCCCAAAAGGAGGAAATAGCAAAGGACGTACCGAAACGAAGTTTTAATCGGTTGAAAATGTCCAAAACGCGAAGGGAATCGCGAATCCGACGACGAAATGGGCGTAGAACGCGAACAAAACGAGGAAACGAGGAGGGGAAAACGCTCTAGAGAGAGAGAGAGTGTGAGATTTCGGCCAAGAGGAAGTGAAGAAATAGGGTTTGGAACCCTATTTTAAAAGACCCGAGGTGAAATGTCAAGTCTGCCCCCGATTCAGGCACTTTTGGCCGGTCGGCAATATATTTTGCCGGTCGGCAGAATATTGTGCCGATGGAACTTTTTGGCAGCCGATGGACAGCCGGTGGCTTCCTAGTCCGGCCGGTGATCTTCCTACAGCCTTGTTCAGGCCATATGTATAGTTTTTGGTCTTCATAGCCCAAGAAAGTGCAAGAAAAGTGCATCTCTGACGCTCAACCGACCTCCGTTTTGACCTCGGACCTTGTCTTTTGCGCGTGGCACTCGAATTCATGCAACGTTGTATCCTTTTGTATCCTTTTGCCTTTTACGAAATTCAAAAGTCGCCCCGTATGCGTGCATTCATCATACTGTCTGGTGCGTCACATTGCGCCGCGATGCACATCACAATTGCATTGTTGTGCACTCAGTTCACTTGCATTGTCACGCGTGCTTCTCTCGCATTGTTGTGCGCCTTTTTACTTGCGTTATTTCTCTCTTGTGTGTATTACGCTGAGAGGTTTCTTTTCTCTTTCCTCTCCTGCGTGCAATGCGCGGAGAGATGTTGTGTCTGAGACTCCGGGTATTCTCGGTAGTCGCTTTTAGCCTTCTCCACGTGAGACGCCGTGAGAATTGCTTAATTCTCTTACATCCTTTCTGCATGAGATGTAGTTTGGTTCATGTTTACTTGCTTGCATAGCATTCGCTTAAAATGTTGCATTTATTTTGCATATTTGCTTCATCGTAGCATCCTTTGCATGATCATAAGTTATGCACTTGCAATGTGCATCACTTTGCATCCCGCATAACGGTCTAGGAGACCTTAAATCCTTCGAAGGTGCAAAACCTTTATTGTTACGCATGTCCACATGCATTGTAGTACACATCATCCCTTGCATCGTTTTGCATGACTACATGCGTTGTAACGCGCACAATTTGCATTGTCATGCACTTTTCCCGCATCACGGTCTGGGAGACCTTAAATCTTTAGGAGGTGCAAGACCTTCGGTCGCGTTGTCGCGCATCCCATTGCATTTGGCATGCATTTCATCGCACTGTCTTGTGCATTGCATCTCAAAAGCCACGCATTGTCGCGCATTTTGAAATTGTACATCTCCATGCATCCTCATGCATCGCGCATCGTCATGCATCTCATAGCCGCGCGTCATCGCGCACTAGGAAGATCATGCATTGTCATTCAAGCGACTTGCGTTGTCGCGCATTCCGTGCATCATGCATTTCAAAAAAAACAAACAAAAAATATATAGTTGCATTGTCATGCATCACCATAGATACATGCATTGTAAATACATGCATTGTAAACACTGCATTGTCATGCATCATTGAATGTAGTGCATATTTGTATATATTGCGTAATAGCTTGCATGCATCCATTGCATCCTCTCCGCTTATGGCTTGCGCCTTTCCATGTTGAGCTTAGTCTGGTATGTGCCCATACTTTTCACGTCGAAACATAGTTCAGTAGACCGTTCTATGTTAGCCGCATCTCGTATGCGTACATGCCTTTCCTAGGCAAGATTTGGTTTGGCCCGCGTGCCATGTCCATTGTAAGTATCCATACCTATTGCATTGTAGCTTGCATGCATTCATTGCATCACTTCCACCTATGGCTTGCGCCTTTCCATGTTAAGCTTGGTCTGGTATGTGCCCTTACTTTTCACGTTAAAGCACAGTTCTGCATGTGTACGCGCCTATTCCACGCTGGTATGTTGGTTTGAGGGTTGCGGCACCTTTTCTGTGTTAGACATGGCTTGTTTGTGTACATGCCTTTCCTAGGCAAGATTTGGTTTGGCCTGCGCGCCATATCCATAGTATCCATACCCATTGCACTGTAGTTTGCATGCATTCATTGCATCACCTTCCACCTATGGCTTACGCCTTTCCATGTTGAGCTTGGTCTGGTATGTGCCCATACTTCTCGTGTCAAAGCATAGTTCAGTAGACCGTTCTATGTTAGACGTGGCTCGTATGCGTACATGCCTTGCCTAGGCAAGATTTGGTTTGACTGCATGCCATATCCATTGTAGATATTACATTGTAGTATAATTTTTGCATCCGGCATTAGGATCATTGTCCTTTCCCCAGCGGGTTGTTTCCCCACTTATGTCATTCCACCCAATACTTGTTCTTGTGTCCATCTACATTACTCATAGTTCAGTTGATCGTTCTATGGTAGACGGACTTGTCACCTCCATCAATCTATTTGACATTTGTGTGGTTTCGAATCGCTCATGATTGGATCATGATTCAATTGCTTTGCATATAGTTTGCATTTTCATTTGCATTATTCATACATTGTTTTGTATATATTGCATATCATTTTGCATTCATTCTTGCATTGTCATGCATATTGCTAACAATACCATACCTGTTAAGTTGTTTTCTTTACAGGCACGATATTGTATGTACGGTTCATTTACCGCTGGTGGAACCAGACGAACCGCACAGGTATTGTATCCTCCGAGTGAGACGTCTCGAGAATTGTATAATTCTCTTACATCCTTCCTGCACTATAGTATAGTTTGGTGTATGCTAGCTTAAAACTGTTGCATGTATGCTTCGTTACAGCTTTTCTTTGCATGATCATAAGTTATGCTCAGCTTCGTGCATTGTCTTGCATTTTGCCCCTGCCTTCGGGCGCATACCTTATTTGTCTTGCATGTTTGTCTAAGTCTTCGGCCTTGTCAAAAATGGGTCGTCTCTGGGCTTTGACATTCACTCCCGTCATTGTTATGACTTTCGAGTTTTGTCAAAGAGGGGCAACTGTAGACACCCCATTTTTGACCGTCCTCAAGACTTGGACGTCACCGTTTGAACACCCGGTGATTATCCATGTTTGTGTTCGTTTGGAGTTCTCGGAGGTCTCGGCTACGCGCCTTGCCTCAGGATCTCCGAACTCGACCGTTTAGTGTCTGGTTTTGCAACAAACACTTGTGTTTTGCCTTGGAGGGGCAGGGAATGCCTTGTGAGGCATCCCCACACATCACCGGCCGTGGCTAGAGGCCACCGGCCAGGGTTTTATGCCATCGGCAATGTATGTTGCCGGTCAGTAGTAAATTTTGTCAAAATGACATCTTTGGCCGGCTGACTACTGTGCATCTGCTTTTGCAGATATTTTAGCACAGCTGTCTTGCATTTTCTCCCCCTCCATACACGTGTATGGAGGGATGGCCCTCTTGTTAGCTTACCTTGTAAGCTTTACAAGATTGGCTCCTCTATAAGAGGAGGCCCTCTCTCCCTTGTTCTAGGGTTAGAGAAGTTGGAGAAGAGAGTGAGAAGACTTTGGTTTTAGGGTTTAAGTTAGTGTATCTAAGCTATATCTATATCTCTCCCTCTCTTGCCATTGTGTGTGTTTTAGGCTTAGTTTTGTGCACAAACACCTACCATCACACCATCCTCTTGAAACTAAGGTTCTTGAGGCTTGTTTTTGGAGCTTTGAAGCTGGTTTGGAGCTCAAGGGGCTGCTGGTCCACCATTGTTGAAGGTAGTCTACAAGGGTAAGACACTAGTCCTTTTTTTACCCCACTTTCGCATTGTATTTTTGACCATCTTAGAACTGTTTTTGTGCTTAGTGTATAACATAACAAGGTTCTGGTTTTTGGCCCTCTAAATAGTTTGTTTAGAGTGTTTTGTGGTTTGGAGGTGTTTGACCCCTCTTAAGCCTTGAGAGGCCCCATTTTGTGCTATTTTGAGTGAGCTCCGGGACTGTGGTGTTTGGGCCTCCTCACCACTGAAATCTTGAGGGATTTCAGTGGTAAGGACGGTGCCTTGAAGTCCCAAGAAGGAGAGGGACACCCCCTCTCCTTGTTGTCCTTGAAAAGGGCACTTTTTGGCCTCTTGAGGGAGCATCATGTTTGAGTGTTTGTTGATCATGCCATAGCTGCTTTTTATGCTTATTATGCCATGATATAACATTGTTGCATGTTGGTTTTGGTACACCATGCATGCTTAGCATACCTACCTTGTAATGCCATGTTTAGGCCTTAATATGCCTTAGGTTGTAAGTCCTTATTCTAGCATGTTTTAGGTTTGGTCTTGTGAAGCTTTTGTGCTTATTTCACCATGTTTAAGGTCTGTCCATAGTTGTTTGGGTCGATCTTGGCATGCTTTGAGTGGCCCCTTTGCATTTTTGGTTTGTTGGCCTTAAGTGTGCAAGTGTGTAGCTGGCATTATTTGCTTCGGTTATGGTTTGGCACCATTTGTAACATCATTTTAGTCCCTAAGATATGCTTGTATGCTTGCTTTGGACACCTCTTTAATGCTTTGAAAGCTTGTGTTGAATGCTCCATGTTGTGGCCATTGTGCATGCTTCGGACTTGAGCCACTTAGATGTCATCTAGGTGCACCCTTGGCTTTGTTTAAGTC
Source organism: Camellia oleifera (assembly GCA_022316695.1). Lineage (NCBI taxonomy): Eukaryota > Viridiplantae > Streptophyta > Magnoliopsida > Ericales > Theaceae > Camellia > Camellia oleifera. Next base: position 462,654 of record CM039306.1, on the reverse strand, counting down.
TGCCTTTGACTTGTTTTAAGTCCCCTTAGCCTTGTGAGGCTTGGTGGACTTGACCTTGGATTAAGCCTCCATGGCTTGTCTTAAGTACTTAGGCCGTTGTGGCATGTTTTGCTATCTTATTTAAATTGACTTGGCATCATTTTATAACATGATTTCAGAGCTTAGTTTGCATGCCATCAATCCATGTTTGTCCCTTTTAAACGTGTTTAAAAGTTGCTTCATTATGCTTAAGTCTTGAACCATGTATCTATGCATGTTTGTATGAACATTTGCCTTCATGTACTTAGCATTTTTGGCCACTGTTTTAGGCCTATTTAGAGCTGCCTAAATCATGTTTAAGTCCATTCCTTCGTTGGTTGCATATGCTCCTTGTGTGTTGTAGCATATTAGAAAGTTGTTGCATGTTGGAACTTGCATGATTGAATGAAGTCACATGCTTGTTTGCATACTTGGACATCCACATTGCATCTTGCATGCTTGTTGGTTAACATTGATGTTTCATGTCTTGTATGCTTGTTAGCTTGTATGCTTACTTGCCTCCATTCTCATGTTGCATGCTTAGCTCACATGCTTTGGTTGCATTTGTCATGCATGCCTTGCCTCTTGATTGAGCATGATAGAGGTTGGGCTCTTATGTGTTTGTGTGCATTACATTTGACATTAAAATGCACAACTTAGCTTCTTGGGCCATTACGCATTGAAATGCGCGATTGGTGGTCCGAGAATCGAGCACCATCCTCCTTTGAGTCATGAACATGATAAGGAGGGTGGTGGTGCAAACATTGCTTTGAAAATGCATTGCCATGCCTTGTCAGCCCTCTGCTGCTGTCAAACAGGTTTCTGCAGGAAGATTTGGCCGGCCGGCCATCTCCAGTGCCGACTGGCCATCCATCAGTGGCCGATGATCATTCCCCATGGCCGGTGGTCATTCCTTCTGGCCGGTGGTGCTCCACAGTGTCCATGAAGCATACCTTGGGAGTTGTGCAATTTTCAGAGGAGCAGAGCAAGGAAAACAGAGGCAAACTTGTGCATGGCGTTGGATTTCCGAGCAAAGCCGAGCATGCATGCATTCATTCCTCTTCCCGAGGCCTTTTACTGCTTTAATAGTTTAATTAATTTGTCAATTAGCTAAGGATTTTGTAATATTTAATTAGCTAGGGCAGTTAATTATTTATTCGGTTTGTATTATTATTTGGTCCCTCCGGGCGAGGGCGAATCTGTAATAAGTGTGGGTGCGTGTGTGTGCATGTCTTCCAATCCCCACTTCTTTCTTCCCTTTTATTTACCCGCTTATGATGGTAGATTAGGGCATGTTTAAATTAGCATACCTTATGCTATGCATGTGTGCATCCATACACTTGTCTTGCATGCACCGGGCTCGGCGCATCATGCTAACTGCATTTGTACTTCAATTCCAAAATTGAATACGTGCATCAATTGATTGTATTTCAACATGACATGTTTAGGTTAGCTGAGCCTACCCTAATTGCATCCTGTATGTGTTGCATTAGTCAATTTGACATGAACTAGGACCATGCATACCTGCTAACTAGTTTATTGTTTTGGCACGGAGTACGATGTAAGTATTTTCATGCTTTAGCATACCGCACGCGTGTGAGTGCTATCATGACAGCATGCTTACCATGTGGCTAGATGTTTATGTGAGATAAACTGCCTGAATGCCTGTGGGTGAAGGCTGAATTGTCTGAGTTGGAACAATTCATTGAAATCCGTCTTTTAGCCTACTTGCGAGTAGCAAATCCCAAAGCATTTTCTAAAACAAATGGATATGCAATGCTTGTTTCCAAATTAGGCGATCTAGTCTATACTTGTTTGCTGTGCGTATAACATAGTAATTCTAGGCTAATAACTGGAATAAGAACACATAACGTTTTCAAAAATGGATATCATGGTTAGTAGAGGCCGGTCTTCGGACCGGGCGAGAGGGGGTGCTCATAGCTGACCTTCCCTAATCGTACCCAAGCTCCTGAGCCGAGGCAACTTTGGTGATGACGGACACGTGGCCACCGAGTCAGGGTTTCCTAAATTTCCCAAAATAAAATACTTAGGTGGCGACTCTGTATCTGGCAAAGCAGTCCATGTTTGGCACTTCTTTTAAAATCTGTTTTTTTCTCAAAACGATTTGCCGGATTTGGACTCTTTGGTTCAAGATTAAGGACTGTGACAATTTGAGTCCGAATTGTAGTAAGCCCAAAATGAACAGAACGGGGGTTCATCCTCCCGGGACGTTCGGGGACGTCTACAAGAGCGTATCTGGTTTGAATACTTTGGGTACGTGGGAAGTGATTAGTATCACAATGGGTTTGTCTCGCTTATTAGAGACTTACATGTAAGGTTATGTGCTTATGTGATAACATGTTTATGTGATTATTTGGGTATGGGATTTAATTTCTAGGATGTTGATTGGATCCTTGGGTTTCTGTGAGTCTTGTTGGAAAAGCACTTGATCAATGCTGTTTCTAACCGGAACTCTAGTAGCGTCTCGGGACTATCATTATCCGGAAATGAAATTCGTAAGTGCTTATGTGATTATGTGCTTACGTGGAATAAATTACAGTTGTCCATGCATTAGGATGCGAGTGTTATAGCTTCGGCACATTTGTGAATGTGCTAACGTTCTTCGTTACCTTTATTAGGATATCAGGACGAGGACGAGGACGAGGTGGTAGACGTGGTAGGCGTGGTAGGCGTGGTAGGCAGGAGATGCCTTTACCGGATGATATTCTGGCACAGCAGGAGGGGGTTGGTCAGGCCAATGTGGCCGAGCCAACAGGACAGGGGGCTATGGGCGCTTTAGCCCGAGGGATAGCCGATGCTTTGAGGGAGTCTATGGGCATTCTCAGAGCTGAGAATCCAGAACAGGCCCAGGTTTTTGATGCAGGGCCTTCTTTCTTGAAGAGGGAGTTCTTCCGGTCTAATCCGGACAAGTTTATTGGGGATCCGAAAGAGCCACTTAAGGCTGATGAGTGGTTGAAGCAGATGAGTAAGACGTTCGAGATGCTTGGCATCAAGGACGAAGCATTGAAAGTCACCTTGGCATCCTTCCAGCTTAAGGGAGATGCGGGTCAATGGTAGAAGTACATGAAGGGTTGTATTGGTGGCACGTGGAAGGCTTTTGTGGATGCTTTTCAGGAGAAGTTCTTATCTCCAACTGTCAGAGAGAAGCTGAGAGACCAGTTTTGCCAGCTCAAGCAGTTGAGTCTGTCTGTGGCCAAGTTTGAGGCCTCTTTTACTAGTTTGTCCAGGTTTGCACCTGAACTTGTGGCGTCCGAGGAACGCCGCTGCATTGAGTTTGAGCGGAAGTTGAGGCGTGGCCTCAAGATGAGAGTTGGGGGTTCTATCACCCGAGACTATGGGCGTTTGGTTGATGCTGCAGCCCATATGGAGATCATGATGCAGGAGGAGGAGGAGGGATAGAAAGGCTCCAAGAGGAGCCAGGATGGTCAAGGTGATGGCAGGAGACAGAGGGGTTCTAACCCTCAGCAGTGTCAGGGTGGTTTGGCTAGATCGACCTTTCCAGTGCCGAGTGCAGGCTCAGGGAGAGGCAATTAGGGAGATATCACATGTTTCAAGTGTGGTCAGCTGGGCCACAAGTCTTCAGTTTGCCCATAGAAGGGAGGAGGTCAGCGAGCGGCTTCTTCTTTGGCTCAACCTCAGAGCCAGAGTCAGGGCAGGGGCCAGCCTTTGTCTTGTTATCAGTGTGGTCAGCCTGGGCACCTGAAGAGGTTTTGCCCACAGTTGAGTGCCACATCAGGAGCGTCTGGTTCTAGGCAGACGCAGGGTTTTCAGCCAGCTCAGTCTGTGCAGGCCTTGACGGCCAATTCGGGAGCTTCGTTGTTCCAGTCTGTGCAGCAGTCGTTTGCTCCGAGGGGTGAATAGGTGGATCAGGGGCCAACAGGGAACGTGTATGCTGTTACCACGCAGGACCTAGTATCGGCTCCATCTATTGTGAGAGGTACCTTTCTGTTTTGCAACTTGGTTGCTAGTGTGTTAATTGATACAGGTGCATCTCATTCCTTTGCATCTACTGCATTTGCATCTGTTTTGGAGTTGGAGTTGGCACAATTAGCATCTCCTATATGTATTGTATCACCTATTGGGGGTGAATTGATTTTGAAACACGGATGTAGAGGTTGTGATATAGAGGTCGCCGATCGTCGGCTTCCGTTTCCTTTTGTAGTTATGGCCATGACGGGTTTTGATGTTATTTTGGGTATGGACTGGCTATCGTCATACCGGGCTGTTATCGATTGCTACCGCCAGAGGGTCACAGTATGTACCTTGAGCGGGGAGTGTTTCCATTTCTTGGGGGATTGGGTTGGTAGTGTGTTGCCACCGGTGTATGATCCGCGAGGGCGAAGTGAGCTTAGTGGTCTTCTTGCTAGCCTTATGAGTAGTGAGTGTGATGAGACCCAGATTGTATTGCCGAGAGTGGTTTGTGAGTATTCGGATGTTTTTCCCGTGGATCTCGTTAGTTTGCCACCTCACCGAGAAATTGAGTTCTCTATTGATTTAGTGCCCGACACAGCGCTGATTTCTATGGCACCTTATCGTTTTGCCCCAGCCGAGTTGAGTGAGTTGAAGATTCAGCTCCAGGAGTTGCTGGATAAGGGCTTTATTCACCCTAGTGTTTCGCCGTGGGGAGCACCGGCCCTCTTTGCTAAAAAGAAAGATGGTGCCTTGAGACTTTGTATCGACTATCGGAAGTTGAATCGGGCTACGGTCAAGAATAAGTACCCTATGTCCCATATAGATGATTTGTTTGACCAGTTGAAGGGTTCCCGTTGTTTCTCTAAGATAGACTTGAGATCGGGTTACCACCAGTTGAGGGTCAGGGAGGAGGATATTCTGAAGATGGCATTCTGTACGCGGTATGGCCATTATGAGTTTCTGGAGATGCCATTTGGGCTCACCAATGCACCGGCAGTCTTTATGGACTTGATGAACCGGATCTTCCGGGAATTCTTAGATCGCTTTGTGGTCGTTTTCGTGGACGACATTCTAATTTATTCGCCTTCGGAGGAGGAGCACAAGGAACACTTGGGAGTGGTGCTTGAATTGCTTAGAGCCCATAAGCTGTATGCCAAGTTTGGGAAGTGTGAGTTCTGGCTAGAAGAAGTCAAGTTCTTAGGCCATGTGGTATCCGAGGAAGGGGTGTCTGTTGATACATCCAAGATAGAGGCAGTGCAAGATTGGGCACAGCCTAAGAGTGTTTTTGAGATCCGTAGTTTTCTGGGATTAGTTGGGTATTATTGCCGGTTTGTGAAAGATTTCTCCAGGCTAGCTTCGCCGTTGACTAGATTGACACGGAAAGGGGTCAAGTTTGTGTGGAGTGAGACTTGTGAAAAGTCGTTCCAAGAGCTGAAGGTTAGTTTGACCACCGCTCCGATTTTGATTATTCCGGAGAGAGGGTTGGGTTATGCGGTTTATTGTGATGCCTCACGAGAGGGTTTGGGTTGTGTCTTGATGCAAGAGGGGAAAGTGGTAGCCTATGGCTCACGTCAATTGAAAATTGACGAGAAGAATTACCCCACACATGACCTAAAGTTAGTAGCAGTGATCTTTGCCTTGAAGATTTGGAGGCACTACCTTTATGGTGAGAGGTTCGAGGTATTCTTGGACCATAAGAGTTTGAAGTACCTGTTTACACAGAGGGACTTGAATTTGAGGCAGAGAAGGTGGATGGAGTTCATTGAGGACTACGATTTTGAGTTGCACTATCACCCGGGAAAGGCCAATGTTGTGGCCGATGCCCTTAGCAGAAAATCCATTAGTGATGTAGCTTGTATAGCCACCCGAGAGTAGGGGATGTTAGGTGCGCTTGGTGAGTTTGATTTGCTTCTGGGCGAATTCGTTGAGGCTGCGACCCTGTTTTCTGTTGTCGCGCAGCCTACACTTGTGACTCGAGTGTTAGAGGCACAGAGAGGTGACCTTGAGGTAGAATCCCTCCGAGAGAAGATCTCCGGTGGGAAGGTTGAGAAGGGTTTGTCTGTGTATCCTGACCAAAGTGTGAGATACCGAGACCGTTTATTTGTGCCGGAGTCTTGCCGAGAGGAGGTACTCCGAGAGTTTCACTATTCACGCCTTGCGGTGCATCTGAGAGGCACTAAGATGTATCGAGATTTGGGTCACCAGTTTTGGTGGCGGGGTATGAAGAAGGATGTGGCGGTTTTCGTGTCTAAGTGCCTTACTTGTCAGCAAGTGAAGGCCGAGCATCAGAGGCCAGCGGGTTTGTTGCAACCCTTGCCTATTGCTGAGTGGAAGTGGGAGCATGTCACTATGGACTTCGTTGTAGGTCTTCCGAGGACTCAGCGGGGTAGTGATGCTATTTGGGTGGTTGTAGACCGGTTGACTAAGTCGGCGCATTTTATCCCTATGCGCGTGAGAGATTCAGTAGATCATCTTGCCAATTTGTATATTCGGGACATAGTGAGGTTACATGGGGTCCTAGTAACGATCGTCTCGGATAGAGACCCTCGTTTTACTGCTAGGTTATGGCAGAGTTTGCAGAGTGCTTTGGGTACTAAGTTGACCTTTAGCACGGCTTATCATCCTCAAACTGACGGGCAGTCCGAACGTACTATTCAGATCCTTGAGAATATGCTTTGAGGTTGTGCCCTTGACTTTAGTGGGACGTGGGAGAGGCACTTGCCCTTGGTGGAGTTTGCCTACAACAATAGTTTTCAGTCGAGTATCGGTATGGCACCATTTGAGGCCTTGTATGGCCGACCGTGTAGGTCTCCAGTTTGTTGGGCCGAGGTGGGCGATGCACCTTTGTTGGGCCCGGAGTTGGTTAGAGAGACGACGGAGAAAGCTGAGCTTATCCATAGGAGGCTGGTTATAGCCCAGAGTCACCAAAAGAGTTATGCTGACCATAGGTGGAGGCTTTTGGCATTTGAGACGGGTGATCATGTTTTCTTGAAAATATCACCTAGGTGAGGTTTGATGAGGTTTGGGAAGAGTGGGAAGTTATCCCCTCGGTTTATCGGTCCCTTTGAGATCCTTGAGAGGATTGGGGAAGTTGTTTATCGTTTGGCTTTGCCACCGCAGTTGTCCGGGGTGCATGACGTGTTTCATGTTAGTATGTTTCGGAAGTACGAGTCGGATCCATCGCACGTGTTGGATTGGACCGACTTAGAGGTAGATAAGGATGCCTCATATGAGGAGAGACCGGTTCGGGTCTTGGATAGGCGGGATCAAGTCTTGCAAGGCAAGACCATTCTCTTGGTAAAAGTTTTGTGGAAGCATCACGGAGTGAAAGAAGCCACTTGGGAACGTGAGTTAGAGGTCCGTGAGAAATATCTGGACTTGTTTGTTGATGTGTAACCATGCATTGGTAATTTTGTAATATTGTTGAACTTTAAGAGCATTATATATGTCTTAAGTTGTAAAACATTGTATATGTTTTGGGTTTATGGAAGTATTTGAAACTTGCCTTGAGATAGGAGTTTAATGTAACATTGGATATGTTGAATGTATTGTAGAAATGAAAATATATCATGAATATTGAATATGATATAGAATTGTGAAATGTGGTATTGAAATTTGTGAAATTTCAGGGAATGCATATCTATAATGCATGTTGTGGAAAATGTTGTAAATTGCCTCTTGAAAAGAGATGAGATGACCGGTAATGGGTCGAGTTGCTAAATTTCGCATTGTAATAATGTTGGGAATTGAGAAAATCTTGTTTTTGAAAAACTTATACTTAATTTTGGGAACGAAATTCTTTAAGGGGGGAGGTTATAGCGATCCCAGTTGTCCCTTTACTGTTCAGTTGTATTCCGGACTCGGTTCCGTGGAGTTGGTAGTCTATCTTGTTGTCATCCTTTAATTCCATATGTTTGAGTTTTAGGATGTGTTGGGCTTGGTTGTTACAGGTTGGTTGAGCTTTGGTTCCCTTTCTTGTTGCCCAGTTTTTGAGTGGTCCGCTCGAGCAGATCTTCTTGCGCTTGAGCGGGGTTTACATCCTTCCAGCATTTTGTGTCCCTGCAAAACATCTGCATGTGTGTTTTCTACGCTCGAGTGGATTTCCTACGCTCGAGCGGGCCTTTTGGCGCTCGAGCGGGTAGTTCTTTTTCTGTAAAGTTCTGGGAGATGAAAATAGACGCTCGAGCGGACTGGTTTTTCATGCTCGAGCGGGTGTATTTTATCTTTGTGTCTTGGCGCTCGAGCAGACCTTTTTGCGCTCGAGCAGATCTAGTTTTTTGTTCTTGACGCTCGAGCGTCCTGTTCTCCGCTCGAGCGGACCTGTCGTATATCAGTTGGCAGCTGGGCATTTTTGAATCACTTTTCAACTTTCACTCTCTCTCTTACTTTACCAAAAACCGATTTTGAGAGCCTCTCTCCCTAGAAAATACCTTCTCTCTAGGGATTGATCTAGTTAGAGTGTTATTCTATCCTTCAGCCTTTGTAAAAAGTGTGTTGATCGTCGAGGGCTTCATTTTGATCCAAAAGGTTTGGAGTTTGAAGCACTTTGGTTTTGGTCTTCTTCTCCATTTGAGCTCTAACTTCGAGGTAGGGATATCCTACTTCATCTTATGAGCTTTGTCTTTAAATTTTGGTATTTTGATATGTTGGGGGTTGTTGGGTAATTTCGAGAAAGTTTGGGGTCATTGTGTAATTTTCAAAAGAGGGGTTTTCAAAGTTTAAAACCTTTATGTATGTAATACATTGGAAAATGGACTTGGTGTTGGATTATTGATGAAAATGGAACCTTAGGGTTGGTGTTGTAATTATGGGAAAAAGCCCTAATTGTTGATAAATTAATTTGTATAATTAATTTTGGGGAATGATAAATTGAATAGGAAATATTCAAATTGGAAAGGTATGGGATTAAAGGGTGTAGTTGGATTAATTTATCGCTCACCTAGACATAATGTTGATATTTTATCTATTTGGTGCATTTATTTCCTGTTTAGAAATAACTGCTTGGGCTATCGGTGGATGATAGTCTTGATTATTGTAGACAATACATGATGATTAGGCAAACTAAAACTAATCCATTGAATATATCATCGAATATGACGATTGAAAAATACATTAACTTTATGTATTGATTGATTATGTATATGATCTGTGTTTATATACATTGTGTTGTGTGGGAGGAGATAGGGGATGTACTCCACGGTTTAGGGGAAGATAGGTGATGGATCTCTAAAACGGAGATTGTTTTACATTGATACAACACTACAATGTGTATCAGTTGTGAAGTATGGAAGTGTTTTGTTATATTGGTACAACACTACAATGTGTATCATTTGTGAAGTATGGAAGTGATTTAATGTGTTATTGATACAGCACCAAAATGTGTATCATTTGTGAAGTATGGAAGTGATTGAATGTGTTATTGATACAGCACAAAAATGTGTATCCTTCATGAATTTCGAAAGTATTTTAGTGATGAGTTATAATCTCATCAAATCATTTGACCAGGTTCTGAGCCTTGTTTTCAAACTCAAAGTCGAATAAGAAATGGAAAGTGAAATGTAACATGGACATGATTGTTATGAAACTGTAATACGGTATAAGTTGGAAAATAAGTGTCGACCATCTATTGAATGTTATTATTTTAGTCATTGTTTATAGTTGGTTTAGTGTATTTCTACTGGGATGTGGCTCACCCTATATGGGACATCATTTTCAAGTACAGGTAGCGTGCGACCTCCAAGGACGTAGCTTGAGAGGCTTGAGGCTATTGGATCCTTTTGTTGTTTTGTTGTATTACATGTATATCAAGCCAATGGCTTTCTTTGTATAGAGTTAGTACTCTCTTTTTGTAACCAAGTGTTGACTTGGAAAGTTGTAAGCCTATAGGGCGTTTACTTTTGTTGTCAACATGTAATACATTTTGTAATGATTACTCTGATGTAATATATTTATGCTTTACTCTCTTATGTCTAAGCATGCTATTGTTGGTTGATTTTATGGGTTTATTTTGCGGGCGTTATAGACATAGTGTTAAACACTTAACTTGATCAAAAGTTTGTTCAAGAAATTAATCAAGTAAGTTGTTAATTTATTTTCTAGTTTATTATTTATTTAAATCAGATTTTGTTTTTGTTTTTGTAACAAAATAAAAATCTGTTCGTATTTATTTTATTTTATTTTTCTAGTTTGATTTTTGTAATCAAACAAGTTTTCTCCTTTTCTTTTATTTCTTCTGTACTCTGTTTGTTGTTAAGTACACAAACACAATTTATTTTTCAAATACAGTGAAGATTGTCCAACAATCTTAAGACAGTTTAATTTTTGGTGTTATCATTGTATTTAATTTTCTGTGATTTCATAAATTGATATTCTCGTTGGAAAATATAAATAGTAGTAATATACTGTTTGACGAATAGTAGTAATATACTGTTTATTTTCTTTGACAACTAGTAGTAATATACTGATGTCATTAACAATTGCAGAATATTAATTTGTGTTACAGAAAATTATTATTGTATTTTATTTTTCTAGTTTTAGTAACAAGGAAAATAAAATTATTTTGTGTTATAATTTATTTTCTGGTTTTAGTAACTAGAAAATTAATTTGTGTTTTGATTTTTACTGATTTTTGTAATAAGATATTATGGCTACTGCAACTAAAACTGCAACTAGAAGTGGTACTCCAATTGTTACACCAACTCCGGTCCTTATCCAGAAACATGTACAAGTTCCGAGAAATCATGAAGAAAAACCGAAAAAATTTAATGGCACTGAGTTTAAGAGATGGCAGCAGAAAATATTGTTCTATCTTACAACTCTAAATTTGGCCCGGTTTCTCCGTGAAGAGGCTTCATTACTGAGACAGGATGAAAGTGATCGACAAGTTGTTGCCGCTGTAGATGTTTGGAAGCATTCTGATTTCCTGTGCAGAAACTACATCCTAAATGGCCTTGACAACATGTTGTATAATGTTTACAGCCCTCTGAAATCAGCAAAAGAATTGTGAGATTCTTTGGAGAAAAAATACAAGACAGAGGATGCTGGCACAAAGAAATTTGTTGTCGGTAAATTTTTGGACTTTGTTATGGTAGACTCCCAAACGATAATTTCTCAAGTTCAAAATTTTTAAATAATTTTGCATGATATTCATTCTGAAAGTATGTCTCTTAGTGAGTCTTTCCAAGTCGCTGTGGAAAAGTTATCACTGGCTTGGAAAGATTTCAAAAATTATTTAAAACATAAAAGTAAGGAGATGACCATGGATGAATTAATTGTAAGATTGAGAATTGAGGAAGATAACCGAAAGACTGAAAAAAGGAATGGGAAAAATCTCAGAGTCCAAGGCTAATGTGGTTGAACAAGTTCACAAACCACATAACAAAAAGAGGAAGTTTACTGAAGATGGTCCTAAACAAGGCGACAACAATGACAATAAGAAGTTCAAAGGAAAATGCTATAACTGTGGCAAGATTGGACATCGAGCTTTTGATTGCCGCTGCCCTAAGAAGGATCGCGGAAGCACAAGTAAGAAGACTACGAATCAAGCTAATGTGACAAATTAGATTACATCTCTGACGGGGTAAATGACATCAACCTCTCTGCTGTGGTGTTTGAGGCTAATTTGGTTGGAAATCCCAAGGAATGGTGGGTTGACACTGGAGCAACTCATCACATTTGTGCGGATAAGAAGATGTTCACAACTTACAATGAGGCTGCAAATGGTGAACAACTTTTCATTGGAAATTCTTCCACTTCTACTGTAGCTGGACAAGGAAAGGTGATCTTGAAGATGACATCAGGGAAAGAACTAACCCTTAACAACGTACTGCATGTACTTGACATCCGAAAGAATTTGGTTTCTGGTTCTTTGTTAAGTAAAAATGGCTTTAGGATTGTCTTTGAGTATGATAAATTTGTATTAACAAAGAGTGGTATGTATGTTGGTAAGGGATACATGAATGATGGTCTCTTCAAATTGAATGTAATGACAGTTGTACCAAAAGTTGCTATTAATAAGAATAACACATCTTTTGCTTATATTCTTGAGTCGAATTTATGGCATAGTAAATTAGGACATGCAAATTTTGATGCTTTGCGCAGATTAATTGGTTTGGATTATTTACCAAAGTTTGAAATTGATCCTAATCACAAATGTGAGATTTGTGTAAAAGTAAAACTAACTAAGGCTCCATTTAAATCGGTTGATAGAAAAACTGAACCTCTAGAATTAATTCATACTGATGTATGTGATCTTAAATTTATTCAAATTAGAGGAGGCAAAAAGTATTTCATAACATTTATTGATAATTGTACAAGATATTGTTATGTTTATTTACTTAAAAGTAAAGATGAAGCCTTAGAAATATTTAAACTCTACAAAACAGAAGTTGAAAATCAACTTGGAAAAACCATTAAAATGGTTAGAAGTGATAGGGGTGGTGAATATGATGCACCATTAAATGAATTTTGTGCACAACATGGCATTATTCACCAAACTACAAAACTTATTCTCCACAGCAAAATGGAATTGCTGAAAGAAATAATAGAACCCTTAAAGAAATGATGAATGCCATGTTACTAAGTTCAAGTTTACCGCAGAAATTGTGGGGGAAAACAATATTGTCTGCTAATTATGTTCTTAACAGAATACCCTACAAGAAAACCAATAGCACTCCTTGTGAATTATGGAAAGGTCGACCACCTTCCTAGAAATACTTAAAAGTGTGGGGATGTTTGGCAAAGGTAGAAGTTCCTGTTCCTAAAAAGACTAAGATAGGACCAAAAACAGTGGATTGTGTGTTTATTGGTTATGCTCAGAATAGTAGTGCATATCAATTTCTGACTTATAAATTAGAAATACCTAATATAACTGTGAACACTATTATAGAGTCATGGAATGCTGTGTTTTTTGAACATGTCTTTCCTTACAAGAAAGGATAAGAATTAAGTTCACAGAAAATAACTTATGATTGTACACAAAGTCAAGAGACTAATGACAATCAAACACAAGAGACTAGTAATGGTCTTGACCAACAGGATATAACTGATGATGAACCAAGACGAAGTAAGAGAGCAAGAACATCAAAATCCTTTGGTCCAGATTTTCTGACATACTTGTTAGAAACTGAACCTCAAAGCTTTAAGGAAGCAATGATAGGTCCTGAAGCACCTTTGTGGAAAGAGGCTGTTAATAGTAAAATTGAATCCATTATGCAAAATCATACTTGGGAATTGGTGGATCTTCCACCTGGTTCTAAACCTCTTGGATATAAGTGGATATTCAAGAGAAAAATGAAAGCAGATGGTTCAATAGACAAGTATAAAGCAAGATTTGTAATAAAAGGTTACATACAAAAAGAAAGTATGTACTATTTTGACACATATTCTCCTGTGACAAGAATAACATCCATTCGCATACTTATTGCTATAGCAGCGTTGTTTAATTTAGAAATATATCAAATGGATGTTAAGACAGCTTTCTTAAACGGTGATCTAAATGAAGAGACCTATATGGAGCAACCCGAAGGGTTTGTAGTACCGGAGCAAGAAAAGAAAGTTTGTCGGCTTGTAAAATCTCTTTATGGATTAAAACAAGCACCTAAGCAATGGCATGAAAATTTTATCATGCAATGCTTACTAATGGGTTTAAGATAAACGAATGTGACAAGTGCTTGTATGTTAAAAATACTGACCAAGGATATGTCATAGTTTGTCTTTATGTAGATGACATACTTATCATTGGAAGCAGTCAAAATATGATCAAATTTACTAAGCAAATGCTTAATAGAAGATTTGATATGAAAGATATGGGGGTCGCGGATGTTATATTAGGAATGGAAATTACTAAAATATCTAACGGATATGTATTATCTCAATCACATTATATTGAGAAAATTCTTGATAAACTTATCAAAGATGATATGAATATAGCTAGAACACCTATAGACATCAGTCCTTATTTATCAAAAAATAAAGGTGATGCTATGTCTCAGTTAAAATACTCCCAAATCATTAGAAGCCTAATGTACTTAATGAATTGTACTCGTCCTGATATAGCTTATGTTGTCAGTAAATTGAGTAGGTACACTAATAACCCCAGAGAAGACTATTGGAAAGAGATCATTCGGGTTCTTAGATATCTAAAATTTACCCGTGATCATGGTTTGAACTTTACTCGATATCTAGTAGTACTCGAAGGTTATTGTGATGCCAATTGGATATCGGCTACTAAAGATTCAAAATCCACTAGTGGATATGTTTTTACTCTGGGAGGAGCTATTGTTTCTTGGAAATTCAAGAAACAAATATGCATCGCACGATCCACAATGGAATCTGAGTTCATTACTTTAGACAAAGGAAGAAAAGAAGCAGAATGGCTTCATCATTTCTTAGAAGACATTCCAATGTGGCCAAAACTTGTGCCAGCTATTTGCATTCATTGTGATAGTCAATCTGCAATAGGCAGAACACAAAATCTTATGTATAACGGTAAGTCACGACATATTCGTCGTCGACATAATACCGTAAGGCAATTGTTCTCAAATGGAATAATCTCAATAGATTATATAAAATCTAAAGAAAATATTGCAGATCCATTAACAAAAGGTTTGACAAAAGAGCAAGTGTATAGTTCATCAAAAAGGATGGGATTAAAGCCTATTACATAAGAGTCATCATAATGGTAACCTTATTTTTATGACTTGAGATCCCAAGAACTAAGTTCAAAGGGAAAACTAAGTTATGTGTGGCTCGCCAGAAATCACCAATGAATTAAAATTCCCCACCCATTCCTATGGTGAGAATGATATCTGCAACATGTATTGCATGCAGGGGTCTAAGGATAAGCTTAGCTTTTAATGATTACTTATATCATGATTTAGGCATAAAATCAAGACGAGTATAAGAGATACTCACAATAAGAATCACCTATATGAGTATCGAACTGGGGCCGGTTCTATGAGAATGAAGAGACTAAATTCTCTAGAAGTACTCATGAACAACCAGGAGTGTTTAAGGCCAAAATGAACACTACCGTGAGAACCACGATGTGTCAGAAGATATTTTGTGTGAAATCTATTGTCTTGGCTTACACAAACGGCTGAACAATTCAAGGCATCGCGTCCATTGGTTAGCTAGTAAGTCCGATAGGTTATCACTAGGGAAGGTTCAAGGCCGAAAGCTACCTATCTTGATGCAAGATATTTTCGCTTTATACTCTTTCGACAAATTCTGCATTTTGTTGCATTTCCATTGTCATCAAATTCCATTTATGTAGGGGATTGTTAGAAATGGGTTTTGGAAAAAAAAAAAAGGTTTTTTTTCCTAAACTTTGGTCTAATTTTTATCTGTCAGATAAAAACAAAGTGTGTTCGTTGTGCGAATAAATTGTAGTGTTGCATTTATTCGTTGTTGACCATTTTATTATGAGAGTGTAGACACCCCATTTTTGACCGTCCTTAAGACTTGGACGTCACAGTTTGAATACTCGGTGATTATCCATGTTTGTGTTCGTCTCGAGTTCCCGGAGGCCTTGGCAGCGCGCCCCGTCTCAGGACCTCTTGACTCGACTGCTTCGTGTTCGGTTTTGGCACCAAACACCTGTGTTTTTGCCTTGGAAGGGCAGGGAATGGCTTATTAGCCATCCCCACACCCCACCGGCCCTCTCCTATCATCACCGGCCGCACATGTGTACCACCGGCAGTGTTTTCTTAAAAACAATGGCCAGTCGGCACTATGTTTAGCCGGCCGGCACTTTATTGTGCCGGTGACCCCTTTTGGTGGCCGGCGTGCACCCTTTGCCCCCCTGAGGCTTGGTGCATGCCAGCTGTGCCAGCTGGAATGCACCATCACTCATCCTCGTGCATGGGAGTGACCCCTTTGCACCTTTGAACCCCCAAACCTTCTAGAAGGTTGACCGTTTTGGCCAAGCTTCTTGGAGAAGCTTGGACAGCTGTCTTAGCTTCTCCAAGAAGCCAAGACCCCTTTGCACCCTTTGGCCCTTTTAGTTAGCTTCTTGGAGAAGCCTTGAGCCTTGATTTTTGCCTATATAAACACCATCTCTCTCCCTTTGTTGGAGGTTAGCCATTTTTCAACAAAAAACCAGAGCTTCTATATCTATATATCTGCCATATACTCCCTCTCTCTACATTTTCCCTCTCTCTCTCCTCTTGTGTGTGTGTGTTTTAGGCCTAAAAGTGTGGTTTTACCTTACTTTTGCACCAATACACACACCATCACACCTTAGCTCAAGATTAGGAGGCTTGAAGGGTTGTTTGTTGAAGTTTTGGACTGGTTTTGATCAATAGAAGAGGGTTGGATCATCTGTTCTTGAGGTGTTCTTCAAGGGTGAGCACTTTACTTTAGTTTCCCCGTTTTTGCAACTAGTTTTTACCTATTTTGCTTGCTGTTTTTAGCTTTGTGTATAACATAAAAAAGTCTTATATTTTCTTTCTTTTGAACTTTCATTAAGGTCACTTTGTGGTTTGAGTACAAACTCACCCTCTTAGGCCTTATTTTGGCCTCTTTGGTGCCTTTATTTTGAGCCTTGTTTGCTTTGTTATTTTGGTCTTCTCACCATTGAAAACTAGTGGGTTTTTAGTGGTGAGGAGGGTGGTTTGAAGTCTTTTTTAGGGGAGGGACACCCCTCTCCCCTTTGTCCCTCTTTTGCCTTTGTTTTGGCTTAAAAGGCAACATGCATGCTTGCTTGTTTTTGGCGCCATTTCAGAACTTTTTTGGGTGTTTTGGATCATATTTTATCTCTGTCTAATGGCATTTTGTTGGCCTCTTGCATGCTTAACATACTTGCTTTGCATTCCTCTATTTGGAATAGAAATGCATCTTGTATTTAGGCCTTGTTTCTTGCATGTATTAGCATAACTCCATGAAGATATTAGCCTCATTTTGTCATGTTTAAGGGCTGTGAGCCACTGATTTTGCCATGTTTGGCATGCTTGATGTGGTTGTTTTGCATTTTGGGCTTGTAAGCCTTGAGTATTTTGGCCTCTAGCATGCTCACCTTAGACCATCCTCATGATTTGGCATCATTTAGGATCATATTTCAGTCCATAAATCATGTTTGTATGTTTGTACATGTGACCTCTTTTATGCTTTGAGGATGTGTCCTTTTATGCCTTGAGATAGGCCTTGTGCATGTTTGTGTGTTTAGGGTATTTTGGGGCTACCGTGTCAAGGGGTTTGGGTGTATTTTTGCATGGTAGAACTCTGTTTTTGCTCGCCTAATACATGCCATGAGTGATCATGTTAGTGGTAGTAAGATGCTCTCTTTGGTGCCTTAGGTTTAGGCTCATTAACTTGCATGCTTATATAGCATTTTGTTCATTTTTTTTTTTTTGGCATTTTTTATCACTGTTTTGGAGAGGTTTGAGGTCTGCCCCATTGTGGTTAAATCCACCATTGTTTGCTTATCATATGCTTGTTGCTTATTTGGTTCATTACATGTTGTCCCATGCTAGCTTCATGGCATTTTGGTCCATGGTTGCATCACATTTGCCTCCCATATGATTAACACTATATACCTAACATGATATGTTGTATAGCATTTGGCATGCCTTGCATTTTAGCATCATATTGCATTGTTGAGCCATGTTTGCATAACATGCATTGCATTGCTTGGTTTGGGGTGTCAAACCAAGTGTGAGAAATGAGGGGTGTTTGTACTTCAAGTGACAACACACATCTCAATTCTCATGTCACTCAGGCCCTTGATCTTGACATGATAGGGTCTTGGTTCTCATTTGTGTGTTGCATGCATATTTACATTGAATTGCAATCTTGGTCCCTTAGGCCATCATGCACCAAAAGGCATAATTGGTGGCCCAAGGACCAAGGGCCATGCTTCCTTGAGTCCCATACATGATAGGGGACATTGGCCATGCTTACATATGCTCAAAATTCCACACCATGCACTGCTTGTCTGCTGTTGCTGTCAAAACTGTCTTCTGCAGGAATTGTTTGCCGACCGGCATAAAAGAGTGCTGACCGGCCATTTGTTTGTGGCCGATAACCTCTCAAGCAGCCGATGGCTATTTTGAACGGCCGGTGGTCATTTCCTCCAGCCGATGGTGTACTGCAGTGTGCTTAGAAGGTGTCCTGGGACTTTGGCAGATCTCAGAAAGGCAGGACAGTAAAAATAGAGGCAGCAGCGATATGGTGCGGGTTTTCCGGGCGAGTCGGATTTGAGCATGCATCATTCGCGCATCCCGAGACGAGCTGCGGCCTTTTCTATTCTGCATTTAAATTATTAATTAAATTAGAAATTCTTGTAATAATTTATTCTGTATTTGGACTGTACTATTTGGGACTGTATATTCTTTTAGTCCCTCTGTGTGAGGGCAATTGTGTAATAAGTGTGCGTGAGTGTATGTATGTTTTCCAACCCCCACTTCTTTCTTCCCTTTTATTTACCTGCTTATGATGGTAGATTAGGGCATATTCAAAATTAGCATACCTTATGCAATGCATGCGTGCATCCATACATTGGTCTTACATACACCGGGCTCGGTACATCACGCTAACTGCATTGTATTTCAATTTCCAAATTGAATACTTGTTACCTGTAGCGTTTCACATGCCATGCTTAGGATAGCCGAGCCTGTCTAGATTACACCCTTGCTTGCGTTGCATTAGTCACTTAACATGAACTAGGATCATGCATATGATTACTAACTAGTTTCTGTTTTGGCTTGGGGTACTAGGTGAGTTTTTACGCTTTAGCATATCGCTTGCGTGTGAATGTTGCCATAACAGCATGATTACCATGTGGCTAAATGTTCATATAAGATAAACTGTTTGAATGCCTGTGGGTGAAGGTTGGATTGTTTGAGTTGGAAAAACTCGTTGAAATCCGTGTTTTAGCCTACTTGCGAGTAGCAAATTCCGAAGCGCTTTTCAAAACAAACGGATATGCAATGCTTGTTTCCAAATTAAGAAATGTAGTTTATACTTGTTTGCTGTGCGCATAACATAGTAATTCTAGGCTAATAACCGGAATAAGAACACATAACGTTTTCAAAATCGGATATCATGGTTAGTAGAGGCCGGTCTTCGGACCGGGCGAAAGGGGGTGCTCATAGCTGACCTTCCCCGATCGTACCCAAGCTCCCGAGCCATGACAACTTTGGTGATGACGGACACGTGGCCTTCGGCACCGAGTCAGGATTTCCTAAATTTCCCATTTTAAAAAAATATTTAGGTGGCGACTCTGTATCTGGCAAAGCAGTCCATGTTTGGCACTTCTTTTCAAAATCTGTTTCTCTCAAAACGATTTGCCAGAGTTGGACTCTTTGGTTCAGATTAAGAACCGCAACAAACAAAAAAGGGGAGTCCGAACTGTAGCCGAGGTCCCCCGCGGGCTTGTTACAGTTTCTGGCGACTCCACTGGGGACTTTAGAGAGATTGACTCGAACTCGTGATATCCTGTTTTGATTCCATTTATGTGTCTCTTTGCATTGCATGTGCATTGGTGCGCCTAGGACACCGTGTTGGCCATCTGCTATTCCTGAGCGGTTTGCTGGAGGCTTGTCTTGTCAAGGCATGACCATAAGGCTGACCGGTTGCGGGCTCTGCCAGTGTGGGAACACAAACCCCGGTTTTACCGGAGCATCCTTTTTGACCATTCGACCTAGTGCATATCGAAATCCATAGTGACCATTCCAAACTAGGACAGGTTGCTTACCCGATATAGGTTGTTTGAAACCGCTGCGTGCGTAGTGAAACCCTAGCTCCTGACAAAATAGGACAGGGAAACCCTACCCCAACATAGGGGTTTATTGGCTCTCTTTTACATGCTATGTGCTTTTAGAGTGTATCTCTACAGGAATGCGCATATCAGTTTGCAAGTTTTGGTATTCGGCCTGAGGGCACCAGTAACAGTATTTTGGGGAATCAGTTATCTGTGGGTACTAGATTCAGACATGGGGGCAATGATTCAGAAACAGTGATCAGTATTTAAGGAACAGTATCCAGTTCACTAACAGTGTGTTATGATATCCAACCGTGTGTTGTATGTTTATTTTATGCCGTTATGCTGTTCAATTGTCTGTTTATTTATACGCTTTATTTATCTTTTTACTAGGTAGTTGAGCACGATTGCTTATGACCCAGTAAATACTCCCCAAGCACTCTGGACTAGAGGTCGTCGACTCCATCGATCTGAGGATCTGGTAGACGGACAACCAGTGTACTACTCACTACCCCCGGTTACTAGACGGAGGTCAGTCAGGCAGAGGACATCAGTACAGCAGCCAGTTCAGAGGGCCTTATCTACCCCACCTGTATTCAATAGGGATCAGGATTCCGTGTCACCAACAGAGAGAGAATATATACCGGTAACTCAACCAGAGCAGAATAGTATGGCTAGTTTGGAGGAGATGGTGCGCCACCTCCAAGAGAGCATGAAAACAATGCAGCAGGATGCCGTCCGTCAGGCGGAATTCGCTAGGCAACAGGCCATAGTTGTGAAGGAACAGGCAGAGACAATTGCCAGACTAGAGCAGCAAACCGGAGCATCTGCTTCGCATCAAGCTCCTCCCCCACCAGGAGTTCCAAACCTCGGGGAGACAGCCAATGTTCAGAATGATACAGAACTGCCCACAGGACCACCCCCACCTCCAATCCTACCTCAAATCCAACCTCAGCTATCAAAAACACCCACCAACCTACCGGACTCTCCCTTTGAGTTCGAGACTGATCCCACCGCACTAAAGTTTAGCAAGCTTGAAAAGTTGTTCAAGAGGTCCCAAGGGGTCAAGACTATCCCCAACATTGAAGATGGATATACCGACGCAGCTGTGACGCTGCCCGACAAATTCAAAATGCCTCATATTGATCGATTTGACGGGTCCGGGGACCCCATGGTGCACTTAAGACTGTTTTCAGATGTCCTAAGGCCAATGGGCCTCAGTAGGCTTCAGAAGTTGTCTTTATTTGGCCGGACCCTGTCGGGTGTGGCGGCCATATGGTATGCCAAGCTAGAAGATGACGTTAAGAGGAATTGGGACGAAATGGCTGAGGCCTTCATCGCGCAGTACTCATACAATACACAGATTGAGATTACAACCCGTGATCTCGAGACAACTAGGCAAGAGCCTAAGGAGAGTTTTTCAGAGTTCGTAACCAGATGGAGGGCCAAGGCTTCGATGATGACCTTGAGGCCTACGGACAAAGACCAGATTCGGATGATTGTGCGCAATCTTCAGCCGAAGTTGATGCAAAAGATGATAGTACTCCCCTTTCCTACTTTTTCTGACCTACATGAAATGGGGGTGCAGATTGAAGATGCCTTGAAGCAAGGCTTGATTGATAACGATCGGGAGCAACCCCGAAAGACCTTCAACCGCAACACTAATGCAGGCCCGAGTGGCACTACTACTACGAGAGCCTCCGAAGTAAGCATGGTCACCGCCAACCCCCCACCGAGAGCCATGGCAGCTATGCCATTCTCCGGTGCGTCCGGAAGCAACCCGCAAACAACTAAATACCTGCCCAGAAACACCAGAACTTTCGCTCCACTTTATATGCCCCTATCCAAAGCTCTGGGGGTTTTGATCAAAAAAGGGCATCTGAAGCCCCTGGAGCCGCGGCCCCTACCAGAAAAACTTCCCTCGACCCATAACCCAGCCAAGTATTGTGCATTTCACCAACAGCACGATCAGTGCTTCCGGTTACGTCATGAGATTCAAGATCTCATTGATAACGGGGTGATTCTGCCTCCCGAGAAACCCAATGTTACTACAAACCCTCTCCCCACACATAACCGAGCTCCACCACCCAAAAGACTCAATTTCATCCATACCGGGGCCGTGTCCTACGACCCTAGTATTTATATCACACCTACCCACCTGCCTAAACCGGAGATGTTTCTTCCCGATTGCACCGACTTGTGCATGATGGACATCTCCATGACCCAACCTAAGCCAGCGGTGGTGACCACCGAGAACAGGAGAGAGGAGATCCCAAAGGAAAAATAGTTGGTTGAGCCAGAGTCCGCGGAATCGGGGAATTACGTTGAGAATACATATAGTCCGGATGACTACATTTCATCAATAGGCCAAGATGGGCTCGGAGTAGAATTGCCAACAGAGGGAGAATTGTGTGTGATTCACGGGGATAGTTTGGGACAGGAAACAGATGGTGTAACAGCTGTGGGGGAGGACCTTGCCGATCTCCAGTTTTACAGTGACCAAGACCCAAAGGATGCGGCAGTCGCATGGTTCGATTATGAGAATTCAGCAGAAGTTACTGGGTGGTTGGACGATCAACCTGATGTGATAGGAGAGTTTCAGTCAGAACAGGGCTCAGCAGGGTTGAGAATATCAGTGACGGCCGGAAGGGTCGAAGAGCAGAGTACATCGCCGGAGAGCGCCGGTGTCAAGAATTTCGCCCGGGAGTGGAGTATTTTGAGTACGGGGATTATGGAACAGTCAGTTATGTCGGAACAAGCAAGTTTTGAAGATCCCGAGAGAATCAGGAAGGCGAAGGCCCATGTGGGAGTTGAAACTACTGTGCGCACAGGAACCGAGAATGTTGCGGGCATATGGATGGAAGGTGCTGCGAGCGCAAAAATAGTCATACCAGAGCCGGACAGGTGTCTGTCAGCCGCTGATGGAATGTGGTGGGAAGATGAGGACTTATGTCTTGCCCACACGGATGAAGATTGGGGGAATAACCAACCTGATGACACCTGGTACCTTGGAGAGGTCGACCACATGACGCGAAGTGGGCGGTATTTCAAACCCCCACACTTAGATTAACCAGAGGCCTCGGGGAAGGATAGAGAAGCTGAGAAGCAAAAGGAGAAGCAGCTTGAAGAGGAAGCTGTACTCAAACAGCTAAAAAAGATACAAGCAGACATCTCCATCTGGGGACTGCTCATGGCCTCACGAGTACACAGGCAGGCTGTCTTGACTGCCATGGATAAGGCCAAACTCTCCATAGAGACTACACCAGAGCAACTGGTTGGGCTGGTTTTCCCGGGAGGAGGTTCCCCGGCATTAACCTTTTCAGACAAAGAACTTCCGCCCGAGGGCACAAATCACAATAAACCCCTCTACATCTCTGTGGAATGTAGAGATAAGTGGATACCGGTGGTACTTGTTGATACCGGGTCTGCCATCAACGTCTACCCAGCAAGGACAGCATATGCGATTGGCTTGAAAACCGCAGATTTCGTACCAACAGCCCAGGTCATCCGGGCGTACGACAATACAAGTAGAGAAGTAATGGGGACAGTTAAAGTTTAGGCAAACGTCGGGCCGGGGCAGCACGAGATAGATTTTCATGTCCTAGAAGTTTCCGCAACTTTCAATTTGCTTTTAGGGCGACCGTGGCTGCATCAGGTGAAGGCAGTGTCATCTACTTTGCATCAAATGGTGAAATACCCCTATGGGAAAGGAGTAGCCATTGTCTTTGGGAATTCACCAATCCACCCACCACCGGAGGTATCCACGCCTGTTCTAGAAATTGAACATGGCATGGAGGATGTGTTCATATCAGGTTTTACCTTGGCCGAGGCTCAGGTCGTACAGAATATCATGGCTGCTAATGAAGGGATATATGTCAGTGCCCAAGCAGTGTATCTCATAAACAAGCTACAATACATCCCCGGGATGGGATTAGGAAAAAGCGGCCGTAAGGGCATTGCAGCATTGGCCGAAGTGCCGCACAATCCCCATACCTTCGGCCTGGGTTATCTGTCACGCCCCAAACCCGCCCCTAAAAGTTTGGGCATGACCCATTCGAAAATGGACAGTAAACCTGTTATATATATATCATACGGGGCCTGAACGGAAGTATTCAAGAATATAAAATACATAGAATAACATCCATTGAGCTATTCCTAACATGCCAGGATCCCAACATCACACTGAGTAAATATTATACAGAAAGTTTACACATATATGCCTTGACTCAACCCCACAAATAATAAAAATATTAATGAAGGAGGAATTATATACAATCAACCATAAATAGATGTCCAAAGCATAAATCAAAACTCCTCAAAACTTTACAAAATACTTTACGAAATGCATGGCTTCAGGTGGTGCCTGGACGCATCAAAGGCGACAAGAGAGACACAAGCCTTAAAGGTTAGGACTGAACTCCCGGATGGTTACCTACAGAAATAGACAGAAAAAATACAGAATGAGCGAACTCAGTGAATAATAGTACATAAACAATGTAATAATCAGAATGCATAAAGCGTGGATACAGAACGCATAAAGCGTAGGTAACAGAACGCATAAAGCGTGGGTACAGAACGCATAAAGCGTGGGTAACAGAAGGTACAGAAATAACAAATGTATGGACTCAAGAGGTGGCTCGTACGGATTCCAGAGGTGGCTCCCACCAAGGTGTAGCACTTCGTTCCGTACAGCACATTGTTCCATACCAGAAAACATCAGAACAGATTAATACAGATAAACACATTCTTCCCATTAATCACATAAATAACATAAGTTTAACAGAACGTTGCCGATAACTGTTAACAAAAGGCAACATAGTTTACAGCTTGCACGCTTTCAGAAATACATAAATACTACACTTCCGTAATGTATATAGATATCATTCGCTTATCATGTTCCAATGCCACTAACTAGTAGATAACATAATGGTAGCAAGCAAAACATATGGTACAATGATGCGCTTAACTTTCTTCATGGTTCATTGTACGTAGACATACTTATTTCGTAATTAACAGAACTTTAACGTTACCAATAATCTGAAGATAAATGTACCATTACATCAACCGGCCAGAACAACTTATAAACCAACTTCACAGTGTTAATGGTTGTATGCAATTCTTATACAGAAGTATAGGTAATTCATAGGATGGTATATTGACAATAATCAATAGCCATAACTCAAAATACGGAGTAGGTTCAGAATCATACCGATGTGTGCTAACTCTTTCAATATTCATATCAATTCTCAAACAACAAACATGTTAACATATTAGCTCACGGAAAATAGAACGTTGTTAACAATAATCTTAACAGTAAACAAAGTACATTTGTACATTTGTAGTACTATTACTCACAGTGTTTAGATGATAGGCCCGTCCCTGTAGCTAACCCTACACAATTCAATTCAACAACATTAACACAACCCAACATAATTATCACCATCCAATATAATCCATACTATTTAACATTATTCCACTCAATGCTACCAAGTATAATTTCACATAATTCCAATTAAATTGCTAAGGCTCAATTTACATCATCCACATCATCAACAAACCTTTCCCCCCAATCTCCTTCCTCACTAAGACATGATTCACAATGCTTAAAACAAAGTTCATTCGCAAATTTAAACATAATTTCCAAGCATCACCAAATTCCAATTAAACTTGTATATACATAATTCAATACCTCAATTTCATTGATCTACTTTCAATTGGGGTCAAATCTTTAGTTATCATCCTTAAGCAACTTAGGGTTTCAAGAAAAATATTGAGATTTCAAGAAATAATCAAACCTATTAACCCAACACTTTTATTCCAATTTTTCCATTAATTAACATCTAGGACTCATAATCCATCACTTAAACCCATCAATTTCAAGTAGTCAAACCCTTACCTCAATAATCAAGCAAAGAGATGAGCTTGAGAAGAAGCCTCCACAAATCCAAGTTCTAATCGGTTAAAAACATTGATCCTCCTTAGTTCTCCATCCTACATGCCAAAAACCATGGTGGATTGTTGATCAAAGTAGAGGAAATCAAGGATTTGGGGCTAGGGTTTCGGACTTAGGCAAAGAGGAAGGAAGAGGAAAGAAGAAAATATAAGAAATGATCCAAAAATCTCGTTCTTAAAGCTGCTGTCCCGTAATTCCCGCTCAAGCGGACTGATTCCTGCTCGAGCGGACCTGCCCTCAGCACAGATTTCAAAACTTTGAACAGGCATAACTCTTCCATCCGGACTCCGTTTTAGGTCGTTCTTGTGTCCAAATTGAAGCCCCGGAAATAAGCTTTCCAATGGTTCTAACCTCACATCCAAATTCAAAGTGTGGAAAAAGAAAAGGTCAAAAGAGTGACGGCTGATCGTAAGGCAACTATCCGAATTAAATTCTTTGGTCCAATCTTACTTTACCATCCTTTTACCACCTCAACCAATACCCCAAAATAAGATAAGAACATTCCAAATACATTAATAAAATATCAAAAACGAGCCCACGTGCCTCAGAAGTACAACTCAACCTAGAGGCCCGCTCGAGCGCCCAACCCTGCGCTCGAGCGTGCAGACTAACAAAGCCGTCCGCTCGAGCGTAAACTCCCCCGCTCGAGCGGATAATTACAACTCCCAGAATATCAGGCCGTCTGCAGAATTGCTGAAAACCCCAAAAGTCCGCTCGAGCGGAGGGAAAATTCTGGGTCGTCACATCCTTCCCTCCTTAAAAAAATTTCGTCCTCGAAATTGAAGAAAACCAAATAGAAGATAGTTCATATATAAACGGAAACATATTATGTAATGTTCCAACATACACGTATCAGAAATCCAACGACAAGGAGTCATTTATAATCCCAAAGTCCATAACAACTTCTCATTCCAATTTATTGACCCAAAGATCATACCTTCCAAATACTGTTACAACTTAAGGACATTCAGAAATGGGTTTATTCGAGTATTTGACTACATGTGACTCATAGGCTGTCATACCTAGTTCAACCTCTTTAGGTTCACAAACAAGTTCTAAATTAATGACTTTGTGGCTCTTGCTCACAATCAGATTTAGACTTATCAGACCAAATCAGATTTCTAACAAACTCCAAATAACAACTCAACCCCCATATCAAGGAATTACATGCGCAATTACACTTAACACGTTGTTCAGAGACAGTGTCAAATCAATTCACCAGTCACAGCAATATCAAAACTAACATTATATACTTGGATTGAAGCATAAAGTACAAAATTGTAGAAGCATATGATTGCTTACATTCTGTAATTATTTCCATTACAGTCACAGATCCAGTTTCCTTAGCAGAGTGACCTTAAGCCTAACATGTACCGAGCAGCCATAAATCTTTAGATGCAAAACAGCCATAAGCCCAGAAAGATATATACATAGGTAACTGTAGAACTCAAGAAGTTAATCCAATACTATTGTATTTTCAGAACGGCCTTAGGCCCGGAAATAACAGAACGGCCCTTGGCCCAGAAATACCGAATGGCTCTCGGCCCAGAACATTACAGAATAAGTTACTAGATACATACGGACTTGTATCACAGGAAAGATTTCTCAATCTCAAATTCTTAATACTCCGAGGCAGGATTCTAATTCTTGCAGTAACTTATTAAATTACCATTCATTTAGATGTGATATGCAATTCGCTAACGATTCTTTCTTGTTTTGCGAGTGCTACAAGGACCGACACATATCATAAGCGGGGTTCCGCATGTCATTTGACTGTTACTTATAAGAAGTCTCAATTATATATTATAGGTTACACATAAACAGGACAGATTACAATTTACGAATCAATTTCCCAAACATAGCTCACATTGCACAACAGTGTATTCACAGAACATGAGATCCAATAGTGATTTTGATATTGGTTTACTTTCAGAACGGCTTTTGGTCTAGTATTACAATTATTACAGAACGGCCTATTGGCCCAAAATAATCAGAACGACCTTTCGGTCCAGAACAGCCTTTCGGCCCAGAACAGCCTTTCGGCCTACTGAAATCGTCAACCAGAAGCAAATTCACAATTTTAACAGGATCACTATATGCAGAATTCCTTCTTATGACCGGTCATACTTAACACAACCTCAATTATTACATTTTATCAAAATATTCCAATACAGTAGCTTCTCAGAATTACTGATCTAATCATTGTTACAGCAAGGGAGACATAACAGGCCATAAGGTAACAGACATATAACATTTCCTTTAATCTTAGCTATATCCGATACTTAAAATGTAAGCAATGTAACCAGCATAATTATATTGCCATCATTTCCCCACAGATAATGATCTACCGATAACACACATTGTATCTAACAATTTATATATAAACTGACTTACCAATCAGTTCATATCCTTACCACGTTTCCGTAGTGCAATACTCACGTTGCATGTCTTGCATTCTTCACCGGCCTATATAAGATAAACAAAAGCAATAAAAGGACATACAACAGATACAGATTGTAGCCATCAGAGTTAACAACAGACAGTTAACGTTGCCACCATTCTTTTCTTTCCATGTACCGATAGAACATCATGCATGATGCCTAAATCTTTCTAGACATCCTAAAGCTCAATGGATTCGTGTGTGAGATGGCAACTCGTGCTCTGATACCACCTGTCACGCCCCAAACCCGCTCCTAAAAGTTTGGGCATGACCCATTCGAAAATGGACACTAAACTTGTTATATATATATATATCATACGGGGCCTGAACGGAAGCATTCAAGAATATAAAATACATAGAATAACATCCATTGAGCTATTCCTAACATGCCAGGATCCCAACATCACACTGAGTAAATATTATACAAAAAGTTTACACACATATGCCTTGACTCAACCCCACAAATAATAAAAATATTAATGAAGGAGGAATTATATACAATCAACCATAAATAGACGTCCAAAGCATAAATCAAAACTCCTCAAAACTTTACAAAATACTTTACGAAATGCACGGCTTCAGGTGGTGCCTGGACGCATCAAAGGTGACAAGAGAGACACAAGCCTTAAAGGTTAGGACTGAACTCCCGGATGGTTACCTACAGAAATAGACAGACAAAATACAGAATGAGCGAACTAAGTGAATAATAGTACATAAACAATGTAATAATCAGAATGCATAAAGCGTGGATACAGAACGCATAAAGCGTGGGTAACAGAACGCATAAAGCGTGGGTACAGAACGCATAAAGCGTGGGTAACAGAAGGTACAGAAATAACAAATGTATGGACTCAAGAGGTGGCTCGTACGGATTCCAGAGGTGGCTCCCACCAAGGTGTAGCACTTCGTTCCGTACAGCACTTTGTTCCATACCAGAAAACATCAGAACAGATTAATACAGATAAACACATTCTTCCCATTAATCACATAAATAACATAAGTTTAACAGAACGTTGCCGATAACTGTTAACAAAAGGCAACATAGTTTACAGCTTGCACGCTTTCAGAAATACATAAATACTACACTTCTGTAATGTATATAGATATCATTCGCTTATCATGTTCCAATGCCACTAACTAGTAGATAACATAATGGTAGCAAGCAAAACATATGGTACAATGATGCGCTTAACTTTCTTCATGGTTCATTGTACGTAGACATACTTATTTCGTAATTAACAGAACTTTAACGTTACCAATAATCTGAAGATAAATGTACCATTACATCAACCGGCCAGAACAACTTATAAACCAACTTCACAGTGTTAATGGTTGTATGCAATTCTTATACAGAAGTATAGGTAATTCATAGGATGGTATATTGACAATAATCAATAGCCATAACTCAAAATACGGAGTAGGTTCAGAATCATACCGATGTGTGCTAACTCTTTCAATGTTCATATCAATTCTCAAACAACAAACATGTTAACATATTAGCTCACGGAAAATAGAACGTTGTTAACAATAATCTTAACGGTAAACAAAGTACATTTGTACATTTGTAGTACTATTACTCACAGTGTTTAGATGATAGGCCCGTCCCTGTAGCTAACCCTACACAATTCAATTCAACAACATTAACACAACCCAACATAATTATCACCATCCAATATAATCCATACTATTTAACATTATTCCACTCAATGCTACCAAGTATAATTTCACATAATTCCAATTAAATTGCTAAGGCTCAATTTACATCATCCACATCATCAACAAACCTTTCCCCCCAATCTCCTTCCTCACTAAGACATGATTCACAATGCTTAAAACAAAGTTCATTCGCAAATTTAAACATAATTTCCAAGCATCACCAAATTCCAATTAAACTTGCATATACATAATTCAATACCTCAATTTCATTGATCTACTTTCAATTGGGGTCAAATTTTTGGTTATCATCCTTAAGCAACTTAGGGTTTTAAGAAAAATATTGAGATTTCAAGAAATAATCAAACCTATTAACCCAACACTTTTATTCCAATTTTTCCATTGATTAACATCTAGGACTCATAATCCATCACTTAAACCCATCAATTTCAAGTAGTCAAACCCTTACCTCAATAATCAAGCAAAGAGATGAGCTTGAGAAGAAGCCTCCACAAATCCAAGTTCTAATCGGTTAAAAACATTGATCCTCCTTAGTTCTCCATCCTACATGCCAAAAACCATGGTGGATTGTTGATCAAAGTAGAGGAAATCAAGGATTTGGGGCTAGGGTTTCGGACTTAGGCAAAGAGGAAGGAAGAGGAAAGAAGAAAATATAAGAAATGATCCAAAAATCTCGTTCTTAAAGCTGCTGTCCCGTAATTCCCGCTCGAGCGGACTGATTCCTGCTCGAGCAGACCTGCCCTCAGCACAGATTTCAAAACTTTGAACAGGCATAACTCTTCCATCCGGACTCCGTTTTAGGTCATTCTTGTGTCCAAATTGAAGCCCCGGAAATAAGCTTTCCAATGGTTCTAACCTCACATCGAAATTCAAAGTGTGGAAAAAAGAAAAGGGAAAAAGAGTGACGGCTGATCGTAAGGCAACTATCCGAATTAAATTCTTTGGTCCAATCTTACTTTACCATCATTTTACCACCTCAACCAATACCCCAAAATAAGATAAGAACATTCCAAATACATTAATAAAATATCAAAAACGAGCCCACGTGCCTCAGAAGTACAACTCAACCTAGAGGCGTGCTCGAGCACCCAACCCTGCGCTCGAGCGTGCAGACTAACAAAGCCGTCCGCTCGAGCGTAAACTCCCCCGCTCGAGCGGATAATTACAACTCCCAGAATATCAGGCCGTCTGCAGAATTGCTGAAAACCCCAAAAGTCTGCTCGAGCGTTGACTCCTCCGCTCGAGCGGAGGGAAAATTCTGGGTCGTCACATTATCTGCCCACCAAGGAAGATTGGGTAAGGAAAGGAAAAGAGATGGCTGGAAGAGCCAAAGCAAAACAGACGAGGAAACCTTTTGAATTGATGCATCGGCCCATTCGGGGCACCCTAAACGGACGCTTCGTCCGGGAGGGGGAGGATTTTCCATTCTTTGGTTTTCCGGAGCCGTGGTTGAACGCAGAGAAGAAGCGCGTGCCAGGGTTCAAAATTTTCTTTGACCTGCAGTTGCTTGGGGATGATGTTGCTGAAGAGCAGACAGACCCAACAGTTGAGGATGAGCATAGCAAAGAATTAGAGTCTGCGGACATAGAGTTTGAAATGGGGGTAGCACTGGCATGTCTACTTTCAGATCCTTTGATCGACCAGTTGTGCTTGGGGGATAACTCCTCGATGTCCATGATCGGAGATGAAACGGCTGGGGGCCTACCAGCAGCTATTTTGGATGCATCCATCGCACCCTCCCTTACCTGGCAGTATGAGGAGGGGTTTTTGTCGAGCAGCACCGGGTCAGGTAGTGAGCCGGAATCTGATTCCACCGAGTCTTGTGAGTCAGAATCAGGTTCCAGCTCGTCTGAGTCTGAGTCCGGTATTCTTGGGGGTGATAACCCGGATGCCACAGTCCTGTCCAGGTCGTCTTTTTCTTTCTCTTTTAAGTCTGTTGTAACAGAAGAATTGGACGGTTTGGAAGTACATAATGAGAATGAGGTGAATGTGGTTTCCGAGTACTTTTCTGTGCCTTTGATTTATTGCTTAAATCAGGACTTTCAAAATTTTGATGAAAACGACGAGGACGAAATTCCTCCGGTTTTGCAACGACTAATTGAACAAGAGCAGGAGAGGTTTGTTAAACCCTTAATTGATGAAATCACTACCGTGAACATTGGTACTGAGAAGGACCCGCGGCTGGTTCAGATTGGGTCCACGTTGTCTTCGGAGGAACGCGAGCGCCCGGTCGCTTTATTAAAAGATTTCAAAGATGTTTTCGCGTGGTCCTACGAAGACATGCCTGGAATCGATCCTGAGATTGTACAGCACCGGATCTCTCTTGACCCCGAGGCCCGACCTGTCAAACAAAAACTCAGAAGGATCCGCTCTGATTGGGCCATTAAGATTAAGGAAGAGGTCATCAAGCAGATTGACGCAGGCTTCCTGCTGGTATCCGAATACCCGACTTGGTTAGCCAACATTGTTCCAGTGCCGAAGAAGGATGGCAGAATCCGGGTATGTGTGGATTTCAGGGATTTGAATAGAGCCAGTCCGAAGAATGACTTTCCCTTACCGCATATCGACGAGTTGGTAGATTTCACAGCGGGGCATGCTTTGCTTTCGTTCATGGATGGCTTCTCAGGTTATAATCAGATAGTAATGGCACCGAAGACCGGGAAAAGACTGCTTTTACCACCCCGTGGGGTACATATTGCTACAAAGTGATGCCATTTGGGTTGAAGAACGCTGGGGCTACATATCAACGGGCTGCAACCACAATATTACATGACATGATCCACAAAGAGGTCGAGGTGTACGTGGACGACATGATTGTCAAGTCCAAAGAGAGAGAGGGCCACTACACCGCCTTTCAAAAGTTTTTTCAAAGGATCAGAGAATTTCGGCTGCGGCTGAATCCTTAGAAGTGTACGTTTGGTGTTACAGTGGGAAAAATGCTGGGATTTTTGATTACACAAAGGGGCATCGAAGTCGACCTTTCCAAAATCAAGGCCATCTTAGAAATGCCACCACCAATGACTGAAAAGGAGGTGCGACGCTTTCTGGGTAAAGTGCAATTCATAAGGCGGTTTATCTCAAAACTAACCTTAACTTGTGAACCACTTTTTGGTCTTCTGAAGAAAGGAAAGAAGTTCCAATGGGACGGCCGATGCCAAGCTGCATTTGAACAGATTAAAGAGTATCTACAGAATCCGCCCGTGTTGTCACCACCAAAGCCGGGGAAATCGTTGATATTGTATCTGTCAGTAACTGAGACTACAATGGGCTGCATGCTCGCATAAGAGTCGGAAGATAAAGTAGAAAGGGCCATCTACTATCTGAGCAAGAAGATGCTGGATTACGAGACCCGCTACACTCCGCTGGAGAAGGCTTGTTTGGCCTTGGTATGGGCTACTAGGAAGCTACGGCACTACCTGTTAGCTCACTCTGTAATGTTGGTTTCACGACTCGATCCCATCAAATATCTTTTCAGGAAACCAGCACTTACGGGTAGGCTAGCTCGTTGGCTGCTGTTACTCTCCGAATTTGATCTCAAGTACGTGACGCACAAGTCGGTAAAAGGGAGAAAAGTAGCAGAGTTCCTTACCGACCACCCGGTTGAAGAGGATGAAGCGGTTGAGTACCTATTCCCAGATGAAGCCATTCTGCACATCGAAGATGAAACTTGGACGATGTACTTTGATGGAGCGTCAAATCAGTACGGGTATGGGATAGGGGTGTTGCTGATAGCGCCTGACGATTCCCGTATCCCTTTAGCATTCAAGCTTCGGTTCAAAGTCTCGAACAATGAGGCAGAGTATGAGGCATGTATTGCCGGTCTAGAAGCGGCCCTAGAACTAGGGGCAAGGCGATTGGACGTCGTTGGGGACTCGAACCTTGTTGTGTCTCAGGCGAAAGGAGACTGGAAAGTCAAGGAGGAAAAGATGATAATTTACCACCAGACCTTGGATTTGTTAATTCCTCGGTTTGAGAAGTTAAATTTCACTCACCTAGTAAGAGAGAACAATAGGTTCGCAGATTCGTTAGCAACTCTATCTTCCATGATAGACATCCCATCTGGAGTCCGGAGCGTCCAGTCATTATTGACCAGAAATTTGCACCTGCTTACGAGTCAATCTCTGCCATAGATGAAGTGCAGGACAACAACCCCTGGTATTACGACATATGGAACTTCTTGGAAAAGGAGGCGTACCCACCAGGGGCAAATGCCAAGGACAAAAGGGCAATCAGAAGAATAGCTGTTCAGTTTATCATTTGCGGGGGTAAATTGTACAAAAGAGGTCACCTGGGAATGCACAAGTTGTGTGTAGAAGCTAAAAAGTCGAAGCGCCTGATGGAGGAGAATGTGGGGCACATATGAATGGGGTAATGCTGGTACGGAAGATCCTTAGACAGGGTTACTACTGGTCTACCATGGAGGAAGATTGTATCGGCTTTGTTCGGCGATGCCACAAATGCCAGATCCATGCAAACCGCATGAACATCCCGCCATCAAAGCTGTACAACATGACGTCGCCATGGCCATTTTCAGTTTGGGGAATTGATGTGATTGGGGCTGTTACCCCGAAGGGGTCGAATGGGCATGAGTTTATCTTGGTAGCAATAGATTACTTTACGAAGTGGGTCGAGGCCCAATCTTATGCGGTGCTGAAGGCTTCGCATGTCGTAAAGTTTATCAGAAACAACATTATCTGCCGTTATGGAGTCCCGAACGAGATCATTTCAGACAATGGTTCCCACTTCAAGAAAGAGGTGATTGATTTGTTGGAGAAATACAATGTGGCTTTTCATAAGTCGTCCACATATCGGCCGCAGACCAACGGAGCAGTTGAGGCCGCCAACAAGAACATCAAACACATATTGCAGAAGATGGTGGAAACCTACCAGGATTGGCCAGATAAGTTGCCGTTTGCTCTGTGGGGCTACCAAACTTCAATTAGAACTTCTACCGGGGCGACTCCGTATTCATTGGTTTATGGGATGGAGGCCGTTCTACCTATAGAGATTGAGGTTCCGTCTTTACGAGTATTGGCTGAGTGTCAAATAGCCGAGGCGGATTGGCAGTAGAGCAGATTCGAGGAACTCATGCTCTTTGATGAGAGAAGATTGAAAGCACTGTACCACATCCATGGATATCAGCATAGAATTGCCCGGGCTTTCAACAAGAAGGTTAAGTCTAGGAATTTGAAGGAAGGAGATTTGGTGCTCAAAGACAACCGAGCTCCCATCCACGACCCAAGGGGCAAGTTCAGACCCAATTGGACTGGTCCCTATGTCATCAAGTCTATCTGGTCAGGTGGAGCTGTGGTTCTGATGGACCTAGATGGCCTAGAGTTCTCCCAACCGATCAACATGGACAAGTTGAAGAAATATTACCCCTGAGAGGCTCGCTAGGCCGAAAACTCCAAAGGGCGACCTAGGCAAAATTCAGAGCACAAAAAATTAGAAAATATAAAAACTGAGCTCGCAAGGTTGAAAACCCTCAAAGGGCGGCCTTGGCAAAAGTTAGAGCACAAAAGGAGAGTGAAAATACTCGAGTGAACCCAAGCCTAAACTACGTAAGGCTTGATTCCCATCTTTGGGATACGTAGGCAGCTTCATCCCAAAGTTCAGCCATGAAACTTTTTCCCCGATCAACTTTGTCCATTTGATCATCTCGGTCATCTTTGTCCATCAGCATTTATCGCAATCTCCGGTACAGTGCCATTCAGACTAGGGGCAACTTTCCGTTGCTGTACAGTGCCGCGGTACCATTCAAACAAGGGGCAACTTTCCAGTTGCTAGGATCCGGGGTTGTGCATCTCAGTGACAGATCTCAGGCGTGTCCAATTCTGATTCATACCGAAAATAGTTCTGAAAAGTTTTAATAAAGGTGATTTTGTTCAAATAAATCTTTTTACAACTAAGACCATTTCTGGACCAAAACGGAAAATTTTCAGTACCACAACCTTCAATTTCATTGATTTTAATAAAGAGTTCTCTTGCTCTTGCATACGATTGAAGTTGCTTTTTATTACACTCACAAAGAAAACTTGAAAGTACTAATAAAGCAATAAATCCGGGGCATAGTCAAGTCAGGTGCTCCTGCGCCCCCTCCCAGAGCTGGTTGAAGCCTCTGATGCCAAAGTGGGCCCTTCCTGTGCCTCTTCATTAAGTCAATCCAAGCACTCATCAGACAAAGTGCAACTGAAGGTGGGAGCGGGGGCCAGGAGTTCTCTCGTCCTCCATGCTGTGGCATACCGGGCCAGCTGTGCGCCTCGAATCGGGAATGTAGCCAGGTACTCTATCCCTTCCGGCGGACAAGTCTAATCATGACCGAACTGGCGCAGGATACGGAATGGGAAGTAGAAGACACAGTAAGTCAAGCCAATCAATTGGATCCCGGGTTGACGGGTCATGCTGTAGCTCATTACCGGGAGATTGAGCCAAGGGCACCGCGAAGCAATACGGTCTACGGACAAACTGCACATCCATTCGAACCGCCAACTCTTATCAAGGGCATCAACTAGGCGTTGCCGAAAGAAGTAACCGCGAGCTGAATAAGCTGGGCAAGAGTCCACAACCTGCAGTTTATCCATCAACCATACCTGGGGAGGGATGAAAAATGAGAGAATAAAGAATAGAGAGACGTACGATGAGAGAAAAAGTATGAAAAGGGTTTTGTGAGAAAAACCGAGCCTGAGGGCCGAGTGATGTGAGCAAACATATATGTGAGATTGGGTGGGAAACATTACCTGCAGTAATAGTGGACTCCCTGCTAATCTGGTCGTCTCTCGACGATAAAAGGCGTCTAAGCCCAGCAACGTCTCAGCCAGAATCATGGCGATGCAGCTTTTGCCCTCCTTCAAGCCTTGGGCAACCTCAATCAACCGGACACTAGACCCTTCGGAACCTGAGACAAACAGAAAATGAGACAGCATACACAAACAGAGGGCGTGTCGCCAGAAGCCTTGCCAGTGATGGTCACCGCGATCACCGGTCTCAAAAAAACGGCAAACCAAGCTCGGAACATCTAGCATCCCATCACAAATCAGAGAACGAGCATTGGGTATTGAGAGCCCACACATTTGCCCTAAGACTTGGGCATGGCCAAAACGAAGTTGGGGCAAAATCTCTTCATTACGCTCAGATTCCATTAGAGTCTGGAAATCTTCGAAGGTAGGACACACCTCTTGCCCGCTAAAGCTGAAGACGTGTGTACCGGATTCCAAAACCTTGCCGCGGCATGAAGAAATGGAAAATGCAGCAGGGTACGACGCAAAGTGAATAGTGCGTTTATGCCGAAGGCCCGGAAATTCAGCTTTTTCGAGCCATCCAAGTTGTTAATCCAAGTTGCGAGATTTTGGGCAAGGAATTCTTCCATTTGGAGTAAATCAGAGTGGAAATGAAGAAAACTACGAAGCTGGGGTCTTTTGTAGGGGATAAGGTTGAATGGAGGACAGGTGTCAACATTCTGCTGATTCCTTCCATTCTTGGCTGACCGGCCAAATAGATTGCCGACCGGCCATCTATTTTGGCCGATGGATCAATTTTGCGGCCGATGGCCTTTCCTCACAGCCGACGGCCTTTCTGTTGGGCTGGTGGTTCTCCCCCTTGTCCTCTGAGCTGTTTATGCTAAGAAGTTGGGGAATCCCACCATTTCCAATACCCTCTAGTGATCAATTCTCACGAGGGCGCGTCCATTTGTTTATCAAGTTGTATATTTGCTTATCGAGTTGTATTTCGCTCTCTTTAAGTCTTTGTACTGTTTATCGAGTTGTACTCGCACCTGTTTGGTCATAACGAGTCCCTTTGTTTTGCTTATCGAGTTGTAATTGGTTCGCTACCTGATTATTACGATGCGATGCTTCGTTTTCAAAACACAGTGTCAATTTCAGTCACATTGTTATGTGATGCCTTGCGATGCGATGCGTAGAACGTGCAAATGCAACACCTTTTGAACAAATAGCTGTTTCATTTCCGTCATGTATTTCTAAAAAAAAAAAGAGGAAAAATTTGCGATTTCAAAAAAATAGAACCTGCCTGAGGCAATGCAATGTGCTTAAACTCCTAATAAAAAGGAAAGTAAAGTAGGAAAATAACAGGGTAGCAGGGTACCGGATACCGGAATGGATACCAGTAACCTCCCCTCGTGGTCATTGTACCTTTCGCGCCCTTGTTCGGGTCAATTGTGTGGTTTGGCACCTTCATCACTCAAGGCAATACAAGAAAATGCACTGTCAGAATGCAAGTGGACCTTCGAGTTGACCTCAGGCCATGACTTTTGTGAGCAATGC
Source organism: Camellia oleifera (assembly GCA_022316695.1). Taxonomy (NCBI): domain Eukaryota; kingdom Viridiplantae; phylum Streptophyta; class Magnoliopsida; order Ericales; family Theaceae; genus Camellia; species Camellia oleifera. The sequence continues at coordinate 424,657 of CM039306.1, read as the reverse complement.
TCGGTACATGCGAAGGACGCTCCTTCCCGTATCCTTTTATATCTTGTGAATTCCATAAATCATATCAATCATACTGTGTTACAGTACGTTGCATTTCCGCATCATGTTTTACCATATTCAATTTCAAGTCCCTTTATATACACATTGCGTGCATGTGTGCATTGCTTTACTTACATGTGTTCAAGTTCCTTTATATACACATTGCGTGCATGCGTGCATTGCTTTACTCACATGTGTTCAAGTTCCCTTTATATACACATTGCGTGCATGCGTGCATTGCTTTACTTATATGTGTTCAAGTTCCTTTATATACACATTGCGTGCATGCGTGCATTGCTTTATTCACATGTGTTCAAGTTCCTTTATATACACATTGTGTGCATGCGTGCATTGCTTTACTTACATGTGTTCAAGTTCCCTTTATATACCTATTGCGTGCATGCGTGCATTGCTTTACTTACATGTGTTCAAGTTCCTTTTATATACACATTGCGTGCATGCGTGCATTGCTTTACTCACATGTATTCAAGTTCTCTTTCCATACACATTGCTCGCATTGACCGCTTGCTTTACTTGCATATGTTCAATTCCAGGTTTCTTTGTATACACATTGCCTGCATGCGTGCATTGCTTTACTCACATGTGTTCAATCCCACTATCTTGCTATACACATTACACGCGTTGCCACGCACTTTCGACTGCATTGTCATGCATGTTGTTAACGACATTGTCCCTGTTAAGTTTGTTCTCTTTAGAGGCACGATATTGTATGTACGGCTCATTTGAGGCCGGTGCAACCGGACGAACCGCACAGGTATTATATCCTCCGCGTGAGGCGTATCAAGAATTGCATAATTCTCTTACATCCTTTCTGCATTGTAGTGTAGTCTGGTGTATGCTAGCTTATAACTATCGCATGCGTGCTTCATTACAGCTTTCTTTGCATGATCATAAGTTATGCTCAGCTTCTTGCATTTTCAGTTGCATTTTACCCCTGCCTTCGGGCACATATCTTGTTTATCTTGCATGTTTGTCTAAGTCTTCGGCCTTGTCAAAAATGGGTCGTCTCTGGGCTTTGACATTCACTCCCGTCATTGCTATGACTTCCGAGTTCTGTCAAAGAGGGGCAACTGTAGACACCCCATTTTTGACCGTCCTCAAGACTTGGACGTCACCGTTTGAATACTCGGTGATTATCCATGTTTGTGTTCGTCTCGAGTTCCCGGAGGCCTTGGCAGCGCGCCCCGTCTCAAGACCTCTTGACTCTACTGCTTCGTGTTCGGTTTTGGCACCAAACACCTGTGTTTTTTCCTTGGAAGGGCAGGGAATGGCTTATTAGCCATCCCCACACCCCACCGGCCCTCTCCTATCATCACCGGCCGCACATGTGTACCACCGGCAGTGTTTTCTTAAAAACAATGGCTGGTCGGCACTATGTTTAGCCGACCGGCACTTTATTGTGCCGGTGACCCCTTTTGGTGGCCGGCGTGCACCCTTTGCACCCCTGAGGCTTGGTGCATGCCAGTTGTGCCAGCTGGAATGCACCATCACTCATCCCCGTGCATGGGAGTGACCCCTTTGCACCTTTGAACCCCCAAACCTTCTAGAAGGTTGACCCTTTTGGCCAAGCTTCTTGGAGAAGCTTGGACAGCTGTCTGAGCTTCTCCTAGAAGCCAAGACCCCTTTGCACCCTATGGCCCTTTTAGTTAGCTTCTTGGAGAAGCCTTGAGCCTTGATTTTTGCCTATATAAACACCATCTCTCTCCCTTTGTTGGAGGTTAGCCATTTTTCAACAAAAAACCAGAGCTTCTATATCTATATATCTGCCATATACTCCATCTCTCTACATTTTCCCTCTCTCTCCTCTTGTGTGTGTGTGTTTTAGGCCTAAAAGTGTGGTTTTACCTTACTTTTGCACCAATATACACACCATCACACCTTAGCTCGAGATTGGGAGGCTTGGAGGGTTGTTTGTTGAACTTTTGGACTGGTTTTGATCAATAGAAGAGGGCTGGATCATCTGTTCTTGAGGTGTTCTTCAAGGGTGAGCACTTTACTTTAGTTTCCCCATTTTTGCAACTAGTTTTTACCTGTTTTTCGTGCTGTTTTTAGCTTTGTGTATAACATAAAAAAGTCTTATATTTTCTTGCTTTTGAACTTTCATTAAGGTCACTTTGTGGTTTGAGTACAAACTCACCCTCTTAGGCCTTATTTTGGCCTCTTTGGTGCCTTTATTTTGAGCCTTGTTTGCTTTGTTATTTTGGTCTTCTCACCACTGAAAACCAGTGGGTTTTTAGTGGTGAGGAGGGTGGTTTGAAGTCTTTTTTAGGGGATGGACACCCCTCTCCCCTTTGTCCCTCTTTTGCCTTTGTTTTGGCTTAAAAGGCAACATGCATGCTTGCTTGTTTTTGGCGCCATTTCGAACTTTTTTGGGTGTTTTGGATCATATTTTATCTCTGTCTAATGGCATTTTGTTGGCCTCTTGCATGCTTAACATACTTGCTTTGCATTCCTCTATTTGGAATAGAAATGCATCTTGTGTTTAGGCCTTGTTTCTTGCATGTATTAGCATAACTCCATGAAGATATTAGCCTCATTTTGTCATGTTTAAGGGCTGTGAGCCACTGATTTTGCCATGTTTGGCATGCTTGATGTGGTTGTTTTGCATTTTGGGCTTGTAAGCCTTGAGTATTTTGGCCTCTAGCATGCTCACCTTAGACCATCCTCATGATTTGGCATCATTTAGGATCATATTTCAGTCCATAAATCATGTTTGTATGTTTGTACATGTGACCTCTTTTATGCTTTGAGGATGTGTCCTTTTATGCCTTGAGATAGGCCTTGTGCATGTTTGTGTGTTTAGGGTATTTTGGGGCTACCTTGTCAAGGGGTTTGGGTGTATTTTTGCATGGTAGAACTCTGTTTTTGCTCGCCTAATACATGCCATGAGTGATCATGTTAGTGGTAGTAAGATGCTCTCTTTGGTGCCTTAGGTTTAGGCTCATTAACTTGCATGCTTATATAGCATTTTGTTCATTTTTTTTTTTTTGGGCATTTTTTACCACTGTTTTGGAGAGGTTTGAGGTCTGCCCCATTGTGGTTAAATCCACCATTGTTTGCTTATCATATGCTTGTTGCTTATTTGGTTCATTACATGTTGTCCCATGCTAGCTTCATGGCATTTTGGTCCATGGTTGCATCACATTTGCCTCCCATATGATTAGCACTATATACCTAACATGATATGTTGCATAGCATTTGGCATGCCTTGCATTTTAGCATCATATTGCATTGTTGAGCCATGTTTGCATAACATGCATTGCATTGCTTGGTTTGGGGTGTCAAACCAAGTGTGAGAAATGAGGGGTGTTTGTACTTCAAGTGACAACACACATCTCAATTCTCATGTCACTCAGGCCCTTGATCTTGACATGATAGGGTCTTGGTTCTCATTTGTGTGTTGCATGCATATTTACATTGAATTGCAATCTTGGTCCCTTAGGCCATCATGCACCAAAAGGCATAATTGGTGGCCCAAGGACCAAGGGCCATGCTTCCTTGAGTCCCATACATGATAGGGGACATTGGCCATGCTTACATATGCTCAAAATTCCACACCATGCACTGCTTGTCTGCTGTTGCTGTCAAAACTGTCTTCTGCAGGAATTGTTTGCCGACCGGCATAAAAGAGTGCCGACCGGCCATTTGTTTGTGGCCGATAACCTCTCAAGCAGCCGATGGCTATTTTGAACGGCCGGTGGTCATTTCCTCCAGCCGATGGTGTACTGCAGTGTGCTTAGAAGGTGTCCTGGGACTTTGGCAGATCTCAGAAAGGCAGGACAGTAAAAACAGAGGCAGCAGCGGTACGGTGCGGGTTTTCCGGGCGAGTCGGATTCGAGCATGCATCATTCGCGCATCCCGAGGCGGGGCTGCGGCCTTTTCTATTCGTCATTTAAATTATTAATTAAATTAGAAATTCTTGTAATAATTTATTCTGTATTTGGACTGTACTATTTGGGACTGTATATTCTTTTAGTCCCTCTGTGTGAGGGCAATTGTGTAATAAGTGTGCGTGAGTGTATGTATGTTTTCCAACCCCCACTTCTTTCTTCCATTTTATTTACCTGCTTATGATGGTAGATTAGGGCATATTCAAAATTAGCATACCTTATGCAATGCATGCGTGCATTCATACATTGGTCTTACATACACCGGGCTCGGTACATCACGCTAACTGCATTGTATTTCAATTTCCAAATTAAATACTTGTTACCTGTAGCGTTTCACATGCCATGCTTAGGATAGCCGAGCCTGTCTAGATTACACCCTTGCTTGCGTTGCATTAGTCACTTAACATGAACTAGGATCATGCATATGATTACTAACTAGTTTCTGTTTTGGCTTGGAGTACTAGGTGAGTTTTTGCGCTTTAGCATATCGCATGCGTGTGAATGTTGCCATAACAGCATGATTACCATGTGGCTAAATGTTTATATGAGATAAACTGTTTGAATGCCTGTGGGTGAAGGTTGGATTGTTTGAGTTGGAAAAACTCGTTGAAATCCGTGTTTTAGCCTACTTGCGAGTAGCAAATTCCGAAGCGCTTTTCAAAACAAACGGATATGCAATGCTTGCTTCCAAATTAGGCTATCTAGTCTATACTTGTTTGTTGTGTGCATAACATAGTAATTCTAGGCTAATAACCGGAATAAGAACACATAACGTTTTCAAAATCAGATATCATGGTTAGTAGAGGCCGGTCTTCGGACCGGGCGAAAGGGGGTGCTCATAGCTGACCTTCCCCGATCGTACCCAAGCTCCCGAGCCATGACAACTTTGGTGATGACGGACACGTGGCCTTCGGCACTGAGTCAGGGTTTCCTAAATTTCCCATTTTAAAAAAAAATATTTAGGTGGCGACTCTGTATCTGGCAAAGCAGTCCATGTTTGGCACTTCTTTTCAAAATCTGTTTCTCTCAAATTGATTTGCCAGAGTTGGACTCTTTGGTTCAGATTAAGAACCGCAACAAACAAAAAAGGGGAGTCCGAACTGTAGCCGAGGTCCCCCGCGGGCTTGTTACAGGGAGATAGATGTCCGAAAATCTGAAAGCACTATAGAGAAAACGAATCTGTTTTAAGGACACAGTGTTAAACATTTTACTTGATCAAAAGTTTGTTCAAGAAATTAATCAAGTAAGTTGTTAGTTTATTTTCTGGTTTATTATGTATTTAAATCAGATTTTGATTTTGTTTTTGTAACAAAATAAAAATCTTTTTTTATTTATTTTATTTTATTTTTCTGGTTTGATTTTTGTAATCAAACAAATTCTCTCATTTTCTTTTATTTCTTTTGTACTCTGTTTGTTGTTAAGTACACAAACATAATTTATTTTTCAAATACAGTGCAAATTGTCCAACAAATAATAATAATAATAATAATAATAATAATAATAATAATAATAATAATAATAATAATAATAATAATAATAATATATGGCATTCCTAATAATTGTTTTTGTCAACACAAAAATAATAACTAGATCCAAAGAAATTCAATTCTTTAATAACAATATATCCTTTGATTTACGACTGTATATATCACTTGGGCGAATTCAAAATTTTGCATTGATTCTTTCCATTCCATGGTTATAATGGAGGATGTTAATTTCATCATTTAAGAGTCATAAAATAATTATGAGAAATTATCAATAATTTAAATTTTAAGAGAATCGTTACAAACGTTTGAATAATGCCATAAAGATCCTCCACACACTCTTTTATTAGGTTTATTATTATAGGGTTTTCTCTTAACGTGCCATCAAGTTAAAAAGCTCAACCATCGTTATCAGAGGGTTTGCGACGCTTACTCACATATATTTTATTAAATTTAAATTTGATAAAATATATTTATATATTTTGTTTTAATCATGACATTAAACTCATATTAAATGAAAGTAAAGTCTGATTTGTTATCCAATCAATAGAACATTTAGGCTCCGTTTCGTTAGGGTTTCAAATTATAGTTCCACCCATTGATTTTAGTGCATTATTTGTTTTGAGTTTTCAAATCATAATTCTACACCTATTTCTCAAAACTCAATTCAAAACATAATAATTACTTTTCAAAACTCATAACCAAACACATAATTCAAAATTCTTTTCTATAGCGATCCCGGTTTCCCTTTCTTTATTTGTTGTATCCGGACTCAGGTTCCGTGGAGTTGGTTGTTGTGTGTATCTCGTCTGCATCCTTTACTCTTTGTATTTGAGTCTTGGGTTGTGTTGGGCAGGTTTGAAACAGGTTGGTGGAGCTTAGAACCAAAAGTAGTTGCCCAGATTTTGACTTGTCCGCTCGAGCGGAGCTTTTGACTCTCAAGCGGGAAAATCACCCTTCCAGTATTTCCTCTGCAGTGGTGGACGCTCGAGCGGCGATTTGGACGCTTGAGCGTGAGTTTGTGGGTGACGCTCGAGCGGGGACGTGGTTCTGCAAAAGTTCTAGGAGCGTGCATTCGGCGCTCGAGCGGTGGTTTGGACGCTTGAGCGGGAGTCTGTGAGTGACGCTCGAGCGGGGGTTTCCACGCTCGAGCGGGGCGACTCTTATATAAAACCGAGATCTGACTTTTTGGATCACTTTTTCAACTCCATTTCTCTCTCTTACTTTTCCAAACCGCCATTAGAGACCTTCTCTCTCTAAAACCTTGACTTCTCTCTAAGTATTGATCTAGTAGGAGTGATTTTCTCACCTTTGGCCTTTACAAAAAAAGTTATTGATCGTCGAGGGCTATCTTTTGATCCAAGAAATTTGGAATTTGGAGCACTTTCATTTTCTTCATCTTCTCCATTGGGTGTCATCTTTTGAGGTAGGGATTCTTACTCACTACTATGGGTTTTGACCTAGATTTTTGGGCATTTTGTTAAATGGTTGATTTTGGGAAGTTAGGGTTTGAAAATGTTGAAAGAGGGTTTTGTTATTTTGATTCTAAAATGTACATTTTGGGTTTCAAAATAATGATATTGTTGTTGGTTGTTGAAATATAGACCATTGGGTCAATATTGGGAAACGGGATAGAAAATCCTAATTTGTTGTATAAATTAATTGGTATAATTAATTTGAAAAAGTTGTGATTATTTTGAATTAAGTTGGAAATAATGAAATTGGCTCATTATATTGTAAAACGGTGGAGTTGGATTTATTAATCGCCCACTTTGAAAAATATTGATATTTTATCTGTTGGAGCTTTTATTATCTGTTTAGAAATAATTGCTTTGGGCTACCGGTGGAGGGTAGTTTTGATTGTTGTAGACAACGCATGATGATTAGGCAAACTAAAACTGATCAATTAGATGTGTCATTGAGTATGACAGTTGAAAGAATACATTAACTGTATGTATTGATTGATTATGTATATGACTTATGTGTATATACGTTATGTGTTTGGGAGGAGATAGGGGATGTATTCCACGGTTTAGGAAAAAATAGGGGATGGACCTCTAAACCGGATGTTGTTTAGGAGGAGATAGGGGATGAACTCCGCTGATACAGCTTATATGCTTGTCAGTTAATGTGTTGATATAGCTCATATGCTTATCTATGAAAGTGTTGATATAGCTCATATGCTTATCTATTGAAGTGTGGATACAGCTTGTATGCTTATCTGTTGAGATGTTGATATAGTTTATATGCTCATCTATCAAAGTGTTGTTATAGCTAGTATGCTTATCTATTGTGAAATGAAAAATGTTTAATATGAGTCACTAACTCATGTAAATTGTTGGGCAGGTTCTGAGCCGTTGTTGTAAATTGTGAACTTGATAAGAAATGGAAAATGAAATGAAACATGGACATAGTGGTCATGTAATGGAAACGGGTTATGAATTGATTTATCAATTGCTAATGTCTTAGTTACTGCTCATACTGTGTTTAGCATATCTCTACTGGGCGTTGGCTCACCCTTTATGGGACATTATTTTCAGGTACAGGTAGCATGCCACCTCTAAGGACATAGCTTGGATGGTTATGGGAGTTGAAGACTCTTTTTGGTTATTTTGTTTGTAGTACATGTATACCAAGCCAAGGGCTTATTTTGTATAGAGTTAGTACTCTTCTTTTGTGTAACCAAGTGTTGACTTGAAAAGCTGTAAGCCCGTAGGGCATTTGCTTTTGTTGTTAACATGTAATACAGTTGTAAGAACTACTCTGATGAATGGAAAAGTGTTGATTTTCTTATATCTCTACATGTCTAAATGATGGGTATTATGTATTATTTTGAGGGCGTTACAACTTGGTATCAGAGCGTACCGAGTTCGAATACTTTGGGTACGTAGGAAGTGATTAGTATCACAATGGGTTTGTCTCGCTTGTTAGAGACTTAGATGTAATGTTATATGCTTATGTGACTACTTGGGTATGGGATTTGATTTCTAGGATATTGATTGGATCCTTGGGTTTATGTGAGTCTTGTTGGAAAAGCACTTGATCAATGCTGTTTCTAACCGGAACTCTAGTAACGCCTCGGGACTATCATTATCCGGGAATGAAATTCATAAGTGCTTATGTGTTTACGTGCTTATGTGGAGTGAATTACAGTTGTCCATGTATTAGGATGCGAGTGTTTAGTTTCGGCATATTTATGAATGTGCTAACATCTTCGTTACCTTTAATAGGATGTCAGGACGAGGACGAGGTGGTAGGTGTGGTAGGCCTAAGAGGCAGGAAGTGCCTTTACCGGATGACGTTCCGGCAATGCAGGAAGGAGTTGGTCAGGCCAATGTGGCCGAGTCAGTGGGTCAGCAGGCTATGGATGCCTTGGCCCGAGAGATAGCAGGAGCTTTGGGTATTCTCAGAGCTGAGAATCAGGTTGCTGAGGCAGGGCCTTCTTTCTTGAAGAGGGAGTTTTTCCAGTCTAACCCGGACGAGTTTGTTGGGGACCCAAAAGAGCCACTTAAGGCTGACGAGTGGTTGGAACAGATGAGTAAGATGTTCAAGATGCTTGGCATCGAGGACGGAGTGTTGAAGGTGACCTTGGCATTCTTCCAGCATAAGGGAGATGCGGGTCAATGGTGGAAGTATGAAAAGGGCCATGTTTGTGGTACATGGGAGGCTTTTGTAGATGCCTTCTAGGAGAAGTTCTTATCTTCAGCTGCTAGGGAGAAGCTGAGGGAACAGTTTTGCCAGCTTAAACAGCAGGGCTTGTCAGTGGCCGAGTTTGAGGCTACATTTACTAGTTTGTCCAGGTTTGCACCTGAACTTGTGGCGTCCGAGGAACACCGTTGCTTTGAGTTTGAGCGGAAGTTGAGGCGTGGACTCAAGCTGAAGGTTGGAGGGTCTTTTATCCGAGAGTATAGACGCTTGGTAGATGCTGTAGCTCATATGGAGATTATGATGCAGGAGGAGGAGGAAGGGCAGAGAGGCTCCAAGAGGAGCCAGGATAGTCTGGGTGATGGCAGGAGACAGAGGGGTTTTAACCCTCAGCAGTCTCAGGGTGGTTTGGCTAGATCGACATTTCCAGTGCCGAGTGCAAGCTCCGGGAGAGGTAATCAGGGAGGCTTGACTTGTTTTACATATGGCCAGTGGGGTCACAAGTCTTCGATTTGCCCGTAGAAGGGAGGGGGTCAATGAGCTGCTTCTTCCTCAGCTAGACCTCAGGGCCAAAGTCAGGACAGGGGCCAGCCTTTGTCTTGTTATCAGTGTGGTCAGCCTAGGCACGTGAAGAGGTTTTGCCCACAGTTGAGTGCCACTTCCGGGGGCCGTCTGGTTCTAGGCAGACGCAGGGTTATCAGCCAGCTCAGTCTGTGCAGGCCTTGAGGGCCAATCCGGGAGCTTCGTCATCCCAGTCTGTGCAGCAGTCTTTTGCTCCTAGAGGTGGGCTGGTGGATCAGGGGCCTACAAGGCACGTGTATGCTGTTACCACGCAGGACCTAGTACCGACTCCAGCAGTAGTGAGAGGTACCTTTCTGTTTTGCAACTCGGTTGCTAGTGTGTTGATTGATATGGGTGCATCTCATTCTTTTGTATCTGCTGCATTTGCATCTGTGTTGGAGTTGGAGTTGGCACTATTAGCATCTCCTATATGTGTTGTATCGCCTGTTGGGGGCCAATTGATTTTGAAACACGGATGTAGAGGTTGTGATATAGAAGTCGCCGACCGTAAGCTTCCTTTTCTCTTTGTTGTTATGCCTATGAAGGATTTTGATGTTATTTTGGGTATGGACTGGCTATCGTCATACCGGGCAGTTATCGATTGCTACCGCCAGAGGGTTACAGTTTGTACCTTGAGCGGGGAGTGTTTCCATTTTTTGGGGGATCGGGTTGGTAGTGTGTTGCCACTGGTGTATGATCCGCGAGGGCGGAGTGAGCTTAGTGGTCTTCTTGCTAGCTTCATGAGTGGTGAGTGTGATGAGACCCATATTGTATTGCCGAGGGTAGTTTGTGAGTATTCGGATGTTTTTCCCGAGGATCTCGTCAGTTTGCCACCTCACCGAGAGATAGAGTTCTCTATTGATTTAGTACCCAGCACGGCGCCGATTTCCATGGCACCTTATCGTTTTGCCCCAGCCGAGTTGAGTGAGCTGAAGATTCAGCTCTAGGAATTGCTAGATAAGGGTTTTATTCGCCCTAGTGTTTCACTGTGGGGAGCATCGGCCCTCTTTGCTAAAAAGAAAGATGGTGCCTTGAGACTATATATCGACTACTGGAAATTAAATCGGGCTACGGTTAAGAATAAGTACCCTATGCCCCGTATAGATGATCTGTTTGACCAATTGAAGGGTTCCTGTTGTTTCTCTAAGATAGATTTGAGATCGGGTTACCACCAGTTGAGGGTCAGAGAGGAGGATATTCCAAAGATGGCATTCCGTACGCGGTATGGCCATTATGAGTTTCTAGTGATGCCATTTGGGCTCACCAATGCACCGACAGTCTTTATGGACTTGATGAACCGGATCTTCCGGGAATTCTTGGATCGCTTTGTAGTCATTTTCGTGGACGACATTCTTATCTATTCGCCTTCTGAGGAGGAGCACGAGGAACACTTGAGAGTGGTGCTTGAGTTGCTTAGAGCCCATAGGCTGTATACCAAGTTTGGGAAATGTGAGTTCTGGCTAGTAGAGGTCAAATTCTTAGGCCATGTGGTATCTGGGGAAGGGGTATCTGTTGATACATCCAAGACTGTGGCAATGCAAGACTGGGCACAGCCTAAGAGCGTTTTTTTTTAGATCCGCAGTTTTCTGGGATTAGCTGGGTATTACCGCCGGTTTGTGAAAGATTTCTCTAGGCTAGCTTTGCCGTTGACTAGATTGACGCGGAAAGGGGTCAAGTTTGTATGGAGTGAGACTTGTGAAAGTCGTTCCAAGAGTTGAAAGCTAGATTGACCACCGCTCCGGTTTTGATTATTCCGGAGAGAGGTTTGGGTTATGCGGTTTACTGTGATGCCTCACGAGAGGGCTTGGGTTGTGTGTTGATGCAAGAGGGGAAAGTGGTAGCTTATGGCTCACGTCAGTTGAAAATACACGAGAAGAATTACCCTACACACGACCTGGAGTTAGCGGCAGTGATCTTTGCTTTGAAGATTTGGAGGCACTACCTTTATGGTGAGAGGTTCGAGGTATTCTCGGACCATAAGAGTTTGAAGTATCTGTTTACACAGAGGGACCTAAATTTAAGGCAGGGAAGGTGGATGGAGTTCATTGAGGACTATGATTTTGAGTTGTACTATCACCCGGGAAAGGCCAATGTTGTGGCCGATGCCCTTAGTAGGAAATCCATTAGTGATGTAGCTTGTATAGCCATCCGGGAATGGGAGATGTTGGGGGCACTTGGCGAGTTTGATTTGCTTCTAGGCGAATCTATTGAGGCTGCGGCCTTGTTTTCAGTTGTTGCGCAGCCTACCCTTGTGACTCGAGTGTTAGAGGCACAGAGAGGTGACCTTGAGGTAGAATCCCTCCGAGAGAAGATCTCTAGTGGGAAGGTTGAGAAGGGTTTGGCTGAGTATCCCGACCAGAGTGTGAGATACCGAGACCGTTTGTTTGTGTCGGAGTCTTGCCGAGAGGAAGTACTCCGAGAGTTTCACCATTCACGCCTTGCGGTGCATCCGGGAGGCACTAAGATGTATCGAGATTTGGGTCGCCAGTTTTGGTGGCGGGGTATGAAGAGAGATGTGGTAGTTTTCGTGTCTAAGTGCCTTACTTGTCAGCAAGTGAAGGCCGAGCATCAGAGGCCAGCAGGTTTGTTACAACCCTTGCCTATTGTCGAGTGGAAGTGGGAGCATGTCACTATGGACTTCGTTGTAGGTCTTCCGAGGACTCAACGGGGTAGTGATGCTATTTGGGTGGTTGTAGACTGGTTGACTAAGTTGGCGCACTTTATCCCTATGCGTGTGAGAGATTCGGTAGATCATCTTGCCAACTTGTATATTCGGGACATAGTGAGGTTGCACGGAGTCCCAGTGACGATCGTCTCAGATAGAGATTCTCGTTTTACTGCTAGGTTGTGGCAGAGTTTGCAGAGTGCCTTGGGTACTAAGTTGACCTTTAGTACGGCTTATCATCCTCAGACTGACAGGCAGTCCGAGCGTACTATTCAGATCCTTGAGGATATGCTTCAAGGTTGTGTCCTTGACTTTAGTGGGACGTGGGAGAGGCACTTACCATTGGTGGAATTTGCCTACAACAACAGTTTTCAGTCGAGTATCGGTATGGCACCGTTTGAGACCTTGTATGGCCGACCGTGTAGGTCTCCAGTTTGTTGGGCCGAGGTTGGTGATGCACCTTTGTTGGGTCCGAAGTTGGTTAGAGAGACGACGGAGAAAGTTGAGCTTATCCGTAGGAGGCTTGTTACAGCCCAGAGTCGCCAAAAGAGTTATGCCGACCGTAGAAGGAGGCCTTTGGTATTTGAGGCAGGTGATCATGTTTTCTTGAAAATATCACCGAGGTGAGGTTTGATGAGATTTGGGAAGAGTGGGAAGTTATCCCCTCGGTTTATCGGTCCCTTTGAGATTGTTAAGAGAATTGGGGAGGTTGCTTATCGTTTGGCTTTACCACTGCAGTTGTCCGGGGTACATGACGTGTTTCATGTTAGCATGCTTCGGAAGTACGAGCCGGATTCGTTCCATGTGTTGGATTGGACCGATTTGGAGATAGATGAGGATGCCTCGTATGAGGAGAGACCGGTTCAGGTCTTGGATAGGCGGGATCAAGTCTTGCGAGGCAAGACCATTCCCTTGGTAAAGGTTTTGTGGAAACATCACGGAGTGGAGGAAGCCACTTGGGAACGTGAGTTGGAGGTCCGTGAGAAGTATCCGGACATGTTTGTTGATGTGTAATCATGTATTGAAATTATGTAATATTATTGAACTTTAAAAGCATTATATATGTCTTAAGTTGTCAAACATTGTAAATGTTTTGGTAAATGGAAGTTTGTGTTAACATTGTGTATGTTAAGTATATTGTGGAAATGCAAGCATGATATTAATGTTGCACGTATTATGGTATTGTGGAAAATGAGTTGAAATTGGTAAATTTCGAAGGAATGCATGTTGTTATGTATAATGTGAAATGCCTCTTGAAAAGAGAGGGGATTGACCGGTAATGGGTCGAATTGTTTAATATTATGTTGTAATATTGTTGGGAATGGAGAAAACTTGTTTTTGAAAACTTGTATTTAATTTCGGGGACGAAATTCTTTAAGGGGGAGAGGTTATAGCGATCCCGGTTTCCCTTTCTTTATTTGTTGTATCCGGACTTAGGTTCTGTGGAGTTGGTTGTTGTGTGTATCTCGTTTGCATCCTGTAATAACCCGACCCTCGTATATGATTATGGTATCCTTTTTAGTCCTCTATTCTGCGCTTTTGACTGCTATTCATGAAAGTCTACGTGGAATTACGTATAATTCAATGAACCTTGGAAATATGGAGGATTCCTATCTGTTTAATAAGAAAATTATCTGCCACACGTAAGATGTTTAAATTAGAAATTGAGAGCCTTAGAGGCTTGATAATCTGAAATTGACTTCACATTTAAGATCAACATAATTTTTAAGTAATAATAAGCAATTTTGTAGGAATTTGATTTGGAATGATTAAATTAATTAATTTTGTCTTATTCACCTTTTTCCCCCTATTATATATATGTGCTTCTTTGAATAAGAAACTTTAGAACTTTATAAACAAATATCTTTGGAGTGGAAATTAGGGAGGAAAGGGTTTGGAGAGAAGATGAGAGTTCTCAAGATCAAAGAGTGGGAAATCAAGAAGAATTCAAGAGCATTAAGCTCAAAGTAAGTCTAACCCATCTAATTCCATCTTCTTTCTTTGCTTTAAAGTAGGAATTTCTTGATGTGGTGCGGGTTGGAGTGGTAATGGAATTCATATATTTGACAAAATAGTTACATGTGGGTGTGATGGAATACTTGGAATTAAGTTATGTTATGAATTTAAGATTAAGGATTTAGTTCATGTTTGGATTAAGACATGTTTATAGTCTTTATTTACATGTTTTTGAACCATACTTTATCAATTAAAGGGCCTATTTGAAGCCTTATGCAAGCTTACAAAAATGGGGTTTTGTTTGGGAAAATTTCAGACTGCACTGCTAGAATCGCCACACGTGCAAGGATCACTGCCGCACGTGCGGGGCTCACAGCCGCACGTGCGGCCCATGTTGCAAAAATTTGTTTGCTCGGTTTTACGTGCTTAACCCTCTGGTATTTTTAGAATTTGTATTTGATGCACTTAAGATACCTGTAAATTCATTCGAAGTGATATAAAACAGAAAAGGAATTAAAGAAAAGAAAAAGGAATTAATGTCTAAGTTGTGTACATGTGTAGGGCCTAACCCGGGAAGGACGAGCATTCCGTTATAGCACGGTGAGTAATAGTACCCTCGATGTACTTTAATCATGATGACTACGTGTGATATCAACGTTACATTGTATAATTACGTTATTTGAGAAACGATGTGGAATTGTGGGAACATCGAAGGAATTTGTGAACTATAGACATGTGAGGCCGGGGGCCTTTTGTGAACTGTGACCTTATGAGGCCGATGGCCTTTTGTGAAGCAACGAATCTATGAGGCCAAGGGCCATTTTGTGACGTTATGAACCTATTCCAGAGGCCGAGGGCCAATTTGTGAAGTTGTGCATCTAAGTTGTGAAACTAAAAGCCAAGGGCTATTTTTGTGTATGTGTGAACCCATCAGGCCAAGGGCCAATCTGTGAAGTTGTGAACCGACGAGGTCGTTTGGAACCCATGAAATAAATACTACAATCTAACATCATTACGTGATTCACGTTAGAATGTGAATAATTATTATTAATGTTATGATAAACTACGGGAAATTTAAGAGCATTAGTGAGCTGTATATTTTGTTTATGATTGATCATGATTACTAAAATTCTGTTGTTTACAAGATAGCTATGTTGATTTACAACGAATTCACAATGTATAATGGAACATATGCGCATTGTGGAACTGTAGTAAGTACGTATCCCAGGAATCATTCAATCGGCAATATGTATGTACCTTTTATTAACACTTATCAGTTACATTTTGTTAAGCTCATATTAACTATGGTAGTTCATGTGAAAAATGAGAAGAGTATATGTACTTCTGTTTAATTATGAAGTTAATCTGATCTGATGATTTCTGGTGTGGAACAAAGTGCTACACGTTGTTGGGAGCCACCTCTTGAGTCCATACACATTTCTGTATATTTCTCTTACTATTGGGCCTAAGGCCGTTCTGTTATTATTGGGCCTAAGGCCGTTCTGTTACTATTAGGCCTAAGGCCGTTCTGTTACTATTTGGCCTAAGGCCGTTCCGTTATTATTGGGCCTAAGGCCATTCTGTTATGATTGGGCCTAAGGCCGTTCGGTTATGATTGGGAATTATGTTATTTCTGGGCCTATGGCCATTCTGTACACATTGGGCTTAAAGTCACTCTGTTAAGAAAACTGGACCTATGACTGTTGGAAATAACTACAGGATGTAATCAATCATGTGTCTCTACAGGTTTCTATTTTATTGTTTAAGCTAAACCTTACAGTATTTATGTACTATTATTCACTGAGTTTCACTCACTCTGCTTTGTCTATTTCTGTAGGTAATCAACTGGAAAGCCAATCCTAACCTATGAGACTTGTCTATCTCTTGTCAACCTCAGTGTGTCCAGGCACTTAGGACGGAGCCCACGCATCTAGTGAAGCTTTAACTAGGTTTTGGTTTACATTATGATGAATTACCTATGGTTGGATGTAATGATCCTTTTCCTCTTTTGTACTTTTGTGTGAATGGGAATCACTGTAACTAAGCCGGATATATGCTTCCTGTGTATTATATATTTAATGTAATGATTGCAGTCCTGGCATAGTAGTAGTAGTAGCTCAATGGATGTTATATTTAAGTTATTGTAAATTGCTAATGCTTCCGTTCAGGCCCCACATATTATATGTATCACGTGAAGTGTCCGTCTTCGAATAGGTCATGCCCAAATCTTTTAGGAGCGGGATTGGGGCGTGACACATCCTTTACTCTTTGTATTTGAGTCTTGGGTTGTGTTGGGCAGGTTTGAAACAGGTTGGTGGAGCTTAGAACCAAAAGTAGTTGCCCAGATTTTGACTTGTCCGCTCGAGCGGAGCTTTTGACGCTCGAGCGGGAAAATCACCCTCCAGTATCTCCTCTGCAGTGGTGGACGCTCGAGCGACGGTTTGGACGCTCGAGTGTGAGTTTGTGTGTGACGCTCGAGCGTGGAGTTGGACGCTCGAGCGAGGACGTGGTTCTGCAAAAGTTCTGGGAGCGTACATCCGGCACTCGAGCGGCGGTTTGGACGCTCGAGCGGGGTTTCCACGCTCGAGCGGGGCGACTCTTATATAAAACCGAGATCCGACTTTTTGGATCACTTTTTCAACTCCATTTCTCTCTCTTACTTTTCCAAACCGCCATTAGAGACTTTCTCTCTCTAAAACCTTGACTTCTCTCTAAGTATTGATCTAGTAGGAGTGATTTTCTCACCTTTAGCCTTTACAAAAAAGTTGTTGATCGTCGAGGCCTATTTTTTTATCCGAGAAATTTGGAATTTGGAGCACTTTTGTTTTCTTCATCTTCTCCGTTGGGTGTCATCTTTTGAGGTAGGGATTCCTACTCACTACTATGGGTTTTGACCTAGATTTTTGGGCATTTTGTTAAATGGTTGATTTTGGAAAGTTAGGGTTTGAAAATGTTGAAAGAGGGTTTTGTTATTTTGATTCTAAAATGTGCATTTTGGTTTTCAAAATAATGATATTGTTGTTGGTTGTTGAAATATAGACCATTGGGTCAATATTGGGAAACGGGATAGAAAACCCTAATTTGTTGTATAAATTAATTGGTATAATTAATTTGGAAAAGTTGTGATTATTTGGAATTGAGTTGGAAATAATGAAATTGGCTCATTATATTGTAAAATGGTGGAGTTTGATTTATTAATCGCTCACTTTGAAAAACATTGATATTTTATCTGTTGGAGCTTTTATTATCTGTTTAGAAATAATTGCTTTGGGCTACTGGTAGAGGGTAGTTTTGATTGTTGTAGACAACGCAATATGATTAGGCAAACTAAAACTAATCAATTAGATGTGTCATTGAGTATGACAGTTGAAAGAATACATTAACTGTATGTATTGATTGATTATGAATATGACCCATGTGTATATACGTTGTGTGTGTGGGAGGAGATAGGGGATGTACTCCACGGTTTAGGGGAAGATAGAGGATGGACCTCTAAACCGGATGTTGTTTAGGAGGCGATAGGGGATGAACTCCGTTCATACAGCTCATATGCTTGTCAGTTAATGTGTTGATATAGCTCATATGCTTATCTATGGAAGTGTTGATATAGCTCATATGCTTATCTATTGAAGTGTGGATACAGCTTGTATGCATATCTGTTGAGATGTTGATATAGTTTATATACTCATCTATCGAAGTGTTGATATATCTAGTATGCTTATCTATTGTGAAATGGGAAATGTTTAATATGAGTCACTAACTCATGTAAATTGTTGGCCAGGTTCTGAGCTGTTGTTGTAAATTGTGAACTTGATAAGAAATGGAAAATGAAATGAAACATGGACATAGTGGTCATGTAATGGAAACGGGTTATGAATTGATTTATGGGAATTAAACATTAATCAATTGCTAATGTCTTAGTTACTGCTCATACTGTGTTTAACATATCTCTACTGGGCGTTGGCTCACCCTTTATGGGACATTATTTTCAGGTACAGGTAGCATGCCACCTCCAAGGACATAGCTTGGATGGTTATGGGAGTTGAAGACTCTTTTTGGTTATTTTGTTTGTATTACATGTATTCCAAGCCAAGGGCTTATTTTGTATAGAGTTAGTACTCTTCTTTTGTGTAACCAAGTGTTGACTTGGAAAGCTGTAAGCCTGTAGGGCATTTGCTTTTGTTGTTAACATGTAATACAGTTGTAAGAACTACTCCGATTAATGGAAAAGTGTTAATTTTCTTATATCTCTACATGTCTAAATGATGTGTATTATGTATTATTTAACAAACTTATTGGATAGTAATATATATATATAACAAATTTTGTTAACTGTGTTGTGAAAGATTAATGAACAATTTAACAAAACTCATTGGAATCCCCCCCCCCCCAAAAAAAAAAAAAAAAAAAAAAACTTTGCTAATTGTGTTGTGTAAAAATAATTTGTGACACCAGTATTCAAACTAAAAATTACAGTACATAAGGGAATTTGGTATTGATTTTTCAGTGAACTTCTAATTTTTTTTTAAATGGTTCAATGGTTTTGAAGATTGATAAAAAAACAAAATTGATTTTTTTATCATTTTTAGATTTGAAAATAGTTGATGTGTTGGGACACTACTAGAAAATTTGGCAAGTTTTAGTTTTTTTTTAATAGCTTGTTAGTTTATTCAAATCACCGTTTGGGAAGAGCTAAACTAAGTTTTTTTGGTTATTTTAGTCACAAAAGACAAAATAGGTTATTTTAGCTACAAAAAATAAAATATCACATACAACCCATAATTATTACACTTTTCTCTCACAAAAAAAGTCAAAAAAGCTAAAAAGTCGAAAAGCTCTTTCCAACCCAAACTTTTTAGGCTAGGCTAAAATAACCAAAAAAGTCAAAAAGCCAAAAAGCTAACCCACTTCCCAAACCAACCCTTATATAGATGAGTTTGATATTTTTTATGACCTTTTTGTCAACTAGCTTTCACTTCCGAGGAGGCTTTTGGGTTTGGGAATACTATGGAAAGCTAGGGAAGTGCTCAAGTTTGGAAGCTAAAATTTGGACTATTTATATGAAGCTCACCATCATCTTCCAAAAAGGAATACAAGGTGGGTGTTTGGGAAGTGGGTTTTTACGTAGGTTTTTTTAGTTGTAGGATATTATTGGATAAAAATTTTTTAGTGTTTGGGAAGATAGTTGGGTTTTTAATAGGTTGGATGTGATGTTTGTGAGAGAAAAAGTGAAATGATTATGGGGTTGGATGTGATATTTTGTTTGGATTTGTTTTTTCTTTTGATTTTGCAAAACCTTTGTCTTTTAGTGGAAAAAATGAGAAAAAAATCTGGGAACCAAGTTCCCAAACACCACCAAGATGTGGAAATCGAATTAGATTTCGAAATGACAATAACCGTAGTTTGTGATGGTGCAAATCGTAACTTGCCACACACAGAGCACTGGCTAAATTCCTAATGAAGAGATACAAATGCTCCATTGGCCAACGCTAAGAGAAGAAAACAAATGCGCTGATAAAATGACTATTCTAGGAGTAGAGCAAAGCGAGCATGTTGTCATTTTAGAAGACCCACCAGAAGCTGTTAGACCTCTAGTCATAGCAGATATGACTGGAATTTGTTATGAGAGGGAATAGCTCACCAAGCTCTTTTTTTTTTTTTTCTTTGTTTTTTGGTTCTTTTGGTGCTTCTTGTTATTTCCTTTCTGACTTTGTTTGTTTATAACATTCCTGTCAAAAAAAAAAAAAAAAATTTCACTTTTTATCATATTTGTCATAAAATAATTCTTGTAGATAATCCCAAACGGGTTTAAATAGATAATCTTTTATCTCTAATAGGCTTTATTTAATTTTTCATTAATTTGGAACACCAAATAAATAATATCATATAATGTCTGAAATTACTGAGTAATCACCTAATGTGGGTTAGGAAATACACAATTCATCTAATCACATGTGTGGGGATATATTTTCTGAGTACCAACACGTGGCCAAGGTGACACCGACATGTCAGCCGAGGTGCCACGTGTCCGAGTAGTTATGCCGAGGTTATCTCGGCTAGGCCGAGGTTATCTCCGAAGATATCGGAATTCGAGATAAGCGGATAAGGGACAAGAGTCCTAGAATGAAGAAAGACTTCAAGATGGATAAAGATAGCACTCTTAGGGAGTCTATCGTTATCTCTTGAGGAGTCCAAAGTAAGTACTGAATTGGAGTCCATAGAAGTCAGGCTTCTATTGGGACTAGGATTGTGTTGGCTATAAAAGAGAGGCACCCCTATGGGTCTAAGGTATGCTTTTTATGCTCAAGCTTGTGAGTTGAATAATTGATTATCTTTGAGAGATATACTGACTTGATCGTCGGAGTGCCCCCGGGTGGACGAACCATTGCCGGAGACTTCTCATTCTGTTGCAGGTTAGCTAGAAGCCATCTATTCTGCCGGTGCTCTCCAGCTGGTTACTAAGCGGGCAGTGTGGTCAGAAAATCACCCACACAATTTGGCGCTGTCTGTGGGAAAGAAAGAAGAATAGATGGCCAATGAAAGAAAGAAGAATATATGGCCAATAAAAGAAAGAAGGATCAGATTGGAGACAACGCTCCTACTGGGAGTAGGAGACCTATCAACCTCGACGTTTAAGGGGACGACTGCAACACAGAAAATCGTGACCAGAGTCATGGAGTGAAAGACGCCAGCTAGGAAGGTGACGCACCAAAGACAACAGATCGAAATGGATACTACAACGAAGATGACCTCCAGGTATGGAAGGATAGATACTTGCGGAGGAACGAAGACCCTTCCAGAAGAGATGCAAAGACAAGGGGCATGAGCGCTTCCAAGGAGATAACATTCAAGTATAGAAGAACTCATCCTAGGTGAGCAGATCCCGGATTCCAGATCCCGGATCCCAGAAGACATGATCTCAGCCTAGATAAGTAGGCCTGAGAAGACGAGAGCTCAACCTAAGTGAGCAGATCCCGGATTCCAGATCCCGGATCCGAGAAGACATGATCTTAGCCTAGACAAGTAGGCCTGAGAAGACGAGAGCTCAGCCTAAGTGAGCAGATCCCGGATTCGAGAAGACATGATCTCGGCCTAGATGAGTAGGTCCGAGAAGAGAAGAGCTCAACCTGAGTGAGCAAATCCAAGATTCTAGCAGACAAGATCTCGGCACTTAAGTCTGAGAAGAGAAGAGCTCAGTGAGCAGATCTCAGATCCCAGAAGATAAAAAAGAAAACATACAAGGTTGGACTGCAGTTAGCCAGGTTAAAGACCTTTTATAAGGTTCGCAAAGGAGTATGTGGAAGCCGTGCAGGGGGCAGAGAGAAGAAGAATATGTTTACCACTTGTTGAAATTTATAGCAATTTACAAGTTGGTTGAACCGATATGATGTTTACTACTTGTTGAAATTTGTAGCAATTTACAAGGTTAAACCGATGTGATGTTTATCACTTGTTGAAATTTGTAGCAATTTACAAGTTGGTTAAACCGATGTGATGTTTATCACTTGTTGAAGTTTGTAACAATTTACAAGTTGGTTAAACCGATGTGATGTTTACCACTTGTTGAAATTTGTAGCAATTTACAAGTTGGTTAAATCGATGTGATGTTTACCACTTGTTGAAATTCTATGTGAATTTACAAGTTGAAGTTAAAACCGATGTGATATTTAACACTTGTTGAAATTCTGTGTGAATTTACAAGTTATAGTTAAACCAAGGTCGTATCGAGAGGAAGATTGGTTTAAACACTTGTTGAAATTCTGTGTGAATTTACAAGCTGAAGTTAAACCGAGGTTATGATAAAGGATGATGGTTAAACACTTGTTGAAATTTTTGAGAAAAATTTACAAGTTAAAGTCAAGCTCAAGCAATATCTGTGTACTTGCCGAGACTACCAGGTTGTCAAAACTTGAAATATGAAAAACTGAAGTCTTGATAGAAGACATTGAGAAAGTGACAAGTCCTAAGAAAACTTGTGAAAATATTTGTTACAATATTTTCAAGTGTTAGGACAAGGCCGAAATGAGCAAGATTAGAAGTTGTGGCAGAGGTATTTTACCCGAAGAGATTGCACAGTCAAGGTGTACTTTGAAGACATACAAATTATTCTAAGTATGGAATCATACAAGAGCAGAAAAAAAGAAGATAAACATTCAAAGAAGAGGTCAGAGAAATACATTTAAAGAAGAAAGAAGGCACTTCGGCCTGAATATTGAAAAATAAATTATTCAGACTACAAAAATGGCACGTCGGCTGGATTAAAAGCATACAAAGAAGGACAAAGTACAAGATACAAGGTACAAGGAGTAAAAGAAGGAAACAAAACTACTCGGCATCAATGGCAGGATATAGAAGATAGTTGGGAAGACTTTTCAGCAGCCTTCTCAGCCTCGAGCTCAGCATCGATCTCCCGAAGAGTTTGGTCAAGGCTCTTCTCGGTGATTGGCACCTCGGAGTTTGAAGGCAATGATTGAAGGCAAGAATCTGGAAAATGACATAGAAAACAAAAACAAGAATGTAATTCGTAATCAAGAATGGTGATGAAGCTATCAGGAAATCAAGACAAAAAGATTGCACAGGTGTGTCAAGCCAAGAACAGTGGCAGAAATCAACAGATGTATGAACAGTATGTATTCAAGAAGATGATTTGGAAACAACGGGTAAAACAGCAATGGTGATTAACAATGAAGCAAAGCTTCTTGGAAAGCAACAAGAAATAAAAACCAGGAGAAACAGTGGCTTACCAGAAAGAGGGAAGTCGGAATGAGAATTGCCGAAGTCTGACGACAGATGCGAAAATGACAGAATAACGTAAGCTTCACCGTGTAGACGCGCCCATGGGCTTCACTCTACAGTTCGGACTCCCTTTTGTGTCACGGTTCTCAATCTGAACCAAAGAGTCCAACTCTGGCAAATCGTTTTGAAGAAAAACAGATTTTTGAAAAAGTAGTGCCAAACATGGATTGCTTTGCCAGATTACAGAGTCGCCACCTAAATATTTTAAAATGGGAAATTTAGGAAACCCTGACTCGGTGCCGAAGGCCACATGTCCGTGATCACCAAAGAGGTCTTGGCTCGGGAGCTTGGGTACGATCGGGGAAGGTCAGCTATGAGCACCCCCTTTCGCCCGGTCCGAAGACCGGCCTCTACTAACCATGATATCCGATTTTGAAAACTTTATGCGTTCTTATTCCCATTATTAGCCTAGAATTACTATGTTATGCGCACAGCAAACAAGTATAGACTAGATCGCATAATTTGGAAACAAGCATTGCATATCCGTTGGTTTTGAAAATGCTTTGGAATTTGCTACTCGCAAGTAGGCTAAAATACGGATTTCAATGAGTTTTCCAACTCAAGCAATCCAACCTCCACCCACGGGCATTCAAACAGTTTATCTCATATAAGCATTTAGCCACATGGTAATCATACTGTCATGTTAACATTCACACGCATGCGATATGCTAAAGCGTAAATACTTACATCGTACTCCGTGCCAAGACAAGAAACTAGTTAGCAAACATGCATGACCTAGTTCATGTTAAGTGGCTAATGCAACGCATGCAACATGTAATCTAGGATAGGCTCGGCTGTCCTAAGCATGGCAGGTGAAATGCACTTTATTCGATGCACGTATTCAATTTGGAATTGAAAGTACAATGCGGTTTGTATGATGTACCGAGCCCGGTGCATGTTTAGACAAATGCATGGATGCACGCATGCATTGCATAAGGTATGCAAAAAATAAACGTGCCCTAATCTACCATCATAAGCAGGTAAATAAAAGGGAGAAAGAAATGGGGGTTGGAAGACATACACCCACTCACGCACACTTATTACAGATTTGCCCTCGCTCGGAGGGACCAAAAGAATAATACAAATAATTAACTACGCAAGCTAATTAAATATTACAAATTAATTAAATTAACAAATTAATTAATCTAAGGAAAAACTGTAAGCCGCCTCGGGGCGAGGGCTCAAAGCACGCGCGCTCGGATTCCGCTCAGAATTGCACTGCCATGCCTAGCCTGCCTCTGTTTTCCCTGCTTTGCATCTCAGAAGACTGCCAAAGTCTCAGGACTGCTTCCTTGGGTACTGGGGATCACCATCGGCTGAGCGGAAACACCACCGGCTGAAGTATCTGGCCACCGGCACAAAATTCATCCATCGGCCATCAATAGATTGCCGGTCGGCACTAAATACTGCTGACCGGCACTGAATGTCTGCAGAACCTGCAACTCACAGCAGCAGAGGGCAGAGACTTGCATGGCAATGTAATTCCAACAATGTATGCACCAATCATGCCCCTTATCATATTTGTGACTCAAAGGGGCATGTGCCTCGATTCTCGGGCCACCAATCACGCATTCCCATGCATGATGGCCCAAAGAACCAAGTTGTGCACTTTCATGTCAAATGCATGTAAACCAAACAAACAAAACAAAAGGATCCTAACCTCTATCACACTCACTTCAAGAGGCCAAGTATGCACAATGCAATGCAATCCTAAACATGTTAGCTAGCATGTGGTATGGACAATGCAAGGCACTTATACAAACATGCAAACAAGTATGCAAGGCAAGCATGCAAACCAAGTAAAAGGGGGACTTAAACATGACTTAGGCAACTCCAAAATAGGCCCAAAATCAGTAGCTAAAATGCCCAAAAATGAGGGCTAAACACACATGCACATGTACACATGTTAAGGCACACAACTTAGGCATTAAACAAACCACTCTCAAGCACACTTGAAAGGAGGTAACATGGATGATTAGCATGCAACATGAGCTCTAAAATCATGTCAAAGTGTGGTGCTAAACCAACTCAAGATAGACCAAACAAAGCACGCAAATGGTCCAAGACTTAAAGCAAGTTAATGAGGCATTGAACCATACTTATGCAAGACAATTATGGCATGCATTGAACAACTAAAAACAGTTTTTAGCATGTTAAAACAAAGCCAAAAGGCTACTTAGATGGCATCTAAGAGGCTTGAAACCAAAGGCATGCACAATGACCAAAACATGGAACATTCAATACATGCTTTTAAAGCATTAAAGAGGCAACTAAGGCAAGCATACAAGCACACCAAAGGGACTGAAATGACATGCCAGAGGGTTCCAAACCATCAAAATGAGGTAAGCAACACATGCTACACATGCATGCTCAAAGGCTAGCAAGCCTAAAATGCAAAGGGGCTATATAATGCATGCGAAGATCAACCCAAATGACTCTGGACAGAGCTAAAACATGTCAAAATAAGCACAAAACATTCATAAGTCTAAGCCTAAAGCATGCTCAAATTAGGGCTAACAACCTAAGGTATGCTAAAGGCATTACAAGGCATTACATGGCAACTATGCTAAGCATGCATAAGAGACCAAAACCAACTTATAGCGATGTTAAATCATGATATCCTAAGCATGAATAACAATCCATACATGCTCAACACACACTCAAGCACAATGCTCCCTCAAGAGGCAAAACTTGCCCTTTTCAAGGACAACAAGGAGAGGGGGTGACCCTCTCCTTCTTGGGACTTCAAGGCATCATCTTCACCACTGAAATCCCTCAAGATTTCAGTGGTGAAGAGACCCCAACACCAAAATCCCAGAGCTCAACAAAATGGCACAAAAATGAGGCCTTTTCAAGGCCTAAGAGGGGCCAAACTTCCCCAAAGCACAAAGTACCCTTAACAAACAATCAAGAGGACTAAAAAACAAAACTTTTTTGTATTATACACTCAACACAAAAACAGCTTTAAGACAGGTAAAAATAGGATGCAAAAATGGGGAATAAAAGGCAAGTTTCTCACCCTTGTTGACCACCTTCACAAGGGTTGATGTTGTTGCTTCCTTGGGCTCAAATCCAGCCAAGAACACCAAGATCAACCTTTTGGGACCTCAGAAACCAAGGAAAGGTGAAACACTAGGTGTTGATGTGCAATAGTAAGACACAAACACCTAGTCACACAAACAAGAGAGAAATATAGATATAGGATATGTGTTGAACCCTAACCCTAAAACCAGAGCTCCCTCTCACCTTTCTAACCAAAACTTTTCTAACCCTAATGCCAAGAGAGAAGGCCTTCTCTTATAGGCAACAATCTTGTAAAGCTTGTCAAACAGCTTACAAGGAGGGCATCCCTCATACACGTGTATGGAGGGGAAGCAAAATGCCCAACAGCTGTCTGAAAATATCTCCAAAAGCAGCTGAGCAGTAGCCGGCTGGGCAAAAATGTCATTTTGACAAATTTGAGTGCCGGCCGGCAACAAAGAGTGCCGACCGGCACAATATAGTGCTGGTGGCAACAAAAACCAGCCGGTGGCCTCTAGCTAGTGCCGGTGGTGTGTGGGGATGCCTCAAAAGGCATTCCCTGCCCCTCCAAGGCAAAGCTCAAGTGTTTGGTGTAAAACCAGACACAAACGGTCAAGTTCGGAGGTCCTGAGGCAAGGCGCGTAGCCGAGAACTCCGGGAACTCCAAACAAACACGAACATGGATAAACACCGAGTGTTCAAATGGTGACGTCCAAGTCTTGAGGACGGTCAAATATGGGGTGTCTACAGTTGCCCCTCTTTGACAAAACTCGGAAGTCATAACGATGACGGGAGTGAATGTCAAAGCCCAGAGATGACCCATTTTTGACAAGGCCGAAGACTTGGACAAACATGCAAGACAAACAAGGTATGCGCCCGAAGGCAGGGGCAAAATGCAAGACAATGCAAGAAGCCGAGCATAACTTATGATCATGCAAAGAAAGCTGTAATGAAGCACGCATGCAACAGTTGTAAGCTAGCATATGCCAATCTACACTACAATGCAGAAAGGATGTAAGAGAATTATGCAATTCTCAAAACGTCTCACGCGGAGGATACGATACCTGTGCGGCTCGTCCGGTTTCACCGGCCTCAAATGAACCGTACATACAATATCGTGCCTGCAAAGAAAGCAAACTTAACAGGTACAATGTTGTTAGCGATATGCATGACAATGCAATGATGAATGCAAAATGATATGCAATATATACAAAACTAAGCATAAACAATGCAAATGATAATGCAATGCAATTGAAACTATGCAAACTACATGCAGAGCAATCGAATCATGATTCAATCATGAGCGGTTCGAAACCACACATATGTCAAATAGATTGATGGAAGTAACGAGTCCGTCTACCATAGAACGATGTCTGAACTATGAGTGATGTAGACGGACACAAGAACAAGTATTGGGTGGAATGACATAAGTGGGGTGACAACCCGCTGAGGAAAGAATAATGATCCTAATGCTGGATGCAATAATTACACTACAATGTAATAGAAATGGATATGGCCTGTAGCCAAAACCGTATTTTGCCTAGGAAAGACATGTACACATACCAGCCATGTCTAACACAGAAAAGGTGCCGCCACCCTCAAACCACGTTCATCAAGGAATAGGCGCGTACACATGCAGAACTGTGCTTCAACGTGAAAAGTAAGGGCACATACCAGACCAAGCTCAACAAGGAAAGGTGCAAGCCATAGATGGAAGATGATGCAGCGGATGCATGCAACTAAAATGCAATATATACAATATGCAATGGAATGGATATTCACAAAGGATGCATGACATATGCACTATATTACAATGAAATGCATGACATATGCATGTTTTTTTTTTTTTGAAATGCATGACATATGCAATAGTTACAAATGATGCATGACATATGCAGTATTTACAATGATGCATGTTG
Source organism: Camellia oleifera (assembly GCA_022316695.1). Taxonomy (NCBI): domain Eukaryota; kingdom Viridiplantae; phylum Streptophyta; class Magnoliopsida; order Ericales; family Theaceae; genus Camellia; species Camellia oleifera. The sequence continues at coordinate 396,660 of CM039306.1, read as the reverse complement.
TTTTTGTATTTTTTTGAAATGCATGACATATGCAGTATTTACAAATGATGCATGACAATGCAGTATTTACAATGATGCATGTTGTTTTTGTATTTTTTTGAAATGCATGACATATGCAGTATTTACAAATGATGCATGACAATGCACTATGATGCAACGACTATGATTGCAGCTTTCCCTATCTTACCAACACGGCGATATACAAGGTTGGTTCAGTATCCAGAATTGAGGCGTAAACATGCCGCCTCAACCTATGGGGCTTCCATACAGATTTCAAGCCGAGGGTACACCCCCTGGGTATTTAAACCAGACTTTAGTCTCGGAAATCCCGAACCTTTGTGTTCTAGGCATAAGCCGTTCAAATTCTAGTTTTCACCGTCCCCAGTTGGTCTTCTAGGAACTCACCGCATACACAGGCAGGTGGCTTTACCAGACCACCGGAAGTCGTTCGGGCATGACAAACACCGAAGGAATTGCACCTTCAGAGGATTTAAGGTCTTCTAGACCGGGATGCAATGCATGACAATGCATGTTTTATTTTTTTTTTGAAATGCACATGATGCGTGATGTTTTTTTGAAATGCGCGCCAACGCGCGACTTTTGAATGCATAATAATGCACGAATTTGAAATGCGCGGCAACGCGCGGCTTTACGAATGCATGACAATGCATGAATTGTGTGTGCCGAAGCAACGAAGGTCTTGCACCTTCCGAGGATTTAAGGTCTCCTAGACCGTGCAAATATGGTGAAGGTTTCGCACCCTCCAAGGATTTAAGGTCTCCTAGACCGTGCGTGTTTAAGGTCTCGCCAGACCCGAGCGAAAAACAATGAGGTGCGCAAAATAGCACGATGAAACGCATGCCAAATGCCATGAGGTGCGCCTTAATGCACCGAAGGTCTTGCACCTCCCGAGGATTTAAGGTCTCCTAGACCGCGCGTGTTTAAGGTCTCGCCAGACCCGGGGAAAAAAACAATGAGGTGCGCAAGATAGCGCGATGAAATGCAAAATGAGGCATGCGTACCTCGAGATGCAATGAAATGCAAAATGAGGCACGCATACCTCATTGAATGGAAAATGAAATGCAAAATGAGGCACGCGTACCTCGAGATGCAATGAAATGTAAAATGAGGCACGCATACCTCATTGAATGGAAAATGAAATGCAAAACGAGGCACGCGTACCTCGAGCTGCAATGAAATGCAAAATGAGGCACGCATACCTCATTGAATGGAAAATGAAATGCAAAACGAGACACGCGTACCTCGAGATGCAATGAAATGCAAAATGAGGCACGCATACCTCATTGAATGGAAAATGAAATGCAAAACGAGGCACGCGTACCTCGAGATGCAATGAAATGCAAGTATGACACGCATGCCACACGAAAATGCAAAACGGTGCAAGTCGCAAGGGACGTGCAAGACGGCGCGATGCGACGCACCGGACAATGTGATGGAGGCGTGCAACGCACACGGGGCAACTTTTGAATCTTGTAAAAGACAAAAGGATACAAAAGGATACAATCTTTGCTTGAATCTGAGTGCCACGCACAAAAGACACGGTCCGAGGTCAAAACGGAGGCCAGTTGAGCATTGGGGATTCACTTTCTTGCACTTTCTTGAGCTATGAAGACCAGGAACTACCCACATGGCCTAAACAAGGCTGTGGAAACATCACCGGCTGGGAGGAGAAGCCACCGGCTGGCCACCGGCTGCAAAATAACTCCACCGGCACAATATTGTGCCGACTGGCACAAAATAGTGCCGACCGGTCAAAAGTTGCTGGCAGTTTTGACAATTTGCCTCGGGTTTTATAAAATAGGGCTCCTAAACCCTATTTTCTCACTTCTTGTCCGCCGAAAACTCTTGCCCTCTCTCTCCAGAGCATTTTCTCTTCCTCTTTTCTTTGTTTTCTTCGCGTTTTACGTCCGTTTCATCGTCGGATTCGCGATTTTCTTCGCGTTTCGGACATTTTCCACCGATTGAAATTCCATTTCGGAGCATCTTTTGCTATTTCCGCTTTTTCGGGGCTTGTTCCCCTCGATTTCCTCTTCATTTCCGTGCCTTTTCACATTCCGACCCTTCCGGCCATTTTTCACCCGCCCGGGGTTGACTTTTTCGGTTGACTTTTCACATTCCAGCTCTTCCGGCCATTTTCTCACCACCATTGCCATGGCTGACGATGTTCCACACGTCGGGACTCCGCCGGATCACGAGATGGATCCCGAGGTCGAGCTCCTCCCGTTGAGCGAGCGCCCTTTCGATCCGGCGACCTACCGGCCGGCGATTCACGTGCTACCACCGGATGGACTCCGCCATTTTCGCAGCTTCGACCGAGCACTGGACCCGGAGCTCCTCCTACGCGAGCCGACCTCGCACCTATCCTTCGGCGCTACCGAGGTAACACTCTTTCCTGTTTTACTTTCTGCAATATAGAACTGTTAACTGCCATAGCTGAATCTGTTCTTTAACTGCTTAGCTCTGATATGATGTACACTGTAGTTGATCGCAATCATACTTGCAACTGATATCTGTTTGAGACGGACACATGCACCCACGTTGCACTAGCCTTAACCACCCAAACACACGGCACACACCATACTTCACTGCAAATCTACCGATACCCGGCACTCATTTGAATCTGAAAACATATTGTATGCTGTATTTAAACTGAACCACACAAAACACGCTGACGCATCATACGTTGTAGTTCACCTATTGGCACACTATAACCCAATATCTGCTTGAATCTAAAGAATGCGCACACATGCACCATATCTGTATGCTGATCCTCACAAACACACTGACACATCACAGGCCGTAGTCCACCGTAGTACACTGAAACCTGATATCTGCTTGGATCTGAAAAATGTGCACACGTGCACCATGTTTACATTGCACTTACTCAAAACACGCTGACGCATCAAACACTGTAGTCCACCGTAGACGCACCGGCACCCGGTATCTGTTTGAATCTGAAAAGCTTGCACGCATGCTAGATTTGTATCGACTTTAACATGTTTCCTCAGAACTGTACATTTCATATTGCTTCGCAACTATTTGTTTGAAAACAGAGAGATTCCCATACCATCCGCGGGTATGGGAATGTCACGGCTCGAGATTGGTATGCGGAGCTTCCCGAGGCGGTTCGACGCATCGTGGATGAGGCGGGCTTTGGTTCCTTTTGCAGGGGTCTGACCCAGCTTACTGCTTGCAGGCCTCTTCTAGCCGCCCTGGCAGAGAGGTGGTGGGACACCACCGATTCATTTCACTTATCTGCGACCGGGGACATGACGATGACCCCTTACGACTTCTCGGTGCTCACCGGTATCGGGGTAGGGGGTGATTCGATTCCCTTCGACGTTGATATGGATGTGTGGACCGCTGCTCAGATCTACTTACTTGGCGCGGCTCCGCCTCTTGCGCGTCCAGGTTTCGTCCGCTACTCCTGGTTCGAGGTGCAGTTTCGGGTGCAGCCTCTTCTTGTTGACGCAGCTCCGATGACTCAGGAGGCCGTGGAGAGGTATGCACGCGGCTTTCTGATGTTTTTGTTCGGGACGACTCTCTTCGCCGACCGGGAGAACACAGTGCCCCTCTGCCTTCTCAACGCACTGGTGGATGTCCGGGACATCTTGCGTTTCGATTGGGGTGGTGCAGCTCTGGCCACCCTCTACGGCTATATGAGCTCAGTCTCCCGCGGCAGCGGACAGTTGCTCGGGGGCTACTGGCGTGCTTGGAAGGTACATTTCCTTTCCCGCTTTACATTTCTGCTTTACATTTTCTGTACTCTGCACACACTGTAGTCTGTTTCACACGGACTGTATACTGTACACACGGCACACACATACTCTGCTTTACACTGACTGTACACTGTTCACGCGGTACACTCTGCTCAATACACTACACAACACACGGCTCTGTTATTTCTGCTTTATTCTGTATTCTGCTTTATCTGATAAATATTCTGGTATTCACTTTGCAGTTGTGGGTTTACGCCTACTTTCCTAGGCTCGCTCCCGTACCCGATGCAGAGACTCCTCTGGTCGTCCCTTTCTCACGCCGCTTTGACGGGAGATGCGCCCGGAGGCCGCGGGAGACGTTCAGCTTCTTTCGCCGCTACTTCGACACCATCACTCCCGCAGAGGTATGTTTTACTTGCAGTTCATTTAAGCTTCGCTTTTCCACTGTATATTTGCAATACCAGTAGGTAACAAACTGTATTTCAATTTCAGATCACCTGGCAGCCGTGGGCTCCTTTGCCAACGATGATGCAGGATCGATTTGCCGGTGCCATCGAGACCTCGCGTTACCGGATTCTGCTGGAGGGCCCGGTCTGTCGGGCTTGGTACCAGGGCGAGCGCTTCTTGCATCAGACCTCAGGGTTACCTGAGCAGATAGTTCCGATGCATCCTCCCGAGCACATGAGGGACGCGGAGAGGTTTACTGCCGAGGTGATGGCGGACTACACCCTTGGCTGGGAGGCAGAGGGCTTCAGGGGCGAGGGCGATTACTCAGAGTACGTCCGGACCTTCATTATGCGGCCTCTGAGCGGTGGTCGCCGAGCTGAGAGAGAGAGACCTGCGGCGCCAGTGGCCGGAGCAGGAGTAGGAGGAGGAGCGCCGAGGAGGGCTCGAGTTCGTGGTAGAGGCGGGGTTCAGCCGAGGCGAGGGTCCGGTTGGCCTGTTCTGCCCGCTTCATTGACTTTCCGAGGGCAGGATGGGGCGACCTACCAGATCCCCTTTGCTTCTCCACCGGCTGATCACGAGCTTGTCGGTGTCCCCGACTTACCTTCGGTATGTATTACTGCATTTTTGTGTAGTCGTTTCGTTTCGGTTTACTTGATATTCCACAGAATATTGATGCATCTGATACTTTTGCAGGCGTCTTCCGGATACACCCGGCAGTCATTGGAGATGAATGCCTCCATGATGGGGATGCTGCAACGGACCTTCGAGTTCCTAGCCTTTTACGGCCTTCCGGTATGTTCTCTCTGACATAGCTTCAAACCATACACAAACTACTTTACATAATCTGATGCATAACACGACATCTGATAAACTGCTCACGGCATCTGATATATCTATACTCACACACTGTATTTTGCACTGTTTCAACTGCTCACGGCATTCATACAAACTGTACTCATACACTACACTCTGCGCTGTTTCAACTGCTCACGGCATTCATACACTGCATTCTGCACTGTTTCAACTGCTCACGGCATTCATACAAACTGTACTCATACACTGCATTCTGCACTGTTTCAACTGCTCACGGCATTCATACAAACTATACTCATACACTGCATTCTGCACTGTTTCAACTGCTCACGGCATTCATACTCTGTATTTTCTGCATTGATAAACTGCTTCATGTATACTGATGCATTTGCCTCTTGTGCTTTTCAGCCTCCCTTCCCGATTCCTCCAGTGGGTGGTGGCGCTCCATCTAGACCTTCCGTTTCTACTCGGGATGGTAGGATATTCCCCCGCACCAGAGGAGGGCGTACTTACGCCGGGAGCAGCTCGCGGGCTCCAGTTCCAGACGACGAGTCTGAGGAGGGGGCGGAGTTATCTGAGGAGGAGGCCGAGGGCAGCTCGGGCTCGGGCTCAGACAGTGACACTTCTGGTGATGCTCCTGGACTTCTGCCCAGGAAGAGGGCGAGGACAGATCCCTCGGCGCGAGGCCATTGATGATGCTGATGACCCAGACTTTTGCTGTTTCTTTTATTTCTTTCTTTTTTTTTTTGTACTTTTCCCTTTTGTTGGTAGATAGAGTACTTTGTACTGCCGTAGGCAGATTTTTGTTTCCAAAACTATGTATTTGAAAAAGATGATATGAAATGAAACAAACTTTTTGTCTGAAAAGAATGTTATATCTGTACATATCTGCATCTTTCATACTTTGCACTGTATTGCGTCATGTTACACCTCAAATGTAAATGATATTGATTCGTTGTCTGAAACTTGAGCAATTATACTGTGATAATCGGATAGTCAACCAATTAATCAGCAAAACAACTCATACAAACCACTGCTCAAACTGGATATACAGCCCATACTCTACTGGGGGTTGACCTGCATATAGCCCATAACACAGCATTTAGTTCATTCTGCACACAACAAACCCTGACCGAATAGCTCTAATCTGACAAGACAGATCACAAAACTGATACGGTTGTAGTTGAAACACACTCGGATGTCCCAAATTTTCCCTCTTCTTCTCTTGTTTCGCTTAAATGTAGAGAATGGCACGGCATTCTGAGCACAGACGAGTTTTTTTTTTTTTTGAAATAAGAAAGGGGGTTTCAACCAGGGTATCGAGCCTACCACAGAACACAGCGAGACAGACTCAAACAAAGAAACAAAAGGCACACGACCTGAACACAACGAGACACACTCGGAAAAGACTCAAGGCCAAAATCGAGACCGACAAATCAAAAGACACGACACACGGACATGTTTACAAAAAGAAGACCTCAAATCTCGAGGAGCCAATTCCTCCGGGTATTATTCCCATCGTTTCTGATTTGTGATACTCACATCACTCGGCCCTCAGGCTCGGTTTTTCTCTCAAAACCCTTTTCTCACTTTTCGCTCAACTTGCTCCTCTCTATTCTTTAATCTCTCATTTTTCAATCCCTCCCCCAGGGTGATTAATGGATGAATAGGAAATTACAAATTCACGCCCAACACTGTTAGCTCACGGCTATTCCTTCTGGTGAATAGGGTGCCCTGTTGGCAATCATGTTAGCAGGGGGAAAGACAGAAGACCTGACTCGATTGTGCCCCTAGTTCGTCATTTTGACCATTTTTGTTTTCTAAAACAGTTTTGATCAAAAGTGAGAGTTGGATTAACACACTTATTTGTTTCTTGATTTGAAAATCATGTGAATCAGGCTGTGAGCACTGAAAATTCTCATTTTGGGGTCCAAACATGGTCCAATTTTGGAAATGAAACAGTTTTTGAGCAAATAAGTCAACTTCAGTGAAAATTTTCAACAACTATTTTTGCAAATAGTCGATGCTCAAACGAGCGCGGAACTTACCCTCGAGATGCGCAACCTCGGATCGGAGGCAATGGAAAATTGTCCCTGGCTTAAAGGGGGATAAGGCAACGGAAAGTTGCCCCTAGTTTGGACGGTAACTTAGGGCAACTTATGGCAATGGATGGCAACGGAAAGTTGCCCCTTGTTTGGATGATGCCGCGGCATGTTATAAGCCAATCCTTGTTGATAACGATCAGACCCTCGGACTCGGAGGAGTCGAAGACGGTTTGAATCAATATGTGGACACAGTCACCTGGAAGGTGTTGGTGGTTTGGCTTCAAGAGGCAGTTAATCACGTAGTTTCGGGTTGCTGCAATCGAGACATTGGATTCGGAGGGGGCAAAAGTGATCAAAAACCATGACATGGACTGAGACGCTATGGAAGCGTTGGGGGCTGGACTTCAAGATGAAGTTGCCTACGTATCCCGAACACGGGAATCAAGCCTTACGTAGTTCCGGTTAAGGTACACTCGGGTATTCTAACCTTCACTGTTTAGGCTCTAACTTTTGCCAAGGTGCCCAATGCGGGTTTTCGACCTTGCGAGCTATGTTTTTCTTTTCCTTCTTCATTTTTTCATTTTTTTTTTCATTTTTTTCCTTTCTTTTCTTTTTTGCATTTTTTGTATCTTTGCATTTTTTCCTTTTCTTTTTTTCTTTTTTCTTCATTCTTTTCTTCGCTCTAACTTTTGCCTGGGTCGCCCTTCCGGGTTTTCGGCCCAGCGAGCCTCTCAAAGGGTAAAAGTGTAACAAGTCCATGCCAAATGGTTTTGAGATTGAAGCCTCTCCGTACCCAGGAGAGCTACTATTGTATTGATTTGCAGGAAAAGTCCATCACGGTTGCTTCTCGAGCTTTGCTTGGTGGGATTTGATCTCCTTGATCTGACTTTTCACGCCTCTTGCTCGAGGGCTGCCTCAAAATGGGCCACACAGGCGTTTCATGGCACTGAATGTTTTGAACAGACTCCAGTTTGAAACAGATGAATTGAAACTTGAGACCGAGAGCAATCCTGGGTTGCACAATCTCAAGAGCAGTTCCACACCGGTCTTCGCAAGACTGCACAAAATATTTCGTTTTTGAAAGTTTTTAAGAAAGCGACAAATCATTCGCGTTGAAGATAGTGTGGAACCAGTCTGGATCGAACCAGGATCCTTCTCAGTACTCACGCCGACAAGCATGATTTCATCCATTAAAAGCTTAGCAGGCCTCTCTTTCTCTCAAAAAAATGATCAAAATTTTGCAAAAAACCCGAGGAATTCCTTCCCCTTCGTTTTTATCACCGCAGTGTTCGAAAAGGGGTTTTATGAAAAGCTTAGGTCATTACGACGATGTTTAAGGCACAAGAGAGTAGGCGAAATGCACTGTCGTTCCACTCACATCCTCCGGCACGGCTAACTCATATAACAACAAATACGGAACGTGATAGCCACAGCTGTTTCATTCAGATTTGCTAGTAGGACCGGCTCCTCGGCAGCAATAGGCTCAAAAAGAAGCGAAAACAACTAATTACAAGACAAAACGGCGTTTGAGGCAACAACCCCGAAATCACCTGGTATACTATACAAGAGGGACTGACTTATTACAACAAGACAGACCCTGTAAGCAAAAAGACTGACTCAATACAGAGAGACAGACTCAAAAACAAAACAAAAGACTGACTCGACACCCAAGTCAGGATTTACAAAACTAGCATTGGCAGGTGCTCAAAAATGCGTGCCAAACGCCACATCCAAAAATGTACCAGACACTGCCCGCAGGCGGTTCACCTTCTGATTACATACTCGCAGTATCTGTATCCTCAAAATCCAACAACTGAGTGGTGACGGACTTTGCTGAAGTAGGCGGGAGGATAACCTCATTGTCAATCAAATCTTGTACCTCATGACGGAGGCGGAAGCAATTATCAGTGGCATGGCCAGTCTGCTGGTGGTACGCACAGTACAGGGAAGCGTCATGTGTGGCAGGGAGATTCTTCGGTAGGGGTCGAGGCTCCAGGGGTTTGAGGTGTCCCCTCTCGGCAAGGATTTGAAGTGCCTTGGACAATGGCATGTAGAGAGCATGGAAGACCCTACGCCCTCGGGGCAGGTACTTTGGAGCCTGAGCACTCTTGCCAGATGCACTAGCAAACGGATCGGCGGGTGCGGCCTTGGGTTTCTGATCCTTTCCGGATGCAAGGCTGGGAACGGGAAGAACTGTCTTGGCATGACGGGGCCTATCCCGATTCTCCGATTGACTGGAATTGCCCTCAGGCGGAGTGGGGAAAGCATCCTCCACAGCTTTTGACATAACTGCGGATATCTGTTGCTTGTTCATTCCCCCGGCTTTCAAAGCCTCTACTGCCCACAGCAGTTGTTCGATAGGGTCGGCATCTGCCTTCATCTTGCCTTTGTCTCTGGCCTCGGCCTGATTTAGAACATGGTTTGATGCGTCGTTGTCATAGTTGGAGGCCATCTCCGGTTGGCTGAGTTCGATTATAATTCGTCCCAGTAGCGGGGGCTCTTGGGGTATAAAACCTCCGGCATATGGTACGGCTGGTGGCGAAACAAACATTCCATAGGCGAGATCCGCCACGGATCTTTGAAGATCACCTATCATTCCCATTAATTCAAATGTAGTAGGCTCGCGAGCTTGATATAGTTGAGGGGTCCAAATTGGATGTGCGGTAGGCGACCTGGGTGGATGCGGCATGTCAACAGTAGTCTCATCCTGTGGGGTAATTCCTTGACTCAACGCGGCCGTCTTGACCACAATCTCTTCTGAGTTTTGCGTCATGTTCAGTCCTGCCTTAGCAAGAAGAAGACACTAGCTGTTCTGGATCGACCCTCTGAATCTCTGAACTAAAACGGAAAACAAGCAGTATTTCAGCCCCAGACAGATCAAACACGGATGTAGTCGGACAACTGTACTTTACTACTGAACACTGTTCCCCAGAATTACTATCCAAAACTGAACTGACACCCGCGGACACAGCTGATTCTCAGCAACACTGATACTGGTGCCCTCAGGCCAGATACCCAAACTTGCAAACTGATATATGCGTTTCCTGCAGAGATACACTCTAAAAGCACATAACAGATAAGAGAGAGCCAATACACCCCTATGTTGGGGTAGGGTTTCCCTGTCCTATTTTGTCAGGAGCTAGGGTTTCACTACGCACGCAGCGGTTTCAAACAACCTGTATCGGGTAAACAACCTGTCCTAATTTGGAATGGTCACTATGGATCCGAATATGCACTAGGTCGAATGGTCGAAAAGGGTGCCCCGGTAAAACCGGGGTTTGTGTTCCCATACTGGCAGAGCCCGCAACCGGTCAGCCTTATGGTCATGCCTTGACAAGACAAGCCTCCAGCAAACCGCTCAGGAATAGCAGATGGCCAACACGGTGTCCTAGGCGCACCAATGCACATGCAATGCAAAGAGACACATAAATGAAATCAAAACTGGATATCACGAGTTCGAGTCAAGCTCTCTAAAAATCCCCAGCAGAGTCGCCAGAAACTGTAGACGCGCCCGTGGGCTTCACTCTACAGTTCGGACTCCCTTTTGTGTCACGGTTCTCAATCTGAACCAAAGAATCCAACTCTGGCAAATCATTTTGAAGAAAAACAGATTTTTGAAAAAGTAGTGCCAAACATGGACTGCTTTGCCAGATTACAGAGTCGCCACCTAAATATTTTAAAATGGGAAATTTAGGAAACCCTGACTCGGTGCCGAAGGCCACATGTCCGTCATCACCAAAGTGGTCTTGGCTCGGGAGCTTGGGTACGATCGGGGAAGGTCAGCTATGAGCACCCCCTTTCGCCCAGTCCGAAGACCGGCCTCTACTAACCATGATATCCGATTTTGAAAACTTTATGCGTTCTTATTCCCATTATTAGCCTAGAATTACTATGTTATGCGCACAGCAAACAAGTATAGACTAGATCGCCTAATTTGGAAACAAGCATTGCATATCCGTTGGTTTTGAAAATGCTTTGGAATTTGCTACTCGCAAGTAGGCTAAAATACGGATTTCAACGAGTTTTCCAACTCAAGCAACCCAACCTCCACCCACAGGCATTCAAACAGTTTATCTCATATAAGCTTTTAGCCACATGGTAATCATACTGTCATGTTAACATTCACACGCATGCGATATGCTAAAGCGTAAATACTTACATCGTACTCCGTGCCAAGACAAGAAACTAGTTAGCAAACATGCATGACCTAGTTCATGTTAAGTGGCTAATGCAACGCATGCAACATGTAATCTAGGATAGGCTCGGCTGTCCTAAGCATGGCAGGTGAAATGCACTTTATTCAATGCACGTATTCAATTTGGAATTGAAAGTACAATGCGGTTTGTATGATGTACCGAGCCCGATGCATGTTTAGACAAATGCATGGATGCACGCATGCATTGCATAAGGTATGCTAAAAATAAACGTGCCCTAATCTACCATCATAAGCAGGTAAATAAAAGGGAGAAAGAAATGGGGGTTGGAAGACATACACCCACTCACGCACACTTATTACAGATTTGCCCTCGCTCGGAGGGACCAAAAGAATAATACAAATAATTAAGGGGAAGCAAATGCCCAACAGCTGTCTGAAAATAGTACAATGCGGTCAAACAAGCTTACAAGGAGGGCATCCCTCCATACACGTGTATGGAGGGGAAGCAAATGCCCAACAGCTGTCTGAAAATATCTCCAAAAGCAGCTGAGCAGTAGCCGGCTCGGCAAAAATGTCATTTTGACAAATTTGAGTGCCGGCCGGCAACAAAGAGTGCCGACCGGCACAATATAGTGCCGGTGGCAACAAAAACCAGCCGGTGGCCTCTAACTAGTGCCGGTGGTGTGTGGGGATGCCTCAAAAGGCATTCCCTGCCCCTCCAAGGCAAAGCTCATGTGTTTGGTGTAAAACCAGACACAAACGGTCAAGTTCGGAGGTCCTGAGGCAATGCGCGTAGCCGAGAACTCCGGGAACTCCAAACGAACACGAACATGGATAATCACCGAGTGTTCAAATGGGGACGTCCAAGTCTTAAGGACGGTCAAAAATGGGGTGTCTACACACCGGAGGAGAGGAACGAAGACAGTTGCAGAGTTTGAAAGCTTGGAGCAATGACGGATTTAAGCAAAAGAGCTAGAAAGAGAAAAAGCCAGAGGATTGAATGAAAAAAGAGAAAAATCAGAGTCAAGAAGACGACAAAGTTCAAGAATAAAGCCAAGTGCACAGGCACTAAATAAGTATGTGAAGAACAAGAAAGTAATGACCCAGACAAGATGCTAGCAACAGAAAGTGGATATGACAAGAACAGTGCCAGGCTTTCAAACAATTCAAAACTTGAAAACAGACGAGAATAGAAGACAACAGAGTGCAAGTAAACGGATTCAGAAGAGTTATGAAAGATTGAGCTTAATAAAAGAGTTTATGAACCTACCAAGAGAAATGAACGCCGATATGAAGATCGCCGGAGTCAAATAGGTGACTGGAAGTTGGGAACCCACCAGAGAATATGAGTGGCGCAGTTGCAAAGCTCTTGGAGTTTTACGAATTAATGGAACAAGAACCTCGGCTAGGAGGTGTGATCTCGAGCAGCTTGGAAAGCATGAAGCTTGATACTTGACAGAAGTGGACAGTAAAGACCAGGGAACTTTGAGGTCAGCGAATTTGATCTCGGACAGAGGGGCACAGATGAACGAACAGATATTTGGTCCATCACCTCAGAATGCCGAGGTAATAGAACCTAGGGGGCAGTTGTGGGGATATATTTGCTGAGTACCAACACGTGGCCAAGGTGACGCCGACGTGTCAGCCGAGGTGCCACGTGCCCAGGTAGTTATGCTGAGGTTATCTCGGCTAGGCCGAGGTTATCTCCAAAGATATCGGAATCCGAGATAAGCGGATAAGGGACAAGAGTCCTAGAATGAAGAAAGACTTCAAGATGAATAAGATAGCACTCTTAGGGAGTCTATCCTTATCTCTTGAGGAGTCTAAAGTAAGTACTGAATTGGAGTCCATAGAAGTCAGGCTTCTATTGGGACTAGGATTATGTTGGCTATAAAAGAGAGGCACCCACATGGGTCTAAGGTATGCTTTTTATGCTCAAGCTTGTAAGTTGAATAATTGATTATCTTTGAAAGATATACTGACTTGATCGTCAGAGTGCCCCCAGGTGGACGAACCACTGCCGGAGACTTCTGATTCTGTTGCAGGTTAGCTAGAAGCCATCTATTCTGCCGGTGCTCTCCAGCTGGTTACTAAGCGGGCAGTGTGGTCAGAAAATCACCCACACAACATGTACAATGTATTCATTTATTGTTCAAGGACCAAATAGAAAAAACAACAATGCTTGGTAGTCTGAATTTTCATAACCCGAATGGGTTGTCGTTTTGAGACATTCAAGCCATTCGGACCACACAAATTCGAGCTACCAAATGTTTTCGTAGAAAAAGTTATAGATCATTGGGATTGGTGTAGCTCATGTACATAGTTCACAACAACCATTGTTGTGTGGCATTTGGGCCAATTTCAATGATCTGATTCATTCACTTTTAAAGTATATCGAGTAAAATATTCTTGTAAAAAATTCATTTGATCGGATATCGGTAGATCTTTCATCAAATCACATCTGTATTATAAAAAAAAAGAATAGTAATAAGTGTAATTTGAAGCATACAAATGTGATTTGATAAAAAGGTTATTGATATTCAATCAAATTGATTTTTATACAATTTTGTTTTACTCGATATATTTTAAAAAATGAACGGTTCGAAATATTGAAATTAGCCCTCAAATGGGCCCAATATGCCACACAACAATAGTTGCTAAGCATAGTGTGCAACAACCACACCAATCCCAAGATCCTCACCTCCAAAATTTTAATTATTAAATTATATAAAAAAATTCTAAATTTATAAATTTTGAGTTATGTTTAATTTGTTGAGGGGTGCATTGGGAAAAAATAATTCCAAAAAATTTTAATGTTCAAAGATCAAAATGAGAATTTAACAATAATTTATCAGAAATTGTACTTATAAGTGATGATATACTAATACAAAATTATACATAAAATTTATATAACATAATGTGAGAATTTTTTCTATAATTTCATACTAAAATAAAAAATCATATTAATTTATTATTTAAAAAATAACAATTTCACATCATTCTAGTTTTTTTTTTTTGGGGGGGGGGACCAAAATTACATTTGCAAGTCTTTTCTTACTTTTGTGTATGTTATTCAATAAACTCAGTCAAGTAACACAGAAAAATTTGAGTTAGACGCGTTTTAAAATGTATTAAAATTTGATTTATTTTTATTTTTTTGTTCTCAATAGAGTTTTATGGTAGTTGTTGTTTGCACACCAAAATAAAATAAATAAAAAGGTAAACTAGTAATAGGTCTTAATAGTTTGACTTAATTCCTATCAAATCCTATTAAAAATAAGTCTTAGTAAAATTGTCGCTAAAAATATTTTTTTTGTGATAATTTTTTACATACGTTGCTAAAAATTGACAATTAATGAATTTTTTTGTCATGATCTTTTATAAATTGTTGCTAAAACTTACAATTACTGATTTCTTTTATGACAAATTTTTTTCATATGATCTATTAGACAATAAATCCACTTATTAGGACCTACATGTAAGTAGCCCTTAAAAAAAATAATATAAAAAAACACCAAAAATAATAAAATATATATATATATATTTGATATCGTGACACAAAGGAGATACCCATGTTAGACATATAATTTATGGAATATTTACCTTTGTTGGACACTGGTGGATTGCCTCTGCTGGACATATAACTTGGAGGATATATATATATATATATAACTACTAACTTCTAACAACTAACATTTACTTTACTGCGATTTAGTTTATCTCATTTATTTATTTATTATTTTATTTTCTTTTTGGGAGGTCTTATATCCCTTTTATTTTTATCGCACTTTAATTTGCTATAATTGTCTTGTAAAGTTTTGTTCTATTTTTCTTACTAATTTGCAAGTTTTTGTGTGTTTTTGTATAAGTAAAAAAAATAATAAAAAAGAGAGTCTGTTAGTGTGGTGTATGCATTGTCGCGGTTCTTGTCTTCCAAAATTATGGTACGATCCTGAACTAGAGCAGACCCTAAGAAATCTTCAGAAATCTAAACCGACTTTAACCATGGCTAAAGCAGTAGGAGACCAACCTAGGTCACTGAAGGCACATTTTACCCCTACTACTAATGTTTCATCATCTTGCATCCAATTATCAATTAGCAAAGCAACCCATTATGAGATTAAGCCTAGTACCATTCAAATGCTTCCATCCTTTCACGGACTTAGTAATGAGGATCCCTATAACATCTTAGTGAGTTTTTAGAGACCTGTTCTACAAAGAAACTTCAAAACTTTTTCGATAAGGCCCAAGTTGAGACTGTTTTCCTTTTCACTTAAGGATAAGGCCAAACTAATTAGATAAGACGTGCCATCAACAATTTCTCTCAAATTGATATGAGACTTGGGAAAGGTTTCGGGATTTACTCCATTAGTGTCTCCATCATCAAATAGCCTAATGGCAACTTGTTCACATTTTTTTATTCTGGTTTGACTGACTCATTTAAACAAATGGTCAACTCGGCCTGTGGTGGGACGTTTATGACTAAGAGTGATGTAGAGACATGGGAGTTGTTTGAAAATTTGAGTGAAAATTCCCTACACCATGCGTCTGCCTCTCGACATGAGAAGCTACCAACCCCTAATGGTACGAAGCGAGGTGGCCTGTTTGAGGTAGGTCATAATGTAGATATTGCTCAGAAAGTTGAAATATTGTCCAGAAAAATGGACCAATTGTTAGCAGTAGGACACATTTTTTCACAACCAACACAACCGTCATACCAAGATGCTTGCACAATCTGTTTAAGTCCTATCCACTGTGCAGCCGAGTGCCCATCAGCACCTTAGTGTCCTGAGCCAATTCAAGAGCATGCTAATGCCGTCAAAGGTTTTCTAAACCGGATAATGATCCATTTTCCAACACTTATAACCTAGGATGGAGAAACCATCCAAACTTTTTTTTGAATCACAAGGAAATCCTTATGTTCCATCTCCACCAAGGCATAATTTTCAAAATTCTGCTGATCCACCTCTCTACCGTCTTGTGCCTCAACAGTCATATCAATATCCTCCTTAGAAAAATTCTACTTTTAAGGAAATAGTGTTATAACTTCTGTAAGCTACAAACCAACTTGTCCATTCTCACTCCCAATCCATTTCAAAACTGGAGATCCAAATTGGCCAACTAGCTAGCACTTTGAGTAAAAAGGACGAAGGACAATTGTCTAGTCAGCCAGTCAAAAATCCAAAGGGACAGTATGGGGTGGAATCATCTAGTGGCAATAACATAAAGCAAATTGAATATGTCATGACTCTTAAGAGTGTCAAGAAATACCAAACAGAACTAATGGGACCACTAAAAACATGGGTAAGCAGGGTATTCAAAGTCAAAATCCACCAGAACAAAGTGATGAGACCAGAGAAAATAGTCCTACCTTGAGTCTTCCATGTGAGGTACGACACCCTTTGTGCTGAAGGCACCATATCCCTAGTGCTGAAATGATCCTTCTGACTTCAGCAAGAAGAAAAAGGCATCTACAGAAGTAATGATGAAGATGTTCAAACAAGTAAAAATCAACCCCCCCTTGTTGGAGGCGATTCAATAAGTACTCTCCTATGTCAAATTTCTCAAGGACTTGTGTACGCAAAAGCAT
This sequence comes from Camellia oleifera, assembly GCA_022316695.1. Lineage (NCBI taxonomy): Eukaryota > Viridiplantae > Streptophyta > Magnoliopsida > Ericales > Theaceae > Camellia > Camellia oleifera. The sequence goes on along the minus strand of CM039306.1, from coordinate 379,869 downwards.
AAATTCAAGACCCATGTGACCAAAAAAGATCCTACTCACTAAACAGGTGAGTTCCATTTTGACCAACAACATTGGCCATAAGTTCAAAGATCCAGCTGCACCTACCATCTTTTGTATCATTGGTGAACACTTGATTGAAAAATCACTTCTTAACGTAGGTGCTAGTGTCAACCTTTTTCCATATTCAATGTACGAAGAATTTGGGCTTGGTGAGTTGAAACCCACATCAGCGACTCTTTAATTAGTTGATCATTCCCCCTCAAAGCTCCTCATGGCATACTTGAGGATGTCTTAGTTAAGGTCGACAAGTTCTACTCTCCTGTTGATTTCCTTGTCCTTGACATGGAACCTGCAACTGATAAGAAACAAATCGTAGTCATCTTAGGGCGACCTTTCTTAGCCACTGCCAATGCATGCATTAACTATAAGTCTAGAATGATGGAAGTATCATTTGGAAATATGCAAGTCAAAATGAATATGTGTTTCATGTATCCTAATACCCTTCCAATGATAGTGAATGTTTTGTAGTTGATGTGGTTGATGAATTAGTGGAGGACATTCTTCTATCTATTCTCTCAATAGATCCTTTAGAGGCATGTCTTACTCATTTCGGATTTGAGAATTTTGATATTGATAGATCCATTGAGAAGGTCAACGCTTCGCTTGAATTTGCTCCTCACATGAACCTTTAGCTATGGAACTCCCAATTTGAGCTCCTACCTACCCTCTTTAGTGAGCCTGTAGTACCTTCTATTGTGACCTTACCAAAACTTGAGCTGAGACCTTTTCCCACTTCACTTAAATACTCCTTCTTAGAGCCTAATGACACTTTTCCTGCGATAATTGCATCTAACTTGTCTAGTAAGCACGAATGTCACCTTTTACGTATATTCAAGGAGCATAAGAATGCCACCATGAAAGAAGGAATGAAAAAGGGAGAGGTAAAAATGTTAGATGCGGGTATCACTTACCCTATCTCAGATAGTAAATAGGCAAGTTCCACACAAGTTGTACCCAAGAAGTCAGGCATTATAGTGGTTGAAAATGAAAATGGTGAGCTAATTCTTACAGGCACCACTATTGGGTGGGATGTGTCCACTGCCTTGGTGGATCTTGCTTCTCAAACTAATTGATTCATCTTCATTTGGCTGAAGACGTTAAACTTAGTGCTGCATTAGGGGCAACTAATGGAAAAATTTTGTGTTCAAACACACTAACACATGTCCCATCATGTAGGTATTTTGATTAAAAGAAAATACTTGAGCTCCTACTTTAAGACCCGTTTTGGGAAGCTTACCGAAACGCTGCGTTCTCAGCCCCAAATGAAAACGCCATGGACGGCCAAAAACGCTGAACCACCATTTGGGAAGAGCTAGAAACGCAACATTTTGTTTACCAATCTACCCTCATATCTCATAAATTGGGGCTAGGGCAAAACGAATCAACATTTGCCTCATTCAGCTGTGATTCTGCGAACTCCTCCTTGAAGCGGCGCCGAACAACGGACCACATTGCCGTCCCCCGCCGAAGCTGCCGTCGGATTCATCCTCCACGTCCTCGCCTTCGCCGGAGCTGCACACTCAGGTACGGGAAAAACTGTCTGCCATTTACTAGCGTAACTAGTGACGGACCCAAAACCATGGATGTTCCAGTTCTTCATCTTGTCGACCAACCAATTTCTGATAGATCTGAAACACGAAGGTGTTCTGTACTCAATGACACCTGTCGATTAGATGAAATTAAGAATCAGCTTTGAATCTGCTTTCACCACATTTGATTTTTGCTTTGAATCTGCAGATTCCACATTTCATTTTATGGTAATCTGCTTTCACCACGTTTGTTCTGAATCTGGTTTGAATCTACTTTCACCAAAATAAATTAAACTCTTCAATCTGCTTATAATTTTTTCTTTCAATTTTTTTTATATGAAACCCATTGCTTCGATAATTCCGTAATACTTTTTCTTTTCGTGACTTTTTGGGTTTTTTTTTTTTTTTTTTTTTACGTAGAACACCAGAATTTTGTATGAATTCTTGTAGAATTGCCTGCTCGATGAATTTATTTTCTCTGGTTTCTGAGTTATGTGTATACAAAACTCTGTTCTTATTGTTGTTCTCTCAGACACGTTTTGTCGAACACCTCATGAGCAAGTCGAAATGTTGAGCTATATGTGTCAATGGAAGGCCAGAAAATAGAATATACCATTGTTCAAATCGTTTTTCTTATCGTATCATTAGCTTTTACATTGATACATAGGAAAACCCATTGCTGTTATCAGTAGTTTTTACATGGTATCATTAGTTTAGACGTTGCTTATCATTGTACCATATCACACCCATACTTACATTCACTTGGGGCATTTTCTGATCATGACAATGAGGTTTGCCAGAACTAGTTTAGAAAATCAATTTTAATTGGACACCAATTTGGCAATGATTTTCTTCATCATCATGATGTGGTGTTGGCCCTGCCTCCTCATAGACTGTTTTTGGATAGTAAATTTGAATCAAATGCATGCTCAGTGGTGATTACAAAGTCATTGTTTGCCTTTTTTAAGTTCTACTACACATACAATTTGGTAAGAAATGATAACCATATTGTAGGCTCAAATTTGCAAGGTGGATCAAGAATTGGAATTAGCATAAATTTCTGTTTCAATTATAAATTTTAAAAAAAAATGTAAAGCAAAAAAGAAAGAAGAGAAAAAATAATAAAACTTAACTTTTATTTTGTTTACTTTTGCATCTCTTCTATTTTCTCTCCACAAATCTGTGCAGCTGAAATGAGTGGAGTCAACATGTGTATTATTCTTAGATCAAGTTTATATGGTGTTTAATAGGTATCAATATATAGTGAGATTCATCAGTTTGAAGCAAATGTTTTGAAAATATGATTTAGCTTCTCTTTGGTCCTGAACAGATGATTGGATTGTCCAATCCGGATTCATGGGTTCGTCACATATCCCGTTTTCATGATCGATTCTATTTATATTTTGTCTATTTATATATATGATTCACATAAAAAAGAAGAAGAAGAAGCAGATAGATTCAATAATTATACACATATGATTTCATCATAAGTTTTTACATGGTCCCATTTGTTTTAAGAGTCAAGGCATACTCAAAGGTTGATAAATAGAAAGTGGGCTTCATAAGGTTAACCTCAACAGAGTCAGTCTGCAAAGTTGATTTTGCTTCTCTAGCGAGTTCGGTCCCTCTTCTTGAATTTACTAACAACTGCACAAAAAATTATTAAATTCCCCGATGAGTAGAACCATTTACAAGTAGAAAGTGTACAATTAAAGCATCCATTCATGCTTGTAAGTAAGATAATGAAGCACGCCATAAACCTAATATATTCAATTCAGTTTGGGTAGAACATCCTTGTTAGTCTTTTTTCAGCTTTTTGATATTCGTAAATAGAACCACTTTGGTACCAAATTTCTTACTTTACGCATTTTTTTTTATGTATACTTATGAAGGTTATAAGATGAAAGGATTATCTAGTAGACTATCAATGTATGATGTTTGGCTCTTACCACTACAGTGAAGAGTATAATGGCACTTATTTCGTATTAACAGTTACGTGAACTCACAAGCACTCTATAAATAACATATTTATACTAGTAAAACTAACGATATCTAAGCAACCTTAATTATCATTTTCCAGAACGGTGAAGTTATCACAGAAGTATGTACAAGTCCATCTTACATAAATAAATAAACAAAATGGTTGAGACTCGTACACTACCCTTATTAATACATAATAATATCAAACACATATATACATAACAGTGTTCATCTACCGTAATTTCAACGCGCAGGTTGTTCACGTATTAACCTAAATTCAAAATGAACTTATTTTACTTTTTTTTCTTTCATTCCGAACAGTAGATTATATTAGTTCAATTTATAACATGAACAAAAAAAACAAATGAGTATACAGATGGCGTCCTCCATGTCAAGTGCCACTTCGTCATGGCCACCAAGGATGTGTGACTGTGGGTTTGGACACTGCATTGTAAAGATATCACGATCCGCCAAAAACCCTGGGCGTGCGTTCTACGTTTGCCCTAGAACTACGGTGCGTTTGTGTTGCCACTCTCTTACGCACTTAGTCACAAAACTAATCGTTCATTTGTCGTTGTGTCGTATAGTATGCATGCTAACTATCTACTGCAATTTTGTCCAGCAGAGATGTGCATCGTGGGTTGGTTGGTGTGACGAGTTTCGCAGCACCAGCTTGCGTACTGACCAGCCACATAATGATGTCGATCAGGGGTTACGAGCCGACGTTGCGCGCATAGATCAGAGCCTACGTATGCTTAGGACCGTTGTCGGTTTTTTGTGCGTCGTTGTTTTGGTGTTGTTGTTTCGCATGTGATGTATTGACATGGATATGATCTCCGTAGTTACTTTCTGTATCACATATGTATGTTGATGTTAGTTAGATGTTTTGGTCCTGTTACCTAAGATTTCCCCAACGTGTACTACAATCGAACTTTGTCTGTGGGAAACTGTTGTACTGTTTTGTGCTTATTACTGCAGTAACCGTGTTTACATTTTCATGTCACTTGTGACCATGCAAACAATATGTATTATACTTTATGTCTTTCTGATTTTGCATTGTAAATGTTATAAGCAGGACGACACTAGTCATGGCAACAACCCGAACATCACCCCGTGGCCCTTCAAAGTATCGACAGAAGAATGTCACAGCAACCCAACCCCAGCCAGTCCACAAATGCCAATTCGACGGCGACAATACGAAGCTATTTCTGCAACTCGTCATTGCTGAAATGGAAGGTGGTAATCGACAACCGTGCGGCTTGTCCATGGCAGGGTATAAGAATGTAGCAAACACTTTTCTAGAGAAAACCGGCCTACTACATTCACCCAAACAAATGAAAAACAAGTTTGACAACTTGAAAAAAGATTGGGTCGCCTGGAAGAAGTTGGAGAATCCCAGCCACGGCTTGACAGGGCTTGGGTACGACCATGAGACAGGCTTGATCACCGCACCTGACCATTGGTGGGCAAAAATGCAAGCGGTATGTTTTCACTAAATTTTTTGGTAATTTGATACAGTTAATGTTTTCTAATTACATTTCAAGCTGTAGTAAAACATTTGTGATTTCGCCTTTCACAGATGAACAATCGCTGCGCTAAATTTAGGACTAAGCCTCTAGAGCACGTTGATCTCATGGACCGGGTGTACTCTGGCGCAGCTGCCACTGGGAAACATGCGTGGACTCCAACAGAAGTGCAAGCCGATGCTGCTGCGACGAATGACATGGACGTGGATAGCGGGATGGGACCATTGAGTGCAGGCACACCACCTCAGCCGGGCCATGACACTGTCGGGGAGAACGTGGTCGATAGTAGCCTTTTTGAGGATGCTCCCCCCCAGTCAGGCGTGGACGGCTCAGCCAATCCAAAACGGCGCAAGCGGGCAACGCCTGGTACCGTTGCTAGCAGCATGGACAATCTCGTCGAAGTTGTGAGCAAACAAAGCAGGGAGCTGAAAATCACGTAGTATGTTGTCACGGGAAAAGGTGACAACACAGTGGGGGACTGTCTTGCACGGCTGATGAGCACGCCTGGATTGGAGACAGGCGGTAAGTTGTTCTCATTTGCATGCGGCATCATGGATTCCCCCGATAATCGGGACATCATCATGGCCCTCCCCGAGAATTGCATTGTCAACTGGTTGACAGAGAAGCGTGCCTGCACCCTGGCCAATATTGGCAGGGATCGTGACGGGGGGCCACGGCTGTTCGGGAGTGGTGGTGCTGTTGACTTGGATTAGGCCTTCGTTGTTGGATTTTATGGTATTGTTGTATGTTCTGTGTGTTTTTATGGTGCTTGCTTTTATTTTGTTTTTTTTTTTTTGGATGGTGAAGTCTGGAGACAGTTTTCATTTCTTTTATTTTTGTGTAGACGTGTATGGATGCTTCTATTTGGACTTTGCATGTTAATTTCGGTTTTTATGGATGCTTCTATTCGGACTTTGCAGGTTTATTTCCGTTTGCATGGATGCTTGTATTTGGACTGTGCAGGTTTATTTGAATTGGTGCTACATAGCCTCTGGATTCTAGTGTAACATTTTGAAGAACAAATAAATAAAGCCTAATGTCATATTTTTCATTATACTCATTGGACAAATTATTTTTGTTAAATAATTGAATTATTATGGTTTCAATTCTGTGATGGTAGATGCATTTAAAAAGATAAAAAGTTGAATCAAGTATTTTGAATGACTCATTTCAGTTGCTATTTCAATTAAATTCAGTTGCTATTAAATTCTGTTAAAAAGTAAAAGAATATAGTTTTAGAAAAAGATTTAATTTTTTTAAAAAACAAAATGCATAAGTTATCTAAAATATTTACAGTTCCTAAACATTTGTTTTCTAACATTAATATTAAGCTTAATCTTAACAAGATTTATAAGAAATTAAATAGTTTTTTATTTGAATAACAAATGGGCAATTAGAAATTGCCACATTACTTGAAATGTAAGTTCCTTCATATATGAAGCAACTGCAATAGTGCAAATAAAGTCAACAGTTCCTACTTTTTTATTAGTTTTATTTATTGTGTTAATTTATGTATTGAAATTATTTATTTATTAATATTTCAATACATAAACAAATTAGTTAGATATTGGGTGCTTCTTATTTATGTAATGCCAACCCAAAAAAAGTAATTAACAAAAAGTAGTTACAACCCACCAATTATTATGATTGATTCATTCTTACTTTGATTTATTGTGGACAAATTATTAATTGAAATTATTTGAGAGTGGTAGCAAAATTCATTAAATGTCCATGAAAAGAAACAATTATTTAAATCTTTGGTGCTTTTTACTAATTTTATGCAAAAAACATTTGCAACAGTTAGCTTCATGTACATGATTTGCATTCAAAAAGCAATGCCCACTTTTATATTCAAAAAGTGAAAGTCACATACGTCCAAAATCCATCCATCCTAAAGGTAGATGCAAGCATGCAATTCCAACTTGTACAAACCTGCCTTTGTAGTAGCATTCACATGGCAACAGTATCCTACGGTCATGTGCTCATTGGTTATGGTTCTGTAGTGAATGAAAGGTGTGGGCTAGTACGCTTTGGACAATCACATGCCCACAGTACCAAATATGATGTGCTCATTGCTCATGCTTCTGCAGGAGTGTTATATATTGGCGAGTTGTGCAACTCATTTTATCAATTAAAACATACAACTGGTATTTGTTCTTTCATTTATAGTGCAACGTCTATGGATGCAGAAGAGGGCAGTAGCTCAGGAGTCGTATGCAATGGCCAAATAAATGCTTGGATACGAGAGACGATCGGAGAAATGCAGTCGACGACATCAATGGTTTGGGTGGAAATTGCTCGCGTTGCCGCGCAGTACGCGTATGTTGACAGGACTCCGTTTCACACATCCGCATTGACTGGTAGCATGTGGATGCAGGAGATGCTTGGAGGAAGGAATGAAGCATTTAAACGAAATTTTCGGATGTCACAAGAGGTGTTCTTGATGTTGTGCAAGACATTAGTTGAGGATTGTGGCCTTCCAGTACCACAGCGTCCCCATGGTATAGACGTAGTTGAGAGTGTCGGCATGTTCATATTCGTGTTACGGGGTTTCACAAGTTGGGACATAGAAGACCGTTTTCAACACTCGGGGGAAACAGTATGGCGGCATGTAATGCGAGTTCTTAAAGCGATGAAGTTGTTCACGAGAGCACATTGCCGACCGACAATGTCACAACACAGTAGACATCCGTACTTGGACTCCCGACGAAAATATTTCCCATTCAAAGTGAGGATATTTATTTCTCGCAAATTTCATGATAAATAGTACCCAGTTTCGAAATTTAAGGCAAACTAATTTTGGGTAGTAGCATGAAAATATATTTATGATTATGTGTTAAATTTCAGGACTGTATTGGCGCGCTTGACGGCACACATGTCGAGGCACATCTCTCGCCTCAGGAGGCACCGCCATATTTTGGCCGTAAGGGATGCCACACGCAAAACATACTCGCAGCATGTGATTTCGATTTGTGTTTTACTTTTATATCTTGCGGATGGGAGGGAAGTATGCATGACAGTAGAGTTTTTAACGAAGTAACACAGGACCCAGCCAAACAATTCCCCATGCCAGAGGATGGTAGGATGAAATGTTACATATTTTTTATTTTCTGTATTAGTTGTGTGCATTTTATATTTAAAATCCAACAACATAGTAATGCGAAATTATCGACATGCAACCAGGAAAATATTACCTTGTTGACGCGGGGTACAAGAACCAAAAAGGATTTTTGGCACCGTATAAGGGATGCCGGTACCACCAGGAAGTGTTTCGCGCAACAGGACGGCCAAAAAATGCAAACGAAATTTTCAACACGGTGCACTCCTCCTTACGGAGTGCAATTGAACGTACGTTCGGCGTATGGAAAGCGCGATGGGGATTCCTACATAACATGCCGCGATATGATTTCGGGAAAGTGCAGGTGCCATTGGTTGGGGCTTCAATGGCGATACATAATTTTATACGCCGCAACTCGAGCGACGATGAAGCATTCAACAAGGTTGCGAATGCAGAGAATTTTACATTCAATGACATGCCAAATGTTGACGGTGTTGGTGACGATGATGATGGTGAACCAGAGGGCGACGATGACATACATATGAACGAAGTGAGGAAATCAATACGGAATGAATTAGTGCGACATCGGCGTGAACTTGGATTGTAAATCCTGGTCGGTCTTTAGGAGATGATGGGAAATGAAATGAATGTGTAAACAAGTAGAAATAGTCCCAAAAAAAATGTACGGTTCTGTTGGTAGGTTGCAGGTTCTGAAGGGCATTTATGGAAGAGTGTAATAAAAAAGTTCATTAATGGAAGAGTGCAATTTGTTGGGGCAAATTAAGAAAATACATATGTCCTTCAATAATAATAATAAAAATAATTAACAAAATTGTCATAGTAATTTGCAAGAAGTTGGTACTAGTATTTTGGTCTTCTGTAATACTTGTTTGGATAATTTGGTAATTGTTTGTATTTAAAGAATAACACAAAAAATTACTAATAAACGTGTACTCAAAAAACAAAAAAAATCGTAAAACAGAGAATAACAAAACGTAACAGTATTTGGTAAAATATAGAAATTGTTCACGTAACAAAAAATTACATTTAGTAATAAACTTGTAATAACTTAATACAATTCGTAAACAAGAGAATAATAATAAATTTGTAATAATTATAATTATTTGGTAAAATTTGGCAATTGCAGCATATATAAAAAATAATAAATTTAGTAATAAACTTGTAATAATAATTTAAAAAGAATCGTAAAAAAACTGAATAATAAATTGTAACAATTACAAAAAGTTGTTCAATAAATAAGTATCTTGTAGAATATATAGAAGATAATACATTTACTACTAAACTTCTAATAATTAAAAAAAATTCATAAAAAAAGAGAATACCAAATTTGTAATAATTTAAATTATTAGGTTTTATTTGGAAATTGTGGAATACATAAAAGAAGAATACTAAACTTGTAATAATATTCCCAAAAAATTCGTAACAAAAAAATGAAATGAAATTGTAATACCTATAAGTATTTACGTCAAATATGGAAAGTGCATAAAAGGAGTAAAATTTGACCCAAAAGTATAATGGCAGTTAGCTTGGCAACACTGTGAACGTGGGGAAGGGCAGTACCGTAATTTTCAGGAAATGTAAGGGTATATTCGTCTTTTTTCATTGATTTGACACTTATAAAAAATATTAAACCAAATATCCAAAAAGCCAGCTTTTTACCAACTTCCCAAATCACCTCCAAAAAAGCCAAAAAACTTGGTAAAAAGCCAAAAGCCAGCTTTTTACCAACTTCCCAAAACAACCCTAAATAGGCTTGGTTCTTGTTCTATTGGAGACGTGTCTCCATCAGCTTAATGTAGTTTGGTGTTGTAAGCTTGTTAGTGGCATTACGGAACTGGTATACCGGAGAGACGAAACGTCTAGCATTTTAAGATCAACTTGGCATAGTTCTTACACCTATGGAACGTCACTAGTGCACTTTTCAGGCGATTGGAAACCTTTGGAGTGTATACCTTCCTATGACCAAGTAGGATAAGGGTAGAATCTTTTACTAATTGTTTTCTTTGTATATTTTTATTTTTAGTTCTTCCCTTTAACTAATTTTGTTGTTCCGTTTTGGTATATGCCATTGAGGACAATGTCATTTAAGTTGGCGATAGGGCTTTGGGTTGTTTTTATTTGGTGTTTTTATTTTTACTTTTTTTTTTTCAGTTTGTTTTTATTTTTATTTTTACTTTTATTTTAATTTTTGGTTTTATTTTAATTTTTATTATTTGTGTTTCTATTTTACATTAACAAAATTTAATTTTATATTAACATTAAAAATAAAAATTATATTTTACATTAACACACAAAAAAAAAAAAAAAAAACTTTTGCCTATCTTAGGTTCCGACGATATGTAAGAGCTCGCAGGTGAGGGTTAAAAGCAACTCTCATTTGCAGAAAGCATCACCACTCGACTCTACCATTAATCGCCTCGCCTTGGGGTTCATTTTGGGAAGCTTTTGAAGGCCCTACCTCCGGATTTGCAAGGTTTGCAAAGGAGATTACACCCGATTGGCCGTCGAATGAGGAGCTCCAAGGCACTGAAAATTTGGCCATAGTAGTTATTCTTCTCTTTTATTTCTTGTTCTATTTCTTCAGCTGACTAATCTCCCACTGAGCATCTTCATACATACGTTGAAAAAGGAAGAGTTGTACGGGCAACCGTTGCACTTCATTCGTTCGACTCTATAATCGGCGAGACAAATTTGACACCGAATTCGGGGTCTCTATAAACAGATTTAGTGTGTGAGAATTAGTATCAATCTCAGATTTAGCTTCCAATAATTGGTTAAGTGGCACTACTAGGTTAAAATCCGGGATTACCAAAGGCCTGCTTAACAGTGATGACAATAATACAATATAAAGGGGCTGGCGGAAGCCAATTAGCAATAAAAAGATGTCCAACGAGCTGTGAAAACCTGAATGGGAAAAGACTTTCATGGATAAAACCACATTCATAGACATATACCGAAAACACATGTACAAAGTAACATACAGGTTAGGGGCCTAATCCCCTCATCATAACTGTACATTCGAGGTCTTAAACATTCTTTACATTAACAGAGACAAAAAGGGTGAATCTGAAGCACCCCAGATAGCCTTGACTCGTGTGGGTTCGGAACCTTGATATAAGGCGCGATGGTTGGCCTGACAAAACATGAGTCTAAGTCGGCGCCTCTAGCTCTGGTCTGGTGCTTGGCCACCTACATATATATATATATATAAACAATGAGCTAAAGCCCAGTGAATAACAAATGTGTAAAGAGGTTAAGAATGAATGTCCTTCAGAAATTGAAACAGTCATTTGCATAAGTAAATCAGTGACTCATATTTCAAGTCATATCAGTCATTTAGGAATCATAGCAGTTATACGTGATGCATCCAATAGCAGAACAGTACAGTAGGTCTTAATAGACCGAACAGTCAGTTGATGGCCATCAATACAGTAACAGTAGTTCCAAGGATAGGAACTGACAGAGATCTCTGTAACAGTAGCAGTAGCAGTAACAGTAATAGTAATAGTAGCAGTAGCAGTAGCAGTAACAGTAACAGTAACAGTAATAGTCAGTCACTATGGATGCCACGAGTACAGTTCGTAAAATAGGACAAACATTCATTCAGTAAACAATATCATTTCGAAAAACAGTACAGTTAATCATTCAAAAAATAATTGTAATTGAACATAGCTTTAAAACATTGTTACTCACAGTTTACTGGGCTATTGGCAGGCTAGTCAGCGTCCTTGGTTGCCAAACCTACACAGTTACAGAACGAACACACACTAAATTACACACCCAGAATTAGTAACTCAGCCCCTTGCTCGTTTTGGCGTGGTTCTAAATCATTATCCTTATTATGGTGCCTTAAACATGGCCTAGGAATGCCTAGGATGGGAATGAGGATGCAAAAATGTACTTAAAAATATTTTTCAAAACTTGCTGAAAACAGGGGTCTCGCTCGAGCGTGGCTTCCTTCGCTCGAGCGGACATGCAGAATGTGCTTGGTTGCTCGAGCGTAGACTCCTTAGCTCGAGCAATCTGCAAAAATGTGAAAAGTACTGGTTGCTGAAAATCTTCGCCCGATGTTCGCTCGATGCTCGCTCGAGCGTGAGACACAGTTCTTCGTTCGAGCGCAAGTCTTGTCACTCGAGCGTGCTTCTGCACATGCAAAAACCTGAGAGCTTGCAATTTACGCTCAAGCCAGAATTCCGTCGCTCAAGCAAAAACATGAAAACAAAGCTGGTCGCTCGAGCGTGAAATCCTTCGCTCGAACGAGGAGGCAAAATTTTGGGTTTTCCAGATTTGCTCCCAAAGTTTAAACCATGGATTTAATATGCCCAAACTCATCCTTTCAGGCCAATTTTTTGGAAAATACCTAGAAAATCATAACACAACATGTTTTGAAGATCATCTCATAAGATCAAAGCCCAAGAGTGTGCCAATTGTACACAAAATCAACTTGAAATGGGAGAGCATGGTGTAATTATGCCATGCATGTACTTACTTGAATTCATGACTTCCAACACATGATCAAATGAGCTATTCTCCCCAAAATCATGAAGAATTCTTAGATTACAACTATAATATGAACATGCATGTGTGAATGTCACGCCCCAAACCCGCCCCTCAAAGTTTGGGCATGACCCATTCGAAAACAGACACTAATCCTGTTATACGTATCATACGGGGCCTGAACGGAAGCATTCAATAATAATAATAATAAAAAATACATAGAATAACATCCATTGAGCTATTCCTAACATGCCAGGATCTTAACATCACACTAAGTAAATATTATACAGATGGTTTATATACATATGCCTCGACTCAACCCCATAAATAGGCGTATAACAAAAATATTAATGAAGAAAGAATTATATACAATCAACCATAAATAGACGTCCAAAGCGTAAATCAATACTCAACAAAACTTTACATAATGCACGGCTTTAGGTGGTGCCTGGACGCATCAAAGTTGACGAGAGAAACACAAGCCTTAAAGGTTAGGACTGAACTCCCGGTTGGTTACCTACAAGAATAGACAGACAAAATATAGAATGAGCGAACTCAATGAATAACAGTACATAAATAGTGTAATATTTAACCTGAATAATCAAACATATACATTCCGTAATTATTTCCAAAAGCCATGGGTCCAACTTCCGTAACAGAATGGCTTTAAGCCCAGTATATACAGAACTGCCATAAGCCTACAGATGCAGAACGACCATGGGTCCAGAAATATCAAAACGGCCATCGGCCCAAAAATAACAGAAATAACAGAACGCATAAGCGTGGGGTAACAGAACGCAAGAGCGTAGGGTAACAGAACGCATAAGCGTGGTAACAGGACGCATAAAGCGTGGTAACAGGAATAACAGATGTATGGACTCAAGAGGTGGCTCGTACGAATTCTAGAGGTGGCTCCCACCAAGGTGTAGCACTTGGTTCCGTACAGCACTTTGTTCCATACCAGAAAACATCATAACAGATTAATACAGATAAGCACATTCTTCCCATTAATCACATAAATAAACATGGATACATAGGCTTAACAGAACGTTGCCGATAACAGAATGGTAACATTAATTATCAATAGCAAACAAAACATATCATACAATGATGTGCTTAGATTTCCTCATGGTTCTTTGTACATAGACCTACTTGTTTTGTAATTAACAGAACCTTAACATTACCAATAATTCGAAGACAAATCAGAACAATTCATAACCAACTTCACAGTGTTAATAGTTGTATGCAATTCTTATACAGAAGTATAGGTAATTCTTAGGATGGTACATTGACAATAATCATTAGCCATAACCCAAAATACAGAGTAGGTTCAGAATCATACCGGTGTGTGATCACTCTTTTAATGTTCACATCAATTCTCAATCAACACACATGTTAACATATTAGCTCACAGAGGATAGAATGTCAATAACAATAATGATTAACGGTAATAACATATGTTTGAGGTACTATTATTCACAGTGTTTAGATGCTTGGTCCGCCCCTGTAGTTAGCCCTACACAATTCACATAATTCAAATATAATCCATCATAGTACAACATCATTTAGTTCAACATTACTCAACACAACTCAACATAATCAACATAATCTGACATAATCATCACCATTCAATATAATCCACACTATTTAACGTTATTCAACTCAATGCCACCGAATATAATTCAACATATTTCAAATTAAGTTGCTAAGGCTCATTTCAACATTCCATAGCCAAGTTTACATCATCCACATCGTCAACAAATCTTTCCCCCAATTTCCTTTCTCATTAACATATGATTTACAATGCTTATAACAAAGCTCATTCGCAAATTTTAACATAATTTTCAAACATTTCCAAATTCAAATTAAACTTGAACACATACAATTCAATACCTCAATTTTATTATTCTACTTCCAATTTGGGCCAAATCTTTGGTTATCATCCTTAATTAACCTAGGGTTTCAAGAAAAATATTGAAATGTCAAGAAAATTCAAACTTATTAACCCATCATTTTCTATTCCAATTTTCCCATTGATTATACACCTAGGATTCATAATCTATCATTTTAACCCATCAATTATATCACCAACATGATAAACCCGAAACCCCCAAATCTCAAGTTGGACATATTATGCTCAAATTATAGATTATGTTTCTATATACACAAAATACCACAAATCCATCCATGAATGCAAATATTGAAAGGGAATAAGGACCCCTACCTCAAGAATCAAACAAAGGAGCAAGGATTGAGAAGAATCCTCCAAAATCTCGAAATTCCAATCGGTAGAACATAATAATCTTCATGCTTCTTCACTTTTTTATGGATGATCTTGATCAAAACTAAGAGAAATGGAAGGTTTTGGAGATTAAGAACCTAGGGTTTTCGGACCTAGGGGAGGGGGATGAAGAGGGGAAAAGGAAAATGTGAGAAATGATCCAAAAAATCTCGTTTTAAGCTGCTGTCCCGTAATTCCCGCTCGAGCGTAGGAATTCCCGCTCGAGCGTACTTGTTTTCAGCACAGATTTTGAAACTTTGAACAGGTAGAACTCTCCCATCCGGACTCTGTTTTAGGTCGTTCTTGTGTCCAAATTGAAGCCCCGGAAATAAGTTTTCCAATGGTTCTAACCTCACATCCAAATTCAAAGTGTGGAAAAAGAAAAGGGCAAAAGAGTAGCGGCTGATCGTAGATGAATCATTCAAATTAAAGCTTTTGGTTCCATCCTACTTTACCTTCATTGTACCACCTCAACCCATACTCTAAAATAACATAAGAAGGTTCTAAGTACACTAATAAAATGTCAAGGACAATCTTACTTTCCACGCTCGAGCGTCACCTCACCCGCTCGAGCGCTCAAAGACCAATAAAGCAGTCCGCTCGAGCGGAGATTCACAACTTGCAGAATCTTAGGCCGTCTGCGAAATTGCTGGGAACCCCAAAAGTCCGCTCGAGCGTTAACTCTTCCGCTCGAGCGGAGGGAAAAGTTCTGGGTCGTCACAGTGAATTTCATGAAAACAAATCTCAAAATTCAATGATATGGACATGCATGCATGGATTGATTCTCAATCCTACTCTTTAGGATATTCCTTGACTTTAGTCTCCAATTTTTCCATGAACCATGCATGAAGCAACTTAAATTTACAATTAAGAGAAGTCTTGAATTCCCAAGAGTGGTAGCTCAATTTTGCAAGTCTTCTTCAATTCTTCTAAATTTCAAGCAAGACTCTTGTTGAAATTAATTTTCTCCTACTCTCCTCTCCCTCACGATTTGTGCAAGGAAATGGAGCTAATCATGTCAAACATGTGTGAAATAGGAACAAAACAATGGCCTTGAGGAGTCCACTCAATGGCAAAAGTGAAATTAACTTAGGCTCAATTAGTTAGCATTATTTATTCTAATTTAATCGTTCCAAATTGAATTTCCATTAAACCTACCATAAAATTCTATAAATCCTAATTAGCATATAACACAAATCAATTTCTGAATCGGTCGCCAATAAGGCTTTCAATTCTTAAACCGAAAACAAAACATGAACAGATTGTTCTATACCAAACAGATAGAAATGCAATTAAGACAACACACTCATATAATCAATTTGGGATTTCATCTTAATCATTTACTTGTCATGCTTAATCATGAATTAATGCTAATCATAGGTCAGGGTTGTCACAGTCTTCCCTCCTTAAAAAGAGTATGGTCCTCCAAACTCGAATTACCTTCATTTTAAAAGAATGTCGGATTCAGGGGGAACAATTCAGGATATCTTTTCATCATATCGTCTTCCCTTTCCCAAGTCATGTAAACACCACCGTGGTTTTGCCAATCCACTTTCACTAACGAGATTTCTTTATTTCTCAACTGCTTGATTCTTCGGTTCACAATCTGAATAGGCTGTTCTTTATAAGTGTAGTCATCAGTCAGTACCATGTGGGTAGGCTTAATAACATGGAAAGGATCCCGAAGATAATCTCGCAACATCGAAATATGAAAAACATTATGGATATGTTCCATTTCAGGAGGGAGTGTTACTTGATATGCCACTAGATTAATCTTTTCAATGATTTCATACGGCCTAATATATCTCGGTGCTAGTTTACCCTTAGCTCCAAAGCGAGTCTGTCCTTTCATTGGTGTCACTTTAACAAAAACATGATCACCCACTTCATATTCCCTGTCTCGCCTTCGTACATCCGCGTAGCTTTTCTGTCAACTTTGTGCGATTTTTAGTCTTTGTTGAATTAATTTCACCTTTTCTGTTGTTTCATGCACAATCTTAGGCCCAAGTAAAGGCCCATCTCCAACTTCTGCCCAACAAATAGGAGACCGACATTTTCTGCCATATAAAGCCTCGAAAGGCGCCATACCAATGCTCGAATGAAAACTGTTGTTGTAGGCAAATTCAGCTAAAGGCAAATGACTTTCCCAATTCCTTTGGAAATCAAGTACACACATACGCAGTAAGTCTTCCAGAGTTTGGATTGCTCTCTCTGATTGGCCATCTGTCTGAGGATGGTATGCACTACTCAATCTCAGTTCAGTACCCAATGCTACTTATAGGCTTTGCCAAAATCTTGATGTAAACTTCGAGTCCCTATCAGAAACAATGGACACAGGCACTCCATGCAATCTAACAATCTCATTAATATAAATTATAGCCAATTTATCCACATTATAAATTGTTTTGACAGGTAAGAAATGAGCAGATTTAGTCAACCGATCAATAATAACCCAAATTGAATCCATACCTCTACTGGAGCGAGGCAACCCAACAACGAAATCCATAGTGATATGTTCCCATTTCCACTCCGATATTGGCAAGGGCTGAAGTAAACCTGCAGGTCGTTGATGTTCGGCTTTGACTTGTTGGCAATGTAAGCATTTCGACACAAACTCAGCAATTTCTTTCTTCATTCCTGGCCACCAGAAATTAAGCTTCAAATCTTGGTACATTTTTGTATTTCCCAAATGGATAGAGAGTTTTGAGCTGTGGCCTTCTTGCAAAACTCACTTTTTCAATTCAGGATCATTTGGTACACACAATCTCCCTTGAAATTTCAACATCGTTCTCAAATCTGAAATCTGGCCTTGGTTTGGATTCCCGTTCATCAACGATCTTTTTCAGAAATTCATCTTGTTGTTGCTTCTCTTTAATTTCCTCAATAAGTACCGGTTGAGCAGAAATAGCAGCCAATATTCCATCTTGTTCTCGTAAAACAGTTTCAACCTCAAATTTTTTAAGGTCACGTAGCAGTTCTTTCTGTCCGATAAGCAAACAAGCCAAATTCATAATTGATTTCCGACTAAGTGCATCAGCAACGGTGTTAGCTTTCCCTGGATGGTACAAAATTTGTAAGTCATAGTCTTTTATCAATTCTAACCATCTCCGTTGTCTCATGTTCAACTCTTTCTGTGTAAAGAAGTATTTTAAACTCTTGTGATCTGTATACACTTCACATATTGCCCCATATAAGTAGTGGCGCCAAATTTTCAATGCAAATACTACTGCGGCAAGTTCCAAGTTATGCGTTGGATAATTCTTTTCATGTGGTCTCAATTGTCGGGAAACATATGCAATAACTTTACCATTCTGCATTAATACACATCCCAAACCCTTATAAGAAACATCACTAAAAATAGTAAATCCATCCGTACCTGAGGGTAGGGTGAGAATCGGTGCAGTCACAAGTCGAGTTTTCAATTCTTGGAAAGCTGATTCCCTCTGATCGGTTCAGTCAAATGGTATTCCCTTTTGAGTCAACTGAGTCAATGGCAGAGCAATTTTGGATAAATCTCTCACAAACCTTCTGTAGTATCCGGCTAAACCCAAGAAACTCCGGACTTCAGTAACATTAGTCGGTCTAGGCCAATTCACCATTGCTTCAATCTTTTGTGGATCAACTGAAATGCCATCTTTACTAATCACATGTCCCAAAAACATAACACTATCAAGCCAAAATTCACACTTCGTTAGTTTTGCATATAGTTTCTGTTCTCGCAAGGTCTGTAAAGCAATTCTCAAATGATGTTCATGTTCCTCCTTACTCATGAAATAAATCAAGATATCATCTATAAAAACGACCACAAATTCATCGAGAAATGGTTTGAAAATTCAATTCATAAGGTCCATAAATGCAGCAAGCGCATTAGTAACTCTGAAAGGCATAACAAGAAATTCATAATATCCATACCTTGTTCGGAAAGCTGTCTTCTCAATGTCCTCTGCCTTGACTTTCAATTGGTGATACCCAGATCTCAGGTCAATTTTGGAAAAGACTTGAGCACCTCGTAATTGGTCGAATAGATCATCAATACGAGGCAATGGGTACTTATTTTTTACTGTCACCTTGTTCAATTCGCGGTAGTCAATACAAAGCCTCAATGAGCCATCTTTCTTTTTCACAAATAAAACTGGTGCGCCCCACGGTGAAGTGCTTGGTCTGATAAACTTTTTGTCCAACAATTATTGCAACTGGATTTTCAATTCTTTCAATTCAGTAGGTGCCATTCTATACGGAGCTTTGGAAATTGGCCGTGTACCCGGTATTACCTCGATGGTGAACTCAATCTCCCTATCAATCAGGTCCCCTGGAAAATCATCTAGAAAAACATCTGGGAATTCTCTGACTATAGGAATACTACCCACATTAGCTTTAGTATTAGCAGGTACAGTCAGTATACAACATAAATACCCTTTACACCCATTTTTAATCAATTTGAATGCTTTCATAGATGAAATCAGGTATGGGGGAGGTACAACACCAACTCCGTCAAACACAAATTTTGGCAATCCAGGTGGACGAAAAATAACTTGTTTTGTCACATAGTCAATGTAGGCATGATATTTTCTTAGCCAATCCATCTCCAAAATTATGTCAAAATGATCAAGATTCAGAGGTAGCAAATCAACATACAAAAGTACATCCTCAATAACAATCTCACATACAGGATACTTATAAGCACAAGTCATAGATCCCCCAGCAAGTGAAGATACAGCTAATAAATAGGTCATGGTTTCCAATGGTCTATTTAATTTTTGTGAAAAAGCATGCGAGACAATCGAATGTATGGACCCCGAATCAATCAGAATGTCAGCATTTTGAGCACAAATTGAGAGTGTACCTGACACAACTGCCTCAGCATTCTGCACATCTCTTGGTACAAGTGCAAACACCCGGCCTTGCCTCAAAGGTTCCTTTCCGGTAGCTTGGAGATGGGGTTTTGGTGTAACAGTTGACGCTGCGGCACTGGCTGTGGGCCTACTAGTGCCTTAAGACGTGAGAGGGCAATCTTTGACCATGTGGCCCACCTTGCCACACCTGTAACATGCCCCAGAAATTTTGTAGCAAACCCCTTTATGTCTTTTGCCACACTCTGAACAAGGTGGTATGGAACTGTTTCCCTAACTAGAGTTGCTTGTTGATTCTGTGTTTTGCTTTTTATTTAACGAATTGTTCCGGCCCTTTTTAAACTTGAAATTTTGCCTCTTGCCCCGCCATTCAGTCACCAGTACCTTAGTCTGTTTCAATGCTGCCACATTTGCCTCGGCTATAATTGCTCAGTCGAGAACATCCACATACTTGAGTAATTTCAAGACATTGATTCGATCTAGTATTTCTACGTTAAGCCCACCTTCAAACTTTCTAGCCTTCTTATAGTCGGTGTCCACCATGTGTGGCGCATATCGGGCAAGTTCAGTAAACTTGGATTCATATTCAGCTAGTGACATGGTACCCTATTTCAGTTGTTCAAATTCAGTCACTTTACGGTCTCTGATACACTGAGGGAAGTACTTTTCATAAAAAGCTTCCTTAAACTGAGTCCAGGTCATAGCATTGTTTGTGTCACGGATAAGCATCCACCACCGTCTAGCCTCCTCTTGTAAGGTAAAGGTAGCCAGTAACACCTTACGTGCCTCTAAACAAGGGAACACTTCAAACGACTTTTCAATTTCTAGGACCCATGCTTTGGCCTTCAATGGCTCAAGACCTCCCTGGAATGTTGGTGGCTTCATTTTGTTAAACTTCTATACAAAACAATCACATCATCATTGGCATTTGGTTCTGGCTGCACTGGAGGAGGTGGGGGCTGTTGATTTTGTTGTTGTCTTAATGACTCGGTTAGTAATTCAACCATCCTTTCTAATCTGGCAATCCTCGTATCGGATGATTCAGGTTCATTGGCATTCCTTATGTTCTCCATTTCACTATATACAATACAGTAATAATAAACGTACGAAAAATAGTTTACTTATGCACATTAGTGTCACACCATCAAATTAAACCCGTAATACATACAATATTAACATGCATTAACATAAGAAAATAAAATATTATTCCATTCATCAGAGTCATCTTATTAAAAGACATTACATGTAATAACGAAAGAAAATGCCCTACGGGCTTACAGTTTTCCAAGCTAACACTTGGACACAAAAATGAGTACTAACTCAATTACAGATTAAGCCTTAGGCTTGAATTTACAAGTAATATCAAAATAAACAACTAACTAAAAAGAGTCTTCAACTCCAAATCCTTCCAAGCTAAGTCCTTGGAGGTAGCATGTCACCTGGACCTGAAAATGATGTTCCCATATAAGGTAAGCCACAGCCCAGCAGAAATATACTAAACCAAATATACATAATGACTAAAGTAATAGCATTCAATAGATGGTTAACACTTAAATATCAATTCCATCCCAATACAGTTTCATGACCATTATGTCCATGATACGTTTCACTTTCCTTCATTTAATAAACTTTCCATTTTATACAATCGTGGCTCAGAACCTGGCCAAACAATAAATGAGAATACATCCCATATCATTATTACTTCCAATATCAACAATTCAATGAGGCTAAGACTCATACTAAAACACTTCCATAAATCAATAAGTACACATATTTGCTGTACTAATGGAGTCCATCCCCTTTCTCCTCCCAAACTGGTTTGAGAGTCCATCCCCTATCTTCCCTCAAACCATGGAGTACATTCCCTATCTCCTCCCAAACAATATGCATATTCAATGTATTTAACACATGACATATACCATATTCAATCAATACACGTATTTGCTGTATTAATTCAACCGTCATATTCAATGACTTATTCACTGCGATTAGTTTCAGTTTTCCCTAATCAACATGCCATGTCTACAACACTCACGACTATCCTCCACCGATAGCCCAAAACAGTTATTTCTAAACAGGAAATAAATGTATCAACAGATATAATCTCAACATTTTCATAGGTGAGCGATTAAATTATCTAACTACAACATTTAATCAAAAATTTCCCAATTTCATGGATTTCAACTAAATCCCATATTTTTCCAAATTAATTATACCAATTAATTTATTACAACAATTAGGGCATTTTTCCCCCTTTCATCAATAATCAACCCTAAGGTCCAATTTCCTCTATTTGACACTATATATGCCATTTTCCAAGTCTTACAAACACATGGAGTTTAATATATGAAAAGCCCCATTTTTCCCAAATTACAAACAAACCCTAACTCTTCCCAAAATGACCCAACAACGCCAACATATCAGAATAACCAAAACTTATGACAAAACGTATAAAATGGAGTAGGATATCCCTACCTCGAAGTAAAGAACTCAAATGGAGAAGATGGCAAAAACCCAATGTGCTCCAAATCCAAGATTGTTCAGATTAAAATGAAGCCCTCGACCCACTCTATTTTTTTAACAAAGGACCTAGGGTAGATTCACACTCTAGCTAGATGAAATGTTAGAGAGAAGGCAAGTCTAGAGAGAGAGAGACAGACGGTTTCTAGGGTTTTCAAAATAAAGAAGATGAAAAAGTGATGTTTTTCCCCGCTGCTGTGTGCTAATAAACAACAGGCTCGCTCGAGCGACCAGACACAAAGAATACTCGCTCGAGCGAAGAAAGTCTCGCTCGAGCCAACAATACGATGCTTCAGATCTGCAACCCAGAAGCACGCTCGAGCGACAGAATGCTCGCTCGAGCGAAGAACTCGAAAACATACACCTCTCTCGCTCGAGCGAAGGAAAGCTCGCTCGAGCCAAGAAACACTGCTCTCAGGTCAAAATGAGACGCAGGCGCACGCTCGAACGCAAGACTTCTCGCTCGAGCCACCAGACACAAAACTCAACTCTCACTCGAGCAAAGGAACCCTGGCTAGAGCGAAGGATCTAAAACACAGAGCTCGGTCGAGCGACAAAAGTCTCGCTCGAGCGAAGAACCAAAATTCTGGGCAGTAACCATTTGCTCCCACTCACTCCCAACCTGTAACAATCCTGCCCATAACATCCTATAACTCAACAACAAAGTATGAAAGGACGGAAACAAGACATAAACAACTGCTAACGTCCACGGAACCATGTCCGGACCACTATACAACAAGGGGTAAAACCCGGGATCGCTATATTAGCATATATAAACATATCATGACCACACACACTTTCTTATGCTCATGCAATGCCCCAATTCTTTTCTAGGATATCCTATAGCTCATTTGGACACGTGTGTGCAGTATATCTCGTGCTCTAATACCACTCTGTCACAACCCAAACCCGCCCATAAGGGTTTAGCATTGTAACCGGCCAGTAATTTGGGATTACCAAAGGCCTGCTTAACAGTGATGACAATAATACAGTATAAAGGGGCTGGCAGAAGCCAATTAGACCATCTCCAACGCTTCATCAAACTTGGCATCAGATTTAAATTTTGGTGAAAAAGTGGCATTTTGGTGCTCCAACGGTTTCACCAAATTGATATCAAATCGAGAATTCACCAAAAGTTTCACTAAAATGAGAACAGGCTCCAGATTTCACCATTTCACTGTGCGTTACCGTTAGGGGAGACCAACCGGTAGACCAGCCGGTTGACCGGCCGATTGACCAACTCGTGGATCGGTTCCCTTCCAAATATTTTGGTTCAAACAGGTCAAAGGTTCAACGAGGTAAAAAAAAAATACACTAACCGGTCGACCAATCGGTCGACCCCTGCTTTGATGACAACCATTGGAGTAGTCTGTATAAGATTGAGAAATTGGTCCTTTTTTTACTCAGATTTGGTGAAAATTTTGGTGAACCGTTGGAGATGCTCTTAGTACTAAAAAGATGTCCAATGAGATGTCAAAACTTGAATGGGAAAAGATTTTCATAGATAAAACCACATTCATAGCCATATACCAAAAACACATGTACAAAGTAACATACAGGTTAGGGGCCTAATCCCCTCATCATAACTGTACATTCGAGGTCTTAAACATTCTTTACATTAACAGAGACAAAAAGGGTGAATCTGAAGCACCCCAGATAGCCTTGACTCGTGTGGGTTCAGAACCTTGATATAAGGCGCGATGGTTGGCCTGACAAAACATGAGTCTAAGTCGGCGCCTCTAGCTCTGGTCTGGTGCTTGGCCACCTATATATATATATATATATAAACAATGAGCTAAAGCCCAGTGAATAACAAATGTGTAAAGAGGTTAAGAATGAATGTCCTTCAGTAATTAAAACAGTCATTTGCATAAGTAAATCAGTTATTCAATCAGTGACTCATATTTCAAGTCATATCAGTCATTTAGGAATCATAGCAGTCATACGTGATACATCCAACAGCAGAACAGTACAATAGGTCTTAATAGACCGAACAGTCAGTTGATGGCCATCAATACAGTAACAGTAGTTCCAAGGATAGGAACTGACAGAGATCTTTGTAACAGTAGCAATAGCAGTAACAGTAACAGTAACAGTCAGCCGCTATGGATGCCACGAGTACAGTTCGTAAAATAGGACAAACATTCATTCAGTAAACAATATCATTTCGGAAAACAGTACAGTTAATCATTCAGAAAATAATTGTAATTGAACATAGCTTTACAACATTGTTACTCATAGATTACTGGGCTATAGGCAGGCTAGTCAGCATCCTTGGGCACCAAACCTACACAGTTGCAAAACGAACACACACTTAATTACACACCCGAAATTAATAACTCAACCCCTTGCTCGTTTTGGCATGGTTCTAAATCATTATCCTCATTATGGTGCCTTAAACATGGCCTACGAATGCCTAGGATGGGAATGAGGATGCAAAAATGTACTTAAAAATATTTTTCAAAACTTGCTAAAAACAGGGGTCTCGCTCGAGCGTGGCTTCCTTTGCTCGAGCGGATATGTAGAATGTGCTTGGTCGCTCGAGCGTAGACTCCTTTTGCTCGAGCGATCTGCAAAAATGTGAAAAGTACTGGTTGCTGAAAATCTCTGCCCAATGCTCGCTCGATGCTCGATCGAGCGTGAGACACAGTTCTTCGCTCGAGCGCAAGTCTTGTCGCTCAAGCGTGCTTCTGCACACGCAAAAACCTGATAGCTTGCAATTTACGCTCGAGCCAGAATTCCGTCGCTTGAGCAAAAGTATGAAAACAAAGCTGGTCGCTCAAGCGTGAAATCCTTTGCTTGAGCGAGGAGGCAAAATTCTGGGTTTTCCAGATTTGCTCCCAAAGTTTAAACCATGGATTTAATATGCCAAAACTCATCCTTTTGGGCCAATTTTCTAGAAAATACTTAGTAACTCATAACACGACATGTTTTGAAGATCATCTCATAAGATCAAAGCCCAAGAGTGTGCCAATTGTACACAAAATCAACTTGAAATGGGAGAGCATGGTGTAATTATGCCATGCATGTACTTACTTGAATTCATGACTTCCGACACATGATCACATGAGCTATTCTCCCCAAAATCATGAAGAATTCTTAGATTACAACTATAATATGAACATGCATGTGTGAATTTCATGAAAACAAATCTCAAAATCCAATGATATGGACATGCATGCATGGATTGATTCTCAATCCTACTCTTTAGGCTATTCCTTGACTTTAGTCTCCAATTTTTCCATGAACCATGCATAAAGAAACTTAAATTTACAATTAAGAAGGTGAATTCCTACCTTAAGTCTTGAATTCCCAAGAGTGGTAGCTCAATTTTGCAAGTCTTCTTCCATTCTTCTAAATTTCAAGCAAGACTCTTGTTGAAATTAATTTTCTCCTACTCCCCTCTCCCTCACGATTTGTGCAAGGAAATGGAGCTAATCGTGTCAAACATGTGTGAAATAGGAACAAAACAATGGCCTTGAGGAGTCCACTCAATGGCAAAAGTGAAATTAACTTAGGCTCAATTAGTTAGCATTATTTATTCCAATTTAATCGTTCCAAATCGAATTTCCATTAAACCTACCATAAAATTCTATAAATCTGTAGATACCCCATTTTTGACCATCCTCAAGACTTGGTTGTGCTTGTAGGTACATCTAGCCATAAGTTCAATTGCTCGTTGGGTACTCGACTTTCGCGGTGGAACGTCACAAGTTTGAGTTTTCCAAACCCTGTATCCTTTCTGCCCCATTCTTGGACCATGTGTTGGCCCTTTCAGCATGTTCCTCTTGATGCACTGCCGGCCATGCATTTGCCCCTGCCTGCTATTGATGAAACCTGCTGGCCATCAATGAGGCACTGCTGGCCACTACTGATGGCCAGCAGAACCCTTTGTCTCAGTAGATTTCACGCCAGATCTTTTGAGCCAACTGGTTTTCACTCATCTCTCCTCCATACATATGTATGGAGGGATGAAGCCCCTTTCAAGCTTGTTTAACAAGCTTCTCATTGCTTTCTTCTATATAAGGAGAGACCCTTCCTCTCTTACAGAGGTTTAGCATTTTTAGAGAAAATATAGCTCTCTCGCTCTCTCTCTATATATATATATATATATTTCTTCCACTCTCTCTCTATATTGTATTGAATAGTGTCCCAAAGTGTGTTTTCTCTTCACTTTTGCAAAGGAACACTTAGTGATACACCACCATCTTTGAGCTGAGGTTCTTGGAAGTGTTGTTTGGGCTCTGAAAGTTGGGTTTTTGCCTCAGAGTTTGCTGGTTTCGAAGTTGAACTTCAAGGGTGAGTATATTCCCTTTTTAAGCTTTTATTTGTATATTATTTTGGCCATCCTTGCATATTGTTTTAGGCCTTGCTTTCAACTAAAAAAACTTCTGTATTTGAGTGCTTTTGATGTTTGTTTAAGGCCTTTTTGGTGTAGAGGGTCTTCTACCCTCTTGTTTGCCTTGTTTGGCCTTGGTTTGAACCATGTCTTAAGGCCTTTGCATTAGTCTTTGGTTGGCCTTTTAGCCACTGAAACCCAATGGATTTTCAGTGGTAGACATGTATTTTTGAGGCCTCAAATCAGAGGGGATGACCCCCTCTCTTTTGGTTTTGTTTGCTTGAGTTATTGACCTATCAAATGAGCATGTATCTCTATACTTTTGAGGCTTAGTTTAGGAACTTTTTGGTGACTTTTAGGACCTTCCTTGACTCTGTCCATGGCTGGTTTGGTCACCTTTTGCATGCTTCTTGTATGTGTAGTGTAATCCCATTTGTGGCTCATCAAAGTAGCATGTCTTTCTAGCATGTATTGGCTTCATTTCAGTAGGTTTTTGGTGATGTTTTACCATGTCATACCTCTATTTAGGTTGGGTTTGATGGCCCCTTGCATGCTCCATACACTTGTAGTGCATTTCCATGAAATAGCCTAATGTGTGCCATGCTTTAACATGCCATTCTAGCTTGCTTTTGGCTTAACTTCAAGAAGCTTTTGTCCATGTTTTAACATGCTTTAGCTCAGATTTTGGTTATTTTGGTCATGCATGCCATGCTTTGTATAGCTATAGTGCATTCTAGCTTGTTAGCTTTGTGTATTGAGTCCTCTAACATGCATTACTTGTACTGTTTCAATGATTTGGCATCATTTTTAATGTGATTTCAGTCCATGTTTCATGGTCATGCACTTGCATTTGTCACTCTTTTAATGCCTTAGAGGTTTGGCTCTTTATGCCTCAAGAATGAATTTTTGTGCATGCCATCTTGCTTAGGCCTTTGGGCCATCATATCAGTGCATTTTTAGTCTTGTTGTATCATGATGTAACTCTAATTTATGTTGTTCAAGTCATGCCATGTTGGGTTGTAATAGGTGTAGTGTAATACCCCTTTGTAGCCTTGCATGCTTCATGCTTTTGGTCTTTTGTGCTAGCTTGTTTTGGCTTCCTTCTATGCATATTTTAGTATCATATTGACATGTTCTAGGACTGTTTTGGGTTGGCTTTGTCATATGCTTCATGCTTTGTATAGCTGTAGTGCAATTAGCCTTGCTAGTTTTGTGTTTTGATGCCTCATGCATGTTATCTTTGAGCTATTTAGATGATTTAGCATCATTTTATACTTGATTTTAGAGCATATAGGATTGCCATATTCCCGGTTCATTCATGCTTTGAGTGCTTTGAGTGCTTTTGAGTGTTGTGCATTGTTGCCTAGTTTGTGGCCTAGCATGTATGCCATCTTGCCTATGTCCTTGAGCCTCCATCTTAGCATGTTTTGTTCTTTGTTTAGACCTAATTAAGCTCTGTCCATGGTTGGTTCATGCATATTTGCCACGTATTGCATGCCCCCTTTGTAGTCCTCTTTATTAGCTTTATGCTTTAAGGGCCCTTGCATGCTTTGTTTGTATTGTTTGAGTGGTTTGGCACCATTTAGTACTTTATTTCAGTGCACTTAGTGTTGTTACACTTGCACATTTGTCACTCTTTGAGCCTTCTTGAGGGTTGTGCTCTTGGGCCTTGTTGAATGGCTAATGCATTGTGCATGCATACCTTGCCTTTTGTGCCTTTGTTTTGGTGTTATGGCCACTGATTTAGGCATGGATGAGGCCTATCCATTTTGGTTTAAGTCCATTGAGCATTGTGTATGCCATGTAGTTCATCGCATTGCGTATGCCATGTTTGTTCATTGCATTTGTCTATGCCATGTTCATTTGCATTGTGTATGCTTATATTACGTTGCATTGTGCATGCATGCCATTAGCTTGTTAGGTTGTTCATATTGCGTTGCATGTTTGCATGCTTAAGTCATACTGCATATTTGCATGCTTGTGTTGCATTGCATTTTCGCATACTCCATGTTACATTGCATTGAGCATGCCATGTTATGCGTTGCATTGTTGTTTGGATTAAGTGTTAATCTGAGCACGAGGAATGAGGGACGTTTCATACTTCAAGTGATGAAACGTGCCTCAATTCTCGGTCGCCGACCCTCTTGATCATACATGATAGAGTTTTAGGCCTTATGTGTTTATTTGTGCATTCATTTTACATTGATTTGCACAAGTTGGATCTTTGGCCATCATGCATCGGGATGCATGATTGATGGTCTTGGATCCGACTATGCCTCTCCCTTGATGTTTTGAGATGATATGGGGTGGCATAGTGCGTACATACCCTTGGGAGACCCTCTATTTTCTCTATTTTGTGCTCTACTGCAGCTTGGTGTCACAGCACACCAGTGGCCGGCAGTGCCTTGTAGATGGCCGGTAGACCTTCATTCTTGGCTGGCAGTACCTGTTCTTGGCTGGCAGTGGGGTTGAAAGAAGCCCCTCATGGCCGGTAGGCCACTGGTGCATTCCCCAGCATGGATTTGGTAAGATCCAGCAACTAGTTCTCAAGGACACCCTGCAGACAGAGCCTCTTGAGAGCAACCTGAGAGCTTTTCGGGGCGAAAATCGAGCATGCATCTTCTACTTCTTCGAGCAGAGCTGGAACAGCTTAGTTTAATGCTTACTTGTTAGTTAGCTTCAATTTGTAATTTAATTAATTAAGTGTTGTAATAATTAGTTGTAGCTAGTTATTCACTTGATTGTGTATTAATTAATTAGCTTGTTAGTTAGTTAATTAGTTGGTTTGTATTATTCATTCGGACCCTCTGTCGAGAGGGCGAATTTTGAAATAAGTGTGCGTGAGTGTGTGAATGTCTTCCAACCCCACGTCTTTCTCCCTTTTACTTATCTACTTTCAGTGGTTAGTTTTAGGCCATTTTCAATTAGCATCCTTATGCTTTGCATGCGTGCATTCATTCCTCTATCTTGCACGCACCGGGCTCGGCGCATCATGCTAACTGCATTGTATTTTAATTCCAAATCGAATACATGTATCAATTATTGCATCTCATATGCCATTTTAGAATAGCCGAGCCTATTTCTAATTGCATCTTGCATGTGTTGCGTTAGCCATTTTAACATAGCTAGGATCATGCATTGATTACTAACTAGCTATTGTTTTGGCTCGGAGTACTAGGTAAGCTTTTACGCTTTAGCATCTTGCATGTGTATTATTGATTGCCATGACAGCATGCTTACCATGAGGCTATCTGCTTATGTGATATAAACTGCCTGAATGCCTGTGGGTGAAGGTTGGATTACTTGAATTGGAACAATTCATTAAAATCCTCGATTTAGCCTACTAGCGAGTAGCAAACTTCAAACCATTTTTTCAAACAAACAAATATGCAATGCTTTGTTCCAACTTAGGCAATCTAGTTTATACTTGTATGCTGTGCGCATCACGTAGTAATTCTAGGTTAATAACCGGAATAAGAACACGTGTTTTTCAAAAACGAGATATCATGCTTAGTAGTGGCCGTTCTTTGATCGGGCGAGCGGGGGTGCTCAGTGCATGACCTTCCTCTCTCGTACCCAAGTTCTCAAGCCGAGACAACTTTGGTGATGACGGACACGTGGCCTTAGGCACAAGTCAGGGTTTCCTAAATTCCTCCAAAATAAAATATTTAGGTGACAACTCTGTATCTGGAAAAGCAATCCATGTTTGGCACTTCTTTACAAAAATCAGTTTTCCAAAACGATTTGCCAGATTTGGACTCTTTGGTGTTTTATCGGTCTTGCATTGCACTTTGCGAGACTAGATTTAGAACCGTGACAATGAGTCCGAACTTGTAGTAGCTAGAAAGCAAACGAGATTTCGCGCCTTCGCAAGCGCAGAGCTTCGGGAGTCCTCGGGCACATCTACAAAATCCTAATTAGCATGTAACACAAATCAATTTCTGAATTGGTCGCCGATAAGGCTTTCAATTCGTAAATCGAAAACAAAACATGAACAAATCGTTCTATACCAAACAGATAGAAATGCAATTAAGATAACACACTTACATAATCAATTTGGGATTTCATCTTAATCATTTACTTGTCATGCTTAATCATGAATTAACGCTAATCATAGGTCAGGGTTGTCACAGAAGGGTGGTGGGAGAAGATTGATGTTAGATGTATCGGCGCCGCAGTTGTTAAACTTTGAGAAATTCGACACAACACTCGATGTTTCGACAAATGAAAGACCAAGAGAAGAAGGAGAAGGAGAAAAGAAAAAAGGCGCGCTCGAGGCTTGGTTAGAAAAAAAATAAAAAGAAAACAAAAAGAAAAAAAAAACAAATAAATAAAAACAATAATATAAAAAGTTGTGTATATTTGTGTTTAGTTTCCAATCTTTTTGCAGGTAAAGTTTCCTTCAAGTTAGGGGTATTTTTCTTCTGTATCTCGGTGATGTACATTTTTATTTATTTATTGTGTTTTCTTTCCCTTTCACTGTGTCGTCAATCCTTTGTGGTATGTGCCATTGAGGACAATGTCAATTAAGTTGTGGGAAAAGGGTTTGGTTTGTGCTTATTTTTATTATTATTTGGTTTGTGTTTTTTTTTTTAAAATTTTTATTTTAAAAAAAAACCAAATTTTATGTGCTGTTGTTTGTTTTTGTTTGTGTTTAAAATTTTTTTTGTTGCGTGTTGTGATACCAAAAAAATAATAATAAAAAAAAAATTTTGGATTTTTTGTTTGTTTGTTTGCTGTTGTATTTCTATTTTATTGTTGTTTTTTTAAAAAAAAAATGTTTTTATTTGTGTGTTGTTGTGTTATAAAGTAAATAATAAATAAATAAAAATTATATTTTGTGTTGGGTGCGTGTTGTGTTTTAAAAAACATTTTGTGATTAATTGTTAATTTTATTGCCTTAGTAATTTAATTATATCTTAGTTTATTATACTATCTTTTAATTAAAAATAATTTTTTGTCTTATCTCAGATGATCTGCACATGCACATAGGCACATAAATATTATTTGATTAATTTTTGGATTTAGACTTGAAATCTTAATGTTTAATGTGGAGACTATAACCGGCTTGAGATTTTGAAGCTATCATTCTTTTTGGAGAGTTATTTTACATTTACTCTTAATTTTTCTTTAGCAATTTATTATGTCGTTGTTAAGTCTCATTATTCTTTCAAATTGGTCGAAAATATTGAAATCATTCTTATGCCATTTTGCGTAACATATCGATCATGCTATATTTTGAGATATAATTTTTGGTCATCTCTCTTTGTTTGAGCCTTATTATTATTATAAAAAAAAAAAAAAACTTATTTCAATTATTACTTGTTAGCCCATTGAGCCTATAATAAAAATAAAAAATAAAAACTTTTTATTCATTTAGCCATTTCCTCAAGTGTCTCAAGAATGAATTTTTTATGTTATTTGGGAGGAAGCTATCTTGTAAGCAGAACAAGGAGATTGTCAAATATATATATATATATATATATAATATTGTATTTACTTCCATGTTAAAAATAAAAAATAAAAAAAGAAAGAAAAAAATGAGTTAAAAGGGCGGGTTAGTAAAATAGCGTTCCACATATGCTATATTTGTTTGATTCATTTCTTAGACACATGTTTTTCACCCTACACCCAATTTTATAAATAAATCCCTCTGACCCAACATTACAACTGAAAATAAAGTCGTAATTAATCTTGGAATTAGCATGATTTTCAAATGACAAATTGGCATAATTTCATTGTTTTCAGTTTCCCTATCACGAGACTATAGTCCTCATTTGGTTTTTATTTTGGAGCTAAAAAAGCATTAAAAAAAACAAAATAGGCTATATAAGTCAATAACACAAAATGTAGGGATGGCAATTAGAACCCAATCCGACAGGGACCCGATCCCCCGACCCTAAATTGGGCGGTTATTCCTCGAAAAATACCCCTAACGGGCCGGAGATAGGCATACATGTTTCAGTCCCGGACTCGGACCTGGCCCTGGCCTTGGCCCGACCCCGCCTTGGTTGCCTCCCGACGTAAAATTACTATTTTGCCCCTGTTTATATATAATATATGTGTGTGTGTGTCGGGTTTGGCTATCTATTGGAAGAACGCCCACACATAAACATCGCATCCCTTTCTCTCTCTCATACACGACCTCCGTTCCTCACCGCCTCTCCTTCATCGGTTTGGTCGGCAGCGACTCCTCCCTCACCGCCGCTCCTCACCTCAGCTCCTCCTCTCTCCTTCACTAGCGACTTCTCATTTTCTCCCTCTCACGGTATCTCCTCGTCTCTCTCTCTCTCCCACTGGTTTGGTCGGCGACGGCTCCTCCCTCACCGTCGTTCCTCACCGTAGCTCCTCCTCTCTCCCTCACTGGTTGCTTCTCCTCCTTGCTCTCTCACGGTATCTCCTTGTCTCTCTCTCTCTCTCTCTCACTCTCTCTCTCTCTCTCTGTTTTTTTATTTTGTTCTCTTTATGTTTTTTGATTTTGTTTTTCAGATCTAAAAATAATGAAGATGAAGATGAAGATGTTGATATGTGTTAGATTTGTTGATGAAGATCAAGAAAATGAAAATCTGTAGTTGAAAATCTCTCTCTCTCTCTCTCTGATTTGTTGATTTGTTGTAAAATAATGATCTATTGTAAATGTGTTGATGAAGATCAAGAAAATGAAGATACGAATCATCTATTGTTGATAAATATGTTAGATTTGTTGTTGATGAATTCTTGTAAATGTGTAGAGTTGAATTTTTTTTTTTTTTTTTTTTTTGGTCGGGGAATTTTTAGGGTCGAGGAAACCCGATCCCCGTTAGGGGACGAGGACGGGGGCGGTGATAGGTTCCCCATCGAGGATCGGGGCTGGGGACGGGGGTATTTCCACCATCGAGGATCGGGGACGGGAAGTGTGATCCCCGACTCGTTGCCATTCCTAACAAAATGTCACATCCAAACCATAATTATTATACTTTTTCTTTCAGAAAAGTCAAAAAAATCCGAAAACAAAAACTAAATGAGGCTAAAAAAGTTCCAACACAAAAAAGTTGGCTACCGTAGCCAATGTCAAACGAAGCTTTATTTATTTTATTTTATTTTTCTGTACAACATTTTTCATTTCTAAATGTGAATTTTTTTTTTTTAATTTGTTAAACATAAGTTTTCTCTCACATACATACACTAGTGAACTGAATCATTTCAGAATGCTTCATTTGTTTAGAGTAAACTGGAGAGAATTGAGTCGAAAGCATGCTTTTGATAAAACTAGAGTCTTATTCCATTTTGAGATTAAATAATATTTTTGTTGGCTATAATTTACACACATTGAGATTTGAGATAGATAAATTATTTTTATTAATTACTAGTGTTCTAAACTCTGACAATTCTTTTGCTAATATATTAAAATTAACAATTCTCTATATAAATATTTTTTTTTAAAAAAATGTTTTTAAAAAAATTGTTTAAAAAAAAAAGAGAGAGAAAATTCTGAAGTTTGTTGATATATTCTTTGTAAACCTTCACGAGACTACAACTCATCTATTAGGGATAACGTAGGGGTTCAAAGGTTAGTTGCATATACTAAATATAATCGTATTCCTTACGAAAACATCATAGATAGATTTTATTTTATTTTATATTTAATTTGTTTTGATCGAGAATTAGCAAAATGTAAGTTGGGGGTGTGATCGGAGTCTAAATGTTACACATTTAACCCTCTAAAATACATTTTATTAGTCTATTAATTTATAATTTTATATATTTTTATATGTTTTAAATATTTTATATATTATTATATTAAAAACTGCATACTAATTTACTGTGCTGCAAAACTTCACCTACTGCATCACCTTATTTCGTTTTGTTTGTTTCTCCACAGAATTGCCCATAAACGGAGGCAGTAATCAAGGCAAAGTTACACAACAAACACGAGATGAGGAAAAAGATAGAAAAAATAGAAAAGAAAAGGAAGAAAAGAGAAACGAAGAGTAGGAAGATTTAGGGTTGGTTTGGGATCTACTAAAAAAGACAAAAAGCCAAAAAGTTACCTTATCTCTATGCATTGGGCAGCAAAACCTTGTCTGACTCTGTAGACAGTAAAATTATGTTTCTGCCCTTCCTTTTTGTTGCTGCATCTGAGTTGAATATATCACAAATATACGCTATTAGAAAGCCCATTTCCTTCTCCATCCTCCATTTGCAAGAACGGCAAGCAAGACAAAAACCCTCAGTCGGTTGAACAAGTCTAGTTCGTCAAAGACACACCGCCCATTGCCGGAGATCCGTCACACCCTTCACCTTGCACCACCGCCACAGCCGTGCCAAAGGCAGACCTCGACGCGATCACCTGAAAACTGTAACCGACAGGAAGGACCATCCCTCGTCCAGATCTGCACCACCGCCGACCAAATCTACACTACTTCGGCCCGTATCCCCCAAAGAACAAGATAACATCTCTTCCACGCCACTGATTTTGGGCATGTGAACCAATTCTGTACATTTCCCCATTTTCGGCGATTTGGTAGGTGCAAAGAAAATCTTGGATTTTTCCTGAACCAATTCTGTACATTTTCCCATTCAGAACCGCTATGTAGCTCGAAAATGAGCCCCCCGAATCGCCCGAATTAATAACTCTCTCCACTCTCACACTTCCACTTTCCAACCTTTTCTTTTCTTTACCTTCTTCATCACTCTCTCCTCTCTCCTCTGATCCTCCACTTTCCTTTGTCTTTAATGGCTGCCCCATAACCTAACCGCTCTATCATACTATATGCGTGGGTCGATGTTTTAGCCTTCTGGGTCTCTCTCTTTTTGGTCGGTGAAGATTACCCACAAAGCCCTTCAAAAAAATTGTAGATTTTTTCTTCTGGGTGTGTGATGGTTTTGGGTATTTAAGGTTCTGTAAAGCTTTTGTTTTCTCAAATACCCATTGATGTGCTTGTAATGTTCACAATTTTCGGTTTGGATATTTCACAAAGCTTGAGTTTGTTGGGTCTTTAAATTCTCACTTGATGTGTCAACCATTTGGGTCTGTTTCTTTTTTGCTTGTTGAAAACATCTAGAAAACAAAATGGAGATTAGTGTTTCAAAACAATTGGGGCAAATTGGGGCATCATCACTGTGTATTTGCTAATTCAAAAGAAGGTTTAAGGTTGAAGATTTGACATTTGAAGGAAATTTCTTGAGTCAGTAATGGTTACTTGTTTCCGGCATCGTTAGCGTATGAGAGGAGTTGGCTCCAGTATGAGAGGGTATGACATTAATAGGACGATAGGTAGTTTTTAAGTAAAAGGAAATGGATGGCAATTTAAACTACGAACAGACAAATATATCATTGCTAATTTTTTAAACTAAAAGGAAATGGATGGCAATTTCTTAAATAAATATTGTTATTTACCATTTTCATGTTGTCACAATGTTGCTTTTTGACATATGCCACAATTACCGTTGCATTGTAGTACCGAAATGGAGCACTCACAATCGCAGTCGACACCTTCGAAACATTTGTGTAAGCGTGGTGGTAAACAATCTCAACCGCAGTCCGCAAGTTCTTGCAACTTGTTATCAAAGAGTTGGACTCAGGTTTCAAGGGCAGCTTCCATACAATGATAATGCACGGATACAAGGCTGTCGCCAATGCCTTCAAGGAGCGTACACATAAGGTCCATGATGTGAAGCAACTGCAAAACAAGTACGCATTACTGAAAAAGGATTGGCTGTCGTGGTCATGCCTGATGGACAGTAGGCATGGGCCAACCGACATAAGTTACAATGAAGCAACTGGTTTGATACAAGCATCTGACGACTGGTGGGCCCATTATGAAAAGGTAACAATTCCATATTCTTGTTTCTAACATCCAACGTGATAGCCATGCATATGTTACAATATATATTTTTAAAAATTCTTCATTAATATTTTAATGTGACCAAAAACAAGAACTAAACCTGGTTAGACACCTACTTTTCACCCCAACAACCGTTGTTATACTTGCCAAGTTACCAAGTTGTCCGAAATGAAATGTAAATAAAGATTTCATGATGATTGATGGAGAACTTTAATAAAACATTGTAATTTTTATTTTTTAAACTTTTTTATTTGTCCTCATAATTTTGTTTAGGAAAAATATTTTTTTTTTAAATTGAGTTGTAATTTTTTTTTTCCTCCTTGGTATAAAAGCATATAATCGATGTAGACATGAAATGAATTCAAATGAGCATTTCGTCTATATTTCTTCTAAAGTGACACGTGTCAATCAAAGAAGAGTCAACACTTTGTATTGTGATTTCCTATGTTTGAGAAAAGGTTGAAGCGAAGGTACATGGGAGAGAAACTAGTTTCAAGTTCAATGATCAACTTCATAAAGAAAAATTATACCGATCCCGAAATTATTATTATTATTTTTTTCAGCAGTGCTATATCTACCAAATTTTTACTCTATAAACTTTTTAAATGACTTGGCAAGAATGACTATAAAGTTTTAAAGGAAAAGAAGAGTGTAGGAATGTGAATCACTAATTTTACTTTTTCTTGTCACGTCATTCGAGAGGTTTATGGAAGAAAATTATGTAGATGAAGTATTTTTCTTTTTCTTTTTCTTTTTCTTTTTCTTATCATCAAAATTTTTTGTTTTAATTAAAATGTTTATATTTAAAATGTAAATGTAAACAGTGCTTGCGTTTATAAATATAGACATTTATATGTGGTTTCTTGAATTTTCTTAAATTTTGTGCTTTTTATGGACAATTTTTTTTATTTGAAAATGAAGGCTTTTTGGATTTTTGGGTGTTTTGTTAATTTATACCTTTGATGTTTTACTTTGTTGATTTGAAAAATGTGGGCAAATAAATGAAGATTAAATCCAGAATCTTTGCTTTGGGAATTGAACATTTGAATTTGAATGTGTATGAGTATGCCTAATAGTCCTATTTGGTTGAGTTAGTTGGGAATTCATGGACTAATAAGCTAAACAAAAGAAGGGATACTATGTAGAAGAATTGTTCTGGGTTTTGTGTTATGAGTTTTCTACATGCTTGCATTTTGCTCATCCAGTGGGTTTTTGCAGGATCAGATTTATAATGTAGAAAATTCCAGATGTGAATTCATCCGATTCCTAATGGGGTTGTCTTGCATTTGAGGTCTTCTTGTATGTTTTGCGATTAGAGCTTATAGTCATCTATTTACACAAACATGTACTCGTGTGATGTATTTATCTCTGCTTTGCTTCCTTATTTGATTTTTGTTTATGAAGATTGAATGTTCGAATCAGGAAATGTGTGTAGATCAACTCATCAAATGACATTTATTTTTCTTTTATCAATGGGATCTTTTTTTTCCATTTTATCCATTTTTCTGTTATTGATATAGACCTGAAATCTGTTGTTATTTAGTATTTAAATTCTATTGCACGTCCTTTGTTTAACCAAGGCACTGTTTTGATGATAGAAAATTTTGGTAATTGTAGACTAGTGGTTCATACTATTCACTCTATTTGGTTCCTCTTTTTTAGATAATTTTTTAAAAATTGTAGGGTTTTTGTTTGGTTAGTCAAAAAATTTGAAAGAGCTTTCAAAATCTCTTTTTTGGATTCTTTTTTCAAAATCTCTCTTTGGTTCATCTTTCATATTTTGATATAAACATGCATCATGGCTGTTGTGTTTCTCCTCCTTCCTTGTTTTAAGTTATGCACTGAAGTTCAAAACGAAACCGTTGGAGCATATGGACCTAATGCGAAGGGTGTACGAAGGTGCAATGGCAATCGGGAAATTTGCATGGACACCAGGGACAGGGTTCGAACCTATCGCCACCGAGGACAATCCTTTGCTGGGAGACGAAGAAGATTGCGAGGACAGCAGTGGTTTGCCCCCTTTCCAGCCATTCGCGTAGCATGAACACACTGTCCACCACACTTGTGCGCAAGAGGAGGACACCCCGGTCACTGTACATGCTGCGTCATCGGCAATTCATGCTGATGACACACCTACGAGTGGCGGGAGCAAATGCAAATTCAGTCGCATAACACACCCACAGCGGAAAAAAGAGCAAAGTGAGGGAGCATCGCTCTTGGCGAGTAGCATGGAAAACCTTGCGTCTTCAGTTAAATTACAACAACGAGAAGTCCGCGTGCATCATGAGTATGGAGATTCAGCCTCGGACTGCATTCGCAAGTGTATGGCATGGTTGTACTCCTTACAAGGCTTGGACCCGCAAGACCCACTAATCCCTTATGGTTTGACGCTAATGGACAATCCGGCAAATCAAGCAATATTGTTGCAGATTTTGATGGATGCGACAGTCATTACTTGGCTGCAAATGAAGAAGTCCCAAAATATGGGTGGCCCATTTGCGCCAACTCACGGCCTCGGAATGACTGGGTGGTTCTGACGGCTTTAGTCACCGGAAAGGGTTCGTGTTTCATTACTGTCCTGCATTAGTTTTCTACCATGTTGCTACCTCCTATGTTTGTTTTACATTTTTTTCCCCCCTGCCAACAACCCGTGAGTGTGTGTATTTTCTTTTCCTTCCCTTACAAACAGATTCGACAATGGCTGTAGGCTTTTTTTATTACGGAATCGGTGTGTGATGTGTTGGATGTTGTATTACTTTTTATGCAACAGACACGTGATTTGCCGTTTGTTTGTCAACTTGCTTCAATATTGTCTATTTGTGAGAATCTGGACAGGTGCTACAATTGTAGAGCAGAGCTTTTTCATTAGGCAGGCTGCTTTGTGATGTAATGGATGTATCCCTCACATTACTGCAGCAGCAACGTGAACACGGTTGTGTTTGGCAACTTGTTGACAACTACTCTACTTTAATTATGAGAATCTGGACGTGTAACTTCTCCACACGAAGAAGAAAAAATAAATCAAATATATAATAAATACTGGATAAATAAGACCATAACACAGCCTATCAAAGGCTTCTCAATTCAGAATATGTGATGCCACAAAGCAAACCAACCAACTCCTCTGAATCACCGTCTAATATTAGCCGTTCCCTCTGACGGGGTTCAATGTGATACAAAATTTTCCATTCCTTTGTTCAGACTTTCATATGGTCTGTCTTTAAGTGATCTAATTAATACAAAAACATATTATCTTTTGGGGGTTTTCAAGAGAGCAAGTACCTCGACATCGTCATTGTTTATTTCGGCGACAAGCTGAATTGGGGTTTTACCTTCTTTGTTAAGAGCTTGTGGATCAGCTCCCCTGTGCCACACTGGTAATTAACCAGAGTAAGACATTAACAAAATGTAACAAGATAAATCATACAGTAATCAAAGATGACTTCAGAAAGTAGAGGATGATTACTAAGGTAACAACCTCTGAATAAATAAATACCGAACAACTCCCGTGCTTATGGAAATCTGCAAGTGGTCTGATATGTAACAATATTTAATGAAAGAATAAAAGTAGACCCAGTTTAATTGGATCGGGGTATGGGAGGAATAAATTGGGTATATACCTAAATTTTGGCACAAGTAAAAGAAGAATTTTAGGGGGGAAATATGCAAAATACTGAATGTCAAAAACATATTATATCCAGACAGCTTATGAAGCATACGTTCCGAAAATAGTGTTATGACTACCAAGTACTTACCTGTAGACACCCCATTTTTGACCGTCCTCAAGACTTGGACGTCACCGCTTGAACACTCGGTGATTATCCATGTTTGTGTTTGTTTGGAGTTCCCGGAGTTCTCGGCTACGCGCCCTGCCTCAGGATCTCCGAACTTGACTGCTTTGTGTCTGGTTTTGCACCAAACACTTGTGTTTTGCCTTTAAGGGGCAGGGAATGCCTTCTGAGGCACCCCCACACACCACCGGCTGTGGCTAGAGGCCACCGGCTGGCTGGTGTTGCCATCGGCACTGTATTGTGCCGGTCGGCACTATATTGTGCCGGTCGGCACTTGTAGACGTCCCCGAACTCATCCTGGGGAGAAGGGGAGTGCGAATCCCCCCCCCCCCCCCCGTTCTGGTTCGATATTGGGTCACTACAGTTCGAAGGACTCAAATGTCACGGTTCTCAATCTTGAACCGAAGAGTCCAAATCCGGCAAATCGTTTTGAAAACAGATTTTTTTGAAAGAAGTGCCAAACATGGACTGCTTCGCCAGATACAGAGTCGCCACCTAAATATTTTAAAATGGAAAATTTAGGAAACCCTGACTCGGTGCCAAAGGCCACGTGTCCGTCATCACCAAAGTTGCCTCGGCTCGGGAACTTGGGTACGATTGGGGAAGGTCACTTCGTGAGCACCCCCGCTCGCCCGGTCGAAGACCGGCCTCTACTAACCATGATATCTGAGTTTGAAAACTTTGTGAGTTCTTATTCCGGTTATTAGCCTAGGTTACTATGTGATGCGCACAGCATACAAGTATAGACTGAATCGCCTGAATTGGAACAAGACACTTCATGTTGGTTTGTTTTGAGAATGGTTTGATGGTGCTACCCGCAGGTAGGCTAAGACGTGGATTTCCCACCCTCGGGTGGGCTTAGAAAACGTGATTTTGCCACTATCTAGTGGGCTTAAAACAAACATTTGATGAATTGTCCCAATCCAGATAACTCAACCTCCACCCACAGGCATTCAAGGCAGTTATATCACATAAGCAAGTAGTCTCATGACAAGCATGCTATCATGGCAACACTCACACGCATGTAAGTATGCTAAAGCATAACAACTCACCGAGTACTCCAAGCCAAAACAGAAAATTGATTAGGAATCATGCATGATCCTACATATACAGAAATGCCTAATGCAACACATGCAAAGATGCAACTACAGCAGGCTCGGCTATTCTAAACATGGTATGTGTAATGCTACAGCTATCAAGTATTCAATTTGGAATTGAAATACAATGCAGTTTGTATGATGCGCCGAGCCCGGTGCGTGCAAAACAAATGAATGATGCAAACATGCTGTCATACTGTATGTTAATTGAAATATGCCCTAATCTAACCAACATAAGCGGATAAATAAAAGGGAGAAAGACGTGGGGTTGGAAGACATACATCACACTCACCCACACTTATTACAACATTGCCCTCGCACAGAGGGTCCGAATAAAAGAATAATACAGTCCGAAATATACAGTCCGAATAATATACAAATTCCTAATTAATTATCAAATTAACTAAGAAAGCTGTAAACTGGCATGCAAGCCAGGGACTGCCTTGACTCTGCTCCGGATAATGAAATGATGCATGTTGGGTTGCTTTGCGCGGAAATCCACTGGGATGCCCCAATTAGCCTCTGTTTGCGATGTTTCTCGAAATGCGTGCCAGACTCCGGAAAGTTGCTGATTCTTCATTTTGCTGCAACAGAGAGCAGGAAAGGGGCATAGCAATGTATTTCACAAATATATGCATGCCTCGATCCTCGTGCCACCAATCACGCATATCGATGCATGATGGCCAGGGAGTCGGATTGCACAACTCAATATGGGATGAATGCATATGATTTCTACAACAAAACCTAACTCCATCATGGGTAATCCGGAGTGTCGGTGACTTGGGAATTGAGACCCGTTCCATCACTCGGAGTACGGAACGTGCCTCGTTTCCCGTGCCCGGGCTAACTCCTATCCCGAACACGATGAATATGCATGATATGCATGAAATGTAGCTAATATGCAATCCTAACATACATAATGCTATGAAAATGAGATGCCTCGAAATGCGTGCACGCGGGCACGCGAATCGAGGCGATGATCCTGAGGCATGTAAAATGGCATATGCAATGCAATTGGACTTACACCAACATGAGAGGGCCTCAGCCACACTTACATAAGAGGCCGTCGGATGAAAGTGAAGTGCCTCAAAATGCGTGCACACGGGCGTGCAAACCGAGGCGATGACATAAAGGCATGAAACGACTTGAAATATGATATACAATGAGACTAAAATGAGATGTCTCGAAATGCGTGCACACGGACACGCAAACTGAGAAAATGGCATACGGAATGCAACAGGACTAAAATGAGATACAAAATGCAAAATGGACTTACACTAACATGAGAGAGCCTCAGCCACACTCACATAAGAGGCCGTCGGGTGAAAGTGAAGTGCCTCGAAATGCGTGCCCGCAGGCACGCAAATCGAGGCGATGATCCTAAAGCATGAAACAGCATACGCAATGCAAATTGGGCTTACACTAACATGAGAGAGCCTCAGCCACACTCACATAAGATGCCGACGGATGAAAATGAAGTGCCTCGAAATGCGTGCACACAAGCACGCAAACCGAGGCAATGGCCCTAAGGCATGAAATGGCATGCAAATGCAATGATGGGCTTATACCAACATGAGAGGGCCTCAGCCACACTCATATAAGAGACCAATGGATGAAAATGAGGTGCCTCGAAATGCGTGCACACGGGCACGCAAACCGAGGCAATGGTACTAAAGTATGAAATGTCATTCCACATGCAGATTGGACTTATACTAACATGAGAGGGCCTCAGCCACACTCACATAAGAGGCCGTGAGATGAAAAATGAGATGCCTCGAAATGCGTGCACACGGGCACGCAAACCGAGGCAATGACATATGGAATGAAATGGCATACACAATGCAAATTGGGCTTACACTAACATGAGAGGGCCTCAGCCACACTCACATAAGAGGCCGAGAGATGAAAATGAAGTGCCTCGAAATGCTTGTACGCGGGCACGCAAACCGAGGCAATGGCCCTAAGGCATGAAATGGCATACGAAATGAGACGTGGCATATGGCATATGGAAAATGCAAATTTCAGCAGCCAAAATGATGCAAAAACAGCCCCCGAATTATAGCAAAATTACACCCGATGCCCGAAATGCTATGTTGAGTACCCGAAATGACTTGGAGCTATGCCGAACATGCACAATATGGACATGAAGTGTAAAGATAGATGCTAGGCAGTCCCTAAACTAGCATTTTTCCAGT
Source organism: Camellia oleifera (assembly GCA_022316695.1). Lineage (NCBI taxonomy): Eukaryota > Viridiplantae > Streptophyta > Magnoliopsida > Ericales > Theaceae > Camellia > Camellia oleifera. Next base: position 336,298 of record CM039306.1, on the reverse strand, counting down.
ACAAAGCATGGCCAAACAACAATCACAAGTATGGCAAAAATAGCATGCAAAAATGGGGGGGAAAAGGGGGACAATGAAGCAGATGGTATACGCAATGCTCAAACTGAAAAATACAGTTCTACAACATTGAAGAGGGACCAAAAATATGAACATCTACAGCTTATGACAACCCCCAAAACATTATGTAGATATGCTCAAAATGCCATGCAAGAACTAGGATACTATAGGCCATAACATGAGGTACCCCAAACATTCATCAAACCAGAAAAGACCCTTCATGAAATATGTTAAGAAGATCAAAATATGACTCTTTCCAGACCTGATGATGGTCGAAAACAGAAGCTAGATAGGCTTAACAAAGCATGCAAAATGGGGGCCAAATAGGGCCACAATGATAGGCTATACATGGAGCATAAAAACAAGGTTGATCCCTTCTTCAATGTTGAAGAGGGGCTCAAAATAAGCACATTCACAGTTCATGACATGTTCCAAAACAAACTACATGTAGGCCAAACAAATCATGCAAATTTACGGTAAATTGGAGGAATTGTGAAGCAAGTGTAAGATAGAGTTACCAAACATGGTTGAGCCTTTCTTCAATGTTGAATAGGGGCTAAAATAAGGCTTACTCACAGTTTATATCAGGCCCCAAAACAAATCACACATAGGCCAAATATTCAATGCAAAATAATGGCATTCCAAGAGGTATTGAAACAAGTACCAAATGGAGCTCTCAAATGGGGTTGAGCCCTTAATCAAACTTGTAGAATAGCTCAAAATAGTGACATTTTCAGTAGGGGTCGAAGCTCAAAACCACAAGAAAAGGGGGTAGGAAAATGATACAAAATAGAGCTAGAAAAGGGGAAATAGCGACTTACCCTTGAAGAACACTTCTTGGCTGCCTCTTGGACCAAATTTGTTGCCTTTTAGCTGCTGGAAATCAGCTCCAAGTGTTGGAATGGAGTGTGGGGGTCTTGTGCTAGGGGTTGATATAGAAATGGTGCAAGGAAAATGACTTTTTAGCTTGGAAATGGAGAGAAATGGGAAGTGCAAGGCATGGAACTCTCCCAAATATGTCCAACCATTGATCAACCCTTGTAATTGAAGCCAAGCCTTCCCTATAGAGAGCAAATGCATCCAAAATATCTAAGGGAACCCTCTAATCCTCCATACACGTGTATGGAGGATTGTCCAATTGGAAATCAGCTGGCACAACTGGAATACACTGATGGAGACTAAAATGGCTGGCCAGCTTATAGGGGCAAAAATTTCATTTTAGAAAAAGGGTGGCCGGCCAGCTAGTTTTTCTGGCCGGCCAGCTAGTTTTCAAAAGCTGTCGGGAAGAACACTGGCCGGTGGGTGCTAGGGAAGTCCAAATGTGGCCATTCAAGTGTCCAAATTGAAGCCCCGGAAGTTATCTTTCCAATGGCGAAAACCTTGCATCAAAATTCCTCCTGTGGAAAAAGTTATGCCCATTTCCGTGAAGCCGCACAGATTTCGGTCCAACCGGAGTGATGCCCTACTTCAATTAACCATATCTCCTCCATCCGGAGTTGAACTTAGAAGATTCTTGAGTGAAAAATGAAGCCCCGTGAGTAAGCTTTCCAACGATGGTGGCCTCATACTTTAATTCCTCTTGTGCAAAGAGTTACGCCCGTTTCGGTGAAGCCGCGCAGACTTTTCTCCTTCCCGGATCCACTGAACCACCTTTGACCAAGCAGAAAGCTGGTTGCTGAGACAATTGCTAGGATCCCACCCCCCAGTGACCTTCCTTATGATAAAACAGAGGTACCTGCCAAAAATGAACAAAAACCGATGCAAAACGAATGCTCGGGGACCAAAACACGCAGTTCGAGGTCCCGAAAATAGGCAGTTAAGCACCGAAAGTGGCATTCGGCCACGAAGTGGGTATCTAAGACCCCAGTGTCCCTCGAAAGGGAGTAAATGAGATGCATGCCAGAAACCGAAGAAATCGGAGATGGTTAGACGGTCCCGAACCGAGGCACACGGCCTGACGGCTCCGAAAATCGGGAATCGGGCTCCGAAATGGGCAAAATGGCCTACGGCCACGAAATGTAGCCCACGGCCACTGAGAGATGGTCTACGGGACCTCTCCCTCCCCTCAGGAAAGAAAACAGAGAAAACCGAGTCTGGTTCGCCAACCGAGGCAAGGCACAGAAGAGAGTTCGGGAATCCGGAGGCAGGGCGCACGGCCGCGACTCTGAGACTTCTGAACGAGCACAGTATGCAACATCACCGAGCGCTCAATCGGTGACGTCTGAGTCTTAAGGTCGGTCAAAAATGGGGTGTCTACAGCACTCTTTATGGCAAAATGACCATTTTGCCCTGCCGACCACTGTACAGCTGCTTTATGAGATATTTTTAGACAGCTGTATCACCTTTTGCTCCCCTCCATACACGTGTATGGAGGGATGAGCCTTTAGTTGGCTTAGCTTGTAAGCTTTACTTGCCTATAAGAGAGAGGCTTCTCCTCTTGGCTCAAGGTTAGAGATTGAAGGGCAAAACCAGAGCTTATACATACATATATATCTATATCTCCCTCTCTCTCCTCTTGTGTGTGTGTTTTTGGACCAAAAAGTGTGATTTCACCTTACTTTTGCACCATTACACACACTACCACACCTTAATCCGAGATTGGGAGGCTTGGAGGGTTGTTTTGTGTGATCTTGGACTAGTTTTGATCACTAAAAGAGGGCTGGACCTTTTGTTCTTCAAAGGATCTTCAAGGGTAAGAACATCACTTTAGATTCCCCATTCTTGCAACTAGTTTCTACCCCTCTTGTCTTGTGTTTTTGGATTTGTGTTTAACATAAAAAAGACTTGTTTTTCCTTGCTTAAGAACATTCATCAAGGTTGTTTTGTGGTTTGGGTAGGGTCTCACCCTCTTAGACCTTGTTTTGGCCATTTTGGAGCCTTTTCTTGAAGCTTTGCTTACTTGGTGTTCTTGGTCTTCTCACCACTGAAAACCAGTGAGTTTTCAGTGGTGAGGAAGGCACTTCCAAGTCTCAAATAGGGGAGGGACACCCCTTTCCCCCTTGTCCTTTGTTTGCCTTTGTATTTGGCCTAAAGAGTAGCATGTATGTATACTTGTATTTAGCTTCATTTTAGAATTTTTTTGAGTGTTTTGGAGCATATTTAAACTCTGTTTTTGGTTGGATTTGTAGCCCTTAGTATGTATTTTATACTTACTTTGAAATGCTCTATTATGCTAGGAAGAATGCCTTGCATTTAGGTCATGTTCTTTGCATGTATTAGCCCCACTTCATGAAGATACTAGTATTATTTTGCCATATTTAAGGGCTGTAGGCCACTGTTTTCATCATGTTTGATGTGCTTGACATGGTTGTTTTGTATCCTAGGCTTGTAAGCTTCATGCATTTTGGTTCCTAGCATGTTCAACATTGATCATCCTCATGATTTGGCACCATTTGTGACCCTATTTCAGTCCGTAAGTCATGTTTGGATGTTTGTATATGTAGCCTATTTCATGCTTTAAGGGTGTGCTCATGTATGTCTAGGACTTGGCATTGTGCATGCTTGCATACTTGGGGCATTTTGGGGCTGCCATATGTGGGTTTTGGGTGTCATTTTGCATGATAGAAGTTTGTTTTTGGTTGTTAGATGCATGCCATGAGTGACCTTGATAATGGTAGTAAGGTACTCTCCTTGGTGCCTTTGGTTTTAGGCTTATTGGCTTGCATGCTTGTATGGCATTTTGCCCATGATTTCAGTCCATTTCGGCCACTGTTTTGGGGAGGTTTGAGGCCTCCCCCATGGTGGTTAAGGCCACCATTGTATGCCCATTATATGCTTGTTGCATGTTTGGTCCACTAGGTGTTGTAGCACATTGATTCCATTGCATACTTGGCTCATGTTTGCATCACACTAGCATCTCACGCACTTTGGCATTTTGCATGTCTAATATGTTAGTTGTGTGGTACTTAGTTTGCTAGCATCCTAACTTCCATAATGCATTGTTGATGCATGTTTGCATGGATTGCATTTCATTACTTGGTTTGGGGTGTCAAACCAAGTGTGGGAAATGAGGGTTGTTTGTACTCCAAGTGACAAAACACACCTCAATTCCCATGTCACTAAGGCCCTTGACTTTGGCATGATAGGGACTTGGTTATCATTATTGTGTTGCATGCATTTTTACATTGAAATGCAACCTTGGTACCTTAGGCTATCATGCACCAAGGTGCACAATTGTTAGCCTTAGAACCAAAAGCCATGTTTCCTTGAGTCCTATTCATGATAGGAAACATTGGCCAGGCATAAATATGCTCAAAAATCCAATACCATGCACTGCTGCTTGCTGTTGCTGTCAAACTGTCTTCTGCAGGAATTTTGTGCCGACCGGCACTGAATTGATGACCGATAGACTATTTTGCAGCCGGTGGCCACCACAAGCAGCCGGTGGTAGTTTCCTCCAGCCGGTGGCACTCAGCAGAACACAAGGAAGGTTTTCTAGGGCTTTGGAAAATTTTGGAGAAGCAGGGCAGTAAAAACAGAGGCAGCAGTGGTGCGGTGTGGGTTTTCCGGGCAAATCGGACTGAAGTATACATCATTCGCGCATCCCGATGCGGAGGCTGTGGCCATCCCTTCTTTGCATTTAATTTAATTAGATTAGAGGTCTTGTAATAATTTATTCGTTTATTTTTCTTGGACTGTATTATTATTTGGTCCCTCCGAGTGAGGGCAAAATTGTATTAAGGGTGTGTGAGTGGGTGTATGTCTTCCAATCCCCATTTCTTTCTATCCCTTTTATTTACCCGCTTATGATGGTAGATTAGGGCACATCTAAATTAGCATACCTCATGCAATGCATGCGTGCATTCATGCATTTGTTTACATACATCGGGCTCGGCACATCATGCAAACTGCATCGTACTTTCAATTCCAAATTGAATACGTGGTAGTTGTTGCATCTCATGTGCCATGTTTAGGGTTAGCCGAGCCTGTTTAGATTACACCCCTGTATGCGACGCATTAGCCATTTAACATGAACTAGGTCATGCATGTTTGCTAACTAGTTTATTGTTTTGGCGCGGAGTACGATGTAAGTATTTTACGCTTTAGCATACCACATACGTGTGAATGTTGCCATGACAGTATGCTTACGATGCGGCTAAACGCTTATGTGAGATAAACTGTTGAATGCCTGTGGGTGAAGGTTGGATTGTCTGAGTTGGAACAACTCATTGAAATCCGTATTTTAGCCTACTTGAGAGTAGCAAAATCTAACACGTTTTTCGAGACAAAACGGATATGCAATGTTTATTTCCAATTTAGGCGATCTAGTCTATACTTTTTGTGTTGTGCGCATCACATAGTAATTCTAGGTTAATAATCGGAATAAGAACGCATAAAGTTTTCAAAAACGGATATCACGGTTAGTAGAGGCCGGTCTTCGGACCGGGCAAAAGGGGGTGCTCATAGCTGACCTTCCCCGATCGTACCCAAGCTCCCGAGCCAAGACCACTTTGGTGATGACGGACATGTGGCCTTCGGCACCGAGTCAGGGTTTCCTAAATTTCCCATTTTAAAATATTTAGGTGGCGACTCTGTAATCTGGCAAAGCAGTCCATGTTTGGCACTACTTTTCAAAAATCTGTTTTCTCAAACGATTTGCCGGATTTGGACTCTTTGGTTTAGATTTAGAACCGACGCAAAGGGAGTCCGAACTGTAATGAGGTCCCTCCGCGGACGTGTTACATTACCCAGTATGGGTACACATATTGATACAGCTTCACGCTTACCAGTGCATAAAATATTTTTAATTTAATTTTTTGTTTTAAATGCACCTTACTTAGATGTATTTAAAAAGTAAAATATTTGAAAAGTAAAAATCATACTAGAACAAGCTGTCCAGTTTATTATCATGGCTACACAAAATATTATTTTGTGCACATTATTAAATTTTTTTGGTTCCCACAAAAAAGAGAATCAAAGATGTAGGCACCCTTGACAAGTTGTTGAATCCCTTTCATCACAAAAAGCTATGCACATGAAACAAAATGGCCCCCACAACCTTGGCCATTATATTCGTCCTCTCTACAGTGTTTTTTTCCTTCTTAGTTCACAGTGTGGTTTTCTCTCTGTCCCTCTCTCTCCATCTACGCAGAACTCGTTTATTTCCTTGGAAGTTTTTCAAGTTTTTCACATTTTTCGTTCTTACATTTCCAAATGGCGAACGACGCAGGTCCGAGTCACCGCGTGCAACATGGTACAACCCGGGAAGCTATTGGTGAAATTGCGAAGGAAATGGTGGTCAAAACTGATCACAACTTGGTAGAAGCATGGAGTAGTGCGACAAGATATTATTACAACCATTATCACAAAGTCCCTCAAAATACATCACTACTTTTGGGACGTTTATGGATGTTTGAGTTGTTTAACAGCCACCAGAACCGGTTTGAAGATGCTATCAGTATGTCACAACCAGTGTTCTTGTTGTTATGCGACACGCTTCATAGTTTTGGATTGACGTTGCCACAGTGAGAGCATGGTGTTCCACTGGAAGAGAAGGTAGCCATTTTTATTTGTGCGTTGCAGGGACTATCTTGGAAAATTTTGCAAGAACAGTTCCAACACTCAAAGGAGACATTGTCACGCAATTTTCATGAGGTAATGCAAGTTATGATACCGTTTACATTAGTTTATAGTAGGAGTCTTACGCCCGAACAAGTACAACAAGGGGGCCATCCACATTTACGGTTGCAACAGCGGTACCGGCCATTCAAGGTGACAATTTCCATAAATGAGCAAATTTTTTAACGCTTAGAAAAAAACCATGATTAAGTTATGTTTATTTGTAAAAATTTGGTGCGTCGCGTAAGACAACATCGGTGCATTGGACGGGATGCACGTGATGGCTCGTGTCTCGCAAAAGTACTCCACATTATACTATGGCCGGAAAGGCGTGCCGACACAGAATATAATTGTCGTATGCGACTTTAATTTGTGCTTCACATTTGTCTTTGCCGGTTGGGACGAGAGCATGCACGACAGCCGGGTTTTGCACTACATAACAACCAAGCCGAAACATCGCTTCCCGCACCCCGCACCAGGTAAAAAATATTAAACAAAAATATGAATACGTAGAAAATATAAATATAAATATTTTCAATAAAAAAATGAAACAAATGAAAATGAAAAGTTTTGAAAAATAATTAATTGGTAAATAAGAATGTGAAAATGAAAATGAAATGTTATAATTTATAATTTAAATTAATAAAAAAAAGAATTGGAAATAGAAATGTTGTTAATGAAATAGAAAGTAATTAGAAAAATAATTTCGTAATTGGAAATATAATTTTTCACAACAAAAGAACTTCACAATGAAATAGTAATTGAAAACAAAAATGGAAAAAGAAAAAATTACTAACGAAATAATTGACAACTCTTAATTCTTATAAATTGAAAAAGAATTAATTCTTATAATTCACAGAAAATGCAGTAATTGGAAATATAATTTTCCACAACAAAAGTAATTGTGAAGAAGAGTAATTGAAAACAAAAGGTCTTAACAAGAATAATTCATTATTAGATGAACAAAAAACTGAGACAAGTTAATTGAAACGTAATTTAAGTGGTAAATAGTAATTGAAAACTAAATTGGGACATGAACAATTTTTATTAATGAAAATGTAATTGTCATAAAAAAAATTAATTATTATAATTCACAAACATTGCTATAATTGGGAATATAATTTTTGAGAACAAAAGAAATTGGGAAAAGGAGTAATTGAAAACAAAATTTGGAAAAAACTAATTTAGTAATGAAATTATTCAACAAATTTATTATTATTAACAAAAAAAAAATTACAAACCAAGACAAGTTAATTGAAGAATAATTTAAGTGGTACACAATACTGTCAAATTGAAAATGAAATGAAACAAATTTTGCAGGAAAATACTATTTGGTGGATAGCAGTTACAACAACAAGATAGGGTACCTAGCCCCTTACAAGGGGTATAGGTATCACCAAAATGCCCATCGAAATCGAACACCGCAGAATCAGTTCGAAATGTTCAACAAGGCACATTCGTCGCTACGTAGTTGTATCGAGCGGACATTCGGTGCCTGGAAGTCTAGGAGGGGCATTGCGGAATATGTAGAAGTTAAGTTTTTCTAATTAGGTTACATTTGTATGTGTGTCGATGGTGTTACATAACTTCATACGCCGACATAGCGAACTTGATGAGGTCACGATGGCTATCCCAGACAGTGACGATTACGTGGCCCCCCAAATGCCCGACCACGACAAATACACACGGGTTGCTGATGTGATGGAGGAAGGGGACTCCGACCCTGCAATGGCTGTTGTAAGAGCGAACATTACGAACGAACTAGTACGGCAAGTGCACCGGTAGGGGCGAATTGGAAATACAAGAATATTGGTTGAAGGTTGTTAATATTTGTAACTGAGATTCATATTTGTAAACACGTTTGGTTTTAATAGTTTCATGTCTTTCGGAGCGTAGACATTTTCAATAAAATGTATTTTTAAAGGAAGTATGTCCACTAATTAACATATATAAACATGGGGGAAGTTTTTGCAATATCTTTTATAATAATTTGTTCTCAACCTAGCATAAAAAAATTATTTCTAGCCATTGGTTAGAAAAAAAAACAAAAACATAAAAAAAAAAAAAAAGAAAAGAAAATCATGACTAGGCATGTACGTGGTTTATCTTTTTTTATTCACATGTTATGATATGAATTCCCAAAAATACAGAGCAGACCTACAATAACAACTCAAACAAAATAAGGGAAAAAAAATAAAAAAAAAAGTTATATTTCGTACAAGTAGAACATTGTGCGTCCGTGTTCCACTCGTTTCGAATTTTCAGACAATAATGGAACAATTGCAACCTCTGCTTGACATGCACGGAAAACAAGGAAGTCACTTTCTCTTCATCCAGCTGTGTCAGTATGAAGGGTAAAATAGTCATTTCTGCTGTTCTAATAGTATTTTATTACACATTTATTCGTAAAAAGTTAAAAAGTTAACCCAAACCTCCATATTTTTTTCCTCAACTTTTTAGTCCAAAAAGACAAAAAGTGCATTTATTTAGGACATCCCAAACAACCCCTTAGAGTCTTAAATTAGTATGAGGAACTAAATTCTTTATCTTGAGGTTATGATGAAATTCTGATAAAGTAATTGGGGTAGTTTATATTTAGTTTTGTAGAATTTTAATTGATTTAGGTGTTGTTATATAATTCAAATTTTTGTGCAAATAATGTTTTATCAAATTATGTTTTCACTGGTTATGAATACATGTTATACAATTGTTTTTTACTGCATATATATTAAAATTATTAAATGAGTCACACCTAGTAGGGGTATTCGCGGTTTGGTTGCAGTCGGAGAACCTTTAATTCGCCATCCATTTGCCAGATTGGCAAATTGGAAAAAATCAATCTGCATCCGTCTGTTGGATTAACGAATGCGGATTGAGTGGACTGGCGAATTGACGGATGGATGCGAATTGGTTTAGCGGTTTAAACTTTTATAAATTTTGAACATAATACAACTAGTCAACATTTTTTTTGTTTTGATAACAATCCAACTCAACATAACCAAAAGATTATAAAGTAAATTGTCAAATACCAATAATAAATAGTTTTTTTTAGGGTCCCTAATATTAAGATTTTATAGCATAAAGGACATTTATATTTTCATAATGTCTAAAGTCCCTGAACATTGATCTAGAGAAATTTTAATGCAGAGAAATTCTTCCCAAAAAAATTCTCTCCACAAAAATTTTTCAACTTTCCAAATAATTTCTCTAGGTTTAAACCAGAGAAAATTCAAATTTCTCTGAGTTCAAATTAGAGAAAATTGAACAACACAGAGAAAATTAAACCTAAAAATCCAAAACCAGTAATACAAAACCAAAACTCCAGAGAAAATTCATACAATTTCCACATCCAGAGAAAATTCTGATCCAGTGAAATTTTGGAAAGACTAGAGAATTTCTCTTAGTACTGGGTTCAATGTTGTTTGTTATTGTGGTTGAGAAAATTTTCTCTAGATCAGAATTTTCTCTGTATTTTTGACTGAACTAGAGAAAATCCCTTTGAAACTCACATTAAATCGATTTCAATACAACTATTGCAATTCAATTCAAGTTCCTTCAATAGCAACAATGGCTGACACAACCACCAAACTCATCTTGATCATTGCAATTGGCATTTACATACATTTAATTACAAATAGAGTAAATACATACATTTGCTTCTGTGATGAAATCTCTGTTTTTATGTTTCTAATTTCACTTACCCATAACAATTGAAGAATAAAAAAGTGGTGTAAATCTTTATTGGCAACATCGAGAAAAGCTTATTAACAAATCGCTATCTCTATCGTATGTATAACATAGAGATAGAAAGAAAAATATCTATACAAGTTATGCATATATATATATAGAGAGAGAGAGAGAGAAAAGAAGAAGAAGATGATGAACCGATACCAAATCGACGAACTCTTTTTGATCCCCTCAAGACTAATTCCTTTAGTCCTATCCCACCAAGGACTTCTCCTACTCCATTCTCTAGAACTAATGCCAAGTTGTGTAAGTCCCTCTCTCTCATCTCTCTCTCTCTCTCTCTCTCTCTCTCTCTCTCATATGGGTCTAAAAAATAGTGATAATACTCAAACTTGGAACACATAGGCATACCATTCTCGAAGGACCAAGCAATGAGAGTGCTCAACTCGATTTGGAATGCATAAGATTGGGCAACACAAGGAGGCTGAGTGAAGACAAACTGGACCAACTCACCATTTGTGGCCACCTACACGGGCTTTTAAATTGATGCGTATGAGTGCTCTATCATGGTGACGGACACAAACAATGCACGACGGCAGAGTGGAAAAGGTTGTGACGAAGGAGGTGATTGATTTTGTGAGGCTGTTAGAGGATAAGATTGACAAGTTCAATGCTTTCTTCGTTAACAAAAAGGAAGAGCAAAGAGAGGGAGAGACCAATTTGATTTGAGAAAATCAAATTTCTCTGTGATACATGGGTGTGGGGTTGAGGGCCCGTAGACATCATAAAATAATATTGTGGATCTCTTCTATTACTAAAAATGGGAGATAGACGACCTAAGACTAATTTTCCCTAATAAATACATATAAGAAAATCATGCATTATCAAAAAAAATTCATTATTTTTTTTATTCAAAAGCTATTTAATTTGATTTTTTTTTTAAATGACAACATTAAGCCTTATATTTTTCACACAAAAATACCAAATATCAACACTTGCCATTTGATAAAAGGATTTCCAAATTGAAAATATAACAAAATATCTAAACTCTTTTTCAACTGAAAATATAAACAGAATATCTAAATAAATGGAAAACACAAAATTTTACAAATTATTAGGAGTGCTCGCAGTTTGGCTGTTTTGTTGCAACCAAAGAAATCTCAAATCCATCATCCGTCCAAAACTAGGCGAATTGAAAAAAAATCAATCTGCAATAGTCCACTCGTCATCACCCATCCAAAATGCGGCGGATCGGTTCGGTTTAGTCGGTTTGGACGAATCGGAATATCCATTGCTCACCCCTAATACCTAGTACGATGGGTTGTGCATCAGTAGTAGTTTAGTTTAGTTTAGTGGTGAAGGTATGTGCTAAAGGAAGATGATTCGTGACTTTTTTATTTTAAAACACAAAATCTTTTCAGTGATGTCCCAACCAAGACCCATAATAATACCCACCTTAATGATTTTCTACAATCTAAATACAACAACTCTCAATTACAAAATTAATAGTGGATTCTAAATTCTAAGATTTTCTTTTTCTCACTTTCCATTTCCAAAATCAAAATCTTTAAATTAGAAACAACCTATCCTAATATCTGTGGTTCGACCCCATTCTTAACTGCTATTCTATGTAATAGTAGTTGTTATCAATTTTTATTTAGGGGTACTTACGTGTAGGTCCTAATAAGTGGACTTATTGTCTAAAAGGTCTTATAGAAAAAGTTTGTCAAAAAAGTTTAGCGACAATTTATAAAAATCATGACAAAAAAAAAGACTAATTGTCAATTTTTAGTGACGTATATAAAAAATGGTCACAAAAAATTATTTTTAGCGACAATTTTATTAAGACTTATTTTCAATAAGATTTGATGAGAATTAAGTCTAACTATTAAGATTTATTGGTAGTTATACACTCTAAACTTTCCTACTCTCCCTTTCTCTTTCTTTTCTTTTCTTTTCTTTCTTTGTTTTTCCTCAGCCTTTCGTTGCTCTTGTGTTTGTTATGTAACTTTGCCTTGATTGTTGCCTTCATTTATTGGCAATTCTTTGGAGAAACAAACAAAACGAAGTAAGAGAGGTGATGGAGTAGGTGAAGTTTTGCTGTACAATAAATTAGTGTGTACTTTTTAATATAATAATGTATAAAATATTTAAAATATATTTTATTATATTAATGTATATACAAACATCTAAAATATATAAAAACACATAAAAACATATAAAATTATAAATTAATAGACTAATAAAATGTATTTTAGAAGGCCAAATATGTAATATTTAGGCTCAGGTCATTTTACAAGCCAAATTAAAAAGTGTTTCAAAACATATTCAAATTTTAAATTATTTATATAACAAATTCAATTTTAAACAAGTTTTAACGATTCCAACATTAATAAAATTCAAGTAATTTGGTTGATTTGATAGTTATCCTTTGGGAATTGATCTTTTACTTGCTTTTTTTGACAATGCATTTGGTAATTACTTAAAATAAAAAAAAATAATTAATGAAAATTTTGATTTCAAAAAAAAAAAAAACAAATCATGAACCATCCAGTCCGCATTGGTCCATACCAAACAGGTCCAAATCAAAGAAACAAATAAAAAGTGAAAGAAAAATAAGCAAATAATTTATAAAGAAGTTTACTAACCATTCTATGGACTCGTTTGGACAGTTGGCTATTTCAATAAGTTATTCTAATTTTTGATTGTTTAAATATGTTAAAATTTTTATATTTGAAAAGATGATTAGAGTTTTTTATAGTTGGATGTGATATTTGTTTTAACTATTTTAGCACTTTGGTTTTTTTTTTTTTTTTTTTTTTGTGATTTTTAACCAAAAAGTCCTCCAAACCCAGCTTGGCAAACACCCACTATATATAATAATTCATGACACTACCAAGTATACTTTTATGTACCTATCCCTCAAAATATAAAGCAAAAAGACCATATAGACTGAATAAAGTTTTGAAAACCTTAGAGAACCTAAAATCACTCTGTAGAAGAGGTATAAATTAACTTGAACTAGGCAACGTACCCAACCATGCTGGTGGCAACATCCCAGTCTGCTCATGCACAGTCTGAAACAACGGCGGCAACATGCTATAAACTCCGGCAACATCCTTCATTCCACCGCCACCAGCACCACCTTCACCGCCACCATTATTAGCACCTAACCAGACACTGATTTTGGGCTGCAGCCCCTGCACCGCTTGTGCAATAATCTTGGCTATCTCTTGGAACATACCGGTATTGATCATCATATAGTCACTGACCGCCGCGTAGTTTCCATTAGCTTCTTTGAGGAGATTCTTCAAGTAAAAGCCTTGGGCTTCTGCCACGGCGGCGATGCCTTCAGCTTCTTTTTTCTTCGAGTAGAGCTCGCCGTCTGCCACCTGTTGGCAAGTGTAGAAGGCTGCATCGGCGCCTGCTTTCTGTGCTTCTGCCTTTTTTTGCTCGTCGAAGAGAACTGCTACTACTTCTTTCTGCTTCTTGTACAGCTCTAAATTTGCTTCTTGTACCTTTTGATCAGTTTCAAATCCTTAGGAACAAAATGATTTAGTACACAAAAAATTTATACAGAATTATGTGACAATCAGTAGTCCTTTGACGAAACACATGTAGGTCATGTTTGATTCAAAAGACTAATAGTGAAGTATTAATAATCCTATTAAATTAGTGTAGTATTCACTATCCAATTGGATTAATATCCATTGGATTAATAATCCCACCCCTACCCCATTACTAATAATCCTACAAATTTGTTGGATTAATTATCCATTGGATTAATAATCCTAAATCAAAATGTTAAGACAAACATGGGATAATTGGGCCTACGGATTAATAATCCCAATCCCATGCTCTAATCTACCCAATCAAACATGCCCATAGTTGTATTTTATAATTGCAAAATTGTCATTACCATATAATTGCGTAAGACTCATAAACTAAGGATAAGAACCAAAGTGGGCATAAGTACCAAGAGTTAATTTAATAACTAATGATTGACTTAAAAATAAAATCAAAGCCATAAGTAACACAAAAGGTATCAAATTTTGAATTTACCAACTCACATCACAGTGTGTTGCTACACAATTATCAAGCCAAAGAGCCTGATTATAAGCAGGTGAACATTAAGGTGTGGAAACATTCTCAATTAATTTTTAATTGCGAGGATGATTTCATCAAATTATTAGGCATGCATTCCAACTCTTTTTTTTTTTTTTTTTTTTTTTATCAGCAAAGAAAAAGGAAACTTTTATTGATGAAAAGAGCAAGTACAAGCACCAAAATACATCAAAAAAGAGGAAAGTGCAAAAACATCAAAGCTATCTCTCCACAGTCCCAACTAGGTTGGCACCAAGGAGGAAGCACAATCATGTTAGCCCAACTCAACTATTCAATTTCCCCTAACATACAACTTGTCCTTTTATTAGAAGGGATAATAATAAGAAACATACTCATGTCCTCTAACATCATCCAACTGCTTAACATTAGCATTATAACTATGAAGCCCAAACTGATCAAGTTCAAGTTGAACCTTATCAAAAACCTCCTTCTTAAACTCCTTAGTCTCCTTAAAGATCTGCTCCATAGTCATCAAGGCAGCAAGAACTCGAGTCTCGCCCTCAATGACTCCCTGCATAAGCTCCGTGATGTGGTTCAAGAGCATGTCGTGTGGGGACATGAGCTTTGCGTACTTCAACATGCTCTCTTCACAGTCGACCGTGGGGCCGATCGTGAAGACAGCAGGAAGTATGAATGGGAGTTTCTCTGCGCTCATAGCCTGCACTTCGAAGGTGTAGTTGACTAGTGAGATGTCGACTCGGGTGAACTTTTGGCCTGGCCATACCCACGTCTTTTTGGCGAGCTTGATGTCTGGGATTCCGCAGCCGGTGACGGCG
Source organism: Camellia oleifera (assembly GCA_022316695.1). Lineage (NCBI taxonomy): Eukaryota > Viridiplantae > Streptophyta > Magnoliopsida > Ericales > Theaceae > Camellia > Camellia oleifera. The sequence goes on along the minus strand of CM039306.1, from coordinate 321,095 downwards.
AGGACCTCTGATGGGCCGACAATGAAATACATGGTTTGATTGATTTCTAAAGAGAACGAAAAAATGAGAGAGAGAGAGAGAGAGAGAGAGAGTGTGTGTGTGTGTGTGTTAGGCGTATGAAGAAGAAATTTTATGGAGAAGATTTGGAATAAGGGAAAATTTATGGAGAAGATTTGGAATAGAGGATGTGTTTGTTTGTTTGATTTATAGACGTGTGTGGATGCGAAATTTGAGTTTTTGTGGAACTAAGCGACTTTCTCAACATAAGAAATACCCTTACCCAACATACGAAATTTATTTTTTACACTATCAGTGTGGTGTGAATGTTAACTTGTCAATGTGAATATTTACACTATCAATGTGAACCTTCACACACCAAATTGCTAACCATTCAAAAAATATTTGTAAGTGTAAAAATATCCATAAAATATTTTAAATATGAGAATTAGGATTTTGTAGATTAAATGTTAAAATAATAAGACTTATTGGAATAGAAGAATATCTTGTGGATTAATTAAAATACAAACACTTGAAAAAGGATTTTCCAATAAATCTCCCATAAAAAATTTCAAATTTTTTTCTAAAAACCCCTAACATAAAATTGCATCAAATCACATTAATCATACTAAATCAAACATTAAACTGCATTAAACATAAAATCAAAACATTAAATTAAATTACCTTAATTTCATACTCTACGCTAGCCTTGCTCAAATTCTCAGCCTTGAGCTTCTCCAACTAAGTCAAAGCGTTCTTCTCTTCCACCGCCCTCTGTAACTCAACCTCCCTCAATGCCATCACCTTAGCCGATTCCACCTCCACCAGCTAGGCCAACTGGGCCCACCCCGCCTTCTTCGTTGCCAACTCAGCATTCGCCTCCGCCACGTCAGCCACCTTTTGGTTCTCAAATATTTGTACCTCTGTCTTCACTTTTACTTCCTCCTTTCCCTCTTCTTGCCTCTTTGTCGCTATAATCTTCGTCTTTGCGTCAATTTTTGCTGCATTTTGTGTTGTTGGCCTTTCTCGTTGCTTCGAGCCGATCTCACCCTTCATCTTTGCCTCTGCAACATCAATCACTACAAGAAAACATGGCAAATAACACGGAGGTTTTTGCGACGGGGTGACAGCCATCGCAAAAAATGGTTTTTTGTGACGCAGTATAGTTACCATTGCCAAAAAAGTCTTTTGCGACGGCGTGTATCTGCCGTTGAGAAAAAATGGCCTTTTGCGACGGGGCTGACTTCCGTCGCTAATGAATGTAAAAGAAAAACGCAGGAACATTGGCGACGCACGGTATACCGTCGCAAAACGTATTATTTAGTGACGGTAAGAAGTAACTGTCACAAATGGTGGACCATCTGTGACGGCAGAAGCCCATCGCAAAAAACTATAGGTAAAACGAAGTCATTTCATTTGTTAATTATGATCATTTGCGACAGTTAAAATATGCCATCGCAAGAAAATAAATATTTGACATCCCGCTATTTCTATCCCATTTGCGATCAAAGCCCTAAAATCCCCAAAATCCTCAAATCAAAATCCATCTGAAACCGAAATCCCTAAAATCCCCAAAATCCCAACCTAATGTACTGTTGCCCAATCCATTAATCCAACTATTAGAACCAAAATCCCCAAAATCCTCAAATCAAAATCATTCAAAATCAAAATAGTGGTGAACGACAGCCTTCATAGAGTGACGAGGGTGAACGACGGCCTTCGCCGAAGTGATGAGCAGCAGCGACTGTGAACGACGAGTGACGAGCGACCTTGAGCGACTATGAACGGCCATTCATAAAGTAAGTTTTTGTTCTTGTGCTTTTTACTCGTACGTCTGCACTGTTGATTGGAGTAACTCTTGCCTCAAATCCAAGAAACATAACAATGATATATCTATTCTAATAAATGATAATCGGACCTCTAACCTGCGAGTGGGTTGCATGAACTCTTGGTTAATGGGCTAACTTTGTAGACATTAAAATATTCAAGTTCTACAAATTATGTGAAAGAAATGATATATCTATTCCAATAAATGTACTTGGTTCTAATGTGCAAAGAAATTGATGAAAGATTACAGCACAATGTCAAATATTGGGTCCAATAATTAAAAAAAAAAAAAAACTATGGAAGTTATTAAGAAAGCAAAACTTGAATTTTTTGGAGTGGAGTAGGTTAGATGTAAAAATGCTTTTCAAAATTTTGTTAAAGTGGCTTCAAACCAATAGATCATGGAGTTATTTATTTATTTAGTGGAGCCATTTCTTATAGACCAAGGCAAATTAAAAACCAAATGCATGAATGGTCATTTATGTAAATGGTGTTTCAAATGTAAAACTAACTACTACAATTTCAAGCACTTCCTCTTTGTTGATGGTACCATTTGGCTTGTCTATTATCATTTGGCTACTGAACCCATGAGTAAATATGTATTACAATATCTCTCCCATTCCTTTACTGAAAGATTGCTCTTGAAGTAGAAATAGTCCATTTTTATAATATCAGATAAACTGTTAGCGAAAGAGTTGCAGTGGGGTTTTATTAATTGGAGCATGTGAATCCATAGAATAATACCAATTAAGTTTTCAAACTTGATATTATCTTTTTAAAGTGAATTTTTTATTAGAATCAATACAGTTATTTAGCCATGTGGGGGCCGAATAATAGGGATCGTAAAGAGGCCGAATGGTTGAATTTGGAAAGTTGGAATATAAACATATTATTCGGCTTCGTCCCGCATATTCAAATCCTACCCTATTCGGTCAAAAGGCCGGTTGGGTAGGGGGGCCGAGTGAAAAGCAGTTTGATTCAAGAGAAGCCGAATGGCGAACTAAGGCTGGCTCTAGCCCTGAGGCCCAAGAAAGAAAAGATATAAATAGAAGAATATCAGCCAGAAAGAGTTATGTGAGAACCATTCCGCTTAACTTAAAATACAAGTAATCTTGAGTGCAGAGACTGACTAGTCCGTCGGAGTGCTAATTCCGGCATCCTCGACCGGAGTGTTTTATTTATTTTCAGGTGACTAGCTGAGGATCACGAGCGTCCCCCAAGATCAGAAGAGTATTTCCAAACCACTTCTCCACAAGCCACATAGGAGAATAGAGAATGAATTTTATTTTATACTTGCTGGTTTTACAATCTTGCATATTATCATTCCTAATGTCATCATTGCCTTCTTTGCCTTTGAGGGATATTCTAATTTTAGAAGATGACGTTTTAACATGCTCATTTATGTGCAATATAGCTTTGAATAAATAAAAGTGGCATGAAATGAAAAAAAATTCCACCTTGAAAAACTTTATGAATCTTATTTAATTTAGTTTGCAAAGCTGTTGTTTTGAATTGCATTGAAAGGAGTCTCTTGTTACATGTAAAGCCTTAGATTGTATACTTTTCCAAATTATGCATTATGGAAGACTTTGGGTTGTCAACTGGACCACATGCATGAAAGATTTAGCCAACGTCTCTCTGAGCCACATAAATTGGTCTATATAGTTAGGGTTTGATGTCTAAAAAATTTAATATGTCATTAGAGTTGGATCTTGAGTAAGCAATTGAATGATTTAAAAAAAAAAATGTAAGAGGAAAAAAAACCTAGGTACCATTCTTTTGTCTCCAGGGAAGATATTCACAGAGCTAGGTTGAAAAGGACATTCTTGGTTGGTGCCTAAGTTAAAGCTATTAATTTGATAAAAGAGATTCACATCGGACGCCACTCTCACCCTCGCTACTAATTTGATAAAGATATTTTGTCAAATTTTTTTTTATCATAACATATAAAGATATTAGAGTTCGCATTTTTAAACACATGTACGATGCACGCCTTTGTATTCAATGATAAAAAAATAAGTGAAGAAATTATTTAGTGCTAGTATTTTTCATAAGCTACACTATGGTTTGTCTTGAGGCAAGCAGTTAATTCAATCAATAGAATAAAAATGGGAGACATCTCATTGTGAATACAAAGCAAATTACACCCCCAGACTTGTATTCCAAATTGCCACAAACTACATACATATACATACACCTTCCATATAAGAAATAAAAGTTTTTTTTTCTTCTTTTCCTTTCATAAATCCCTACTCAAATTCAAGATCCAACACAGCCTATAGGTGAACTCGCTGCCAAACCACAACCATAACAAAAGAAAAGAACTTATATATAACAGCACATAAGTGGTACCAGTTCACAAATTTACAACTAGTAGGTTTAGCTACCAATCCCCTCTTCCCTTAGGATAATTAATATGTGATATTATGTCTTGTAATTATATTTTTACCCTTACATCTCATTATGACTCTTACATTTGTTGTAATTATATTTTTTTCTAGGGCATATTTGTTTTGCATGTGAGATGTATATCTCCCAATAAGTTTGCCTAAAGCAAATTAATAGTGGGAAACACATATGCATGTGGAAAATGACTGGCATTTAAATATATTAATATATATTGTTGAGAAGATTACAAAAGAAGTGAAGTGTGCATTTGAGGGAAGTACAGATGATGGATAAGAGTTGGATTGATTTGCCAAATAGGATGTCGAGGGAATACATTAATGGGATTGATCAATTCCTTTTGTTTGCCTACACTAATAGGGTTGAAGGTTCAATGATTAGTTGTCCGTGTAGAAAATGTGAGAATCGATACCATCTTGTACGAGAGGGTGTACAGGAGCATCTGATTTTGAATGGTTTTTTAAAAAGTACAAACATTGGATTAATCATGGGGAATCTTACATATCTCTACATGGTAATCGAGAGAATGAAACATAGGCTAATTTAGACATTGGGGATGATATGGTTGGAATGATACAAGGGGCTATGGGAAATCCACATGCCGGTACAAGTGTTGAGGGTAATGAACCACAGGGGCATGATGACCATGCATCCAAAGCCCAGCTCGGTCCAAATGCAGAGACTGCAAAGTATTTCAAACTTCTTCAAGATGCACAAAGTGAATTGTATCCAGGTTATCAGAAGTTCACATCTTTGTCATTCATTATTTGACTTCTACATCTGAAGGTGCTTAATCAGTAGACAGACAAGTCTGTTGACATGTTGCTTGAGTTATTGAATGAGGCGTTCCCGTTGGGTGTGAAACTCTCGGACTCATATTATAAAGCTCAAAAGGTCACAACAGATTTGGGCTTCACATATGAGACGTGGGATGCATGTCCCAACAGTTGCATGTTGTTTTGAAACGAGGATGCCAATCTTGATAAATGTGTCATATGCAACAGTTCAAGATGGAAATCAAATGGTGATAATGGTTCAAATGGTCCTCACAACGGTGGCAAACGAATAGCTACAAAATAAATGAGGTATTTTCCTTTAAAACCAAGGTTGCAGAGGTTGTTTATGTCATCCAAGACAGCTAAGTTAATGAGATGGTATGTAGAGGAACAAACTAATGATGGTGTCTTTAGGCATCCTATAGACTCCCTTGCATGGAAAGATTTTGATTGTCAGAATATTGACTTTAGTAATGATTGCCGAAGTGTAAGGCTTGGCTTAGCATCTGATGGTTTTAACCCATTCAGGACGATGAACATAGTTCATAGCACTTGGCCTGTTGTACTCATTCCATACAACTTGCCGCCATGGATGTGCATGAAACAACCATTTCTAATTTTATCTGTGCTTATTGACGGCCCGAAAGGACCTAGTGACAAGATTGATGTGTATATGCAACCGTTGATTGAAGAGTTGAAAGAGCTATGGAATTATGGTGTCTCCATATTTGATGCATCAACAAAACAAATGTTTCAAATGCATGCAGCTTTACTGTGGACAATTAGTGATTTTCCTGCATATGCAAACTTGTCAGGATGGAGCACTAAAGGCGAATATGCATGTCCTTGTTGCAATTGGGAAATTACATCATGTTGGTTGAAGCATAGTACGAAACAATCATCCTTGGGTCATCGCAGATTTTTACCTAGTGGCCATAAATTCTGAAAGGATAAAGTATCATTTAATGGTAGTCGGGAAGTCAGATTCAAACCAAAATTGTTGTCTGGAACTGAGATGCTGCTACAATTAGAATCTGAGGGTATTTTAACCCAATACAAGAGGGATGACCTTAAGGAGAGGCATATGAGACAAGTAGAGAAGGAGAAAGCTGGACATCGCACCCACAGTTGAAAGAAAAAGAGTATCTTCTATGAACTGGCATATTGGGAGTACAATCTAATAAGACACAACCTAGATGTGATGCATATAGAGAAGACTGTTTGTGACAATGTGTTGTGGACAATATTAGGGGTTGCAGGAAAATCGAACGATGGTGTTAATGCTCGGCGTGATTTATAAGAAATGAATATTAGAAAACCCCTACATTTGCAGTTAAGAGGGTCGAATAAAGCTTATTTACCACCGGCATAATTCACGATGACCAAGGATGAGAAAGATTTGTTCTTGAAAGTATTGAAGGAAGTTAGAGTTCCCGACGGGTATTCATCCAATATATCGCGTCGCGTGCACTTACATGATAAAAGTATTGGGGGTCTTAAGAGCTACGATAGTCATATTCTGATGCAACAACTAATTCCATTGGCCATTCGAAAATCGTTACCGAAGAATGTAATTGAACCTTTGATTGAATTGAGCAATTTCTTTAGACAATTGTGTTCCAAAGTGAATCATGCGAGGGATTTGCAATATATTCAAGATCGTATCGCCATAACACTTTGTCATCTAGAGAAAATATTTCCTCCTACTTTTTTTGATATAATGGAGCACTTGCCTATACATCTAGCTAACAAAGCATTATTGGGTGGAGCGATTCAGTTTTGATGGATGTATCCAATTGAGAGGTATATTCTTACTTTGAAGCAATATGTGCGTAATAGAGCTCATCCAGAAGGTTCAATTGCTAAAGGATATCTTATGGAAGAATGCATGAATTTTTGTGCACAATATCTCAATAATGTGGAAACCAAATCTAATCGACCCGTGAGGAACTACAGTGGTGATGATAATCTGGGTCATGCTGTTGGTGAAAGCACAAGCTTTTATCTTAATAATACTTCTTGGGTACTGTAGACACCCCATTTTTGACCGTCCTCAAGACTTGGACGTCACCGTTGGAACACTCGGTGATTATCCATGTTTGTGTTCGTTTGGAGTTCCCGGAGATCTCGGCTGCGCGCGCCTTGCCTCAGGACCTCCGAACTCGACCGTTTGTGTTTGGTTTTGCACCAAACACTTGTGTTTTGCCTTGGAAGGGCAGGGGATGCTTTGTGAGGCATCCCCACACACCACCGGCTGGGGCTAGAGGCCACCGGCTGGCTAGAGTTGTCATCGGCACTTTATTGTGCCGACCGGCACTATTTTGTGCCGACCGGCACTAAATTTTACCATTTGACACTCTTTGCCGGCCGAGCACTGTGCAGTTGCTTTATGAGATATTTTCTCACAGCTGTAAAGCTTGTTGCTCTCCTCCATACACGTGTATGGAGGGATGAGGCTTTGGTTTGCTTAGCTTGTAAGCATTCTTTGCCTATAAGAGAGGAGCTTCTCCTCTTGGCTTAGGGTTAGAATTTTTTTAAGACAAAAAACCAGAGCTCACATACATATATTTCTGCCATATATCTATATCTCCCTCTCTCTCTCCTCTTGTGTGTGTGTTCTTGGGTCCAAATAGTGTGTTTTACCTCACTTTTGCACCATTACACACACTATTGCACCTAGCTCCGAGATTGGGAGACTTGGAGGCTTGTTTTGAGTGATTTTGGACTGGTTTTGATCACTTGAGGAGGGCTGGACCACCTGTTCTTCATTGGATCTTCAAGGGTGAGCTTTTCACTTTAGTTTCCCCATTCTTGCAACTACTTTCTACCCCTCTTGTCTTGTTTTTTGGGCTTTGTGTTTAACATAAAAAAACCTTGTTTTTGCTTGCTCTAGAACTTTCATTAAGGTCTCTTTTTCATTTGATTGAGGCCTTGCTCTTTTAGGCCTTGTTTTGGTCTTTTTGTGCCTTTTTTTGGAGCATTGGCTAGCTTGGTGTTTTTGACCTTCTCACCACTGAAAACCAGTGGGTTTTCAGTGGTGAAGATGATATTTTCGAGCTTCATTTAGGGGAGAGACACCCCTCTCCCCTTGGTCCTTTACTTGCCTTTGTTTTGGGCTCATAGCATAGCATGTGTGCATGTTTGCATTTGGCTTCATTTCAGGACTTTTTGGGCTGTTTTAGGTTATGTTTGATCTCTGTTTTTGGTTGGAATTATAGCCTCTAACATGCTTCTCATACTTCCTTTGAAATGCCCTTTTATGCCTAAAAGTATGCCATATGTCTAAGCCGTATTTCTTGCATGTTTTAGCTTGATTTTATGAAAATATGAGTATCATCTTGTCATGCATAAGGGCAGTGAGCCACTGTTTTGGCTATGTTTGGCATGCTTAGCATGGTTGCCTTGCTTGTTGGCTTGTAGGCCTTGCTTGTATGGAGTTATAGCATGCTTAACTTGTCTTTATCCCATGATTTGGCATCATATTAGACCCTATTTCAGTCCCTTAGTCATGTTTGTATGTCGGCATATGTGGCTTAGTTCATGCTTTAAGGGTGTGCTCTTGTATGCTTTAAAGTAGGCCTTTGCATGCTTACATGTTTAATGCATTTTAGGGGATGCCATGAAGGGGGTTTGGGTGCTATTTTGTATGCTAAAAAAACCTGTTTTGGTTGCCTCACATGTGCCATGTTTGGTCTTGTTAAGTTGTGGTTCAATACCTCACTTTATGCCTTAGCCTTGAGCCTTATGGCTTGCATGCTTGTGTAGCATTTTGTTCATGTCTTGAGGCATGTTTTGCCACTGATTTAGGAAGTTTTGAAGGCTGCCTCATTGTGGTTAAATCCATGGCATGCTTGCTTTATGATTATTGCATGTTTGATTAACTAAGTGTTGTGAAAGGTTGGCCCTATTGTTTGACTTGTTCATGTTAACATTACATGTTGTATCTTGTATGATTGGCATCGCATATTTAACATGATAGTTGCATTATTAGATTGCATCATTGAGCCATGTTGCATACATGCATCTCATTACTTGGTTTGGGGTGTCAAACCAAGTGTGGGAAGTGAGGGGTGTTTGCACTTCAAGTGGCAAAACATACCTCCATTCCCAAGTCACCAAGGCCTTTGATTTAAGGATGATGAGGTTTTGGTTCCATTTGTTTGTTTGCATGCATTTTTACATTGAAAATGCAACCTTGGTTCTTAAGCTATCATGCACCAAAGTGCACAATTGATAGCCTTAGAACCAAGAGCCATGCTTCCTTGAGTCTCCTTCATGATGGGGAGCGTTGGCCATGCATAAATATGTCCAAAAAAACCAATACCATGCACTGCTGCTTGCTGCTGCTGTCAACCTGTCTGCTGCAGGGACTTTCTGCCGGCCGGCAGCTTATTGTGCCGATCGGCACTGTTTTTGTGCCGATAAACTATATATGCAGCCGGTGGCCAATACGAGAAGCCGATGAGCTCTTCCCCCAGCCGGTGGGGTATTTCAGATCATTTGGGAGGCATTCTGAAACTTTGGGAATTTTTGGAGAGGCAGGGCAGTGAAAACAGAACCAGCAGTGACACGGTACAGGTTTTTCGGGCAAAGCGGACATCGAGCATGCATCATTCGCGCATCCCGAGGCGAGGGGCTGTGGCCCTCTTTTATTTCACATTTTATTCAGTAATTAGAATTTGTAATATTTATTCATTTATTCGGTTCTGTATTATTATTTTGGTCCCTCCGAGCGAGGGCAAAAATGTAATAAGTGTGCGTGAGTGGGTGTATGTCTTCCAACCCCCACTTCTTTCTATCCCTTTTATTTACCTGCTTATGGTAGATTAGGGCACGTTTAAATTAGCATACCTTATGCAATGCATGTGTGCATTCATGCATTTGTTTACGTGCACCGGGCTCGGTACATCATACAAACTGCATTGTATTTTCAATTCCAAATTGAATACGTGCTACTCGCGCATTTCACATGCCATGTTTGGGGTTAGCCGAGCCTACTCTAGATTGCATCTATGCCTGTGTTGCATTAGACACTTAACATGAACTAGGTCATGCATGTTTGCTAACCGGGTTATTGTTTTGGCACGGAGTACAATGTAAGTATTTATGCTTTAGCATATCGCATGTGTGTGAATGTTGACATGACAGTAGGCTTACCATGCGGCTAAATGCTTATGTGTTATAAACTGCTTTAATGCCTGTGGGTGGAGGTTGGGTTGCTTGAGTTGGGAAAACTCGTTGAAATCCGTGTTTTAGCCTACTTGCAAGTAGCAAATCCCGAAATGTTTTCAAAACGAACGGATATGCAATGTTTATTTCCAAATTAGGCAATCTAGTCTATACTTGTTTGCTGCGCGCATAACATAGTAATTCTAGGCTAATAATTGGGACAAGAGCATGTAATGTTTTCAAAAACGGATATCACGGTTAGTAGAGGCCGGTCCTCGGACCGGGCGAAAGGGGGTGCTCATAGCTAACCTTCCCCAATCGTACCCAAGCTCCCGAGCCAAGACCACTTTGGTGATGACGGACATGTGGCCTTCGGCACCGAGTCAGGGTTTCCTAAATTTCCCAATTTAAAAAATATTTAGGTGGCGACTCTGTAATCTGGCAAAGCAGTCCATGTTTGGCACTTCTTTTCAAAAAATCTGTTTTCTCAAACGATTTGCCGGATTTGGACTCTTTGGTTCAGATTTAGAACCGACACAAATTGAGTCCAAACTGTAGCGCGAGGTCCCCCGCGGACGTGCTACAGGTACAAACTCATTGGTATGTCTTATTCAATACATCCACGGTTCAACCATTCATAAAGTAAGTTATGTCACTCACTCAATATTTTATTATGTTTCATTGAATTTTGAACCAAATGTTTTTTTTTTATTTTGATAAAATTTCAATCTACACAACTAACACCTTGAAGAACTTAAGGTCAAAATGCCTCGTGTTGACGATCATCAGCTTCGGTGTGAACACTTTAAAACTTTTCACATTTGGTTCAAGGAACATCTATGTATTTAAATCTACAGATTCTATTTACCTAAGTCGAACTACATTTTAAATTTTACAATTTTTTATTTTTTAAAATAGGTTCAAACTTTGCGAAGGACTAGTGATGTCATATTTTCTAAAAAGATTATCATATTGGCAAATGGTCCTCATAACCTAGCAAGGAGGTTCAACGGGTATATAATGAATGGATTTCGGCATCGAGTAAAGGCCATGGATGACCGTCGAGCCACACAAAATTGTGGTGTAGCTTTGAAGGCAGATACCATAAGTTATGCTAGTCGGAAAGACAAGAATCCTCGTGTGGGGTCTGTGTACTATTATGGACAATTGACAGATATTGTTAAGATTCGATATTCCAATGAGAAGAAGCATGTGTTGTTTAAGTGTGATTGGATTGACAACATTCACGGGAAGATACAAAATGTCTTCAATTTTACCTTGGTCAACTTCAATCATTTGTTGTACCGAGATGATCGAATTACCAATGAACCTTTCATCTTGGCATCCCAAGCAGAGCAAGTTCGGTATGTTACAGACCCATTAGAACCAGACTGGCAAGTAGTTATGAAGATGTCTCAAAGAGGTTTATTTGATATGAATTTGACTGGTCCAGAAATCGAGCCACATATGAGCCAACAATTAGAAGAAAACATAATGCTCCGTGATGAAGAAGTTGGTTGGGTGAGGGAAGCCGCAGAAGGAGAAACACTTGATGTGGAAATAGACTGATATTTAATAAATATTAGTAATTGAATTCAAGCCAAGGTTGTAGTTAATGTTCAGTTTCTTAATTTACTTTTTCTTTGTAATTTTATTAGTTCAATTAATGTCATATTATAGTTGATTCAAAACCATTCTCTACGTTTCTAATGTCAATTAATGTCACGACACTTACAGATTATTATGGCAAGGAAGTGGAAGCCTGATCATCCCCTACGCATGATGTCCGATGTGGTACGTAAGACGACATCAGCGGCACCACCATCAGAGGAGGCATCACATCGACCACCATCAGAAGGGCCATTAGTGCCACCACTATCTGGCCAGCCACCGCAGCGACCACCATTAGTGGCACCACCATTAGAGGAGGCATCACAGCGAGCACCATTAGTGCCACCTCATCGACCACCGTCAGTGGCACCACAGTAGCTGTCATCTACTCAGCCTCCACGCTTGCCATTGGTGCGTCCACCATCAGTGGCACCGCAGCAGCTATCATCTCGACTAGAGTCATCGACTTATGAGCCATCCACAGGTATATAAATTTGCTTTGATTTGTATGAAAATTATTTAAATATATATTTATTTGTTCTCATTACATATAACTTGTTTATTTTCATTGTATTTTTCAGACCCTTCGACTTCTTCACAGCCTACCTTAGGTATAAGAAATTGATTTATATTGACATTATTTAAATTTGCATTTGTTTATTATCATTGCATATTGTTTATTCTTATTGTATCTCGCAGGTCATGTTAGTTCTTCATCAACCTCGAGTAGGCGTGGTAGAAGATGTGCCAAGGGCATTAGGGAGTGGAGTCCTGGTACAAAGTTGGACATACAATTTGATGAAAATTACTGTCTAATAGGGGATAACGTGTCTAAGTTAACTACTCAACTTGCCATTATTGTGTAAAATGGTAACATTGTTCCTCTTACTTTTCTTGACTGGAACACTGTCCCTGATGACATTCTTGATGCTATCTGGAAGGATGTGAAGGTAAAAGTATATTTTTGTCCAAAAATTTAAATTCCAAAATTGTGTTATTATTATTATTTAAACTTTGAAATTGTGTTTTATAGGACAATTTGAATATATGTCCAGAGGAGTACAAGCCAATCTACATGAAAAACTGTAACAGCATATGGAAGGATCACAAGAATAAGATTAAGTCTAAGTATTTCAAGCCTAGAAATTCTGATCCTAATCTGAAGGATGATGTTCCTTTGCACATTATGCCAAGCTAGTGGGAAGAACTTGTGGAGTATTGGCGTACTTCTGATGCTGAGGTATACAAATAAGTTATATATATGATATGTAAACAGACAAATCATATTTATATACTTACATTTGTTGAACCTGTTATAGAAAATTGCAACTAGGAACGCTAAAAATCGGCGAGCTCACGGCATAGCTCATACCACAGGGCGTACTACTTTTTCTTAGATACGACATGAGGTTTATATTTTATTGTTTTATTTTTGTGTATAAATAAACATTGTATATTTGCAAATTATTTGGATTCTAATTTTCATATTTCTAAAAAAATATAGATAACCAATAAGAGGGAGTCTACTGATAAGATGAATGTTTGGCTTATGACACGTAGAGCAGATGACCCAATGGTTATCCAGATCTTGGTAGTTTCCAAACACCTTTGATTGTATTTAAAGTATATTTTTTATTTTTCGTGTGTCAACCATCTTAATTTGGCATGTACTTGTATGTCTTATTCAATACAGGATGAGTTTAATGGCCAACTCTCTATGCTACCTGAGGATTGTCGGACTTTGGAGGCTAGGAATGCCATTTTCCATGATTTGATAGGTCATGACGGACATGGATATTGTCGCACATACGGGAGAATTGTGCCTCAGAGAGTAGTGTATAAAGACGGTGCTGGGCCATCATAGTCAACACCCCAACCATCGACTATTGTTCAGATCACCCAGCAGGTTCGTGCGGAGCTAAGGGATGAGTTGAGGGAGGAGCTGAGGGAGGAGATGCGAGCAAAGTTCTCTACACATTTACAGCAGCTGAGAGATGAGATGATGGCCTTTGTGTCACAGGGGGCAAGTGTGGATCCCAACAGACAGGTTTGATATAAATTAAATTGTTTGATAGTTAAATTTTCACACAACATTATGTATAAAATTCGAATATGATTAACACATTATGCATTGACTATCATAGACTCCAGATGCATCGAGTGGCCACCAGGCATTTAGGGAATCTGCAGAAGACGAGAATCCGTATACACCACCACCAGAAGATCATGTATAAAATGTATCTTTACATTCTAAGCTAAAATGTATCTTTGCATTCTTTGCATTCTAAGCTAAAAGACTTGTGGGAGAAGACGGGACTCAAATCGGGTTCCTGAATTAGGAGTTAGAGACAGATTTCACTCTAGGCAAACTAGTTCTTTAAGAAACTTGAATTCGAGGTATTGACGCCCAAAAATCACCAAACAGGGTCGGATTGGCATGAAACTGGGCACACATGACCGCCTAGGCACGAGAGACTTGTGGGAGAAGACGGGACTCCAATCGGGTTCCCGGTTTGGGAGTTAGAGCCGTATTTCGGTCTAGGCAAACTAGTTCCTTCAGAAACTTGAATTCGAGGTGTTGATGCCCCAAAATCACCAAATGGGATCGGATTAGCACAAAACTTGGCACACACGACCGCCTAAGCACGAGAGACTGGTGGGAGAAGACGGGACTCCAATCGGGTTCCCGGTTTGGGAGTTAGAGTCGGATATCCCTCTAGGCAAACTAGTTCCTCAAGAAACTTGAATTTGAGGTGTTAACACCCCAAAATCACCAAACGGGGTCGGATTGGAACGAAACTTGGCACACATGACCGCCTAGGCACGAGAGACTTGTGGGAGAAGACGGGACTCTAATCGGGTTCCTGGTTTGGGAGTTAGAGTCGGATATCCCTCTAGGCAAACTAGTTCCTTAAGAAACTTGAATTCGAGGTGTTGACGCCCCAAAATACCAAACGGGGTCGGATTGGCACAAAACATGGCACATACAACCGCCTAGGCACAAGAGACTTGTGGGAGAAGACGGGACTCCAATCGGGTTCCCGGTTTGGGAGTTAGAGCCGTATTTCGGTCTAGGCAAACTAATTTCTTAAGAAACTTGAATTCGAGGTGTTGACGCCCTAAAATCACCAAATGGGGTCGGATTGGCACGAAAATTGGCACACACGACCGCCTAGGCACGAGAGACTTGTGGGAGAAGATGGGAATCCAATCGGGTTCCTGGTTTGGGAGTTAAAGCCGTATTTCGGTCTAGGCAAACTAGTTCCTTAAGAAACTTGTATTCGAGGTGTTGACGCCCCAAAATCACCAATCAGGGTCGGATTGGAACGAAACTTGGCACACACGACTGCCTAGGCACGAGAGACTTGTGGGAGAAAATGGGACTCCAATCGGGTTCACGGTTTGGGAGTTAGAGCCATATTTCGGTCTAGGCAAACTAGTTCCTTAAGAAACTTGAATTCGAGGTGTTAACGCCCCAAAATTACCAAACAGGGTCGGATTGGCACGAAACTTGGCACACACGACCATCTAGGTACGAGAGACTTGTGGGGGACGACGGGGCTCCAATCGGGTTCTCGGTTTGGGTGTTAGAGCTGTATTTCGGTCTTGGCAAACTAGTTCCTTAAGAAACTTGAATTCGAGGTGTTGACACCCCAAAATCACCAAATGACATCGGTTTAGCACGAAACTTGGCACAAACAACCGCCTAGGCACGAAAGACTTATGGGACAAAACGGGGCTCGAATCGGTTTCCCAGTTTGGGAGTTAGAGTCGAATATCACTCTAGGCAAACAAGTTCCTTAAGAAACTTGAATTCGAGGTGTTGATGTCCCAAAATCACCAAACGGGGTCAAATTGGCAAGAAACTTGGCACACACGACCGCCTAGGCATGAGAGACTTATGGGAGAAGACGGAACTCCAATCGGGTTCCTGGTTTGGGAGTTAGAGCCGTATTTTGGTCTTGGCAAACTAGTTCCTTAAGAAACTTGAATTCGAGTTGTTGACACCCCAAAATCACCAAACGGGGTCGGATTGGCACGAAACTTGGCACACACGACCGCCTAGGCACGAGAGACTTGTGAGAGAAGACGGGACTCCAATCGGGTTCCCGGTTTGGGAGTTAAAGCCGTATTTCAGTCTAGGCAAACTAGTTCCTTAAGAAACTTGAATTCGAGGTGTTGACGCCCTAAAATCACCAAACGGGGTCGGATTGGCACGAAACTTGGCACACACGACCGCCTAGGCACGAGAGACTTGTGGGAGAAGACGGGGCTCGAATCGGGTTCCTGGTTTGGGAGTTAGAGCTGGATTTCGGTCTAGGCAAACTAGTTCCTTAAGAAACTTGAATTCGAGGTGTTGACACCCTACAATCACCAAACGACGTCGGTTTAGTACGAAACTTGGCACACACGACCGCCTAGGCACGAGAGATTTGTGGGGGAAGACGGGGCTCGAATCAGGTTCCCGATTTGGAAGTCAGGATTAGATTTCTGTCTAGCCAAAATTATTTACTTAACTATCTTTGTAATTATATAGTAGTTAATTTTTTATGTTTTTTTGTAATTAAAATATTAAAACATAATTATATTGTTATTAATTATTTTTATTTTTTATTTTCAAATATTTCCTGAGTAGCAGTGTTCTTCTTGTGGAATGCAGGCGTGTGAAGATTGCAAGAAACTTTTTTTTTTGTAACCCAAGGAAGAATTATGACGAAAACTTTTATTTTTGATTTACGTTATTTAGATTTGTGAATAACATTATGTATATATTATGTAACATTATGTGGTGGGATAATTTTGCTGATGTGTTGTTATAAATGGAAAAATACTTTAATTATGGATGAATTTTTATTTATATACAGGAATTTTTATATTATTATGTACTTATTGGTTTTTTTTTTTTTTAGTTATTTTCATTTAATACAGATAATTTTCATATTTTTAATAATGTTATTGCAGTAATTTTTATTTTTTTTGAGACGGCACCACACTCTCTCAAAAAAAAAATAGAACCAGGTTTTTTGCGACGGTAATATAGCCGTCGCAAAAGATATTAGCATTATTAATTAGTTGAAATTAAAGGCCTTTAGCGACGGTATTCTTCACCGTCGCAAATAATATTTTTAGAGACGGCATGTTTGCGGTCTCAAATAACCATTTAGCGACGGTATTTTTGCCATCGCAAATAACCATTTTAGCGACGGCACCACAGTGCCATCTCAAAAACTTTAGATTCTACGCATTATTGCTGACAGTATTTTGCCGTCGCTAAAAGCCATTTTTGTCGTCGCCTATATTTTGCGACGACGTTACACCGTCGCTAAAGGCCTTTAGAAACCCCCTTTGTTGCGACCCCCCCTCTTGCCGTCGCTAAAAGCCAGTTGCCGTTGCAAAAAAGCTTTTGAGACGGCATTTTGGGTATTTGCGACGGCATTTTGCCGTCGCAAAAAAGCAAATTTTTTATAGTGAATCTATACCACAAAATACAATCAATGCACATTGTAAAAATTGAAGTTCATCATTATTGAAACTAAAAAAACTTTCTTGATTCATATTTATTCATTTTTTAGTCAAATTTTTTTTATGTAGTCTTGACTAGATTATTCTAAAAAATAAAATAAAAAATGAGTTAATTATCAAAAAATCATGTCTACATATTTGATGGTAGTTTAGGTCCTTTCAAAAAGTTTTTGAACCAATAAGTCCCATTTATAGGTGAAAAGACGTTTTGCCCTTTAATCCCAAAACTGAGAATGTTCTCAATTTCAAAACTGAGAATGTTCTCAATTTTCAAAACAGAGAATGATTTCAGTATATAATTATCAAAACTAAGAAATTTCTGTTTGGCTTCTGAGAAAAGTATGGGATTGAAAATAAAGATAATTCTACGAACCTGACACATTAGATTGCTGAATTGAGTTTTTTTTTCATGATTAAAATTGAAAATATTATAAACTGAGAATATTCTCAATTTCTTTAGCCATTCTCAATTGAGTTTTTTTCATATCTGTAGGCACGATTGTAAGCATACTATAAAATAACAAGGGCATCTAAATTCATTATCGAAAATCGATTCATTTGCTACAGCATTTGAATGGAATTATTACAGGCAAGTATTGGCCACAAACCTGGAATCACAACTAAATCAAACAAAATGAATTCACCACATCGTGGCTTGTTTTGTGTTGCGATTGTAGAATCTAAGCACATCTTCGACTCCCACCATCGCCGATTGAAGCATGTCCAGATGGATCGAAGTAGATCGAAACTCTACTACGTTGTTTGATGGTACCTTCATCGATTTTCAAGCGTGAGTGAGAGTAGAGTATGTGTTACACCAGATCGATGCACACCTCTGACTCCCACCGTCACCATCGAAGCATATCAGGATGGATCGAAGTAAATCAAAGCTCTGCTACGTCGTCTTGACATATCTGGATCTTCTACTGTTGGCAATTTCAGCATTGCTATGAGGTTGAGGTTGTCGCATCACTTATGTTCTTTGCCATCGGCATCGGTTTGCTCATTGTCAATAGACGGAGGGGAAGTGATCGGAGGTGAGAGGAGAGGGACTGAGGCAGATGAGGCGATGGTTGGAAGATGACCATCTGATTCCCAAATTCAGGTTTGGAAGGGTAAATTGGTCTATTAAAAATTAATGGGACTTGAAGGAGCAAATAATTTTATCTAGGACCTAATGGATTATAAGTTCACAAAATGGGACTTGTATGTAAGTGCCCCATAAAAAATAGAATTAACTTTGAAAAAAATGTTCAAATAATATTGAATGTTCAAAAATAGTGAAAAAATAGAATTAATTTTTACACCATCAATGTGAATGAATAAATAGTGAATGTTCAAAAAATAGAGTTAATAAAAAATAGAGTTAATTTTGAAAAAATGTTCAAAAATAGTGAATGTTCACACTGTCAATGTGGTGTGAATGCTAACTTGTCAATGTGAATATTTACACTATCAATGTGAACCTTCACACACCAAATTGCTAACCGTTGAAAAAATATTTGTAAGGGTAAAAATATCCATAAAATACTTTAAATATGAGAATTAGGATTTTGTAGATCAAATGTTCAAATAATTGGACTTATTGGAATATAAGAATATCTTATAGATTAATTAAAATACAAACACTTGAAAAAGGATTTTCCAATAAATCTCCCATAAAAAATTTCAATTTTTTTTCTAAAAACCCATAACATAAAATTACATCAAATCACATTAATCATACTAAATCAAACATTAAACTACATTAAACATAAAATCAAAACATTAAATTAAATTACCTTAATTTCATACTCCACGCTAGCCTTGCTCAAATTCTCAGTCTTGAGCTTCTCCAACTGAGTCAAAGCGTTCTTCTCTTCCACCGCCCTCTGCAACTCAGCCTTCCTCAATGCCACCGCCTTAGCCGATTCCACCTCCGCCAGCTGGGCCAACTGGGCCCACCCCGCCTTCTTCGTTGCCAACTCAGCATTTGCCTCCGCCACGTCAGCCGCCTTTTGGTTCTCAAATATTTCTACCTCTGTCTTCACTTTTACTTCCTTCTTTCCCTGTCCTTGCCTCTTTGTCGCTATAATCTTCGTCTCTGCGTCAATTTTCGCTGCATTTTGTGTTGTTAGCCCTTCTCATTGCTTTGAGCCGATCTCACCCTTCATCTTGTGATGAAAACTTGCTAAATAATATGTATTAAACTTAGAAATTTAAGGTGAAGGTGTGCCTTTGGAAATTTTGAGAGTTTGATATGGAAAAATGTAGTCTTATACTGATTAAGAGAAATACAAGAAGGGTAAAATCAAGGCTCAACTCCTTTCATTTTTAAAACAAGAATACAATTAGAACACATCTGAAAATACCACTTTAAACTTCTAATAACATGTATTTGAAAAAGGAAAATGAAAGAGAGAGTTGTGTTATGGCTTACTTGATTGCCTAGTGAAGTTTTTGCACAATTGTCTCCTCTTTTCCTCTCCTCTACTACTAAAGTTCACTCTCTTCCTCTTCTTTCTTTCTCTCAACTGAATGTGTAGCTGTGTGAGTGTATGAGATGTGTAACATGTGGAGGGTGGTGATGTTTTTATAATAAAATTGGTGTAAAAGGTCCAAAATAACCATTGGTTGGAATTGAATGGAATTGAGATGTATTTAGTTGGAATGTAATGGAATGAAGGATCATTTGGAAGCCTAATCATGCATTAAGGCATGATCTAGTTAGGGTCAGGCTTAAGTAGTACCAAGATAGTTACAAGTACAAGACAACTTTCCTTGAATTATGATACCAAGGTCAAATTTTCCTTCATGAATCATGCAATGTTGTCTCCAAAAGTACACAACAAGTGTATATGCTAGGGTGGCTGGCCATGTGCTAGATTTGGGGAGATTTTTGTTAATTTTATATATAGATATGAAGATATTTGTGTATAAAATTATTTATTTAAGAAAGGTACAAGTATATGTATGTATATATGTGTGTAATGGTACTAGTTTGGGGTCAAAATGTGATTTAAGAAAAATATTAGGGTTTGCGGTTTTTTGTTGGTGCATGTATTTTGATTCTAGAGTTACAATTAATTAAGAAACTAAGGGACTTCAAGGAAATAATTTAAAAGTAAGGGACTTTTAAGAAATTAAAATTTTCAAGGGCCTTACAACCTTGCTTCGCACCATTAAGGGTTGGTAGCTTCTCATGTCGAGAGGCAAAAGCATGGTGTAGGGAATTTTCACTTAGATTTTCAAACAACTCCCATGTCTCTACATCACTCTTAGTCATAAACGTCCCACCACAGGCTGAGTTATCAAACCAAAATAGAAAATGTGAACAAGTTGCCACTGGGCTATTTGATGATGAAGACACTAATGGAGTAAATCCCGAAACCTTTCCCAAGTCTCATGGAAGTGGTCACTATCAATTTTAGAGAAATTATTGATGGCATGTCTTATCTAATTAGTTTGGCCTTATCCTTAAGTGAAAAGGAAAACTGTCTCAACTTGGGCCTCATCGGAAAAGTTTTGAAGTTTCTTTGTAGAACAGGTCTCTAAAAACTCACTAAGATGTTTATAGGGATCCTCATTACTAAGTCTGTGAAAGGATGAAAGCATTTGCATGTTACTAGGCTTAATCTCATAATGGGTTGCTTCAGTAATTGATAATTGGATGCAAGATGATGAGACATTAGTGGTAGGGGTAAAATGTGCCTTCAGTGACCTAGGTTGGTCTACTGCTGCTTCAGCTATTGTCAAAGTCAATTTAGATTTCTGAAGATTTCTAAGGGTCTGCTCTAGTTCAGGATCATACCATAATTTTGGAAGACAAGAACGATGACCATGCATACACCACACTCACAGACTCTTTTTTATTTATTTATTTTTTAATAAATACAAAAACACACAAAAACTTGCAAATTAGTAAGAAAAATAGAACAAAACTTTACAAGATAATTACAGTAAATTAAAATGCAATAAAAATAAAAAAGGTATAAGACCTCCCAAAAATAAAATAAAATAAATAAATAAATGTGATAAAGTAAATCGCAATAAGTAAATGTTAGTTGTTAGAAGTTAGCAGTTTTATATATATATATATATATATATCTCCTCCAAGTTATATGTCCAGCAGAGGTAATCCACCAGTGTCGAGCAAAGGTAAATATTCCATAAATTATATGTCCAACATCGGTATCTCGTTTATGTGTCACGGTATCAAATTTTTATATATATTTGTTGATTTTATTATTTTCGGTGTTTTTTTTATATTATTTATTTATTTTTAATTCACCTGCCAAAAAAAAACTACACAAAAGGAAAGTTAGAAAAAAAAAAAAAAAAAAAAAAAAAAAAAAAAAAAAAAAAAAAACTAACTGAAATCTCTAAATTAAAGAACTTACCAGCAATCCCTGACAACGGCGCCAAAAATTGGTAGGTGTTGTTTGCACATCAAAATAAAATGAATAAAAACCGATAACAACTACTACTACGTAGAATAGCAATTGAGAACGGGTGTTGAATCACAAAGACTTGGGTAAGTTGTTTCTAATTTAAAGATTTTGGTTTTGGAAATGGAAGGTAAGAAAAAGGAAACCTTAGGGTTTAGAATCCACTACTAACCTTGTAATTGGGGTTGTTGTATTTAAATTGTAAAAAATTATTGAGATGGGTACTACAATGTGTCTTGGTTGGGACATATCACTTAAAAGATTTTGTGTTTTAAAATTAAAAAGTCATGAATTATCTTCGCTTAACATGGACCGTCACCACCAAACTAAACTAGTCTACTGATGCATGACCTATCTTACTAGGTATGACTCATCTAACAATTAATTGGCCGAATAAAGAAAAACAGACAACACTTAACAACAAAGACTCGGAGAGAAAGCACATAGAATAACCCTGTATCAGAAAAGGTAGCTGTTGGCCTTGAACCTTTCGTAGTAAAAGCCTATCAGATTTACTAGCTAACCAGTGAACGTGATATCTTGAACTGTTTTGCCGTTTGTGTAAACCGAGACAATAGACCTCACACAGGAGTTACTTCAATCATTATTCTTGTTCTCATTGGTGTGTCCGGTTTGGCTATGGAACACTAGCCTGGTTCAATGAGTGTTTTTAAAGAATTTAGCCTTGTCAATTCTTAAAGAAACAGCTGCACTTCGCACTCACATAGGTGACCTACATAAGGTATCTCGCTATACCACGGTTCACTAAACTACTCCCCACCTACTATTTGCACAACACCATACAGTAGCCATCTACCAAACCAGCAATCAACACCATATAACAGCAGTTTCAACCCAGACACTAGTGTAACAGCGCCCGCGAGGGAACTCACGTGCTACAGTTCGGACTCCCCTTTTGTTTGTTGCGGTTCGTAATCTGAACCAAAGAGTCCAACTCTGGAAAATCGTTTGAGAAAACAGATTTTTTTGAAAAGTAGTGCCAAACATGGACTGCTTTGCCAGATACAGAGTCGCCACCTAAATATTTTTTAAAATGGGAAATTTAGGAAACCCTGACTCGGTGCCGAAGGCCACGTGTCCGTCATCACCAAAGTTGTCTTGGCTCGGGAGCTTGGGCATGATCGGGGAAGGTCAGCTATGAGCACCCCCTTTCGCCCGGTCCGAAGACCGGCCTCTACTAACCGTGATATCTGATTTTGAAAACATTACGTGTTCTTATTCCGGTTATTAGCCTAGAATTACTATGTTATGCGCGCAACAAACAAGTATAGACTAGATTGCCTAATTTGGAAACAAGCATTGCATATCCGTTCGTTTTGAAAGCGTTTCGGAATTTGCTACTCGCAAGTAGGCTAAAACACGGATTTCAACGAGTTTTCCCAACTCAAGCAATCCAACCTCCACCCACAGGCATTCAAACAATTATATCACATAAGCAGCTAGCCGCATGGTAAGCCTACTATTATGTTAACATTCACACGCATGAGAGATGCTAAAGCATAAATACTTACATTGTACTCCGTGCCAAAACAATAAACTAGTTAGCAAACATGCGTGCCCTAGTTCATGTTAGAGTGACTAATGCACCGCATACAGAATGTGATTAGGATAGGCTCAGCTAACCCTAAAATGGCATGTGTAATGCAATCATTCGACGCACGTATTCAAGTTAAATTTGAAAATACAATGCGGTTTGTATGATGTACCGAGCCCGGTGCATGTCAACAAATGCAGGGATGCACACATGCATTGCATAAGGTATGCTAAAATAAACGTGCCCTAATCTACCATCGTAAGCAGGTAAATAAAAGGGAAGAAAGAAGTGGGGGTTGGAAGACATGCACACCACTCACACACGCTTATTACAGATTTGCCCTCGCTCGGAGGGACCAAAAGAATATACAAATTAATTAACTACGCAAGCTAATTAAATATTACAGACCAATTAAATTAACAAATTAATTAATCTAATTAAAACAGTAAAGCCTTCGGGAAGCGGGTCAGATGCGGCGCATGCTCGGGATTTGCTCGGAACCGCACTGCCATGCATAGTCTGCCTCTGTTTTCCCTGCTCTACTCCTCTGAAGACTGCCAAAGTCTCAAGGATGCCTCTCTAGATACTGGAGAATACCACCGGCTGAATAGAATTACCACCGGCAGTGAATTGCGGTCACCGGCACAAAATTCATCCATCGGCTGTCTATTGACTGCCGGTCGGCACTAAATACTGCCAGCCGGCAATGATTTCCTGCAGAACCTGTAACTCACAGCAGCAGAGGGTAGAATCTTGCATGGCAATGTTATTCAAGCTATGTATGCACCAAACACATTCCTTATCATGTTTGTGACGCAAAGGAGGATGTGCCTCGATTCTCGGACCACCAATCACACATTTCCATGCATGATGGCCCAAGGAATCAAGTGTGCACTTTCAATTTCAAATGCAAGCAAACCATGTAATCACACAAGGAAGCCTAACCTCTATCACACTCATTTCAAGAGGCCAAGCATGCACAATGCAATGCAATCCTAGACATGTTGGCTAGCATGCAATATGGACAATGCAAGGCACTTATACAAACATACAAGCAAGCATGCAAGGCAAGCATGCAAACCAAATAAAAGAGGGACTTAAACATGAATTAGGCAACTCCAAATAGGCCCAAAATCAGTAGCCAAAGTGCCCAAAAATGAAGGCTAAGCACACACACACGCATGCACATGTTAAGGCACAAACCCAAGCATTAAACAAGCAACTCTCAAACACACTTGAAAGAGGCTAAACATGGACAATTGACATGGAATGAAAAGCTTCAAAATCATGTCAAAATGTGGTGCCAAACCAACCCAAATGAGACAAGCATAAGCATGCAAGCATGGTCCAAGTACTTGAGGCAAGTCATGAAGCTTTGAAGTACATTTATCACAACAAACATGGCATGCATTAAACAACTAAAAAAACAGATTTTTAGCATGTTAAAACAAGGCCAAAGGATTACTTAGATGGCATCTAAGTAGCTCAAATTCAAAGGCATGCACAATGGTCAAAGCATAGGGCGTACAACACATGCTCTCAAAGCAACAAAGAGGCAACTAAGGCAAGCATATGAGCATGCCAAAGGGACTGAAATTACATATTGGATGGTTCCAAACCACCAAAATGGTGCAATCAACACATGCTACACATTCACATACTTGAGGCATACAAGCCCGACAAGCCACAAATGCAAAGGAGCTATACTAAGCATGCCAAAATAGATCCAAAAAACTATGGACAGACCTAAAGCATGGCAAAATAAGCACAAAACATTCATGAGGCTAAGCCTAAAACATGCTCGAACAAAGGCTAACAACCTAAGGCATGTTAAGGGATCAAGGAGGCATTACATGGTAGGTATGCTAAGCATGCATGGTGTACCAAAACCAACTTAATACAAAGTTATAACATGGCAATATAAGCATAAAATACAGCCATGGCATGCTCAACACACACTCAAACAAAGACTTCCTTAAGAGACCAAAAATGGTCCCTTTCAAGGACAACAAGGAGAGGGGGTGGCCCTCCCCTTTTGGAGACTTCAAGGCACCATCTCCACCACTGAAATCCCTCAAGATTTCAGTGGTGAAGAGGCCCAAACACCAAAGTCTCGAAACTTGCACAAAATGGCACAAAACAAGGGCCTTACAAGGCCTAAGAGGGGTCAAACTTCCCCAAAACACAAAACACTCTTAATAAACTATCAAGAGGGCCTAAAAACAGAACTTTTTTATGTTATACACTAAACACAAAAACAGCTCTAAGATAGGTAGAAATAGGATGCAAAAATGGTGAATAAAAGGGAAGTTTCTTACCCTTGAAGACCACCTTCACAAAGGGAGGACCAGCTGCTTCCTTGAGCTTAAACCAGCCCCAAAACTCTGAAAATAATCCCTTAGAACCTCAATAGCCAAGGAAAGGTGTAATGGTAGGTGTTTGTATGCAATACTATGAACAAATGCACCTAGAACACTCAAAAGATGAGTAGATAGAGATAGAATGTATATGAGTTCTAACCCTAGAACCAGAGCTTCTAGCAATGTTTTCCTCTCTAAAAATGTCTAACCCTAATGCAAAGAGAAGACTCTCTCCTATATAGGCAACCAATCTTGTAAAGCTTGTCAAGAAAGCTAACAAGATGAGCATCCCTCCATACACGTGTGAGTAGGAAAATAATGGTCTGGTACCGTGCCGGACAGATTTGGCCGGATAGAGTTACGCCGGGCAAGATTTGGGCCGAGCAGGTACTGGGCTAAGAAGGTGCTCGGTTAAGGCACCGATTGTGTGAACCGAGCTGCATGCTTTGCAGGAAGGCCGACCAGCCAAGCAGATGACCGGCGCCAGGAAGGGCGTAGTCGACCGAGCTATGAGTTTGTTCGGCAGGAAGGCCGACAAAGGTGAATGCGAGATATCTCGAACACGGTCCAGCCGAGATGCTGCGTAGCCCAGTTCCCTCAAGCTTAGCCAGCGGCGTGCTTGGGCATGAAGCACAGCCCGGCTATGGATTGGGCAGCTCGGCTGCCGGGCTCCAGCAGAGAAGGCTGGCATTTGGGATTAGGTAATGTCCAGCATGGTGTGACCTGACAGAGGCATGGTTTATGTGCTGACAGATGGGATAGCAGAGCCACGTGTTGAGAGATCATTGGGAGTAGATATGAGGCGCAGAGAGGTATATAAACAAGTCGGCGCCACCCCTTATGGGGATGGACAATTTTTGTAAGTGAGACTTACACTCAAACTCTCTCCCTTCTCTCTAGTCATTTTTCCAGGTGTGTGGTTCTAACTTGAGCGTCGGAGGTGTTTTCCGGCCACACACCGCCGGGTAGCTCACCGCTTTTGCGCTTTCAGGTGATCGGACAGCTGAGGAACTCGGAAGAAAGGAAGTGCGGGTAGCCGGAATATTTTCTCCCCGTACAATTGGCGTCGTCTGTGGGAAGCTTGCAGATAAAACCTTGTCTTCTGGGTTCATCTAATCGTCGTTCATGGCGCACAACGAGGAGTTTCCGTTGTCCGCCGTCGACGGAGCCACCCCGGAGTTTGTCTGGCAGAGAGAAGGACTCCCGTCCATCCTTCCGATGGCGAACCTGGAGACAGCCACCGGAGGACAGGCGGGAGACGCGCGGGATAAGCGCGGAAGAAGTCATGGCCGTTCCCGTAGTCCAGACGGTCACCGACGGCGGAGAGAGTCACACTCCAAACGCCTGGAACACAAGTTGCGGGACCAAGATGCCGTCATCCGGCGAATGGCGGCAGAGATGGAGGAGCTCAAGCGGCGTTACAAAGGGAAGGGTGTAGCTGGAGTGGGTGACCACAGTGAGCGCACCCCATCCCGCCGTTCAGCCCCTTCCCGCCGTTCAGCCAGCCAGAGTCAGAGGCACACTCCGGCAATCTCTATTACCAGGAGCTACAGAGATGGTGATTCCGACTTGCACGCAGAGAAGTCCAGCGCGCAAGATAGCACTTACAGACCCTCACGTCCGGAGACGACGTCGAGGTATTCCTATTCCGCCTGTACAAAGGATTTGCGGACAGTTCTAAAGGAACGGGCTCGCCGGCGGGAAGCTCAGAGGGTGCCGGCGTTCCAGCGGTTATCGTACGGAGCCCACACCAGCGAGGAGGTCGGAATGCCTCCACCGCGTCAAGCGGTGCCACTCCTTCTAGATACAGATTTGGCCAGGTTGAGCGCCACTCCTTTTTCACTGGAGATAGAAGCAGCGCCGCTTCCGGCGGGATTCCACCAGCCAAAGTTTACCCTTTACGATGGAAAGGCCGATCCGTACATGCATGTAAGTCATTTCCGACAGGTTATGGCCGAACACCGGCGGAATGATGCTCTTATGTGCCTTATCTTTCCGTCGAGTTTGGGCGAATTGGGATTGAAGTGGTTCGGAAGGCTACCGGAGGGAAGTATTGAAAGGTGGCAACAGCTGGCAGAAGCCTTCGTAACGCGCTTCACGACTAACACCAAAACTCCTAAGGAAGTTGATCACCTCCTGAGTATCAAGATGGAACCGAGCGACACACTCAAGGCGTACAACTCCAAGTATTGGGAGACTTTCAATGAGATACTGGACTGCCCGGTCAACCTTGCTATCGTACAGTATAAGCGTGGGCTCCCGGTCGGACATAGACTGCGAGACTCACTTACCATGCAACAACCTACGACCATGGGACAGCTTATGCAGCGCATCAATGAGCATATCCGGGTAGAGGATGATGCCTCGGCCTCAACCGAGAAGGCAGCCCCGGTCGTAACGCCCAAGAGGTTGGTAGGAAAAGTGCATGCAGTCGGGCAAGAGTCCGGCCGATCTAGTGACCGAGCTGAAAAGTCAGACCGAGGTTCAAACCGCAAGAACCGGGGTAGGGAGCGGCGTAATGACAGGAATGATTACCGCCGGGATGACTACCCCCAAGATGATGTGGCCGATGCAGGCAGAAGGTTGAAAGCAAGAACAGGCATCACCACGGTCTTCAAAATTCCAATCTATCGCATACTTAGTGAAATCCGTGACGAGGAGTACGTCCGGTTTCCTGCTAAGTTAGGCGACGGGCAGAGAGGCTTCAATCCCAAGTACCGTTGTACCTTTCACCGGGAACGTGGCCACCGAACAGAGGACTGTCTGCCTTTGAGGCAACACTTAGAAGAGCTAGTGGCAGCTGGGCATCTGGACCTCTACATTGATGGAAGAGTTAAGGCAAATCAGGTTCCAGTTGATCCACGCGGACCGGATGACCGGGATGCACCTCCACAAGGGGTTGTGAATGTCATCCACGGCATAGTGGAACCGGCGCGTGTTTGCGAGCTTCGTGGTATGATTAAGAAGGCAGAACACATGAGGGAAGTTTTGTCAGTTCAGCCTGCGCTCAAGAGGGGGAAGACAGAAGTAAAGGATGTAATCAGCTTTTCCTCAAAAGATTTGGAGCGCATACAGACACCGCACAATGACGCCTTGGTAGTAACTCTCCGCGTCAATGATTTTGAAGTTAAAAGGATCTTGATCGATCAGGGAAGTTCGGTCGAGATCATGTATTACGACGCTTTCAAACAGCTCAAGCTCCGAGACACGGATTTGGCCCCAGCAACTTCGCCATTGGTCGGTTTCAACTCACAACCGGAGTGGCCTTTGGGAAAAATTATCCTGCCGGTTAAAGCGGGATCAGTGGTCAAACAGGTTGAGTTCTGGGTATTGCAGGTGCCTTCTACTTACAATCTGATCCTTGGCAGGGGTTGGCTTCATGCTATGCGAGCCGTGGCATCAACCTTTCACCAAGTGATGAGATTCCCCTCAGCTATGGGGGCAGTTGAGGAGATTGGGGGCGATCAGGTTATGTCAAAACAGTGCTTTGTGGCGGTCAATGGAAGCCGGGCTGCCAAGGGATTTGTTCAGATGATTGAGGGATCGGAGGACCAGGTAGTGCTAGATGATGTGGGCACTAAGGCAGAAGACAAAGCCGTGGAAGGATTGGTGGAAGTGCGAATTGATACCGAGCAGCCAGACAAGTTCTTCTTGCTCGGCTCCACCCTCACAGCACAAGAAAGGACCGAGATGGTGGAATTCCTTATGGCCAACATTGAAGTTTTCGCATGGTCGCCTTATGACATGCCCGGCCTCGATCCAAACTTTATCTGCCATCATCTCAATGTCTTCCCCGGAGCCAAGCCGGTCATTCAACGAACAAGGAGGTCAGCATTGCATCACGCCGAGGTAGTGGCGGAGGAAGTCAAGAATCTGCTTGAGGCGCGAGCAATTCAGGAAGTTCACTATCCTCGGTGGATTTCAAATACAGTCGTTGTACCGAAGAAGAATGGGAAGTGGCGGGTTTGCGTTGATTACAAGACCGTCAACCGTGCCTGTCCGAAAGACAGCTTTCCTTTGCCTAGAATTGACCAGCTTGTGGATTTGACGGCTGGCCATGACAGGCTAAGTTTCTTGGACGCTTACCGGGGCTATCATCAGATTGCCATGCACGGCCCCGACCGAGAAATCACTTCATTTACTACACCAAGGGGACTCTTCTGCTACCGAGTTATGCCTTTTGGTTTAAAGAACGCCGGGGCAACTTTCCAGAGGATGGTGACCAAGATGTTTGCTCCTTTGCTGGGCCGGACAATGGAGGCTTACATTGATGACATGGTGGTGAAGAGCAGGCAACAAACAAATCATTTGTCCGACCTGGCCGAGATGTTTGCCATCCTCAAGAAGCATAAGTTACGCCTGAATGCGTCTAAGTGTGCCTTCGGTGTGGGATCCGGGAAATTTTTAGGATTCTTAGTCACAAACCGAGGTATTGAGGCAAACCCTACACAAATCAGAGCCGTACAAGAGTTAAAGCAGCCTAGCTCGGTGAAAGACGTGCAACATCTGGCCGGAATGGCCGCCGCGCTTAATTGATTTATAAGCCGGTCATCAGATCGCTGCCGTCCTTTCTTTCAGTCCTTGAAGTCCAAGTTCTCATGGGATGAAGAATGCGACCGAGCGTTGGCCGAGCTCAAGGAATATCTGTCTTCAGCGCCATTGTTGGTCACGCCGGTGCCCGGAGAAGAACTTTATCTTTATCTGGCCGTATCGCAGCATGCAGTCAGTGCGGTGCTTGTTCGGGCTGAAGGAATCAAACACCTCCCCATCTTTTATGTTAGCAAGACCTTACTACCGGCAGAGACTAGGTACCTGCCTCTTGAAAAGCTTGCTTTGGCATTAATGATGGCTTCAAGAAAGTTGGCGCACTACTTTCATGCACATACTATCGTCGTCTTGACCGAGTTCCCCCTCAAAGCTTTATTTGAACGGGCGAATTTTTCTGGGCGAGTTCTTAAGTGGGCGGTCGAGTTGGGGCAGTTTGATGTGAAGTATCAGCCGCGCACTGCCATCAAAGCCCAAACTTTGGCTGACTTCGTTGCAGAATTCTCACCTGGAACTCATCCGGTATGCCCGGTCGATATTACCGCGGCAGATGATGAGGTGCGCGCCAGTTCATCAGAGATACTACCACCTGGTGGGGTTCGCGGCGCGGACTTAGCGCGCACCACCGCAGTGGCCTACACTTCTACAATGCCAACAACCGGTGATGCGATGACAGAGTTGGGTGTTGTTATTCCACCAAATCTGCCCGGTACCGCATCACCAAGGGGGGAAGTCATGGAACTACTCAGCACAGAGCCTGCGGCCGGCATAATACCGCAGCCTGGTGATTCGCCTACGGACTTAGGCGTAGCAGACCGACTTGCTGAGTCCGGTGCCGAATCACCAAGGGGGGCTGGAGTGGGGCCAGTGAGCGCAGAACTTGAAACCGGACGGCCGAGCAACCTTGATCGTAGCACCCCTCACCACTCGCAGGATCCATCAGTTTGCTGGAAGCTTTTTGTGGGGGAAATGTGGAAGCTTTTTGTTGACGGGGCGTCCAATCGTCACGGTGCTGGGCTGGGTATTGTTCTTATCTCCCCAGATGGCCTAACCATTGAACATTCTATCACCCTTGGCTTCCCAGCATCTAACAACGAAGCTGAGTATGAGGCCCTTCTGGCCGGGCTCAAGAGCGCAATCCAGATGAAGGCTGCCGAGCTAATGGTGTACAGTGACTCCCAACTTGTGGTTAACCAAGTTTCTGGGATCTACGAGGCAAAGGATGACCGCATGGCGAAGTACCAAGCTCTGGTCAGGGAACGCATCAAGCAGTTTCCGGCAATCAGAGTCCAACAGATCGGCCGAGAAGAAAACAGCCGAGCTGATGAGCTGGCCGGCCTGGCATCGATGGTAGATAGTACGTCTCCAAATCCCTTGTTAATTGACTTTCTTCCACGACCAAGCATTGAAGATACCGGGCAGACGGAAGTACTCTGCGCCGAGCTGGGTCCGTCGTAGATGGATCCAATCATTTTGTTCCTCCGAGACCGGATTCTACCAACCGAGAAGAAGGAAGCACACAAATGCCGGGTAAAGTCAGAGCGGTTTTGGCTCTCTCCATCTGGCGCGTTGTATAAGAAGTCCTTCTCTGGTCCTTACTTAAAGTGTGTGCACCCGAGCAGTGTGGATGCATTCCTGCACGAAATTCACGAAGGCATTTGTGGCAGCCACACTGGGGGCAGATCCTTGGCCTACCGAGCTATTTCACAAGGCTATTGGTGGCCGTACATGCAAGCTGACGCGCAAAAATATGTCCGGAAATATGAGAAGTGCCAGAAATTTGCACACCAGATCCACCAGCCGGCCAGAGAACTTCTTCCCCTCACCAGCCCTTGGCCTTTTGCGATGTGGGGGCTAGATATAGTGGGACCCCTCCCAACTGCACCGGGCAACCGCAAGTTCTTTATCGCGGCGACGGACTACTTCACCAAATGGGTTGAAGCCGAACCTTTGACAACTATCAAGGAAAAAGACGTGAAGAGGTTTGTCTGGCAGAATGTGGTAACGCGGTCTGGCGTCCCCAAGATCTTGATTTCTGACAACGGCACCCAGTTTGACGGTCGCCTATTCAAAGGTTTTTGTGAAGATTTAAAGATTGAATTCTACAACTCCACTCCGGCTTACCCACAGTCCAACGGTCAAGCCGAGGCGTCGAACAAGATTATATTGGATGGGTTAAAGAAAAGGTTGGAAAAGGCAAAGGGAAAGTGGGCCGAGGAACTTCCCAGCGTCCTTTGGGCATACCGGACTACCCCGCGGCGTTCTACCGGGGAAACTCCATTCGCTTTGGCTTATGGCATGGAGGCAGTCATTCCCTTGGAAGTCGGCATGCCCACCCTCAGAAGTGAAAGCTTTGAGCCTGCTCTGAACACCGAGGCTATTGCTCTGGAATTAGACCTGGCTGAAGAGCGCCGGGAAAAGGCTCTCATCCATGTGGCAGCCTACCAGTAAGACCTCTCCAGGAAGTACAACAAGATGGTGCACCCCAGACCGTTCAAGGTGGGTGATTGGGTCCTGAGGAAAGTTATGGGAAATACCCTGGTGCCAGGAGAAGGCAAACTAGGGGCAAATTGGGAAGGACCATACAAGATAACCGGTCTGGAGGGCAAAGGGGCATACCACCTGGAGGACTTGGATGGTAGAGCAATACCTCGGCCATGGAATGCGGCCAATCTCAAAGTGTACTATTTCTAGCTTTTGTTTTGTTCGCAAAGAAGGAGCTTTTTGCATTACACTTCAGAATGTAATTCTTTTTTGTCAATATATACAAGTGTTCTTTGCCTTCGTAATTTGATGTTTTGTTCAAATTAAGCATGCCCAACCGAGATGGATTAGTCCGGTTGGAAGAGTTGGTGTTTTGCCCAACTTTGGATTCCCAACCGAGATGGATTAATCCGGTTGGAAGAGTTGGTGTTTTGCCCAACTTTGGATTCCCAACCGAGATGGATTAACCCGGTTGGAAGAGTTGGTGTTTTGCCCAACTTTGGAATTCCCAACCGAGATGTTTTGCTCCGGTTGGAAGAGTTGGTGTTTTGCCCAACTTTGGATTCCCAACCGAGATGGATTAATCCGGTTGGAAGAGTTGGTGTTTTGCCCAACTTTGGAATTCCCAACCGAGACGGATTAATCCGGTCGGAAGAGTTGGTGTTTTGCCCAACTTTGGAATTCCCAACCGAGATGTTTTGCTCCGGTTGGAAGAGTTGGTGTTTTGCCCAACTTTGGAATTCCCAACCGAGATGTTTTGCTCCGTTTGGAAGAGTTGGTGTTTTGCCCAACTTTGGATTCCCAACCGAGATGGATTAATCCGGTTGGAAGAGTTGGGGTTTTGCCCAACTTTGGAATTCCCAACCGAGATGCTTTGCTCCGGTTGGAATTGTTGGTGTTTTATCCAATTTTGAATTCCCAACCAAGATGTTTTGTCCGGTTGGATGGATTAATGTTTGTGCAAGTTAGATATTTCTTGCCGAGATGAATTACCTCGGTTGGAGATGGTATGATCTGGTCTCTCAACCGAGGTGATGTATCCCGGTTCTGTGAGTTGATGTTTTTATGAAGCTCAAGCAAACCGTGCAAACACTTCATAAAAGTTAAGCTTTTTCATTAATTCGAAATGAGTACAAAGGTGGGGTACTTAGCCCGGTTACAAAATGTGAGACTTAGCCCGGTTACATCAAAAACAAACAAAAGCAAGTTCAAAGAGAAACTAAGCAAGGGGGGAGAGGTTGTCAAATTCATCTTCAATGTTGACCGGTGCATTCCTCTCTTGATCACCGGGCTCATTCTGGACATTCTGCTCGGGGCTGCTTCCTTCACCGGCGTCTGCAGCCGTCTCTCTAGCAAGCTCTTCCTCGGCCTCTGCCTGCAACACAGTGAAGACGTCGTTGGCATAAGGCACAAGGTAGACTGGCAGAAAGGCTTTTGGTGTGGAGGCAAACACATCGGTTTCAGGGCCCTGACCGAGCTTAGAGCAAGCTTCCTTCCAGCCGGCCTTGAAGTATATGTCCTGGGTTGCAAAGACCTGCTTTTTGTAGTTGTCTTCTGCTTCTTTGAAGCCTGCATTGTTGGCATCTTCGCAGTCTTTATCCCTGGACTCTTTCAGCGCGTTAAGCTCGGCTTGGAGTTCATCTCGTTTCTTCTCGGCCTCATTCAGCTGGCCGAGCAGTCTGTTGTTTTCGGTGCTAGCCCGGTCGAATGATGCCTTTGCCCGTCCCAGCTCGGTCTGAAGGCTCTCAACTTGGCTGGCTGTATCAGTTGCCCTCTGCCTAAGTCGGTGGATGCGCTCCATCACGAGGTGCTGTTTCTGGATGGCCTGCAAGAAAAAAACTTGATCAGCAAAGAAATCGGGCAAACACATTGGTTTCAGGGCCCTGACCGAGCTTAGAGCAAGCTTCCTTCCAACCGGCCTTGAAGTATATGTCCTGGGTTGCAAAGACCTGCTTTTTGTAGTTGTCTTCTGCTTCTTTGAAGCCTGCATTGTTGGCATCTTCGCAGTCTTTATCCCTGGACTCTTTCAGCGCGTTAAGCTCGGCTTGGAGTTCATCTCGTTTCTTCTCGACCCCATTCAGCTGGCCGAGCAGTCTGTTGTTTTCGGTGCTAGCCCGGTCGAATGATGCCTTTGCCCGTCCCAGCTCGGTCTGAAGGCTCTCAACTTGGCTGGCTGTATCAGTTGCCCTCTGCCTAAGTCGGTGGATGCGCTCCATCACGAGGTGCTGTTTCTGGATGGCCTGCAAGAAAAAAACTTGATCAGCAAAGAAACCGGGCAAACACTTGTGAAATTTTGGGAGTAGGTTGGGGTGCTTACCCTGGTCATTGACTTCACGGCCGATTTGACTAGCCGGGTGTTTGGAACGTGGTCACTTCCAACCACGTCAGACGGCAGCAGGAGTGCCTTTGACAGGTCGAAGGCCAACAGATGTTCCTTGTCGCCTTTGACCGAGGCGTTGGCCGGGATGTCAGCACCCCGGTGTTTCAACAGCGGGCGCCAGGCCGGTACGGTGCTGGCTTGTGCAGCAGGTTGCTCGGTTTCTAGCTCAGCCACCAGCTCGGCTGAGGGATCTGGCCGAGCTCTTTTTCCACCCCGGCGCTGCGCAGGTTCTCGGCGGGGTTGGCCGGTTGCAGGTGTGGCGAGGCCAATCACTGCGCCGCTGGATTGACCGGCCGCGGATGAGGGAGTGCTGACGCCCGGTAGCTCGGCTGAGGTGGCAGTTAGCAAATTTCGGATTCGACTCTGCTTGGCCATTTCCTGTTCCTCGGTCAGCCGGATTAAGGGGATGTCAGGTAAAGTTGGATCCGGAGGTGGAGTTGGCTCGCGCAGGAAGTCAGTGACTCTACCCCGGCGGGGAGCAGAGTATCTGTAAGTAGGTTGATAACCGAGCAGTTCGTTACAATCCCGGTGCCTGTATCGGAGCACGGTTCGGATTGACTCGGAGTTTGGGAACTGGTAATTTGCCTGTAGATCCTGGATTGCTGCAAAGGAAACAAAAAATGGCTAAGTAAAGAATAATCAGTTAAGAGGATTGACCGAGCAAGAAAGCGCGGCTTACATGAAGTACCAAAGTTCTTGCTAATAAACCAGCCCGGTACGTCGGCCGTTTCATAGTTGCCAGACACCCAGAAAAAGTCGTCATCGTGCAAGTCTTTATCTGGGGTGCTGGTCACTATTTTCTCCTTGCCCGGTCTTATTTTCAGGTAGTAGGCAAGACCGTCCCCGGTGTGGCCCGTGGTGTACTGCCTTAAGATCTCGGCTAAGCCTAGTTGAGTGCCAAGCCGGTTGTTTAATTCGTGAACGCCATTGATAATCCGGTATGTATTTGTTGACACTTGGGTTGGTGCCAGCCCGGTGCGGCGTAAGAATTCTGTGATCAGGGGATTGAGTGGAAAGCGAAGGCCTCCCTCAACTATTGAGAGCACGGTGAAGGGGCATTGCTCGCCTCTTCCCCAAGGAGTTGTTTGCTCGGCTGCAAGTTCGAGGTGGACATCGGCCGGGATGCCGTATTCCTCCCTGAACGCGTCTAAGGCAGCCGGGGTGTCTACCATATAGCGGTACTTCCCCATTTGAGGCGGTCCTAAGGTAGCTCGGTTGTGGTTTGGCACTGGATGATTGCTCGGTCTTGGGAGCTTCAGAATGGTTAATGGTCCCCTTGGACTTTGCAGGAAAAGGATGGCAAGTGTGAGCGCGATCTCGCAAAACCAAGCTTGACTTTAGCTCGGTCCGAAGGCGTGCCAAACCACCCCGGTTCCTAAGGCTGCTAGAGAGCTCAATCGCCCAAACGGATCAGATACTAGCCTGGTTGGACGACCAAGTACTCCCACTATCTCGGTTTTTACTGTATTCACTACAAACATGTTATTTTCTCGGTTCTGTGGTTCTTTTGGATCAAATGGAGACCAGGAGCCCGGTCCGCCCCAGTTCTTCGCTGTTCTTCAGGAGAAATGAAGAACACCATGAACTATGGAAGGTTTGGGATGTTTTTAGGTGCCTAAGTTCTAAAAGCTGTATTTTCAGACCCTAATGTGTGAAATGTGAAAGAAAATGGCGAGAAAATAGAAGAACTTACCAGGAGAAGGCGATGAGGACTTCTTCGAGGCACTAACGCAGCAATGGCAGGAAAGGGAAGGGGCACGAGCTCTGGAGCGGCTGGAACGATGGAATGGCAGTAGGAAAGGAAAGAAGGTGAGGGTGGCCTGTATATAGGGTGTTTAACCGCCAAAATTTTTGAATTTCGGCAGCCGGTTGGCTGCTCGAGGACGAATAAGAAGCTGCCACGTGCCCCCATTTAATGACTTCGTCAGAGTTGAAGAGACAGGGGCAGTTGATGCGTCAGCCGGGAAAAACGAGATGACACCGAGGTCAGATGTAGCATCAACCGGGAAGACTGCCGGGCAAGATTGAGAAAAGACCGGGCAAGTTTGAAAGCAAAACCGGGCAAGTTCGAAGACAGAGGGTCGTCCAGTCTGGTTACTAATTGATAAACCGGGGACCGAGGAAATGAAATTATACCCCTGTTGGAGTAGGTAATCCCTGTCACGCTAGAGCGGACGGAATTAAGGGGCAATTGAGTGGGAAAATAATGGTCTGGTACCGTGCCGGACAGATTTGGCCGGATAGAGTTACGCCGGGCAAGATTTGGGCCGAGCAGGTACTGGGCTGAGAAGGTGCTCGGTTAAGGCACCGATTGTGTGAACCGAGCTGCATGCTTTGCAGGAAGGCCGACCAGCCAAGCAGATGACCGGCGCCAGGAAGGGCGTAGTCGACCGAGCTATGAGTTTGTTCGGCAAGAAGGCCGACAAAGGTGAATGCGAGATATCTCGGACACGGTCCAGCCGGGATGCTGCGTAGCCCGGTTCCCTCAAGCTTAGCCAGCGGCGTGCTTGGGCATGAAGCACAACCCGGCTATGGATTGGGCAGCTCGGCTGCCGGGCTCCAGCAGAGAAGGCTGGCATTTGGGATTAGGTAATGTCCAGCATGGTGTGACCTGACAGAGGCATGGTTTATGTGCTGACAGATGGGATAGCAGAGCCACGTGTTGAGAGATCATTGGGAGTAGATATGAGGCGCAGAGAGGTATATAAACAAGTCGGCGCCACCCCTTATGGGGATGGACAATTTTTGTAAGTGAGACTTACACTCAAACTCTCTCCCTTCTCTCTAGTCATTTTTCCAGGTGTGTGGTTCTAACTTGAGCGTCGGAGGTGTTTTCCGGCCACACACCGCCGGGTAGCTCACTGCTTTTGCGCTTTCAGGTGATCGGACAGCTGAGGAACTCGGAAGAAAGGAAGTGCGGGTAGCCGGAATATTTTCTCCCCGTACATGGAGGGGAACAAAATGCCAAACAGTTGTCCCAAAATATCTAAAAAAGCAGATGAACAGTAGTCGGCTGGCCAAAAATGTCATTTTGCCAAAAATGACTGCCGACCGGCAACAAAGAGTGCCGACCGGCAATATATATTGCCGGTGGCAACAAAAACCAGCCGGTGGCCTCTAGCTAGTGCCGGTGGTGTGTGGGGATGCCTCACAAGGCATTCCCTGCCCCTCCAAGGCAAAACACAAGTGTTTGGTGCAAAACTAGACACAAAACAGTCGAGTTCGGAGATCCTGAGACAAGGTACGTAGCCGAGAACTCTGGGAACTCCAAACAAACACAAACATGGATAATCACCGAGTGTTCAAACGGTGACGTCCCAGTCTTGAGGACGGTCAAAAATGGGGTGTCTACAACTAGCAACAATAGCAATGCAACTCCCCTCCAACTATCTGTACAAACTCCTACAGCAGCAAGCCAACCAACCAGACCAGTCTCCAGCAGCAACTGCAACCAAGAACAACAGCAGCAGCTCCCCTGAGAAATAAAGCCAACTACCTGCGAGCTGCAACACTGAAATCAGAGCAAATGAAACAATCACCACCTTAAAGTCAGAGCAAATGGAACAATCTGCCAACATCAGAACACAACACCACCACCTCAGAAACAACTCCTAATCAGACTCACATTAGAGATGAAATCATGAAATGAATACATTCTACCAATGTGATGATCCTTAGCCTAATTAACCACTCTAACTTTAACTAATTCAGTCAAAGTCTCCAAATTTGGTTGAGCTCTCCTAAAAATACACTCATTTCTGAGCCTTCATAATGACCATATTACTGCAATAGGAATAACATTCCAGATCATGAGCTCCTTTTTTCTGAACTTGAATCCAAACCACCAGTGAAGCAGCTCAATAACAGAACCAGGGGAAACCCATTTAGATCCCCACCATTCAATTACACTAGACCATAACTTCCAAGCAAAGGGACAAAGCAACAAAATATGATGAAGAGTTTCAGGTACAGACTTACAGAACACACACAAAGAAACAGAATTACCCCTTGGGACACCGATTCGATGAAGGAAGTCAACACAAATCTCACTTTAATTTTTGTACTTCTAATCAAATTTCACTTTGATCCCTACACATGAAATGTGACAGTCAACTGCATTTTTAGTCAAGTCTCAATGTCTCATATAAGTCTTTAATAAAAGTTAGTAATGTGACAGACATATGACTACAAAATGAGAGTAAAAGAGAAAAATTATCCAATTTTTTCGTCTATACACATTTCGTCCCAAAATTTATATCAAATTTTTGATTGTATTCGGTTAAAAAAAAATACACAGATTGTGAACGATTAAGGAGGTGAATTAGGGTTTTTGCAAATATTGAAATCTTGAAACTCTATTTTTTACAATAATACAGTCTTTTTATCTATTTCTCTCCATTTATATCAATTTCTCTACCAATTTTTATTTATTTTTTTTTTTTGTTTCAAAATTTTTATTTTCTTACCTCTTTGTCCCAATTTTCAGCATATGAACATATATATATATATATATATTATATTATATAACTCTCATATCTTTATCATGTGGGACAAAGTGTATACTGATGAGAAATGATGATGATTTTCCTCTTTTATCATCATTTTATAGTCATATGTTCGTCACATAACTGGATTCTCTTAAAGACTTAAACAATGGAGTAATAATAGAAGAGGAAAATTGACACTTTTGACCAGAAGTGTATGGGGTTGACTCTCGTGATTTTATGTGTATGAACTAAAGTGAGATTTGACCAGAAGTGTAAGGATTAATTGTCACGATTTCATATGTAGGGACTAAAGTGAGGTTTTGTGCAAAGTGTAAAGGTGCAAAGTGTAATTTACCCATATATTTATCAGTAATGTTACAAACTCATACATAATAATTCAAATGTTATCCAAAATTTCACATCAATGACTTAATTCATTTCATATGTGATTCCACACTATACTGCTTCAATCTTCACCCTACATCACTCTACTTAGAAAAATCTATGTAAATATGTTATGGTCCATAGCATTTTTGATATATTTGTACATAAGGTGTTGGGTATCATATGCCTAGTTATAATATTTGTGATATTTATTTAATAATGATTTATTGTGATATTGGTTATAACTTATAGTTCTATTAATTATGATCTCATGTGATTTTGATTGATTATGATAAAAAATATTTTTAGTTACTTAAAAAGTATTTAGTTATGACTATTGGTTATAACTTGATTATGAAATGTTAGTTACGATTTATTGTGATTGTTATTTTAATTGTATTGAAAAAAATTTCATTATATATTAAGTGATGTTTAATTATGATATATATATATATATATTTTTGTCATGACTAAAAAGGTTATGATCTATTTTTTTTACAACTAAAAATAATTTAATTATGAAAAAAAAAATGTGTATTGCAAGTTTTTTTCCTTTTCTTTTATTTATGTTTTTCTAAACAAATGTGTATTGTAAGGTTGGACGACACTTAATGTTGCACTAATGATGTGTCGGAACACAAGTACCACAAAAATTTGTAAGGTTGGACTTTCAAATCTTTGCTTATTTTTCTTTATGTTGTGCAAGCATAACTTTAATCTTTAAGTTTAGGAAAGACAGTCTTATTACTTGAGCAACATATTTATTGTAATATTAATTTTTTTATTATTAAATTTTATTTTTATTTGTTTAAACTGTATATATATTGTATGCGTTGCTCGTTAGTATATGTTAATTTCCGGTTGAAATAAAAAAAGGGGGGGAGGTAAATTATATAAAAAAATTTCGTAATTTACATGATGTGTTAATTTGATCTATGTTGTGTTAATTTACTCGATTTTGCCTTTAATTTAACGGATTGTGTCATATTAGTTTAATAAATAACGACCGTTAGGTTTAATAGATGTAAACTCAAATAATGTGTCAATTTTGTCCCTATAGTTTACACGTTTTGTCAATTTAGTCCGTGTTGTTTTAATTTACTTGATTTTGACATGAACCAAACTTACACATCATGTAAACTATAGGGACTAAATTGACACATTATTTGATACCAAACCTAACGTCTATTATTTATTGGATTAATATGACACAATCTATTAAATTAAGGGATAAAATCAAATAAATTAAAATAATAGAGATCAAATTAACACATTATATAAAGTAAAGAGACCATTTACATAATTTATCCCAAAAAAAATTGAAAAAGAAAAACTAATGTCATTATGCGTCTGTATGACCACCACTTATGTTACAATAAAGACGTGAATGTACACTACTAAAAATATATTTAGGAGTCTAGGTATAAATCCTAAGTGAATTTAGATGTCGTTTGTCAATTATATATTTTAGTTAAAAAGTCAAAAAGTTATTATAAGGTATCGTATCACTCTCTCTACTTTTTTATATATCTTTTCACAAAAAATTAAAAAAATACTAAAATAGCTTGTTTTCCAAATGAGGCCGTATTGTCTAATAGGTCATGTGATAATTAATGTCTTTTTTCATCCAACACAATTAAAAAAATGTCACTAATTGTTAATTTTTCACGATAGTTTGAAAAATTTATCACAAAAACTTCACTAATTATAAGTTTTAGTGATAGTTTAAAAAATCATCACAAAAAAAAATCACTATTTTTAACTTTTAGTGACAGTTAAAAAAATTCGTCATAGAAAAACGTAACTAATTATAAGTTTTAGCGACAATTTACAAAAATTGTGACCAAAAAAATCACTAATTGTCAATTTTTAGCAACATATGTAAAAAAATCGTTACAAAATTATTTTTAGTGACGATTTTACTAAAATTAACTTTCAATAGAATTTAATGAGAATTAATCTAACTATTAGAACCTATTGATAATTTACCTAAAATATTAAAAAATAGGAAAAAAATTAATTTCAAATTCAAATTTAAGAGAATTCTAGAGCATACATCTCTTAAGAGCAGGTGTATATAACATAGAAAGAATGAAAGCGGATCGAATCTAATGCAAAACTTCAAAACAGTACGTGTCTAAAGTCCAAGCGCACAAAATTGCCCTCTATTTTATGGTTTATTACTCTTCACTCCATTATATTGGTTGCCCATCATGACTTTTGAATAATTTATTTTTGCTGGTGGAAGACAGCTGACGAAACTCATAACAAGGTGTGAAATCCGGATTAATTTATTAGTTATGGTTCTAAAAAAATTAAAATTAAACCAACCTATTAAAATTATGAAATCAATCTTAATCAAACTATTTAAATACCGTCTGATTTAATTTGAAATTACAATTTCACATAAACTATTTATAAGAAAAATTATGAAACATTTTCAAAAAAATGTAGCTTATCATAAATTTAAAAAATAATAATAACATGTCCATTAAACAAACTACACTCAATATGTCAATTTTATTAAGTATTTTATTAATACAAGAGGTATATGTCATTTTTTAAAAATTTTAAAAATTAAATGTTATATATATTTTAAAAAATAAAAAAAAATATTTATTAGATTAATTTATTTTTCTATTAAAATAATTTTTTCACAATATTTATAGAAAACTTATGTTCAATTATTAATGTACTCAAATTAATTTAATATTTTTTATACACATACTTTTATTTCATTAATAAAATTTTAAATTCTATCTTTGGTGACGTGTAGAAGGCCAACTAACACATAAAAAAGTAACAAAATATTAAGGGGTGTTTTGGAAAGATGGTTATAATCAATTTTTCTGTGAAAGAAGAGGAGATAAAAAATCTGAAACTCTTTCCAAAAGAGCCCTAAGTTGAGTCTCACTTTTCAATTATTAAAAATGTCCTTTCTGCAGGTTAGGTGCTGTCACAGCACAGCGGCACCGCTTTGTATATCATATTAAAACAAAAAGACAAAAACACATGAAACACGCCAGGGTAGGTGCTGTCACAGCACAGCGGCACCGTTTTGTACGAAATGAGATTTTTAACTCTCAAGGTCTACGAGAGATTCAATACCTCAATTTGAATTTTTTAAATTTTTCATTAAAAAAATTTAATATTTATTGATTTGATCAAAATTTTTAATTAGTATTTATTAACTTTTTCAATCTACTTGTCTTTCTACATGTATGTATTTATTGATACAATCCCCTGATTAACATTTAAAATTTCTTCATACAAATAATTATAGATACAATCCATGTATAGTTACTGCAGTACCCTTTTCAACTTCTCCCATACACTATGGTTAGTGATAAGATTGTTAAATTATTTTATAAAAAATCTTAAAAAACATAATTTATATATTAAAAAAATCTAAAACAAATAAACATAATTATATTGATATAATCCCCTGATCAGTATTTAAAATTCTTTTATACAAATAATTATAGGTACAATCCGTATATAATTACTGCAGTACTCTTTTCAACTTCTCCCACACGCTATGGTTAGTGATAAGATTGTTAAATTATTTTTATAAAAAATCTTAATAGCATAATTTATATATTAAAAAAAATCTAAAACAAATATAAATATCTATAATTATCCCATAGTACGGGTGATAGACTAATTATATTAAAACGAAAAAACAAAAAAAATATGAAACACGCCAGGTCTTGAGTTGATTTCAGAAAAATGAGGGAGAACCTATACACAAGACAAAAAACAAAAAATAATAATTGAAACACCCCACCATTTTCTGTTGAGTTCAATTGTAGTGAATGGATTTAGGTGAAAAAAAATAGAAGTAAAATTCACATTTGCTATAAGAAATAATAGGTTTAATTAGTTGGAAAAAATAAGTAAAAAATTGTATAGAAATTAAATTTTATAATATTTTGATTTGTCTCAAAATCATTTTTTTTGTAAAACTAAATTTTAGAGTAAATTGCACCGATAGTTCTTATATTTTATTTTTGTGTCATTTTGGTTTATGTAATTTTAATTGATTCTATATTTTTGGCTTTGTCCCAATTTGATTCAATTCATTATAATTGTTAATTTTTTTAATAAAAAATGCGCATATAAGCGACATGTATCACGTAAGGACAAATTTATAAACTTTATTAATTTACAAAGTTAATATCAACTAACTTAGTAACTTTTTTGCATCCAAAATCCTAACGTCATTATCAATTAGACTAAATGGACATAAAAATTTAAAAATTTAAGGGTCAAAATTGAGTCAATTGGAAGTACAAAGTCCACTATGATACAGGGGGCAAAATTTAAGAATTACCGATGTAAGTTACTCTAAATTTTAAAAGACAACCAATGTTAAAATATAAGCCACTTGAAATAAATGGTACGTCAATTACACAACCTGTGACAATCATTTAATATAAAAAATACATGTAACTACCACACACACACACATATATATATATATATATATATAAGTGTAACAACTAAATTAAATCAAAATAAAAAAAATAAAGTTGAATTGAAACGGTGAACTAGCCAACAAATTTAATGTTCAATATCATTTTAAATCTAATCC
This sequence comes from Camellia oleifera, assembly GCA_022316695.1. Taxonomy (NCBI): domain Eukaryota; kingdom Viridiplantae; phylum Streptophyta; class Magnoliopsida; order Ericales; family Theaceae; genus Camellia; species Camellia oleifera. The sequence goes on along the minus strand of CM039306.1, from coordinate 276,570 downwards.
TTCCCATACCAAATTATTCAAAATTCAAATTTCAAAATCATTAAAATAAGTAAAAAATAATATGATCGGGCCTAATATTTTTGAAAAGTAAAAAACCTACAATAATGATAAGGCAATAGTTACATATTAATCAAATGTCATCTCTTTCAATTTTGTAAAGATAATTGTGAATTGCTAAATTAATTAAAAACTTTATTCTTGTCGAAACTTGACGAAGCCTCATAAGAGTTTGCACGGTTGAATTAACTGAATTTTTTTGGGAAAAAAAATATAAGAAAATGTATTAGAATAAAATTTATTAACTATTTTTTTAAATTTAAGTATATTAAATATTGAGAAATTGATGCACTACATCACAAATTTCAATTATTTATTTATATTTTGTTTACAGCTACTCCTTACTTTTTTTAAGTCAACCTAATCTGAAAATTTGGTACACTACATCAGTTTTATTTATTTATATTTTGTTTATAGCTGCTCCTTATTTTTTTAAGGTAAACCTAAAAGTATCGTTCACCTAACGTAAGACCGCGGCATGCGGCGTGCATGTGTTTCAATTTTATTTTTATTTTTATTTTATTTTTTTATATATAATAAACAAAACGGCACCGTTGTATTGTATTTGTTACAACACTATGTTGTGATAGCATCTACTCCCTTCCGAATGATATAGCAAGAGTTAGACCTTTTATTATTAAATGTGTAATAAATTAAAAGTTAATACTTATTACATCACATCATTGTAGGTTAAAGTTTGGACGACAATGTTTGTTTTCGATTTCCACTTTCATATAGTGTTCACTATTAAGATGGTCTTGTTCGGGTAAGCAAAAGATTCTATATTATGATTAACTCCATTCCTAATGACCATGAAGTTGAAGAAGAGCCCTAGGCTTCATTTGGAATGCAAGTTAACTTTTTGGCTTTTTGACTATCACTACAAAAAATTAAGGTTTTGGAGACCAAAATTTAGGGACAAAATTTGTAGAGATCCCGGTTTCGATCCTTCTTTCATGTTTTGTCACTTCGACTGGGCAGGTCAGGGATCGAGCTGCTCGGTCAGCTCAGGGTTCCATGGAGCAGCGCCCCTTGGCGGGTCCGAGGGCAGCACCTTGGCAAGGTCAATGGGCAGCGCCCCCGAAGCAAAAATACAAAATACATTCGAAGTTGCTTGAGCCGCACATGAGAAAAACAGGGGAGGGCTTATTTGGCTACTACAATAAATGTAGGTGCAGGAGTGCAAGTGCGGGAGAAGCGCCGCACGTGCGGTGGTAGGTGAGTCCAAAATTTTAGTCTTTTCTTCTCTTTAGGCTGAGTGTATCTCACTCTTGTTAGGTCTCTTTCTCTCTAAAAAACCCTTTCCTCTTCCTCTCTCTACATTTCCCTATGCCAAATTGGATCAAAATCTTGATTTCTCAAGATCCATTAGAGTTCTGCCATAGTTTCTTCATCAAAGTTGGTTAACTTCTCGAGGGCTTCGTTGTGTGCGGTGAAGATCGAGTTTCGACATCGTTGATTTTGGAGGTTTTATCTGATTTCTTCTTCAAAACTTTAGGTAGGGATTTTCTTAGAGTTATATATATGTTTTTGCAAGATCTATATGATTTTCGAAATCATCTTTCGATAGCTTTGAAAATTGATTGTTGATTTAAGAAGTTGAGCGATTTTGAAAGTGGGTTGTCTCTTGTTCTTTCAAATGATCTTATGGGTTTTGATCTTCATTGATTGAAGATAATATAATTTTGGAAAGTTTTCTTTCAAAAGATTTAAGTTGTATAGTTTTGGTGAGAAAACCTAGAATTTGAGGATTTTTTTTTAAGAAACTGAAAATCTATGAACGATATTGTTATATTTATTTTGTGTGTCAAAATAAAAGGATGTTTGAAAATTTTCTTATTTATATTTATATAAATGATGAATTTCAGGGAATATGAGAATTGTTGTTCATTTTGAAAATTATTGTTCCAAACGTTGAAATAGTCTTGAAATGACTAATTGTTGAGGACACTTGAGAAGAGTGAATTGTGTTATTCCTTGAATGAAGAATTTGAATAAAAGTATTTATATTCATTTTGTATTATTGGCATATCAATTCATTTGATTACATTAAATTTCGAAAGTTGATTTAAAAACTTACATTGAGAAAAGAATGTTAAGAAACAAGTTTCCATGAATTGATTTTGGGGTAAATACGGTGGTAAGTCTTGACAAGTGATGTAAATGAAATTGAATAGGTATCGAGCCTTCTAGTTAATACTAGTAAAAATGGCAGATTATAGGTGTCGAGCATTCCAATCAATGCTGGTAAAAATAACAAATTGATAATATTTGTATAGTCTACTTGCAGACACCAACCTAGGGATTACCAGAGTCGTATTCACCGCTCTTGAAATGAGTTGTTAAGTTTTGAAGAATTAAAATTGCATGACATCATTAAGCATGAGGGTTTTCAAAGATGAAGACGTGATTTTCTTTCAAAAGAGTATAGCATGGCATATGCATTTTCATTTCTTGAGAATTGTATAAAATGCATATACTTTGTTAAGGATTTCCTACTAGGCTTTATGTTCATCCTATGGGATTTTGTACAGGAAAAGATGTGGTGATGCCGCCTAACTAAAGGCGAGGAAATGTGTGTTGAGAGTACGAAACTCTCATTTTGCTGTGACTCTGTGTGTAAGCCAAGGGCTGTATGTGTGTGGGTTTGAATAACCGATTTGTGTACACTATAAGAAAAAGCGCTTTTCGCGACTAAAACTTGAATTTTCGTCGCTGAAGCTCGTAGAAATGGCGACTAAAATCGAATTCGTCGCCAAAATTAATAACTTTTCCCGACTAAAACAGTTTCGTCACCAAATGTAAGGGTTTTGGCGACTAAAAGGCAGTTTAGTCGCCAAATGTAGGCTTTTTAGCGACTAAATCTTGTTTAGTAGCCAAAAGTCGCAGTTTTTCGCGACTAAAATTATTTAGTAGCCAAATGTGCAGGATTTGGCGACTAAATCTGAATTTCGTCACCGATTTCAGGAGTTTTGCCGACTAAAAACTCTTTGGTCGCTGAAAGAGAAGTTTTTTGGCTACAAAAAAAAAATTAGCAGCTAAAAATCAAGAATTGGCGACTAAAATATAGTTTGGTCGCCCAAAGTTGAGGTTTTGGCGACTAAAATTTGGTTTAGTCGCCAAAGGTGCTATCCTTAGGCGGAATTGAATTCTTTTAGAGACAGAAAATAAATTAGTAGCCAAAAAATGAATAATTGGCGACTAAAATTCACATTTAGTCGCTGAAAGTACTATTATATTTTTTTAATAAATAATTTATTTTTAACATAAATAAATATTAAATAAAAATAATTATTATATATATATAATTTTCTATTAATACCAGTAAAAAGTAGTATATAAATAATATATGTTGTAATAATAATCATGTGATATGGTAGTGGCGTAGTGGGGGGCGAAGTGTTGGGCTGGGACGTTGTGGGTTCAAACCTTGGGAGCAGAGGCAATTCTTTTTTTTTTTTTTTTTGTTTGAAAAACGGTTTTGGCGACTAAACTCTTTAGTCGCCGAAAGGTCCGCGTTTGGCGACGAAAGTTTAGTCGCGGAAAGGTGTCAATAATTAAAAAAAAAATACTATTGGCGACTAAAAGTTTAGTCGCTAAATGTAAAGTTTCCAAAAATGAAATTGCATTTGCCGACAAAAATTTTCGTCGCTGAAGACACAGCATTTGGCGACTAACAGTTTTTTAGTCGCCAAAGGCATCCGTAACTATATTTTGGCGACAAGATGGGCGACTAAAACTTTTAGTCGGGGAAAGTGGAATTCTGACATTTGGCGACTAAAATGGGACCTTTGGCGACTAAAAATTTAGTCGCCAAAGGTGTTTTTTTTTGTAGTGGTAACCAGACTCAAGCCTTGGAAACTTGTAAACTCTTGGGGGTATTTATTTGTTTATTGATTTGTTAGATTAATGTATTGTTACATAAAGAACTATTGTATCATGTAATGTAAGTTTGGAGATTTATATTTGGTTTTTCTTGAAAGAGCCATGATTGTTATATTATCATTTGGGTTAGAAATTTGGGGCGTTATAAAATTATTTTTTAGATACCAAATATTTTTGTTGCGAAAAGTATCGTTATTATATTTTTAGCAACGAAAATTGGACATTAGTGATCAATTATTATCTATTTAGGACCAAATTTTTTTCTTTCAAAAAATAAACTATTTTGAGACCAAATTATTTTGTCCCTAAAAGTTTATTTGTTCGTGACATTTTCAAAATTTTGTCGCTAAAAGTCTTATTTTTTATTTTTCTGAACGACCTTTTAGCGATTATTCTCATGATGATAGAAATTGGTCCCTAAATATCTTTTGCAACAAAATTTTTATTTTTAGAGACCAAAATATTTGGTCTCTAAAACTCGTATATATTGTAGTGTATTTTAGCATGGACTAAAAAGTCTCGTTTGGGATGAATTTATTTGGTTTTTTTGACTTTTGTAAAAGCAAAAATAAAATGATTATGATTTGGATGTGACATTTTATCTTATTGATTTTTTAGCTTATTTTGTCTTTTTGTGATTAAAATAGCCAAAAAAAACCTCTCAAACCCACATGCCAAACAAAGGTTTAGGTGAAGACAAGGTTAGTTAACAATTAAACTATAACTTGTGTGGTTGCTTTGTATCCAAGATTGCATGCTTTTTATTTGTTTTGCTTTGTGGTGTTTTTGTTTTGATTTATATATGGGTTATAGATTTATAACAATTGAATATGCTTGTGTTTATTCATATGAGAAATTACTGGCATGTTTGGTTTGTCTCTCGAAATATGTTTTTGGAGAAAAAAATCCAAAAACATGTTTCGTTGAAAATTTTGGAGAAAAAAATTTCAAAATCACTTTTGTCTCTATTACACATCAATCAAAAAAAATTTCAAATTCACTTTTCTCTCTACTACACATCAATCAATTATTTTTTCTCTTTTTCCTCTCATCTCTCATTCTCAATCAGTTTTCATCTCACACTTATCCATTCAACTACAAAAAAAAATATCAAATCATTCCAAACTCCAAAAATATTTTTAAAATATACAACCAAATAAATTTTTAAATATTCTAAACTCTCTCTGAAAAATTATTTTTAAAATAATATCTTCTTTGAAATTTAGCCACCTGTGTTGAGTATACATGTTGGTTAAGTCAACCAAAAGCCATCATGTCTTTTTGCCAAAGTTACCATTGTTTGGTGCACATTTGGTTTTTAACTAAGATATTTTGTAAAAAAACAATGGGTGGTTTGGCTTGTTTTCAAGAAAAAAAAAAAATCAAAAATTTAATTGAAAATATTGAAACGAATTTGATAAAAATAAATATAAAAAAATATTTTTAAAAAATTAATTTTGACCTCTCAAAAGATAAAATTATATAAAAATGTGTTTTTGATTTTTTATTTATTTTATCAAATTAGTTTTTAGTTAAAAAAAATTGAAACAAGCTTTTAAAACTCATATCAAACATGGGCAAGGTGAATATGTGTTGGCTGGATTTATTTGGTTCTAATGTTTTTTGGGTGATTAACACAATGAAGAAATTAGCAATTGCTCTGATTATAACCATTCAACCTAATCCCTGAAGTAAGTAACCAATGAACAACTATGCTCAAACAAGATCACATATTTTTATGGTTACGCCATCTATGAAACAAGACAATCTAATATGTGATTTTTTGATTTGCAATTTTTTTTTTCTACATAGAGATGATACCTAATTTGAATTTAACACTCACTATAAGAATTTACACTTTTGGCGACCAAATTTGGCGACTAAACATTTTTTAGTCGCCACAAGTATCACTTTTGGTGACTAAAAATTGATTAGTCGGCGTTGGTTTAGGACATAGCTACTAAAATTTTTTACTCGAGAAATATTAAGTATTGGCGACTAAAGTTTTAGTCGGCGAAATGTTCACTTTTGGCGACTAAAAATCGTATTAGTTGCCGTAAGTCAATATTTTAGGCCACTAAATTTTTTTTTAGTAGTCATATATTATTTTTTGCGGACAAAATAAATTTTAGTTGCCAAATAATAAGCATATTCTTATGGTTACTCTTTGGCAACCAAAAAAATTAGTCGGCATTTCTTAAGTTTTGGTGATTAAAAAAAATTAGTCATGACATATGATCTTTTATCGACCAAAATTATTTTTAGTCGCCAAAGAATACTTTGGGCGACTAAAAAGTTAGTCGCCATTAATTTATCTTTGGCTACAAAATAGAATAGTCGGCATATATATTTCATTTGTCAACAAAACATTGATGAAGTCGCTAAAAATGTTAAAAGTTTAGGGAGGGAAACAATTGCTGCCCCGTGCTTCCTCTGTTAGACAAAAACGATATTCACCTAGAATGTCACATCACCAAACCTCACACCAAATCACTTTACCGCAGCCCATCGTATGGAGGACGTTGGCACGGCCACTGCCACCGCCGAAAATCACCACCTCCACAGACGCAGATCACAGGTTCTCTCTCTCTTGAGCTCGCTCTCTATCTCTCGGTCTATCTGTGTGTCTCTCTCTCTCACTCGACCTCTCTCGCTCACAGTCTCTCTCTGTCTATCTCTCTCTCTCTCTCTCTCTCTCTCTCTCTCTCTCTCTCTCTCTCTCTCATCCTCTGTTTTTCCATTTTCTGATTGTTGATTTAGGGTTTAATTTCATGTTGATTGTCACGACCCCATCCCGCCCCTAGTAGAATGGTGCCATGATGGCCAGTAATTCGAGACTACCAAAGGCCACTTACAAGATCACACACGCGAATCAGAGTAAACATATGGGGCTTACAAATGCGGAAGCAATAAATAAAAGCTAAGTAGTCCATAAGAGCGGTGCTTAAGTTATATGAAATGACATACATCTTACCATAGCTTATATACAACAAAATGGAGTACAAAAATTACATCTTGACCAAAAGGCTTCTCAGCCATCAAATACAAAATACAAGGAAATAACTAAGAAGCATGATCTTCAAGATGTTGCAAAACACGAATCCAAAAACACATCGGCAAAACACATCTAGGCGTCGTCGCCGCCCTGCTCATCACCTACATATATATAGAGAAGGTGAGCTTGGATACTCAGTGAGTGGTATAAATAATAAAGGGTTTACATGAATGATATCCGAGATCTTTTAACAAAACAATACATGGAATAAATCAAGCTCATCTATCAAATCTTTCAAGCTTCAAGGGATGCTTACTAACATCAATATAATACAAGAGATGACATTCCGGACAAACAAACCCACGCGGTAAAACCGTCAGTGGCAAGGCAAGACAAGACAAGAGAGATCTCTAAGCAATGGTGTCGTTGCATTATAGTTCCCAAACACTAAGGACTTGTGCTACAAATGCTTATAGTCCCCTAGCACATACGGACTTCCAAACTTTGTGCTACAAATGCTTATAGTCCCCTAGCACATACGGACTTCCCGAGGATGTCATCAAGCAAGATATAATACTTATTGCAAGTAGGAATAATCATTCATGCTTGTAAATAATTTCCGAACAAGGCAAAACAAGGTTTTATCAAATCTTTATAACATATCTTTATTAAAATACCACTCACTTATTTCTTCAAACGTCGGGGTCAAGGCAAGTCCAAGTCCTACAACCACATGGCAGAAATCTGTTGAATGCACTTCCAAATAAGTTTCACATGCATGCAGATGATCTCGGCATTCCTCAGATGCTAGGTCAAATCAAAATAAAACACTGTCTCCCATCTCGGGAAAACATACTGGGCACCAACCAAGTCTTGGCCGAGGTCCCACACCTTTTCGCCGAGGTGTGGTCCCGAGGGCCACTTTCAAGGAAATGAAGTCGGGAAAAATCTGGGTTTTCCCTCTGCTCAAGAACATGAAGAACATGAACATGAAGATCATGAAGAAGATGAATGCAAAGATCATAACTTGTTATTTCAAAATATGAGATTTCATGCTATGAGTTCGAAAACATAGACCTGGGTACCCATACTAGAAGATCTTTGGGAAAACAAACACAAAAGCATGGATTTTAATGTAAGCTTTCGGATCAAACGAAGCTTTTCTTCAAGAACTCATGAACACTAACTTTCTCTTTCTAAAACCGACTTTAAATCAATGCATGGCATGCAGAACATATTCAATCATGCAATGCAGCTAGATGATCAATAAAAACAACAAGAGTAGATTAAGATTCTAACCTCAACACTCGAATCTAACGGTTTGAACTCTAAGGATCAAGCTTGCTATCTACTCTCTCACTCTAAAACTCCTCCTTCTCCTTCTAGAGTTTCTCTCTCCTCAAGAAAAAGATGTGATACAAAATGATACATTTCTAGGCTTGCCGGCTGACTTAACACTCAGCCCGGACACGTGGCAACGGTTGGTTGGCTCTACTTAAAAAGGTGACTGATTGAAAAGACAAGACTATGACAAAGCGTGTTCAACAAGCTAGGCGGCAAGGGACTCCGGCAAGTAATGACATCGGCCAACAACAAGACTTCGGCAGCAAAGGGACAATGACCTCGGCTAGAAAGGTCAACACTTGGCCCAGCTGTGCCATACCTCGGCCTAGATGTGCCACACCTCGGTCTAGGTTGTACCGGTCTAGGGCTAGATCACTTGGGTTCAAGGGCAACATCTCGGCCCAGATAGTACACATCTCGGCCTTGGTGATGAACACCTCGGCCTAGATAATGATATCTCGGCCAATATGTCAGGGTGCGGATGGAGGTCAACCAGAGAAATCCCAAGATGGTCCTAAGTGTAAGAGTATCAAAAGGGTGACCTAGGCTCAAGATGACCTCGGCTGAAACACATACACACCAATAAGGAACATACCATTCAAGTAACATTTATGAAAAACAAATCAAGGAAATGCAATGCAACACATTGGGACAAGATCATGTAATACATGCAAGCATGACTAGGGTAGAGTGGGGGTTGTTACATTGATTTAGACTGTTTCTTTGTTTCCCCTTTTCTGAAACCCAAATATGTTGATTTAGGGTTTTGCTCTTAACGTCATAGGCAAATGTCTAACTTTGGCTGTTAATTAGCTGTACATTTCATGGATTCCTCATAAGCTTGCATGTTGAAACAAGGGAAAAACTTTGCAGAAATAGGACCTTAGGAGTCCTTTATGCTTCCCAAAATGAAAATATTCAGTTTGTGAATTTTCTAAGATCCGACATTGTGATTGAATAACTAGCATGAATAAAGCAAATGCCTATTTCATTTTTTATATTTATTTCCTAGATGACTACACTGTTAGCAATACTTGTGCTGATTGATATACAAAATAGAGCATGTTAGTCTTTATAAAACAATGCAACTACATCATCTAAAAACTAGGATTGTTCTAGTTTTCTTTTGAGATAAATTTTTAGAGTTTATTGAATTTTGGCTTCTTGAAATTTTTAAAATAGCTTGAACTTGACATTCCTGCAACCAAATAATTTAGTCACTAAAGTCCTTAGGCGACTGAAAGTTGACTTTTGGCGACTAAAAATTTAGTTGCCAAAAGTGAAAATTTTTATAGTGACTCTCAAACTCAAATTTTTGTATCTAATCAAGTCTATTTGTTGATTGATATTACGACCTTAAAACTATCTAAAGGCACCTTAATAGTATTGTACATTGTGGTGCATCTTATTCTCAACCAACAACAACGCGAAGCGTGTAAGGGTCTAACTAGTACATTAAAAAAAAGTTGTATGATTATTTAGGCTTAACGTCATTTCTTCCAATAGTGTTCATAGCGGTTTATTTTCTCTCAATACTTTCTCAATTTATTATGGAAAATTTTATGGTGTGCACCCTATTATAAATTGGCGTAATTTTACTAAAAAATTTTGTAACACTAGTCAAAAAATGTGTAATCTTGTCACAAATTAGCATAATAAAAAATATTATAATTAAGTCATAAACTTTTGTAATATCAACTATAAAATTTTGGATATTTTATTACGTTAATTTATAAAAAATATTATGTATTTTATAGTTAATATTACAAAATTTTATAATAAAATTATGTGAATTTATATTAAGATAAATATGGTAGGTACCATTTACACCATAAATTTTTCCATCATCTCCAACGGTAATAGACATTTTACCTATCTAAACATTACTATAAAGTATATGTTTTATTTTGCCTATCAACTATTTCATGTTTCTACTCCAACCATGCTCTTTATTTTAGCTATTCATCTAAATACTATTAATTTTATAAAATGCCACATCAACAACAAAGATGGAGGGAAATGATCCTAATGATTAAATACATTTTGTCTAGCCTTGAAGGCTAGCTACATGTAGCTAGTGAATGTGAGTTGAGCTAAAATGCCTAATCATATGCCTAGTGCATTGGAGTTGAAAAAAATGAGTTATACTAGGCATTTTGACTAACAAACATAATATACCTAGTGGATTGGAGATGCTCTTATACTGCAACAATAGCAACGGGAAGGTAAATCCAATAAAATAACCATCACGTGACAAATAAAAACCCATAAACTTGTTTTTTTGCGTCAATTTCTACCCCCAAAATATTCTGCAATAAGTCAAAAGAAAAAATCATTTTGTCTTTTTGGACTAAAAAATTGAGGTTGAAAATATGAATGTTTGGGTTAATTTTTTGACTTTTTATGAAAAAATATGTAATAAAAAATTGTAAAAATTGATTTGTAGAGAAAAATTCGAATTGGGAGTTGTGCAGCCGTAATTGTTGACTTTTGGTGAATAGTATTAACTTTTTAACTTTTTGAGTAACTTTTTGACTTTTTGACTTTTTTAAGAGTACCCAAACTTGGCCTAACTCCTACACCAAAATAACATGCCTTTTTTGCCAATTAAAAAGTCAGTTTATTGACATTTCGGTTTTTTTTATCACGTCACTTATTTATTTATTTTGTACATTTAAAAAAAAAATCAAAAAATCAATTTTTAATCTGTTCTCAAAATAGGCTTAGTCAAAAGAAAAAATTAACAAAACTCTTCCTACATTAGACAGTTTGGCACAAAATAGACAATTTGAATAATTTGAGCAGACAGATGTTGATTTATTTTTTTTAATTCATCTAAGTTTAAATAGATAGTAAATGAGAGGTTACTCGACCCAACCCAATAAGGCAACACTTCTAAAAAATGAAATTATGCTTTTATGCTTCCTGTATAAAAAAAAAAAAATTATTTAATAATTATATTTGTTATTTATGAAATATAAAAATTGAGTCTTTATTTTTATTGTAAAAATAAACGATAAAAATATTGAGCACAAAATAGTAAAAATATTGAAAAATAATTCAAAAAAAGGTCCAAAACAGTAAAGCTCAATCTGCTCAATTTTTTGTATTTGGAGAAATTATCATTTAGTGGTAACAGGAAAATTTATAACAAGAATATTACTAAAAAAATTATGATTTTAATTATTAATATCTATAATTTTTTTATTTATTTATAATTATTTTTTAAAATCTCAATTGAATTGTGATTTTTCCTTTTCATTTCTTTCTTCTTGATTTCCAGTTTCGATGGGACAAAAAGAAAACGAGAGAGTGAGAGTTAAATATGAAAAAGATTGAGAAAATCAATTCGTTCATTTGGTCAAAGCCAATGTTTGTTGATTTGATGTGGTTTAATGTGCCACGTGAAGTATTTATTGAATTCACTTTAGCGTCCGGCAAGATCCGCTTCTAAGGGCGTGTATGGCGTAGTTAGGTGTGATTTGAGTATAAAAGTATATATCATAGTTTGGACAATTTTAATAATTAAAATCATAATTTAATTTGTATGACGTAATTTTAATAATTAAATCATAGTTTGTATAATTTTAATTTGTTAGTTGATTAAAGAGTAATTTTAAATAATTTTTATCTTTTGTAAATTAATGTAGACGAATATTCTTAGCTATATAATTATATAAGTTAATTACAAAAAAAAAAAATTCAAGATTTTACATATTTTTCATTTCAAACCTTAGTATTTCAATTTCGACAAATTAAATCATAGAGTTTCATCCATGTTTCAATCTGCCCATTATGTCCATCTCCGTCTGTGTAAGGTAATGGAAGGGATTTAAAGTGAAAAATATAAAGGTTTAAAGTGAACATACCTAAAATTTTGGAATTTATTTTGTAATTAATCCTTTTTTGTTTTAGTGATTTTAATTTTTTTTAAAAATAGTTAATTACACAAAAAATTCCAAAGTTTTACGTGTTTTTACCTCAAATTCTAGTATTTTTCACTTTAAACCCCATCCGTTATTTTACACAGATGAAAATGAACGGATGGGACACATTGAAATACAGATGGAACTTTAAAATTTAATTTATTAAAATTAAAATATTGAAATTTAAAGTAAAGAATACGTAAAACCTTGTAATTTTTTTAATTTATTTTATAATTGACCCTTATATTTTTATACTCAACTATGATGACAAAAAATGTCTAACTAATAAATAATATTATTTATTTTTTGTATTGATAAAAATGGATGTTATGTTTTAAATATTTCATGATGAATATTTTTCGATTAATGTATTTTTGTCCTCAAAATTAAAATTCTGAATTCGTCTCCATTTGCAACCATTACTGTCCCATACTATTCCTCCTGTCCAATAATTTCAAAAAACTGAGGATCTCGTGGTGGAAATTTCAAGCATCTAATAACTGATTGAAAATAGGATTATCATCCCCCAAAAGTATGATTTGGGGTATGTGACAGCACCCGACTGTCACACTCCCCATAATTATATTTTAATAATTTAAATTATTCATATTATAAAATTTGATTAGTATATTAATCATATAAACAATAATTATATTTTAATAATTTAAATTATTCATATTATAAAATTTGATTAGTATATTAATCATATAAACAATAAATTTAATTGAATAAGTATAATCCTATGATCAAGCAAAATAATAACCTTAACAAATTATTAAAATCATGCTACTTGTTTATTTTCATAAACATAAATGTGGTCATGTTATGGAGTTCAAAGATCTAATTAATTTGAATTTTTTCATGAATGATCTTCTCAACGCTACTAGAAATATGACTTTTTATGTTTATTTTTTTGCGACGAATTATTTAACCGTTGCAAAAAATCACGTTTTAAATCAAATTCTAATTTTACTTGACCCAGCCGTGTTCTTAACTCCCATTTGCCATCGCATAAATTATCGCAAAAGTCTTTTGTGGCTTTTTTTTATTATTTGCAATGATTTAAAACGATTGTAAAAAATACTTTTTTTTGGTAGCACAACAAATTTTACATTATAAATAATTTAAATTATTAAAATAAATTTAAGACACACCTTAAAATTGTACGGATAGTATACCTACTCCAATCCCCAAAAGAAGACTTCAAATGGTAATTTCGTAAAATTGAGGATCTCATGGTGGAAATTTCAAGCATCCAATAATTGATTGGAAATAAGACTTTCATCCCCGCAGTAGAATATTCAAAAGAAGACTTCAAATGGTAATGTCATAAAATTGAGGATCTCATGGTGGAAATTTCAAGCATTTAATATTGGATTGAAAATAGGGTTCTCATCCCCAAAAAGAATATTTAAAAGAAGACTTCAAATGGGGTGGACAAGTCAAAGTTAACACTAATATTTTTATTTTTATATATTATATAGTGATCAGTTTATTTTTTTATAAATTATAAAGTAATTTTAGTTTATTTAGAGTAATTTTATAGTTGAATTATAATATTAAAATATCTCTAATAAGACCCAGTGAAACTCTGGATTTTGATATCAGAGCCTAAAAATTAAATTTAAAAACATTATTAAACATGAAAATTCAACATTTTAATATTTTGACATCCTAAATGTAATATTATCTATAATCTATATTATCTATATTATTATTAAAAGGAAACACGTCACTTAGTGTCCATAATTTTTCTTCTCTCTTTTTACTAAGTGGCCTTTCTTCTTGTGCTAAGTATCAATTTCTCCATCTAAAAATAAAAAGATAAAAAATAGTATTTACAAGATGGATACAAGATTTGAACTTAAAACCATTTACTTAACTTACTAAAACTACGTTCATCTATCTATCTATACTATTTTTTTTGGATAAATATCTATCTATACTATTATTAAAAAGTAAACATATCACTTAGTGTTTATGAACTTCCTTCTCTCCTTATTCAAGTGCTTTCTCTTCTTGCGCTAAGTGTCAATTTCTCTATCTAAAGGGAAAAAATAAAAAGTAGTAATTAAAAGAGGGACGCAAGATTTGAATTTAAGACCATTCACTTAACTTACTAAAAATGCTTTTATCACTTAAACAATATAGAAAATATATTTTTAATTCAAAATTAAAATTTATATTTTAATTACACCTATCGGGTGAGTTCACCTCCTTAATAATATATAAAGTGAACAATTCACTTGGTATCTAACCCTTACTTGCTTCTTCTTATGCCATATGTTTCTCATTTTCATACTTTAAAAAAAATTAGATAAATAGAAAGAATGAGACTTCGACTTTTGTAACAACCCTCGTATTGATCGCCGAATAACCATTGAATTATATACCGATTATTGCTAAACTGAACTGATAATGACTGATAATTGGATTAACGGAAGTACTGAATGGATCGCTTGAAATCGAAACTGAAATTGAATAAGTTTATCTATTGAATTGCATATTGTATCTGTTGACTTATGTGATTATCTGTTTGATTCATATGTTTAAACTGTTAATTGAAGGCCTTATCGGCGGCCGAATTAGGAACCGTTTAGTGTTTCATGATCAGTAGAATATTTGTGATTTAATAGTATATTTATCTGAAAATTGATTAGGAATGATTAAATTAGATTAAACATTGATTTATTGAAAGTTAGGCTGAATTACGGAATTGCCACCCTTAGTGGCCCCTTGTTTATTCATCTTTGAGCCTTATACACCTGATTAAAATATTTCTTCAGCTCATTCCTTGAGCCTTGACCGACCATCAAGAGAGAGTGAGGGAGAATAGTGAGAATTGACTTAGCCTTGTAGAATTTGGCTTGGATTGCTTGGAATTGGTGTATATGTTGGCATAATCTAACTTCCTTACCTTGAATTGGAACTCTAGGTAAGAGAATTCATCTCTTCTTGTTGTCTTGAGCTAAACCTTGCATGTCTCATGCATCATTGTAGAGCTAAGACATGAATTTGTCCATAATTGTTGAATTGGAGCCTAGTTGTTGCATGCATGTTGAATCTAGTGAGTTTGGAGTTGGTTTCATGGTCAAATGCCACATGCATGTTCATAATCATGTTTAAATCCATGTCTTCATCTTGTTTTGAAAAGATTGAGCTCTTGGGAGCAAGAGTTGAAGCTTTGAAATGGTTTTAACCCATGCATGCCATGTTTGAATGTTGTTCATGCATGTTCTTGAAAATTAGTTTGAAATTGAGTTAATTGAAACACCCTTGGGCCTTGATTTCTTAAATTAAGCTTTAAAACTTGTTATTCTATGTGTTTAAAAGAGTTTTCCAGAAAATGGGCCCAAGAGGATCGTTTTTGGTATCCCAAACTTGAGTTTCGAACTCAGAACACAGTTCTGGGTTTTCCAGATTTTTGAGGTCCGCTCGAGCGGGAGAAGTGCCGCTCAAGCGGGGAATTCATGCTCCCAGCATTCTTTGACTTGTTTTACAGTCCGCTCGAGCGGAGTGTTTCACGCTCGAGCGGAGAAATCGCGCATCCAACATCTTGCACTGTGCATCAGCCCGCTCGAGCGGGGAAGTTGACGCTCGAGCGGGGACCTTTGTTTGCTTGTCCGCTCGAGCGGGGAAACCTGCGCTCGAGCGGAGGCTCTATTTCACTGAAAATTCTGAAATTGAATGCTGTGCATATCTTTGCATCCTCATCCCATTCTAGGCATTCTTAGGCCTAGTTTAAGGCATCTTAACGAGGATTTAGACATAGAACCACACCGAGACAATTTAGGGATTTAATTATCATCCATCCCAACTGTTAAACTTAGTGTGTGTTCTATTCTGTTAATTGTTTAGGGTTGGCTCTCAGGGACGCGCTCTAGCTGCTATAGCACAATCTCTGTGAGTAACAGATTGTGTAAAGATATGTTCAAAATGATCATATTTTGAATACTGAACTGAACTGTTTATGAACTGATATTGTTTATTGAGTGAATGTATGTCCTGTTTCCTGAACTGTATTGTGGCATCCTTAGCACCTACCGTTATTGACTGTTACAGAGCTCTGTCGGTTTCCTTGTGGAACCATACTGTTTACTGAATGATTGGCCATCATTACTGTTGGGTCTGTTAAGACTCGGTCCTTTTGGACCTACTGTTTATAGGCTAATGGATGTACCACATATGACTGATTGACTGAAATACTGAAAGACTGAAATACTGTTTAATGAATTGATTTCATTACTGTAAGGACATTCATTCATAACCTCTTTACACTTTATGTTATTCACTGGGCTTTAGCTCACTGTTTATATATATATGTAGGTTCTCAGCAACCAGACCGGAGCTAGGAGCGTGGGTTTAGTCCCCAGTTTTGTCAAGCCAGCCTATGTGCCTCACTGCGAGGTTCCGAGACGCCATGCCATGGCTTGGGGTGTTTTTGTTGTCCCCACTTGTCTCCTTACTGTTTTGTACTTGACTGTGTATAGACCGTACCGTGTGAATGCATAAAAATGTTTTTGACATACAGATTTTCACAGCTCAATGGACACTAGTTATTTACTGTATTGGCTTCCGCCAGGCCCTGTACTCTGTTTTACTGTATTACTGTTCTGTAGGCCTTCGGTAATCTCGGATTACTGGCCAGTTACGGTGCTAAACCCATAGGGCCGGGTCTGGGTCGTGACAACTTTGAACCTTAAGTTAATAAAATTCTTACTACTTAAGCAAGGTATAATATATAATGAAAATTTAATTTTAATTTTATTTATTTAAATTACATAAGTGCTTAATAAATAAATAAATTAAATTAAATTTTCATTATATATTGTACCTTGCTTAATATAAATATTTGAAAAATATTTTGTGCCTCGAAAATCTTTCCCCCGAATGCCCCGAAAAACAGATGGAGAAGAGAAAGAGAGAGAAAGAAGAGAGGAGAAGAGAAAGAGGGAGAAAGAGAGAGGAGAGAGAGGGAAATAGGGAGTGAGAGAGAGAGGCCCCTCCATTCCGCCCTCTCCATTCCGCCGATTGCCGGTCGTCGTCGCAGCTCGCCGATCGTCGTCCCACCTCTGTCTTCTTCTCTTCTTCTTTCTTCTTCTGGCCCCTCCATTCCGCCCCCTCCATTCCCTGCTCCTCCTCTCTCCTCCTTCCTCCTCCTCCTCCTTCCTCCTCTTCTTCTTCTCTTCTTCTTTCTTTCTTTCTTCTTTTTCTGATTTTTTGAATGAAAAAAAAATAAAAAAAATAAAAATCATAAAACGACGTCATTTTGTCAATTTAGGAGATTCAGAAAAGCTCAATTCGAGCTCTCAATCAGTTCTGTAAATATTTTAGGGTTAAGGCTGTGTTTGGCAAGTGGGTTTGCAGGTTTTTTTGGCTATTTTAGCCACAAAAAACAAAATAGGCTATTTTAGCCATAACAAACAAAACATCACATCCAACCCATAATCATTACATTCTTCTCTCACAAAAAAATTCAAAAAAGTTAAAAAGTCAAAAAGTCTTTCCCAAACCAAGTTTTTAAGCCTAGGTTAAAATAATCAAAAAAATCAAAAAATTAAAAAATCAATCCACTTTTTAAACGGAGACTAAAATGAAGATTTGAAATTTTGTGAAAGTGGATTTCGGAATACTTTCCGCCACCAGAATTTTTTTGGGTTGTTTTCCACCACCAAACTTGGGTGATGTGACAATTGATTTCATATTAATGCATGGTCTTATCATAACTTGTAGGAAAATTCTCGGCCGTACTCTATGCAATCTTATGGTAGCATTGCGTAAATAATTAATATTGTGAGGTTATATTTTTTAATAGAATTACGTGGTCCATAATGGCATATGTTGACTTGTTTACCAAAATAAATCCCTTCATCTTTTGAATATATAATAAAATAATTAATTCCCTAGTGGTATGTTTTTTTAGTAAGATAACGCGAACTATAATGACATATATTAACCTGTTTACCAAAATAAATTTCTTCATTTTTTAATTTTCATGCTTCTCAACGTGACAATATTTTCCAATGTGAACATTACTTTGATTAATGTTGCCAAACGATATAATTATCTCGTTTTAAGAACCTAGTTGCATTTCTATCAATTTGGCTTGTCCAAAACCATCCTTACGTTTTCTCGGATGCACCCAAACATGGTATTCATTAGAAGCAAATTTCATTTATTTTCTTATTCTTTTGGATAAATTATACTGACATCCTTTAAAATTAGTCTTTAATATAAATATTTTCTCATGTTTTAAAAATTACATCTTGTCTTATGGTTTAAACTTTTATTACAATTTAATCCTTCCGTTAGTCAACCGTTAAGTCAACTAATGGAAAAAATTAATATAAAAATTAATTTTTTTAAATGCCTATTTTACACTTATTATAAAAAAAAATACTAGATAAATAAAGAAAATCTGTAGGGAATTACAAAAATTCATTCAATACATATATTATTATACTAGTAAACATTTAGATAATGTTATGGCACACAAGCTTTTGTGGTATTAATTATCACATACATTATAATTAGACCATTTTCAATCATAACTGGAAAAAAAATAGGTGTAACCAAACACCGCATAAGGTATAACCAAATACCTTTTAAATCATAACCAAAATAATTAATACTTATAAATAATACTACAATAGATCATAACCAAAGCTTATGATTGGGGTATATAAAAATTTTTTAAATAGCAAATTATTTGTCAATTTTATATATGGAAACAAAGGTAAAATAGGCATTTTATAAAATTTATTTCTTATATCAGTTTTTTCCGTTAATTGACTTAATGATTACTAACAAAAAGATTAAATTGTAATGAAAGTTTAAATCTTAGGGAGAAAAATATAATTTCAAGAACGTGAGTATTTGTATTAAAGACAAATTCAAGGGGTGTAAGTGTAATTTGTCCTATTCTTTTATTCCTTTCATACCAATTATATAAAGGGCTTAATGTAGTTGTGATTTGACGCATACCTCCTCCTCCTCCTTTTTTCTTTTTTCTTTTTTTTTTTTTTTTTTTTTTTTTTTTTTAAGGTGTGTGTGTAAGGATGGAATTATAACTTTGGAACATAAACCTTAAGGTCCGAAGCTTTACTTCGGGTCAACATTTTTTTTTGGATGGAGTTATGACTTTTGGAGTGTAAGCCTTAAGGTCCAAAGCTCCACTCTCTCCGAGGCTAGTTACTTGGGGTGCAACACATGTTGAACGGATATGTTAACCTGTTTACCAAAATAAATTTCTTCATCTTTTGAATATATAATAAAATAATTAATTTCACAGGGCCATGTTTTTTTAGTAAGGTGACGTGACCTATAATGACATATACTGACCTGTTTACCAAAATAAATTTCTTCAATTTTGAACGTTCCTCAACGTGACAATGTCTTCCGACGTGAACATTGCTTTGATCAATGTTCCCAAAGGATATAATTATCTCGCATAGTCTGCATTTGGTATATAATTTTTTTGTAATTTTTTGATTAAAATAGACATAAAAAGATAAAATAAATTAAAAAATTAATAAGATCAAATGTCAAATTCAATCATAATCATTTCATTTTTTCTCTTACAAAAGTAAAAAAAGTCAAAAAATTTATCTTAAACGAAATTTTTTAGTCTCAAGTTAAAATAATTAAAAAGTCAAAAATCTAAAAAGCTAACCCATATTCCAAACGAATTGCACTTCTATCAATTTAGCTTGTCTGAAACCATCCTTACATTTCCTCGGATGTACCCAAACATGGTATTTGTTAGAAGCATATTTCATTTTTTTTTTTCCTTATTGTTTTGGGTAAATTACATTGGCACCCCTTAAAATTTGTCTTTAATATAAGTATCACCTCATGTTTTGAAGATTACATATCATTGATGGCTTTTTTAGCTTTTAAAGGTTAAAAATATAATTAGAGTATGCTAGTAAGGATCAATAAATCCTTATAGAAATAATAAATGCCAACTAATTAATTAGACAATTGTTTCGAAGTTCTTTTAGCCTTAATGAAGAAGACTTTTACTAGTAGTTTATTTTAGAAGAAAATTCAGAAGAACTAATTACAATAGTAAAAGAATGAGGGAAAGAATAGTGTCAGAAAATAAATTTTATTAAGTAAACCAAAGTTTACAAATGTACCTTTGCACTTCCATAGTCTCGAAAGGGATTACAACATGAACATATTGACTTAGAACTACTCCTAAGAAACTGAAATGCAATGCCAAAAAGTAAAGGATTGGAATGTAAAGAACTAGAAGGTAAATAACTGGAAAAATGTAAAATAAAATAGACTGGTTTCTAGATTTGGTTTTGGTCCACTCCACTATTAGCTTTCGCTTATATTTATATGCTCTGGTGGTAATCGTCGAAGTGGCTGGTAACTATCGAAGTGGATGACAACCGTCGAAACAACCTTCATGATCATGGGGACATGATTCCAAGCATTTCGGATCAACGTTTAAGAGGTGTTGGGCCACAGATGGATCCACTCCTGGCATCTCGTATGGCGACCATGCAAACACATCAATATTGCGGAGGAAGAAGGATTCTAACTCCTGCTTTTCAATTTTATCCAAGGAAACGCAGATCATGAAGAACTTGTCAGGATTTCCATTAATTTCAACCCGATCCAGGGCTTTGATTGCCATTTCACTTGGGATCTTCCCAATGCCTTCGAAGCTCTCCATATCCGGTACCTTAATTGAATGCACTTCCAGCTCCCTTGGTCTCTTTGCAGCAAGAAGATGGCATGCCTGTGCCGATTTCTGAGAGCTGCGAATTTGTTCGATACCTTACTCAGTCAGAAAAATGAAGTAGTTGATGGTAGGTGCTTGGCACGGCTTGCATTGTATGCAACCAAGTTCTTCCCATGATGAGATTATACGGTAAAGGAAGCCTGACAACCAGAAATTCAACATCTATTGATCTGGTGCCCGCCCGTATTGGTAATGTGATTTTGCCCAAAGGATACTCTGGCTTAGCATTAAAGCCGAATAACGGGTAATCAGCTGGAGACAGATCCGAGTCTGTGAAGCCAAGTTTGACAAAAGTTTTGTAATACATTATTTCCGAAGTGCTACCCTGGTCAATGAGAACACGCTCAATGGTGAATCTGTTTACGCGTAACTCGATGACGAAGGGATCAGTGTGGGGGTGAGTTACTCCAACTCAGTCACTATCATCGAAACTAATCCTTCCAATTTCATGGGGTCGTTTCGCTGGCTTGATTGGGCTATGGGGGCTGGACTGCAACTGAATTGTATGCACCTCGGATGACGTCGGCAAGCTGTATATCATATGAATTACACCAAGAGGAGGCGACTCCGGACGTAGAGCTACTGTATTTGTTGGATTGCTCTTTCGAACGTGTTGCGTAAGACGGCTGTCTTGCACCAACTCTTCCAGGTGATCCTTAGTACATAACAACTATCAGTGTCGTGACCGTGGTCTTTATGATACTCATACCGTTTATCTTGTCTTCTTGCATCGGGAGGTCCCGTCATCTTGGGTGGCCATTTGAAGAATGAAAGGTGTTTAACTTTCGACAAAATCTTACTGATCAACTCTGTTAACTCTGTGTATTTCTTGCCTGAGCGCCTTGTGCGCCTGTTATCCACTTGATACTGTTCATTAGCTCGATGTGAACATTGATCGTTTGATCGGTGTGAGTCACACATTTTGTCTCGTTTAGCTTGATTCTACGGCTTGGGGCTTCTTGATTGCACGACGCTAATCGACTGAACAATTCCTAACGTGGCTGTCTCAACGGCTTTATGCCCAGCTTTGACCCGCAGGGCATCGTCTTCCACTTTGCAATATTCTTCGACCTTCTTCATTAACGCCCAGACTGTTTTGGGGGGCCATTTAGTTAATGAACCGTGGAGGGGATTATCAGGATGTAATCCCATCTTAAAGGCAGTGATGGCCATGGAATCATTGCAAGCATCATCTACTGGATTGAAGCATTCCCAATAACGTGCCGAATATTCACGAAGAATTTCGCCTGTTTTAATTTGCATTGCCCATAAGGAGTCGGCTTGCTTTGGATGGACCTCATTAGTAATGAATCTAGCCTTAAAGGACTTCTGGAGCTGATGGAAGCTCTTAATCGATGCCGGCTCCAGTTTATAATACCACATGACGGCCAGCGGTCCCAGACTGCTTGGAAATATTCGACACGTGAGGGCCTCATCGTCAGAATGAAGTGTCATTGCTTGTTTATAATAGCGAATGTGATCAGTAGGGTCCAATTTTCCGTCGTAAAGGGTGAACGACAGTGCTTTGAACTTTTTGGGTAGTATTGCCCTCGCAATTTGTTGCACAAAGGGGTCATGCTTATCTTCCTCATCCGAGTCATCGCTTCTCTCTCGTTTATGTCGTATATACGGACTTCCTTCAGATGAGCTGGATACATCAACTCGTCATTTCTTTCTGGGTTCCGGGGATGGTGATGCAGAATCACTGTCATTATTGCATTTTCGAAGTCAACGTCGTCGACCATCCTTCTTTCCCGAAGGTCGATCCCGGTCTTGGTATGCAGCTTATTGGGATTTCGCCACCTCCAATGCCAAATTCTAGCACAGGCGCTCGTTCTTAGCCATCATGGTCTCCAGTCGCTGTTTATTTTGCTTTGCTTGGTCTATAATCATCTGCATTGTCTCATACATTGAAGTTGAGGGTGAGGTCTGAGATACTGAATCGAAGTTCAAGGCCCGACGTGCAGCGATATTCTCCGGTCCAAGCATGTTTCTTGGAGTGAAGTCATCTCTTGGCGTAGTTTCGTCAGCGACTATTGAAGGATCTTCTGTGACGCCTGCCATGGATATGCTTAGTATTCCCACAGACGGCGCCAATTATGGTGAAGTGGTTTGGAAATACCCTTGGATCCTGAAGGACGTTCTTGATCCTCTGATTACCACCTGAAAAAGGGATTAACACTCCGGTCGAGCGTGCCAGAATTAGCACTCCAACGGACAAGTTAGTATACGTCTCTCGTTTGCTTGTATCTTAAGTTTCTTTAGTTTGTTCTCACATACCTTTCTTAAGTTGATGTTCCTCTAGTTATATTTGCTTCTGGGCCCTAGGGTCGAGCCCACTCTTAATCTATTGCATGATTGCTCATTCAGCCCTTCAGTCGTATACCAATTCCCACTCTGCTTCTTGTTCAACTAGTTCTATGGCTGATTTAACTATTCGGCTTTTGGATCCCCTTGGGCGGAGCCGAATAACATATATTCTTATTTTTCCAAATTCATTTGGCTTACATATAAAAGATATTCGGCTCCCACAATCTTCATGCATGTAAAGAATTACCATGAATGTGCATAATCATGGAGAATTGAGTACCAAAATTGACATACATGCATAATTTTAACGAGCTTCATGATTTTGAGCATCATTGGTGCCATTTGAAGTAGGATTGCATTCAATAATTAACATACATGCCTGATTCATGAAGATATGAAGTTTGTATGAAGTTTGAATGCATAAACTTTGAGCATACCAAGAAGAGTGTGAAATGATTTGAGAATTAGATCATGATTTTTGGACAATTGGTCTCAAATTACCTATGTTCCCATGTTATGTAATGTCGTTCCATGTTTTTGTACCAAAAATATGAGTTTTGAGCCTTTGGAATCGAGTTTTGAACTTCAAACACAGTTCTGGAAATTTCAAAATTCGTCATGTCTGCTCAAGCAGGGAAAGTGTCGCTCGAGCGTAAAAATCAAGCTCCCAGATATTTCACAGACGTTGGTGTCTGCTCGAGCGAGAAGAATTACGCTCGAGCGCCCACTCACATGTTTTGACTCTCGGCTTGAGCAACAAAAGTCATGCTCAAGCGCAAAAATGAGGCAACCAGTACTTTTGTAGACCAAAGGGGTCCGCTCAAGCGGGAAAACCTACGCTCGAGCGGAGAACCCTGTTTCAGAAATTTTGAAAAGTTATTTTATGATTCGTTTTCTAATCTCTTTCATTTCTAAGCACTATTAGGCATATATTGAACATTGTAAAAGAATTAAAGGTCACAAAAGAAGCCTAAGAACGTTAAGAAAACTAAAGAATGGATTGAATGGTACTATGACCCAATGTGTTATGAATTATGCAAGGTCAAGTGCAAGGACGAATCAAGCACCGGAATACGGTGAGTAATATCTTAGCAATGATATTTTTGTATATGCATTATGTTCTAAACAATGCCTATGTGGTAAGGTTCTAAACCTTTGAAGTGATATAATGAACGAGCATTCTAATCACTCAATTCGGAATGGAATATACGAAACGATCAATGTATGAGTATGAAATGGGCCTAAGGCCATTCAGTATATTCAATAAGGATGTGGATTGGGCCTAAGGCCATTCTGTATGATTATTAAATAGGCTAAAGGTCGTTCGGGGTAAGGAAAAGATATGGACTTAAGGTCGTTCTGAATACAAGAATGGATATGATCATAGATTTAAATGTGTGCACACAATAAATGTGTATAAGTATTGGACCTAAGGTCGTTCTGTGTGTAATGGACCCAAGGTCATTATGTGCGTAAGATGGACCTAAGGTCGTTTTGTATGCTACAACGACCTGAGGTCGTTTTACTTTATTATTGATTTTCAAATGTAATAGTGAATTATGATTATAAGAATTTTGTTCATGAACTCCTTTGCTTGGGTATTATTCACTGGGCGTTAGCTCACCCCTTATTTATATGTATGTAGGTGAGCATCGGGATGTCCAGCCTCAACCCCAGTGAGTAATGAGAAACCAAGTTTTGGGAGGTCAACCAAGGTTGCCTCACGCAAAAGGCTTTATTTTTGTTTTACTTACCCTTTGATCTTTTGGGGTCACGTATGACCAATTCTGTACAACCTTGGTCTTGTTAATGCTAACTACCGAATGATCTTGAATGTATGTATTACATATATAATATGAATGTTTGTATGGTGTGTGTTATTATATGAATATGAGAATGTTTGGCTAGGCCATGTATGCACAGCTAATTGGACAATCTTTGTAAATTTTCCTTCTGCATTTTGGCCTTCTATATTTAAACATGACTCGGTTTTTGACTGAGGCCGCAAGTAATTTCATGATTACTGGCCAGTTATGACTCTAATCCACCATGTTTGGGTCATTAGTGTAATTAATGACACTTATTGAGAAAATATGGAATTGAGTAGAATATAATGAAATTGGCTCATTATGAAATGGACTAATGAAGTTGGATTTATTAATTGCTCACTTTTGAAAATATTGATAAATTATCTGTTGACGCATTTATTATCTGTTTAGAAATAATTGCTTTGGGCTACCGGTGGAGGGTAGTCTTGATTGTTGTAGACAATGCATAATGATTAGGCAAACTAAAACTAATCAATTGGATATGTCATAGAGTATGACGGTTGAAAGAATACATTAACTTTATGTATTGATTGATTATGTATATGACTTATGTGTATATACATTGTGTTGTGTGGGAGGAGATATGTGATGTACTCCACGGTTTAGGGAAAGATAGGGGATGGACCTCTAAACCGGATACTATATGGGAGGAGATAGGGGATGGACTCCATTGATACAGCTCATATGCTTATCAGTTTATGTGTTGATATAGCTTATATGCTTATCTATGGAAGTGTTGATATAGCTCATATGCTTATCTGTTGAAGTGTGGATATAGCTCATATGCTTATCTGTTGAATTGTTGATATAGCTTATATGCTTATCTATCGAAGTGTTGATACAGCTAGCATGCTTATCTATTGTAAAATGGGAAATATTTAATATAAGTTACTGTCTCATTTAAATTGGTGGCCAGGTTCTGAGCCGTTGTTGTGAATTGTGAATCTGATAAGAAATGGATAATGAAATGAAACATGGATACATTTGTCATGTAATGAAAATGGTGTATGAATTGATTTATGTGAGTCAAACATTTATCAATTGCTAATGTCTTAGTTAATGCTCATATTGTGTTTAGCATATCTCTACTGGGCATTGGCTCACCCTTTATGGGACATCATTTTCAGGTACAGGTAGCATGCCACCTCCAAGGACATAGCTTGGATGGTTATGGGAGTTGAAGACTCTTTTTGATTATTTTGTTTGTATTACATGTACATCAAGCCAAGGGCTTATTTTGTATAGAGTTAGTACTCTTCTTTTTGTAACCAAGTGTTGACTTAGAAAGCTGTAAGCCCGTAGGGTATTTGCTTTTGTTGTTAACATGTAATACTATTGTAAGAACTACTCTGATGAATAGAAAGGTGTTTATTTCTCTTATATCATTGCATGTCTAAAACGATGGGTTTTATGTATTTTTTTGAGGGCGTTACAGGGGCGGGCTTGGGTCATAACAGAGTGGTATCAGAGCATAAGTAATAACTCACACACTTGTCCAAATGAGCGATAGAGTGTCTAGAAAAAACCTAAGTTGTATTCATAAGATAAGTACGTGTGTGGAATGCATTGAGAACTTGTTAAATAAATTGAAGTATGTAACTATATGATATATATATATATAATTGTTGCCGAGTCGTATGAATGTACTATTTGATACATGAATATTGTGTACATCTTTTGTATGAATTATAATGCAAGTCTTATTAGATAATGGTGAGAACAAGAGCCGATGAACTAGAAGAGTCCTCCACTACTTGGTTAGACCGAATGGAGAGAATGATGCAAGACATTGCAGAAACACTAAGGCAACAACAACAGTGGCAATATTCGCAACCCCTACCTCCGGTATAACCTATACCGGATATGCAAAATAACGACCGAACAATAACCCTGACTAAGAATTCAAGAAAATGAAGCCACCACTGTTCCATGGAGGTGTGGACCCATTGAAGGTTGAAGCTTGGGTCCTTAGTATTGAAAAGTTATTTGAGGTATTTCCATGCCTAGAGACACAGAAAGTACAATTGGCCACTTTCACATTGGAAGATGAAGCAAGAAGGTGGTGGATGTTAATCCGTGATGATAACAAGGGCATTAACTGGGTACAGTTTCTTGCACTCTTTTATGAGAAATACTTTCCATAATGTGTCCGTGATAGAAAGGTGTCGGAATTTGAAAGACTGAAGCAAGGTAGTCTGACCGTAACTGAGTATGAAGCCAAGTTCACTGAATTGGCAAGATTCTCCCCACATATAGTTGACACCAACTATAAAAAGATGAGAAAGTTTGAAAATGGTCTTCACAATGACATACTAGAAAGGGTGAATGTGCTGAAATTGCCCACTTATGTTGATGTATTAGACCAAGCTTTAATGTCAGAAGCTAACATGGCCAACCGAGGCAAACCACCAGCCGACTAGAAGGCTAAGAGGCAAGGCTTTTTCTTAGGAAAGAAATCATCAGAGAAACAAAACACGGAGTCTTCAAACATTTCGGGCTTCACCAAAAATACGGCACCAACATGTACTCAATGTGGTAAGAAGCATCGTAGGGTTTGTTACCGTATTTCCAGGGCATGTTACAGATGTGGTGAAATGGGGCATATGGCAAGGGATTGCACCCAAACTGAACGGCAAAAAGGTGGGAAACCAGCCGTTAGTTCAACTGGATCCATTTCAAAACCAAGTAATACTATGGGGCCTGCTACTACCAGAGACACAATGAGACAAGGGAAAGTCTTTGCACTTGTCCCAGCTCCAATCCCAAACATGTAGGAGTCCTTCCTATGAGTACCTAGTCAATACTTGCCAACCCTTTTGTTAATACTTCTAGGACTAGTGCCCGCATGTTCAATCCCCTCCACATGCTCCCATCCAAAGCTCTTCAAATCCTTACAGAAAAAGGCCATCTCAAGCCCCTTGACCCTCGACCTCTCTCCGAACTTCTTGTAACCAAACATGACCCCACCAAGTACTATGTCTTCCATAAACAACGCGGTCATGATACTAACCGTTGCTTCTGTCTTCGTCATGAAATTCAAAACTTGATTGACAACTAGGTCATCACCCCACATAAAAATCTCGAACTTTCCCTGACCACAATAGATTAGCACCCCACTAAATAAATTACATCTATGTTTAACTAACAATCAATTTCAACCCTATATCAACTAGTGGCAATTGTATGAAAATCCTGGAAAGGTCCTTCAGAACTAGGGGCATGGTATGAGAAATTTAAAAGGAAAGTTGCTTTAGTCGAAAAGAAGTTTGGAGGCTACCAAGTGAGTTTTGGTTAGTGATGTTGAAATGAAGGTAGGTTGGGACCCATCAATGGGCTACTTGAAGTTTGTCATGAATTCTGCCAATGGACTTGAAATCCTTTGTGTTTAGGAGACTAAATGTGATTTTGATTGAACTTTGAGCTGTGTCTTGTGGGTGGTTAAGTCATGTGCCGAATTAAATTTTTTTTTTCTTCGTTTTTTTCTTGAGTTTTGTGTTAGTTAAGTCTTTTTCTTTCATTCAAATTGCTTTTTCATACTCTTCATTCTCTAAATAGATAGTTGAGTTTTTATCATTTGATAGTACTTATAGTAATCCATGTGTGACCTAATGAAAACAAGAAAAGCTTTAAAAAAAAAAAAAAAAAAAAAAAATTAAGCAAGGGAAAGGTGTAAATTGTCCAATGCGTTGATGAGAGTGAGATTTCACTAATAAGCTCAACTATTGAGAAAGATGCCCTAAAAGGTTCAAATGAATTCTGAATTGTTGTCACAATGCTCTTCATGATTGATTTAGAATTTCAAGAAGTTCTTTATTTACAATCCTGCGAGGATGGATTCAAAATCGTGCATGGTATTTTACATTGTTTTGGGAGTGGGCACAAGATGACTTTCAGACCTCACAGTCATAGAATTCCTCCCCATGGCATTTTTTTATCACTCAAAACAAGAAGAAAAGAAAAAAAATCAAAAAAACAAAGATAAAAAAAAATAGAAAAAAAAAAGTCAATCATCAAGCTAAGGGCATCCATAGGATGAAATTCAATCAATTGTAAGGGAATAAAGTTTGTTCAAATTCAAAGAAGCCAATGCGAGGAGGTACCACATTGTAAGGAGAATTAACTCTAAAAGTGGAGTGGAAGCAAGAAAGACAACATGCATGAGCCAAGGAAGAACCAAGCTCAAACCAAGGCGAGGCAAATTTCATTGTCAGGGCATGGATAATTGTTGACCAAATTTACTGCAAAATATTGCAACACTATTGTTGAGAGGCTCGTTAGGCCAAAAACTTGCAAGGGTGACTCAGGAAAAACTTAGAGCATGAAAAACAAAAAGTAAAAAATGACAAAAGAGAGCTCGCAAGGCTGAAAAACCAAAAGGGCGACTCTGGCAAAAGTTGGAGCGTAAAAGGAGAATGTCAACACCTAAGTCAACCTTAACAGTGAACTACATGAGGTCTGATTCTCATTTTGAGATACGTAGGCAAGTTCTTCTTGAGGTTCAACCCATTATCTTGGCCCAATTCATATCTTTAGCTTCGCATCTATCTATGAGCAACAATGATTGTCGTACATAGCATATTTGCATTAAGTGAGGAAAAACTAGTTTGAATCAATATGTGGAGAAATTTTCAATACTTGAACTTATCAGTGAAATCTTTAACTCGAGCCTAAAAGGATTGAAACCTGACCTTTTTGTAAAATCTATTTCTAAATGCGATTCTTGAATAAATGAGTGAACATGAGGGATATTAGGGGCACAACAAATGATGAGTTGCTTTTAGTCTTTTTTGTTCTTCTTTAAATATTTTGGGTTAGTTATGAGTCTTGTTGTTTTCGTGTCCAGTATGTGTCTTGGTCTGTGTTCATCGAATCTCTCTTGTATCTGTTAGTGTGTGCATGCTCAAAGATTGATATAGTGGTATGGACAGAATTCCTTACATGATTTTTTGCTTCAAATTCAAACAAGTCCATGTGTGAAAATCATAAACAAGCTAAGGGTGCCCACTCAACGGGCATCAAGTCCATGATCATTGCAAAGTGTATGTGAGAAATCCATTATTACTTTGGGGTCTAGAATAAATTCTCAATACTCTGGGATGTGAGAGAAGCATGAGCTGATTGGTTGGCAGTTGTTCTATGATCTGATGATTCCCATCATATGCACCTGTATAGTGTGGAAAAATGTGAACAGTGATTGGATACAAAGGGCAAAAGTACATCTAACTATGTTATCAATTAAACAAGGAGCATGGACCATACTTTTCTCCCGAGTTATCTGTTAGGCACTTTCCCTTTGGTTAGGCTGAGCTCACCCCTATGATGATTCTGATATGATTCAATCTTTGAAAATTATCTGTAACCAATTCAAAACTTTCTTTGGTTACTCTCTTCACTTTGGTTAACATATGTGCTTTGGTTTATGCATGCATGTTCACATACTTTGATGCTCTCATTTTCACCTTAGTCATACAATTCTAATCCAACTGACTAACCGAATTCCCATTAGAGGAAGGAGGTTGAACCACCTTTAGGTGGTCGATCGGTTGACCGACCAAGTGGTTGACTAGGCAGTTGACCGGCCCGTTAACCAAGCGGTTGATCGGCGATGGTTTTTCCTTTGAATTTTGTTTTACGACGTCGAGCCCACAATATTCTAAACCACGCCCGTGATTGTTTTACTTGGTCTTGCCCGCGGTGTTTATAACAGCACCCGTTGCAAAGTTTTGTGTCCTTTCTATTCCGACAAGTGTCAATAGGTGTGTTTAGGTTGTTTTTGCTTTGTTTTTGTTTCATTGAGTTGTATTTTGTGTTTTGGTCAGTTGTAGGTTCAACATCCAATTTAGAACTCATCCAAATGCAATTATTCTCAATCTCAAATCCAAAATAAAAATATTTTCATGCTCAAGTTCTGTGTCATTCACACCATGATATGCAAAACAAAACTCTTTTTATTATCTTCAAGGATCAAACCCGATCAAAATTTTACAAAAAATAAAATAAGATAATCAAAATGCAAAAACAAAAAAAGCAAGAGAGAGAGAGAGAGAGAGAGAGAGAGAGAGAGAATTCCAAAATACAAGAAAGAAGAAAGGGTATGTCTGTCTCAGATTTCTCAGATTTCGGCAACGTGCAGAGATTGGTGACAAAGGTCGAAAGCAGACCTTGCTTGCTGATAGCTTTATCACTTAATTCTACTGTCGATCACTTCATCTCGCATTTCATTCCGAGGAGGCCCTTGAAAACCATGCCTCATCATTTGCAGGGCTTCCGAAAGAAATCAACCCCCATTAGCCATCGAACGAGGAACACCACGGCACCAGTACTCTTTCTATGTTTGTTTCCTAGCGCTTTAACTCCTTATTTTGCTTCTTCAACTGGCTCATCTTCCATCGAGCATCTTGATACATACGCTGAAAAATAGAGAGTTGTGCAGTTAGCAGCTACACCTTATTTGTTTTGCTCTGCAACCGGCGTGACAAATTGGATACCGCAGTCACAGTCTCCATACACGATTTCAGTGTTGGGAGTTGGTGTCGATGTCAAACTGCGTTGCCATCAATTGTTCAAATGACATTGCGGGAAAATTGAAAATAGGGGCAGAAGTACTTTGAAGGGCAAGAACACCCAGAGGAGGCTTAGAGGAGCCAATGTCAGTTATCTCTATCGGTGTATCGTTGAGGTCAGGAAAGGGAGTAAAAGGACGAGAGGAAAAGCCAAGCTAGAAAGGAACTTTAGCTGTCATAGACTAATTTTGCAGCTTTTTGTTTGGGTAAACTACCAATAGGTCCTAATAATTGAACTTAATTCTCATTCAGTCCTATTGAAAATAAGTCCTAGTAAAATCGTTGCTAAAAATAATTTTTGGTAATGATTATTTGCATATGTCGCTAAAAATTGATAATTAATGACTTTTTTTGTCATGATTTTTATAAATTGTTGCTAAAACTTATAATTAGTGACATTTTTCTATGATGAATTTTTTAAATTGTCACTGAAAGTTAAAAATTAGTGATTTTTTTGTGAAGATTTTCTTGAACTGTTGTTAAAACTTATAATTAGTGACATTTTTTGTAACAAAAACTTTAAACTGTCACTGAAAATTAAGAGTGTTTAATGAAAAATGCCATTAATTATCATAGGACACATTGTACAATAAGTCCACCTATTAGGACCTATACGTAAGTTCCCCTTTTGTTTCTGCTCTGCCTCTCCCTATCAGACTTTCTTTAAAAAGAGAAAGGATAAGATTAATGAAAAGAAGAAAATAAAAAAGGAGAGGTCGAGGCAATTGTTGGAGGATCGTGATCGAGGCTTTATGTCTTTAGGCACAGCACTTGTTGAAATCACGGAGCCAAACACATTGCTCTAAGAAGGAGAAGAAGACGGAGAAAGGTGGGCTTCTGATGCCTCAATAGCAGAAAAAGGAAAAAAAAAAAAGAAAAGAAAAGAAAAGACAAAAAAAAAAAAAAAAAAGAGAATGAAGAAAAAAAAAAAAAAGAAAAGGAAAGGAAAAAAAGAAAATGAAAGCAAAAAAGAAGGAAAAAAAATAAAACAAAAAGACAAAAATAAAAAAAAATTATGCATATTTGTATTAGGATCTAACACACTTCAATTGCAATCTTAGAACTCCAATTAGATTTGGGAATCCGGCAAAATCTTTTTCAAAATTTGGTGTTCGAAAGAGTATCACCCTTTTATATAACAATCACACCACCCTTGTGCATCTATCGCACAATCGAACCATTTTCGTGCATTTATCGCACGATCGCACGGCTCTCCTACATCTATTGCACGATTGAACCCCTTCTGTGCATCTATCGCGTAATCCAACCGCTATGGTGCATCTATCTCACGATCGCACCATTTTCGTGCATCTATCACATGATCACACCGTTATCGTGCATTTATCGCACGCTCACACCGCTATTGTGCATCTATTGCACGATCGCGCCACTTTTATGCATCTATCCCACAATCCAACCACTATCGTGCATCTATCGCACTGTAGACACCCCATTTTTGACCGCCCTCAAGACTTGGACGTCACCGGTTGAACACTCGGTGATTATCCATGTTTGTGTTCGTCTGGAGTTCCTAGAGGTCTCGGCAGCGCGCCTTGCCTCAGGATCTCTCGACTCGACTGTTCGGTGTTTGGTTTTGCACCAAACACTTGTGTTTTACCTTTGAGGGGCAGGGAATGCCTTGTGAGGCATCCCCATACTCCACCAGCCATGGCTTGAGGCCACCGGCTGTGTTTTGCTTCCATCGGCCATATATTTGGCCGACCGGCACTCTGGATGGTCGACCGGCCATCTATTTTGGTCAAATTGCATTTTTGGCTGGCCGACCACTGTTCATCTACTTTTGCAGATATTTTTTATGCCAGCTGTAATAGCTGGCATACACTCTGCTCCCCTCCATACACGTGTATGGAGGGATTTCCCTCTTGTCTAGCTTGCTTTGGAAGCTTTACAAGAGGGATTGTCTATAAGAAGGAACCTCTCCTCCCTCCTCTAGGTTAGACAACATTTTCTAGAGAGCTCTGGTTTTAGGGTTTGAGTTGTGTATCTATCCTATATCTATACCTCCCTCTCTCTTGTGTTTTGTGTGTGTTTTGTCTTACTTTTGTGCACAAACACCCACCATCACACCTTCTTTTGGTTACTGAGGTACCAGAGGTCTGTTCTTGGTGTTCTTGAGTGATTTTGAGCTCAAAGAAGCTGCTGGACCATCATTTGTGAAGAGGGTCAACAAGGGTAACATTCTTGCTCTTTTTATCTCTTTTTTTGCATAGCTTTTTTGACTATCTTGCAACTATTTTTAGACTTGGTGTATAACATATAAAAGTCTTGTTTTTGCCTACTCTAAATAGTTGTTTAAGAGTGTTTCAAGCTTTAGGGTTGTTTGACCCCTCTTAAGCCTTGTTAGGCTCTATTTTGTGCCATTTTGGTTGAGCTCCGGGACCATTGTGTTTGGGCCTCCTCACCACTGAAATCTTGAGGGATTTCAGTGATGAGGATGGTTCCTTGAGGTCTTAAGAAGGAGAGGGCCGCCCTCTCTCCTTGTTGTCCTTGAAAAGGGCCATTTTTGCCTCTTGAGGGAGCATCTAGTTTAGGTTCATGTTGACCATGCCTTAACTGATTTTTGTGCTTATATTGCCATGATATAGTATTGTGTTAAGTTGGTTTAGACACACCTTGCATGCCTTGCATACATGTCTTGTAATGCCATGTTTTGGCCTTAACATGCTTTAAGCTTTGACCCTTGTTCTAGCATGATTTAGGCCTAGCTTTGTGAAGCTTTTATGCTTGTTTTAGTGTGCTTTAGCTCTATTTTCATTTGCTTTGGTCATGCTCAACATGCTTTGTTTAGCCTATTTACATTCTTGGCTTGTTGGCTTTAAGTGTATGAACCATGAGCATGCATTACTTGCATCATTTTTAGTGGTTTAGCACCACTTGTCATGTCATTTCAGTCCACTTAACATGCTTGCATTTAATGCGCCTTTGATGCTTTAAGAGGTTGCGTTGTATGCTCCATGTTTAAGCATTTGTGCATGCCTCCATGTATAGATCAATTAGATGCCATCTAAGTGGTTTTTGGGACTTGCCTTAACATGTTTTGGGACTGTTTTGATTCATTTTGATCATTTGCTTCATGTGTCATATGATCATGGTTTAAGCCCCTTTGGCTTGTCTTGGATTTTAGGCTTTGCTTGCATGCTTTGCTTGTGTTGATTAGTTGGTTTGGCACCCTTACAACATGATTTTCAGAGCTTTATATGCATGCCATTTGTCCATGCTTGCATCCTCTTAAGTGTGCTTGAGAGTTGTCTCTATATGCTTAAGTGTTGGTCCTTGTGTGCATGCATGTTTGTATGTCATTTTGACTTCATTTTTTAGCATGTTGGCCACTGTTTTGGGCTTAGTATAGAGCTGTCCAATTAGTGTAAGTCCCTCCTTTGCATATTGTTGCATGCTCGCCTTGTATGTTGTTGCATATTTGTGTGTTGTTGCATGATTGAAGTTGCATGATTGAATGAAGTCACATGTTTGCCTGCATGCTTGAACACCCACATTGTGTCTTGCATACTTGTTGGCTGCATTGCTTCATGCCTTGCATGATTGTTGTATGCCTTGTATGAGTCTTTGCATTTCCATGATTGCATGCTCACTCACATGCCTAGGTTGCATCACATTAGCACGCATGCTTAACCTCTTGCATTGATTGTGATAAAGGTTAAGCCCTATTGTTTGTTTATGTGCATTTCACTCAACATTGAAAATGCACAACTTGGTTTCTTGGGCCATCACGCATTGAAATGCGTGATTGGTGGTCCGAGCATCGAGAACCATGTCCCTTTAAGTCATAAACATGATAAGGGATGTGTTGGTGCATACATTTGCTTGAAATGCATTGCCATGCCATGTTTTGCCCTCTGCTGCTGTCAAAACAGTTTCTGAAGGAAGTTTTGGCCGATCGGCTACTTAGAGTGCCGATCGACCATTCATGGATGGCCGATAGCTCAACCAATGGTCGATGACCATCCGGACATGGCCGGTGACCATTCCACTTGGTCGATGGTGCTCCACAGTGTCCACAAAGTGTCCCTTGAGATTTGTGCAATGATCAGAGGAGCAGAGCAGGGGAAACAGAGGCATCTTGTGCATGGCTGTGGACTTCCGAGAAAAACCGAGCGCGCATGCATTGGATCTTCACTCCGAGGCTGCTTTTACTATTTTCCTAGATTAGTTAACTTGCTTAACTAGTTTAATTGGATTGTAATATTTAATTAGCTTGATTAGTTAATTAATTGTATTATTCTTTTGGTCCCTCCGAGCGAGGGTGAATTTGTAATAAGTGTGGGTGCGTGTGTGCATGTCTTCCAATCCCCGCTTCTTTCTCCCTTTTATTTACCTGTTTTGATGGTTAGTATTAGGGCACGTTTAATTTAGCATCCTTATGCTATGCATACGTGCATCATTCATTTGTCTTGCATGTACTGGGCTCGGCGCATCATGCTAACTGCATCGTATTTCAAATCTAACTTGAATACGTGCTACTTGCTGCATTTCACATGTCATCCATAGATTAGCCGAGCCTATTCTAGTGACATTCTGCATGTGATACATTAGCCATCTTTAAACATGAACTAGGGTCACGCATGTTTGCTAATTAGTTTACTGTTTTGGCACAGAGTACGCTGTAAGTATTTATGCTTTAGTATCTCGCATGAGTGTGAATGTTAACATGACAGTATGCTTACCATGTGGCTAGATGCTTACGTGATATAAACTGCCTGAATGCCTGTGGGTGAAGGTTGGATTGTTTGAGTTGGAACAACTCGTTGAAATCCATGTTTTAGCCTACTTGCGAGTAGCAAATTTCAAATCATTTTTCAAACAAACGAATATGCAATGCTTTGTTCCAAATTAGGCGATCTAGTCTATACTTTTGTGTTGTGCGCATCACATAGTAAGATTAGCTAATTAACCGGAATAAGAACGCATAACGTTTTCAAAATTGGATATCACGGTTAGTAGAGGCCGATCTTCGGATCGGGCGAGAGGGGTGCTCATAGCTGACCTTCCCCAATCGTACCCAAGTTCCCGAGCCGAGGCAACTTTGGTGATGACAGACACGTGGCCTTTGGCACCGAGTCAGGGTTTCCTAAATTCCCCCAAGATAAAATATTTAGGTGGCGACTCTGTATCTAGCAAAGCAGTCCATGTTTGGCACTTCTTTTCTAAAAATCTGTTTTCTCAAAAACGATTTGCCGGATTTGGACTCTTTGGTTCAGATTAAGAACTGTGACAATTTGAGTCCGAACTGTAGTGAGCCCAATATGAACAGAACGGGGGTTCTCCGCCCGGGATGTTCGGGGACGTCTACAGTTTCTGGCGACTCCGCTGGGGAGTTTAGAGAGCTTGACTCGAACTCGTGATATCCTGTTTTGATTTCGCTTATGTATTTCTTTGCATTGCATGTGCATTGGTGCGCCTAGGACACCGTGTTTGCCATCTACCATTCCTGAACGGTTTGTCGGAGGCTTGTCTTGTCAAGGCATGACCATAAGGCTGACCGGTTATGGGCTCTGACAGTATGGGAACACAAACCCCGGTTTTACCGGGGCACCCTTTTCGACCATTCGACCTAGTGCATATTCGGAATCCATAGTGACCATTCCAAGCTAGGACAGGTTGCTTACCTGATGTTAGGTTGTTTGAAACCACTATGTGCGTAGTGAAACCCTAGCTCCTGACAAAATAGGACAAGGAAACCCTACCCCAACATAGGGGTGTTTTGGCTTTTTTTACTTACTATGTGCTTTTAGAGTGTATCTCTACAGGAACGCACATATCAGTTTGCAAGTTTGAGTATCAGGCTTGAGGGCACCAGTATCAGTATTTGTGAGAATCAGTTATATCTGCGGGTATCCGATTCAGTGTTTTGGGGCAGTGATTTTGGGGAACAGTGATCAGTAGTAGAGTACAGTTGTTCGGCTACACTTGTGTTTGTTCCGTTTGGGCTAAAATACTGCTTGTTTGCTATTTCAGTTCAGAGATTTTGGGTTCAGAATTTTGGTGTTCTTTCTTCGCTGAGGCAAGGCAGGTATCTGATCCATCAGTCACCGTTCAGTTCAGTGGACTCATGACGACCCAAAGTTCAAAAGAGATTGTGGTTATGGCAGCCGCATTAGATCAAGGAATCACCCTGCAGAGTGAGACCAATGTTGATGTACCACATCCGCCCAGGTCGCCTATTGCACACCCAATCTGGGCACCCCAGTTATATCAGGCTCGTGAGCCCACCACATTCGAGTTAATGGGGATGATTGGTGATCTTCAGAGGTCTGTGGCTGATCTTGCTTATGGGATGTCGGCTTCGCCACCAGCCGCACCATATGCCGGGAATTTTGTACCACAGGAACCCCCGCTATTGGAGCGAATTGTGATTGAACTTAGCCAACCCGAGGTGGTCTCAAGCTATAGTAATGACGTATCAACATCAACCCAAACCCTTGATCAGGCTGAGGCCAGGGGTAAGAACAAAATGAAAACGGATGCTGATCCTGTTGAGCAACTGTTGTGGGCAGTCGAGGCTTTGAAAGCCGGGGGGATGAATAAGCAGTAAATATCCACAGTCGTGGCGAAGACTATGGATGATGCTTTCCCCACTCCAACCGAGGAGAGTTCCCGTCACGCGGAAAACCGGGATGGGCCCCGTCATGCCAGAACAGTTCCAGCCATTCCCAACTCTGTACCTGGGAGAGATCAGAAAGTCAAAGCAGTGTCTGCTGACCCTTTCGCCAATGCATCTAGCAAGAATCCTCAGACTCCAAAGTACCTGCCTTGAGGGCGCAGAGTTTTTCATGCCCTCTACATGCCTTTGTCTAGGGCATTTCTAATTTTGGCTAAAAAGGGGCATCTTAAACCCCTCGAGCCTCGGCCTCTCCCAAAGAATCTCCCTCTCTCACATGATGCTACCTTGTACTGCGCGTACCACCAACAGTCCGGTCACAGCACCGATGGTTGTTTCCGCCTTCGCCACGAAGTACAAGATTTGATCGACAATGAGATCATCCTCCCACATACCTCAGCAAAGTTTGTTACTACTGAGCTATTGGACTTCGAGGATACTGTAAGTATGTGATCAGGGGTTGGACCACCCGCGGGCAGTGCCCAGTGTATTTCAGATGTGGCATCTGGCACGCACTTTTTGAGCATCTGCGAGTACCTTTTTTTGTGATTTCTGGCTTGGGTTTTGAGTCCGTTCTTTGTTTTTGTTTTGGATCTGTCTCGTCGTCTTGAGTCAGTCTTTTTGCTTAAGGGTCGATCTTGTTGTAGCGAGTCAATCCCCTTGTATAGGATGTCGGGTGATTCCAGGGTTGTTGCCTCGAACACCGTTTTGTTTTGTAATTACCCTTTTTGCTTTCCTTTTGAGTCTGTCTCTGCTGTGGAGCCAGTTGCAACCAGGGAATCTGAATGAAACAGCTGCGGCTATCATGTTTCCGTGCTTATTGCTATTTTGAACTAGTTGTGCCAGAGGATTTTGAATGGAACGACGGTACATTCCACTTGCTCTCTTATGCCCTGAAAATCATTGCATTGGCCTAAGTTTTTCAAAACCTTTCTGAACACTGCGGTGAAAACGAAGAGGAAGGAATTCCTCGGGTTTTGCAAAAAATTTGATCAATTGAGAGAAAGAGAGGCATGCTAAGCCCTTAATGAATGAAATCATGCTTGTCGGCGTGAGTACTGAGAAGGACCCTGGCTTGATCCAGACTGGTTCCACACTATCTTCAACACGAGCGATTTGTCGCTTCTTTAAAAACTTTCAAAAATTCAAAAAATGTTTTGCGCGGTCCTGCGAAGACCTGTGTGGAATCGCTCTTGAGATTGTGCAGCTCAGGATCGCTCTCAGCCTCAAGATTCAATTCCTCTGTTCTCGAAAACCTTGACCTTGGGTTCAGAGTATTCAACGATCAACCGTCAAGAGAGGTCTGTGTGGCCCCATTTGAAACAGCCCTCGAATAAGAGGCACTGAAGTCAGATCAAGAAGTTCAGATCTCATCAGAAGAAGCTTGTGAAGCTAGAACAGAAGCACCCCTCGAACTAGGGACAGAAGTGTCCGATGTGCTCGAAGAGCCGAAGTTGGATCCTTCAGTAAATCAATACAACAGCCACTCTCCTAGATTCAGATGGCTTCAAAATCCTAAAACCATTTGGCATGGACTTGTTACACTTTTACCTTTTGAGAGGCTCGCTGGGCCAAAAACCCGGAAGGGCGACCCAGGCAAAAGTTAGAGCAAGAAAAAAAAAAGAAAAAAAGAAAAAAATAGAAAGAAAAGATGAAAAGAAAAGAAAAGAAAAGAATTGAAAAAGAAAGAAAAGAAAAATAAGCTCGCAAGGTCGAAAACCTGCAACGGGCGCCTTGGCAAAAGTTAGAGCCTAAAAAGTGAAGGTTAAATACCCGAGTGTACCTTAACCATAACTACGTAAGGCTTGATTCCCATGTTCGGGATACGTAGGCAACTTCATCCTGAAGTCCAGCCCCCAACGCTTTCATAGCGACCATGTCCATATATTGGTTTTGACCATCTTCGTCTTCTCCGCATCCGAGAGTTCATTTGTAATCATCACCGATGAGGACTGTTTACAACATGCTGCGGCATTATTCAGACAAGGGGCAACTTTCCGTTGCCATGAGTCGCCATTCAAACCAGGGGCAACTTTCCGTTGCCATGCAGTGCCATCCAAACAATGGGCAATTTTCCATTGCCTCCGATCCGAGGTTGTGCATCTCGAGAGTAAGTTCCGTGCTCGTTGAGCATCGACCGTTTGCAAAAATAGTTTTTGAAAATTTTTACTGAGGTTGACTATTTTCTCGAAAACTATTTCATTTTTCAAAACTGGACCATTTCTTGGACCCCAAAAAGGAAAATTTTCAGTGCTCGTAGCCTGACTTGCATGATTTTAAATCAAAAATCGAACAAGTATGTTAATCTGACGCTCATTTTGGTCAAAACTGTTTTAGTAGAAAATTGAAACAAAAAAAAATGGTCAAAGTGATGAACTAGGGGCACAGTCGAGTCAGGTATTCTGTCTTTCCCTCGTCGTCAACATACTTTCCAGAAAGGCACTTTATTCGCCAGAAGAGGGCACAACTGAGGTTAACAACAAAAAGGCTGAGAGCTCTCAACATCATCCAAAGCGACGAGGTGTCAAACCAAGTGCGAAGCACGAATCAGGATGGATCAAGATACTCCACTCGCTCATTCGGGGCACCGACTAAACGTCACTAGAGAAAATAGCCGCGAGCTAATAGTATTGGGTGTGAACCCACAACCTCTTGTTTATCCACCGACCATATCTGGGAAGGGACAAAAAATGAGAGAATAAAGAATAGAGAGATATGCGTTGAGAGAAAAGTGAGCAAAAGGGTTTTTTAGAGAAAAAACCGAGCTTGAGGGCCGAGTGATGTGAGAATCACAAATCAAAAAGGGTGGGAACAATACCCGAAGGAACTGGCTCCTCGCAACTTCTGAGGTCTCTCGTTCTTTTTTTTTTGTAACACGTCTGTGTGTCGTGTCTTTTGCTTTGTTTACCTCAACTTTTGTTTTGAGTCTTTTCCGAGCGTGTCTCGTTGTGTTTAGGTAGTTTACCTTTTCGTCTGAGTCGTTTTCACTGTGTTTAGTCGTAGGCTCAATACCCGATTAAAAACCCTTTCCTCCAATCGTCTGTGTTCAGAGTGTTGTGCCATTCTCCACATTTATGTGAAGCAAAAGAAGAAAGGGAAAATTTGGGGCACCTGAGTGCGTTTCAGCTTCAGCCGATTCTGCCTTCGTATTCCGTCTTGTCAGGTTGAACTGTTTGTTCAGGATTCGTTGTATGCAGATTAATCCTCAGCAGAGTATGAGCCGAGTGTTCGGACTGAGCAGTGGGTTGTTTAAGTTGTTTTACTGGTTCATTACCTGGTTATTATAATACAAATGTTTGGTTTTCGGACAGGAGATCAATCTCATTTACATTAAGGTGTAACATGATGCAATGCGATGCAGGGTATGAAATGTATAAATGTAACACTTTTTCAGATAAAAAGTTTGTTTCATTTCATCATCTTTTTCAAGTACAAAGTTTTGGAGAAAACAAAAACCTGCCCGCGGCAATGCAAGGTACTCTAGCTACCAGCAAACAAAAAGGAAAATACAAGAAAAAAGAAAAAGCAACAAAATCTGGATCAATGCCAAGTGGTCTTAGGCCTGAAGGTCCGTCCTCGTCCTCTTCCTGGACGAAGGTCCAGGAGCATCATCATCAGCACCGTTATCCGAGTCCGAGCCATCTCCAGTCTCCTCCGACGACGACTCTGCCTCTGCCTCGGCCTCGGACTCGTCGTCATCTGGAACTGGCGCCCGAGAGCTACTCCCAACATGAGTGCGCCCTGCCTTGGTGCGGGGGTATACTCTGCCCTCTCCATCTCCTCCTCGAGCAGGAACGGAATGTCCAGCTGGAGCACCTCCTACAGTGGGAATCTGGAATGGAGGCTGAAAAGCATAAATTGCAGACGCATCAGTATGCTATGCAAAACAGAGTATCGGTACAGAATGCAGTGACTGAGTACAGTGTGTGAATACTGTGAGTAGTGTATCAGTGCAGAATGCAGTGTATGAGTACAGTGTGTGAATACTATGAATAGTGAATCAGTGCAGAATACAGTGGATGAGTACAGTGTATGAATGCCATGAGCAGTGTATCAGTGCAGAATGCAGTGTATGAGTACAGTGTATCAGATACTATGTGTAGATGTCCCCGAACGCCCCGGGAGGATGACCCCCGTTTTGTTCGTTTTGCGGGTCTACTACAGTTCGGACTCAAATTGTCACGGTTCTAAATCTGAACTAAAGAGTCCAAATCTGGCAAATTGTTTTGAGAAAAACAGATTTTTTTTTGAAAGAAGTGCCAAACATGGACTGCTTTGCCAGATACAGAGTCGCCACCTAAATATTTTTTAATGGGGAAATTTAGGAAACCCTGACTCGGTACCAAAGGCCACGTGTCCGTTATCACCAAAGTTGCCTCGACTCGAGAACTTGTGTACGATTGGAGAAGGTCAGCTATGAGCACCCCTTCTCGCCCGATCCAAAGATCGGCCTCTACTAATCGTGATATCTTATTTTGAAAACATTATATGCTCTTATTCCGGTTATTAGCTTAGAATTACTATGTTATGCGCGCAGCAAACAAGTATAGACCAAATTGCCAAAATTGGAACAAAGCATTGTATATCCGTTTATTTGGAAAATGTTTTGAAATCTGCTACTCACAAGTAGGTTAAAACACGGATTTCAACGAGTTGTTCCAACTCAAACAATCTAACCTTCACCCACTGGCATTTAAGCAGTTATATCACATAAGCAGCTAGCCTCATGGTAATCATGCTATTATGACCACATTCACACGCATGCAGTATGCTAAAGCATAAAAATACTTACAAAGTACTCCATGCCAAAATAAGAACGTGTTAGCAATCAATGTATGATCCA
Source organism: Camellia oleifera (assembly GCA_022316695.1). NCBI lineage: Eukaryota > Viridiplantae > Streptophyta > Magnoliopsida > Ericales > Theaceae > Camellia > Camellia oleifera. The sequence goes on along the minus strand of CM039306.1, from coordinate 233,423 downwards.
AGTCCATGTTAAATGCCTAATGCATCACATGCAAAATGTCACTAGAATAGCCTCGGCTAATCTAAGGATGACATGTGAAATGTACAAGTAGCATGCATTCAAATTTGAAATTGAAATACTTATGCAGTTAGCATGATGCGCTGAGCCCGGTGCATGCAATACTAATGAATGATGCACGCATGCATAGCATAAGGTATGCTAATTTAAATATGCCTTAATACTAACCATCAAAAGCAGATAAGTAAAAGGGAGAAAGAAGTGGGGGTTGGAAGACATGCACACACGCACCCACACTTATTACAAATTTACCCTCACTCAGAGGGCCCGAATGAATATTACAATTTAATTAACCGACAAGCTAATTAAATAATTACAGATAATTAAATTAATTAAGCAAATTAATTAATCTAATTTAAGCAATAAACAGCAGCCTCGGGAGAGGGCTCAATGCATGCGCGCTCGGTTCCGCCCGAAAATCCATTGCCATGCTCAAGATGCCTCTGTTTTCCTTACTCTGCTCCTCTGATGACTGCCAAAGCCTCAGGGTTTGCTTTCTGGATGCTAGGAAACACCACCGGCTAAAGGAGAACACCACCGGCCATATAGAATGGTCACCGGCCACAAGTTTGATCCATCGGCCAACAATGATGGCCGGTCGGCAATGAAGATAGCCGGCCGGACAAAAATTCCTGCAGAATCTGGTTTGACAGCAGCAGAGGGCAATACTTGGCATGGCAATGCATTTAAAGCAATGTATGCACCAATCACATCCCTTATCATGTTTATGACTCAAAGGAACATGAACCTCGATTCTCGGACCACCAATCACGCATTTCCATGCATGATGGCCCAAAGAATCAAGTATGCAACTTCAATTTCAAATGAAATGCAAACCAAATAAACACACAAGGAGGCCTAACCTCTATCATACTCATTTCAAGAGGTCTAGCACACATGTTTATGCAATGCAATCCTAAGCATGTTGGCTAGCATGCAACATGGAGATGCAAAGAAGCATACAAAACATGGAAGACATGAGACAATGCAACCAACAAGCATGCAAGGTACAATGTAGGTGTTTAAGCATGCGAGCAAGCATGTGACTTCATTCAATCATGCAAGTTCAAACATGCAACAACTCACCAATATGCTACAACATACAAGGAGCATATGCAACAAGCATAGAGATGGACTTAAACATGATTTAGGCAGCCCTAACTAGGCCTAAAATAGTGGCCAAAAGCTCAAGAAATGGGATCAAACACACATGCAAGAATGCATATGTTAATGAGCCAACACTTAAGCAAACAAAGGCAACTTTCAAGCACACTTAAAAAAGGCTAAGCGTGAACTAATGACATGCAATATAAGCTCTGAAATCATGTTAAGATGGTGCCAAACCAAGCAAACAAGATAGGCTAAACATGCAACAATGGTCCAAAACTTAAGGCTAACAAGCCAAAATGCAAAAGAACTATACAATGGGAGCCTTGGTCGACCAAAATAGCCAAGGACAGAGCTTAAACATGGCAAAACAAGTGCAAAAGCTTCACAAAGCTAGGCCTAATACATGCTTGAATAAGGGTTAAAACCTAGATACATGTTAAGGCAACAAAATGACATTACAAGGCATGTATGCTAAGCAAACATGGTGTACCAAAACCATTATACAACAATGCTATATTATGATATAATAAGCATGAAAATTAGCTAAGGCATGGCCAACACACACTTAAACATGGTACTCCCTCAAGAGGCAAAAATGGTCCTTTTCAAGGACATCAAGGAGAGGGGGTGGCCCTCTCCTTCCTAGGACCTCAAGGCACCATCCTCACCTCTGAAATCTCTCAAGATTTCAGTGGTGAGGAGGCCCAAACACTATGGTCCTGGAGCTCACACAAAATGGCACAAAACAAGGGCCAAACAAAGCTTAAGAGGGGTCAAACAACCTCAAACCACAAAACACTCTTAACAAACTATTTAGAGGCCTTAAAAAAAGAACTTTTATGTGTTATATGCAAAGCCAAAAAATAATTTCAAGATAGGTAGAAAAGCTTTGCAAAAATGGGGAATAAAGGGACAAGCTTCTTACCCTTGAAGACCCTCTTCAACAATGGAGCTCCAGCAGCTTCTTTAGGTTGAAACCAACTCCAAAACTCCAAAACAACCCTCAAGGGCCTCAGCTCCAAGAGATGGTGTGGTGGTGGGTGTTTGTGAGCAAAAATGAGACAAAACACACACTAGAGATAGATATAGAGATAGGATATGAACCAAACCCTAACCCTAGAACTCAAACCCTAAAAATGGATGTCTAAAATGTCTAACTTTTGTTCCAACACTAACAAGAGAGAGCACCCTCTCTTTTATAGACCATTCTCTCTTGTAAAGCTTCCAAAGGAAGCTAATAAGAGGGAAATCCCTTCATACGTGTATGGAGGGGGTGGCAGTGTATGCCAGCTGCCAAAAAATATCTGCAAAAGTAGATGCACAGTAGTCGGCCGGCCAAAAATGCAATTGACCAAAAAAAGATAGCCGGCCGGCTGTCTATAGTGCCGGCCGGCCAAACATTTGGCCGGTGGCCACAAAACACAGCCGGTGGCCTCAAGTCCTGGCCGGTGATGGGTGGGGATGGTCTACAAGCCCTACCCTACCTCTCAAAGGCAAAACACAAGTGTTTGGTGCAAAACCATACACAAAACAGTCGAGTCAAGAGATCCTGAGGTGAGGCGCGTAGCCAAGGCTTTCGGGAACTCAAGACGAACACAAACACGGGTGATCACTGAGTGTTCAATCAGTGACGTCCAAGTCTTGAGGACGGTCAAAAATGGGGTGTCTACACTGTGAGGGTTGTGTATCAAGTGTTGTGTTGTGCATCAGACTATGTGAAACAGTTTATGTATGGTTTGAGACCGTGGTCAGAAGAACATACCGGAATACTGTAAAGGGCCAGGAGGTCGAAAGTCCGCTGTAGCATCCCTATCATGGAGGCATTCAACTCCAGTGACTGCCGGGTGTACTCGGAGGAAGCCTGCAAAAGTGATTAGAAGAATCAGTATTCTCCGGAATATCAAGAGAAATGGAATCAAACGACTGTACAAAATGCAGTAATACATACCGGAGGCAAGTCGTAGAAACCGACTAACTCATGATCAACCGGAGGAGGAGCAAAGGGGATCTGGTAAGTCGCCCCACCCTGCCCTTTGCATGTCATCATCGTGGGCAGTGCTGGCCAACTAGCCTCCCGCCCTCTCCGAGCTCCACTCCCGCCACGGACCCGATCCCTCCTCAATGTCCCTGCCCCTGCTTCTGCCCTGGCCGTCGGCGTCGCAGGTCTCTCTCTCTCAGCTCAGCGGCCGCTGCTCAAAGGCCGCATAATGAAGGTCCGAACGAACTCTATGTAGTCACCTATGCCTCTATGGCGTATCGCATCCCAGCCAACTGTGTACTCAGCCATCTGCTTGAGAGTATACCTCTCGGTATCTCTCATATGCTCAAGGGGCAGAGCTGGAACTATCTACTCTGGTAAACCCAGGGTTTGGCGTAGGAAGCGCTCGCCTAGGTACCAAGCCTGACAGACTAGGTCCTCCAAGAGAATCCTAAACCAGGCGGTCTCCATAGCGCCCGCAAATCGCTCCCAAATCTCAACTGGCAATGGAGCCCAAGGCTGCCAGGTGATCTGAAAATGAAATGCAATTTTGTTATCTACTGTTATTGAAGAAAAAACAGCGCAAAGCGAAGCTTAAACAAACTCTAAAGATTGAACGTACCTCCGCGGCGGTGATGGTGTCAAAGTAGCGACGGAAGAATATGAACGTCTCCCGGGGTCTCTGCACACACCTCACATCGAAGCATCGGGAGAATGGAACGACAAGAGGAGTCTCCACATCGGGCACTGGTGCAAGCCTGGGAAAGTATGCGTAGACCCACAACTGCAGAGCAAATACCAGTATGCTTATCAGATAAAGCAGAATACAGAATAGCAGAGCCATGTATTGTGCAGAGTGTACAGTGTGAGCAGTGTACAGTCAGTGTAAAGCAGAATATGGTGGTGTTTGGGAACCTAGGTTCCAAATTTTTTTCTCATTTTTTTCACTAAAAGACAAACTTTTTACAAAACCAAAAAAAAACACATCCAAACAAAATATCACATCCAACCCCATAATCATTTCACTTTTTCTCTCACAAACATCACATCCAACCACATAAAAACCCAACCATCTTCCCAAACACCAAAAAAATTTTATCCAATAAAAATTTACAACTAAAAAAACCTACATAAAAACCCACTTCCCAAACACCCACTATATGTATATCGTGTGTGCAGTATACAGTCAGTGCAAAGCAGACCATAGTGTGTGCAGTGTACAGAGTACAATACAGAGTACAGAAAATGTAAAGCAGAAATGTAAAGCAAACAAAGAAAATGTACCTCCCAAGCCCGCCAGTAGCCTCTAAGCAACTATCCGCTGCCACGGGAAGCTGAGCTTATGTATCCGTAGAGTGTGGCCAGAGCAGCGCCACCCCAATCGTAGCGCAGGATCCGTGTGACATCCACAAGAGCGCTGAGCAGACAGAGGGGCACGGTGTTCGCCCGATCGGCGAAGATAGTCATCTCCAGTAGAAACATCAGGAAGCCGCGGGCGTACTGCTTCACCTCCTCCTGGGTCATCGGAGCCTCCTCGGCCAAGGCTGGCTGAACCTTGAACTGGACCTCAAACCACGAGTACCTGACGAAGCCTGGGCGAGCGAGAGGCGGTAGCTCGGCGAGCAAGTATATCTGAGCAGCCTCCCACTCATCCATGTCGGTGTCGAAGCGGATCGGATCACCCCCTACCTCGATGCCTGTGAGCATCGAGAAATCGACGGGAGTCATCGTCATCTCCCCAGCGGCATAAAGGTGGAATGAGTCGGTGGTGTCCCACCACCTCTCCACCAGAGCAGCGAGAAGAGGCCTACTCGCAGTAAGCCGGGAAAGCCCTCTGTAGAAGGCGCCGAAGCCGGCCTGATCTACGATATGGCGGACCGCATTTGGCAACTCCATGTACCAATCCCTGGCGGCAACATTTCCATACCCGTGGACGGTATGGGAATCTCCTTGTTCAAAAGCAAACAGTTGCGAAGCAATATAAAATGTACAGTTTTGAAGAGCATCCAGAATTGATGGCAATACAGCGTGTGTGCGCGTTTTCAAGTTCAAACAAACATCGGGTGCCGGTGTGCTTACAGTGAACTACAACATGTGATGTGTCAGTGTGTTTGGGTGGTTCAGGGCAGATACAGTGTGTGTGCATGTGTTCGATTCAAACAGACGTCGAGTGCAAGTATGTTCACAGTCAACTACAGCATACAGTATATCAGTGTATCCAGGCTAAGCAGTTAAAGAACATAATCAACTATGGCAGTTTAATGTTCTACATTGCGAAAAATAATAAAGAGGGAAGAATGTACCTCAGAAGCACCAAAAGATAGATGAGACGCCGGCTCGCGCAGAAGCAGATCCTGTGGCACGCTCTGGTCAAAACTCCTGAACTGATGAAGACCGTCAGGAGGTAGCACGTGAATCGCCGGCCGGTAGGTCGCCGGGTCGAACGGGCGGACGCTCAAAGGTAAGAGCTTGGCCTCTGGACCCATCTCATGCTCTGGGGGAGTCCCGCCCTGTGGAAGGTCGTCCGCCATCTCGAAGAGAGTGAGAAAATGGCCGGAAAAGTGAAAACCGAGCTAGAACGCAAAAAGTCAACAAAAAGTCAGCCCCGGGAGGGCGGAAAATGGCCGGAAAAGCCGGAGTGTGGAAAAAGCATGGAAATCAAGGAAAACTTGGGGGAAACAAACCCCAAGAGGTGGAAATCGAAAAAAGTGCATCGAAACGAAGTTTCGTTCGGATGAAAATGTTCGAAACGCGAAGAACTTCGTGAATCCAACAACGAAACGGGCACGAAAACACGAGAAAAATGAGGAACGAATGAAGAAAAATGTTCTAGAGAGAGAGGGGAAGAAATTTCGGCTAAGAGGAAATGAGAAAAATAGGGTTTGAAACCCTATTTTAAAAGGCCTGAAGAGAAAAGACCAAACTGTCCTGACTCAGCAATTTTTGGCCGGTCGGCCAAATTGTTAGCCGGTCGGCCAAATATTTGGCCGGTGAGATGTTTTGATAGCCGGTGGATAGCCGGTGGCCTCCCCTGATGGCTGGTGAGCCTCCTACAACCTTGTTTGGGCCAGATCTGTAGTTTGGGGCCTTCATTGCTCAAGACAGTGCAAGAAAAGGCATTTCCGAAGCTTAACCGATCTCCGTTTCGACCTCAGACTGTGTCTGCTGTGCGTAGCATTCGAATATGTGCGAGAAGTATCCTTTTGTATCCTTTTGTCTCTTACAAGGTTCGAAAGTTGCCCCACATGCGTTGTGTTACAACGCTCTGTCGTGAACACACGCTGATTATGCGTCCTTTCATTCGCATTGTTGAGCACACATCTTGCATCGTCATGCATTTTCGCAACGGTCTGGCGAGACCTTAGACCCATTCGGTCTAGGAGACCTTAAATCCATCGGTCTGCATTGTCATGCATGATCCTCATTACGCGTTATCATGCGCGCCCTGCATGCGTTGTTTTGCATCTCCCCTATCTCGCGTTGTCATGCATTTCAAAAGCCGCGCGTTGTCGCGCATTTCAAGTTTATTTGCATCATCATGCATTTCAAAGGCCGCGCGTTATCACACACTTCCGGTCTGGCGAGACCTTAAACCCGCTCGGTCTGGCGAGACCTTAAATCCACTCGGCCTGGTGAGACCTTAAATCCGCTTGGTCTGGCGAGACCTTAAATCCGCTCGGTTGCATTGACATGCATCCCTCCCTCGCATTGTTATGCACACACCTCGTGCATTGTAGCACACATCATTCCCTACATTGTTATGCATGTCTACACGCGGTGTAACGCGCACAGTTTGCATCATCATGCATTTTTCTCCAGCAGATGGTCCAGGAGACCTTAAATCCTTTGAAGGTACGAAACCTTTGGCATCTGCATTGTCATGCATGATCCTCGTCACGCGTTGTCATACGCACCTTGCATGCATCATCATACATCTCAAAAGCCGCGCGTTGACGTGCATTTCAAGTTCATTTGCATCATCATACATCTCAAAAGCCGCGCGTTGTCGCGCATTTCAAGTTCATTTGCATTGTCATGCATCTCAAAAGCCGCACATTGTCGCGCATTTCGAAATCATGCATTTTCATGCATTTCAAAAATCATGCATTGTCATGCATCTCAAACGCCATGCGTTGCCGCACATTTCGAAACCAAGTATTTTCATACATTTCAAGTGACTTGCGTTGTCGCGCGTTCAAGTTTGCATGCATCAACATGCATCATGCATTTCAAAAAAATCATGCATTATCATGCATTTTCAAAAGAAAAGCAAACAAAAAAGAGCAACATGCATTGTCATGCATTTCTCTTTTCATGCATTTGTCATGCATTTCAAAAAAACAAAAACGAAAAAAAAACAACATGCACCATTTGCATTTCAAAAAAAAAAAAAAAAAAAAACAACAACATGCATATGTCATGCATCATTGTAAATAGTGCATATGTCATGCATCATTGTATATAGTGAATATGTCATGCATCATTGTATATAGTGCATATGTCATGCATCATTGTATATAGTGAATATGTCATGCATCATTGTAAATAGTGCATATGTCATGCACCACTGTAAATACCATACCATTCCACTGCATATTGTATATATTGCGTTGTAGCTTGCATGCATTCATTGCATCACTTCCATATATGACTTGCGCCTTTCCATGTTGAGCTTGGTCTGGTATGTGCCCACACTTTTCACGTCGAAGCACAGTTCTGCATGTGTACGCGCCTATTCCGCTGGTATGTTGGTTTGAGGGTTGCGACACCTTTTCTGTGTTAGACATGGTTTGTTTGTGTCCATGCCTTTCCTAGGCGATATATGTTTTGGCCCGCGTGCCTTATCCATTGTATCCATTTCCATCCATTGCATATTGTATATATATTGCATTGTAGATTGCGTGCATTCATTGCATCACCTTCCATCTATGGCTTGTGCCTTTCCTTGTTGAGCTTGGTTTGGTATGTGCCCATACTTTTCATGTCAAAGCATAGTTCTGCATGTGTACACGCCTATTCCACACTAGTATGTTGGTTTGAGGGTTGCGGCACCTTTTCTGTGTTAAACATGGCTTGTACGTGTACATGCCTTTCCTAGGCAAAATACGGTTTGACCCGCGCACCATATCCATTGTATATATATTACATTGTAGTGTAATTTTTGCATCCAGCATTAGGATCATCGTTCTTTTGTTAGCGGGTCGTTTCCCCACTCATGTCATTCCACCCAATTACTTGTTCTTGTGTCCATCTACATCATTCATAGTTCTGCATATGTACGCGCTTTGAGGGTTGCAGCACCTTTTCTATGGTAGACAGACTTTGCATCTCCATCATTTCTATTGACATTTGTGTGGTTTTGAACTATTCATGATTGAATCATGTTTCAAATGCATTGCATATCATTTGCATTGTTTCAAATACGTTGCATATCATTTGCATTGTTTATACGTAGTCTTGTATATATTGCATACCATTTTGCATACATTTTGCATTGTGATGCATGTTGCTAACAATATCGCACCTGTTGAGTTTTCTTTCTCTTTTAGGCACGATATTGTATGTACGGTTCATTTGAGGCTGGTGCAACCAGACGAGCCGCGCAGGTATTGTATTCTCTGAGTGAGACGTATCGAGAATTACATAATTCTCTTACATCCTTTCTGCATTATGATGTAGTTGGATTCGTGTATGCTAGCTTAAAACTGTTGCATTGTATGTGCTTCATTACAGCTTTCTTTGCATGATCATAAGTTATACTCGGCTTCTTGCATTTTCAGTTGCATTTTGCCCCTGCCTTCGGGCGCATATCTTTATTGTCTTGCATACTTTGTCTAAGTCTTCGGCCTTGTCAAAAATGGGTCGTCTCTGGGCTTTGACACTCACTCCCGTCATTCTTATGACTTCCGAGTTCTGTCAAAGAGGGGCAACTGTAGACACCCCATTTTTGACCATCCTCAAGACTTGGACGTCACCGGTTGAACACTCGGTGATCATCCATGTTTGTGTTCGTCTGGAGTTCCCAGAGGTCTCGGCAGCGCGCCTTGCCTCAAGATCTCTCGACTCGACTGTTCGGTGTTTGGTTTTGCACCAAACACTTGTGTTTTGCCTTTGAGGGGAAGGGAATGCCTTGTGAGGCATCCCCACACTCCACCGGCCATGGCCTGAGGCCACCGGCTGTGTTTTGCTTCTATCGGCCATATATTTGGCCGACCGGCACTCTGGATGGTAGACCGGTCATCTATTTTGGTCAAATTGCATTTTTGGCTGGCCGACCACTGTTCATCTGCTTTTGCAGATATTTTTTATGCCAGCTGTGATAGCTGGCATACACTCTGCTCCCTTTCATACACGTGTATGGAGGGATTTCCCTCTTGTCTAGCTTGCTTTGAAAGCTTTACAAGAGGGATTGTCTATAAGAGGGAACCTCTCCTCCCTCCTCTAGGTTAGACAACATTTTCTAGAGAGCTCTGGTTTTAGGGTTTGAGTTGTGTATCTATCCTATATCTATACCTCCCTCTCTCTTGTGTTTTGTGTGTGTTTTGTCTTACTTTTGTGCACAAACACCCACCATCACACCTTCTTTTGGTTACTGAGGTACCAGAGGTCTGTTCTTGGTGTTCTTGAGTGATTTTGAGCTCAAAGAAGCTGCTGGACCATCATTTGTGAAGAGGGTCAATAAGGGTAACATTTTTGCTCTTTTTACCCCTTTTTTTGCATAGCTTTTTTGACTATCTTGCAACTGTTTTTAGACTTGGTGTATAACATATAAAAGTCTTGTTTTTTCCTCCTCTAAATAGTTGTTTAAGAGTGTTTCAAGCTTTAGGGTTGTTTGACCCCTCTTAAGCCTTGTTAGGCTCTATTTTGTGCCATTTTGGTTGAGTTCTGGGACCATTGTGTTTGGGCCTCCTCACCACTGAAATCTTGAGAGATTTCAGTGATGAGGATGGTTCCTTGAGGTCTTAAGAAGGAGAGGGCCGCCCCCTCTCCTTGTTGTCCTTGAAAAGGGCCATTTTTGCCTCTTGAGGGAGCATCTAGTTTAGGTTCATGTTGACCATGCCTTAACTGATTTTTGTGCTTATATTGCCATGATATAGCATTGTGTTAAGTTGGTTTAGACACACCTTGCATGCCTTACATACATCTCTTGTAATGCCATGTTTTGGCCTTAACATGCTTTAAGCTTTGACCCTTGTTCTAGCATGATTTAGGCCTAGCTTTGTGAAGCTTTTATGCTTGTTTTAGTGTGCTTTAGCTCTGTTTTTAGTTGCTTTGGTCATGCTCAACATGCTTTGTTTAGCCTCTTTACATTATTGGCTTGTTTGCTTTAAGTGTATGAACCATGAGCATGCATTACTTGCATCATTTTCAGTGGTTTAGCACCACTTGTCATGTCATTTTAGTCCACTTAACATGCTTGCATGCTTGCATTTAATGTGCCTTTGATGCTTTAAGAGGTTGTGTTGTATGCTCCATGTTTAAGCATTTGTACATGCCTCCATGTATAGATCAATTAGATGCCATCTAAGTGGTTTTTGGGACTTGCCTTAACATGTTTTGGGACTGTTTTGATTCATTTTGATCATTTGCTTCATGTGTCATATGATCGTGGTTTAAGCCCCTTTGGCTTGTCTTGGATTTTAGGCTTTACTTGCATGCTTTGCTTGTGTTGATTAGTTGGTTTGGCACCCGTACAACATGATTTTCAGAGCTTTATATGCATGCCATTTGTCCATGCTTGCATCCTCTTAAGTGTGCTTGAGAGTTGTCTCTATATGCCTAAGTGTTGGTCCTTGTGTGCATGCATGTTTGTATGTCATTTTAACTTCATTTTTTAGAATGTTGGCCACTGTTTTGGGCTTAGTATAGAGCTGTCCAATTAGTGTAAGTCCCTCCTTTGCATATTGTAGCATGCTCGCCTTGTATGTTGTTGCATATTTGTGTGTTGTTGCATGATTGAAGTTGCATGATTGAATGAAGTCACATGCTTGTTTGCATGCTTGAACACCCACATTGTGTCTTGCATACTTGTTGGCTGCATTGCTTCATGCCTTGCATGATTGTTGTATGCCTTGTATGCTTCTTTGCATCTCCATGATTGCATGCTAGCTCACATGCCTAGGTTACATCACATTGGCACGCATGCTTAACCTCTTGAATTGATTGTGATAGAGGTTGAGCCCCATTATTTGTTTATGTGCATTTCACTCCACATTGAAAATGCACAACTTGATTTCTTGGGCCATCACGCATTGAAATGCGCGATTGGTGGTCCGAGAATCGAGAACCATGTCCCTTTGAGTCATAAACATGATAAGGGATGTGTTGGTGCATACATTTGCTTGAAATGCATTGCCATGCCATGTTTTGCCCTCTGCTGCTGTCAAAACAGTTTCTGCAGGAAGTTTTGGCCAATCGGCTACTTAGAGTGCCAATCGACCATTCATGGATGGCCGATAGCTCAACCAATGGTCGATGACCATCCGGACATGGCCGGTGACCATTCCACTTGGTCGATGGTGCTCCACAGTGTCCACAAAGTGTCCCTTGAGATTTGTACAATGATCAGAGGAGCAGAGCAGGGGAAACAGAGGCATCTTGTGCATGGCTGTGGACTTCCGAGCAGAACCAAGCGCGCATGCATTGGACCTTCTCTCCGAGGCTGCTTTTACTGTTTTCCTAGATTAGTTAACTTGCTTAACTAGTTTAATTGGATTGTAATATTTAATTAGCTTGATTAGTTAATTAATTGTATTATTCTTTTGGTCCCTCCGAGCGAGGGTGAATTTGTAATAAGTGTGGGTGCGTGTCTTCCAACCCTCGCTTCTTTCTCCTTTTTATTTACCTGCTTTGATGGTGCTCCACAGTGTCCACAAAGTGTCCCTTGAGATTTGTACAATGATCAGAGGAGCAGAGCAGGGGAAACAGAGGCATCTTGTGCATGGCTGTGGACTTCCGAGCGGAACCAAGCGCGCATGCATTGGACCTTCTCTCCGAGGCTGCTTTTACTGTTTTCCTAGATTAGTTAACTTGCTTAACTAGTTTAATTGGATTGTAATATTTAATTAGCTTGATTAGTTAATTAATTGTATTATTCTTTTGGTCCCTCCGAGCGAGGGTGAATTTGTAATAAGTGTGGGTGCATGTCTTCCAACCCTCGCTTCTTTCTCCTTTTTATTTACATGCTTTGATGGTTAGTATTAGGGCACGTTTAATTTAGCATCCTTATGCTATGCATGCGTGCATCATTCATTTGTCTTGCATGCACCGGGCTCGGCGCATCATGCTAACTGCATCATATTTCAAATCAGCCTCCGTTTGGGAAGTGGGCTGGCTCTTTGGCTTTTTGGCTTTTTTGGCTATATGAGCCTGGGCTCAAAAGCTTGGTTTGGAAAGGGCTCTTGGCTTTTTGGCTTTTTTGGCTTTTTTTGTGAGAGAAGAGTGTAATGATTATGGGGTTGGATGTGATGTTTTGTCTGTTGTGGCTCATGAGCCTATTTTGTCTTTTGTGGCTCATGAGCCCAATCTGCATTTCACATGTCATCCATAGATTAGCCGAGCCTATTCTAGTGACATTCTGTATGTGATACATTAGCCATCTTTAAACATGAACTAGGGTCACGCATGTTTTCTAATTAGTTTACTGTTTTGGCACAGAGTACGCTGTTAGTATTTATGCTTTAGCATCTCGCATGAGTGTGAATGTTAACATGACAGTATGCTTACCATGTGGCTAGATGCTTACGTGATATAAACTGCCTGAATGCCTGTGGGTGAAGGTTGGATTGTTTGAGATGGAACAACTCGTTGGAATCCGTGTTTTAGCCTACTTGCGAGTAGCAAATTTCAAATCATTTTTCAAACAAACGAATATGCAATGCTTTGTTCCAAATTAGGCGATCTAGTCTATACTTTTGTGTTGTGCGCATCACATAGTAAGATTAGCTAATTAATCGGAATGAGAACGCATAACGTTTTCAAAATTGGATATCACGGTTAGTAGAGGCCGATCTTCGGATCGGGCGAGAGGGGGTGCTTATAGCTGACCTTCCCCAATCGTACCCAAGTTCCCAAGCCGAGGCAACTTTGGTGATGACGGACACGTGGCCTTTGGCACCGAGTCAGGGTTTCCTAAATTTCCCCAAAATAAAATATTTAGGTGGCGACTCTGTATCTGGCAAAGCAGTCCATGTTTGGCACTTCTTTTCTAAAAATCTGTTTTCTCAAAAACGGTTTGCTGGATTTGGACTCTTTGGTTCAGATTAAGAACCGTGACAATTTGAGTCCAAATTGTAGTGAGCCCAATATGAACAGAACAGGGGTTCTCCGCCCGGGACGTTCGGGGACGTCTACACGCACGATTGTACATTTATTGTGCATATATTGCACAATGCGACCACTCTCGTGCATCAATCACACAATTATACTGCTATCGTGCATTTATCGCATGATTGCACCCTTTTGTGCATCTATCGCACAATTCAACTGCTATCATACATCTATTGTGCAATCGCACCATTATTGTGCATCTATTGCACAATGCAACTGCTCTCGTGCCTCTATTGCAGGATCGTACCCTCTTGTGCATCTATCGCACGATCGCACTGTGTTGTGCATCTATCGCACAATGCAACCACTCTCGTGCATCTATCACACGATTGCACTACTTTCATGCATCTATCGCACGATCACACCGTTCTTGTGTATCTATCGCACAATCGCACCATTCTCATGCATCTATCACACTACATGTTGCATCTATCGCATCACACTCTTTATCTTATACTCTTTTCTCCTCTCACAAAAGTGTGTTTGGATTATACCCCTTGTTATGCTTCATATTATTTGCACGAGGCTTGTCTCATATATTACTCAGTCCATTGCATTGCATTGCATAAATCATGAATTTTCAAACAACTGGCTTCGCGAAGTGTGTAAGTCTAACTTTCAATTGCACTTCGAGCTTGTCACTGGCATTCTCTTCAACTACGCTGATTTGATTCCTTACAAAGACATACATAGGAAACCCTTAGATTCAACCAATTGCATTTACATTTTGCTTGTTTGCCCAAGTCTTACGGCCTTGTCAAAAGGATTGTCTTCAAGTTTTTACATTCACTCACGTCATGAAATGACGCATCGAGCTCTGTCAAAGAGGTGCAACTATGGACACCCCATTTTGATTAGCCCTAAGACTTGGGTGCTTTCTTCCGAACACCCGATGATGAAAATAAGAATGTGCTATCTCACAAAATTCTTAATGGAAAGATGAAATTTAAGGTTTAATCCCAACCTTTACCTGTTTTGGACAAAATGTTTTAAACCAATTTTAGCCTAAATTTTACATGTTTGGCCCGCTAAAATATATTTTGTTAGTCTATTTATTTTTATTTTATAATTTTACATGTTTTTGTTTATTTTTATATTTTTCTAGGTATTTTTTCATATATTTATGTAAATAATACATTTTATATATTATTATATTAAACAGTGCACAGTATATGTTATTGTGTACCTTTTGAAAATTTTCCCCTTCCACCTTCTTTTTTTTGTGCGTGATTTCATTTTGTATAAATAGGGGCGGAGGGAATTAGATAACAAAAAAGGGAAAAATTAGAGGAGGAAAAATTTATTTTTAAAGAGGGAAAAAGAAAGAGAAAAAGAAACAATTGGTTTTTAAGAGAGGGAGAAAGAAAGTTTTAGATATTTTATTTTTGAGAAAAAGAAAACATTTTTTTGAACCAAACATTTCTCTCCATTCTCTTGATTGCCTCTTTCTCTAATATAACACCCAAAAAACACCATTAAAGCTCAAATTGCGAATTTTGAACTGAGAATTAATAACACATTCCACAACCTTAAAGGTGATCAAAAGAGAGTTTGAAAATAAAAAAATTCATCATTTCCTTGAAAGGTGAATTTTCGCAAACTTTCATTTAATTTAAAAATGTGATATAACTTGTTTAAACACTTTATTTACTGCTTTTCATAATTGTTTTTATCGCTTTAAAGGGAAGGTTGCACCACCAACATATGTATTGTAATTTACTGCTTTACATAAACTATTGTAATTTATCACTTTAAATGGTCGGTTGAAACCACCTAATTTGTTAGAGATGTAACCCTGCTAGATGAATAGTAACCAGTGGGTGAATAGTAACCAATCAGATGAATAGTGACCGCGCGAATGAATAGTGCTTTGACCAAATGTGTTTTTTCGGTCGAAACAGAGCAGTCACTCATCAACAGACAGAATAAATCTTGGCAAATGAATAGTGCTCCGCCAGGCGAATAGTGACCAACGAAGGAATAGTAACTTTTTAAAAAAATTTATTCGTATGATTTGTTAGATTCGATTTGTGTTGTAATAATCACCCAATCTCACGTCTTTTATTTAGTATTGTAATTATTTGGTGTTGTAATAATTCCCCACCTCCACTTCTTTTTATCCCTTTCATTTACTCGCTTTCCACATTTGTAAATAACATCATATTATTTATATAATTTTTTTTTATCATATCCATGTTTTGCATTCATAGTTCGTGCGTCTAAATTCGACTTATTTGCATCTATGGGTTTAATCAATTTCTATGTGATTTTGTGTGTTACCCCATGTCTTGAGATAATTCATATGTCATGTATTAGTAGTCGAATTTTTAGTTGTATTTTTGTGTATATATTGCATTAGAATCTTGAATCTAGAATCACACATATTTTGCTAACTTTGTTTTGCATCTTTCCACGGGACGTGAATAAATACTATATGAGTGTTTATGCTTTAACATCTTACTTGTGTGTGTTTATTTTACTATGTTTAAATATCCTACCATGCGACTATTTGCTTAAGTGATATATCTCTATGAATACTAGTAGATGGAGGCTGTATCGTTCAATTTGGAATAACATCGATTTTCATGTTTATGAACTCAATTTCTTTTGAGTTGTGG
The DNA here is from genome assembly GCA_022316695.1 of Camellia oleifera. Lineage (NCBI taxonomy): Eukaryota > Viridiplantae > Streptophyta > Magnoliopsida > Ericales > Theaceae > Camellia > Camellia oleifera. The sequence continues at coordinate 217,331 of CM039306.1, read as the reverse complement.
ATTATTCAAAACTCTTTTAAAAATACATGAAATCAAACGTTTCAAAATAAATGACATAATCTATACTTGTTTGCTTCACATAGTAAATTTTTACATTATTAATTAATAATCGAAATATGAATATCTAAAGTCAATAAAACTCATTCCATAATTTACTAGAGGCCGATTTTTTAATCGGGTGAGCGTGGTGCTCAATTAGCGACCTTCCACCCTCACAACTAAGGTTTCGAACCAAGATATCTTTGATTATGACGAACATTGACATTGGCACAAATTATGGGTTTCCTAGTTTTCCCAAAAGATTAGATGGTGACTTTAACATCTGGTGATGTAATTTATTTATGGCAAAAGTTTTGTAATAATATAGATTTTCTATAAAAGTTACCGGATCTGAACTCTCATCTATATTTCATATTGCATTCGTGAGATTAGATCAAAGAGATTGAGAATCCAAACTTTTTAACGCTTAGGTACCCCTAGGCATGCGACAATGCCACCCCTCAATTACTTTGTGGAGAGTGAATGAACAATTTTATTTTACCACTTAATATAATTAAAATTATAAAAACTTAATTGCTAAAAAAGACAAATTACAAAAATTCAAGTATAACCTATATAGCTGAGTCAAATAAAACGTTGAATCAAAGAATAATACATTCTTATAGTTAAGGGGGTCAAAATATATATGGTTTATATATGAGGAGGGTAAAATAATATTAGCTACTAGTTGAGGGAGTCATAGCGTAAATAATATTTTTTTAAAAAAATAATTTATTGTTTATGTTTATAAAATTTATGGACAAAAACTTGTTTGATGTTTATTTTTGTTTTTATAAAAATTTAAATCTCAAAATATTTTACAATTAAAGAAAGAATAATTTAAATATTAGGACCAAATTAAAACACTCATCTTCCCTATGCTTGTCTTGCCCGGTATACCTGCGACTTTCGCGTTCCTGCAATTTCCTCTCCTTGTAGACATGATCAAATTAACCTACTCCTCTCCTTGTAGACATGTTCAAATTAGCCTACTGTACCATTTTTGTTAAGCAAGATGCTAATATGCTCTACTAGGTCAACCATCAAAACAAGTTAAGAGACTCTATATATATATATATAATCTTCAGCTCAACAACTATTTATATATTCGGTGGTTCCTACTCTCCTTTCTTCTCCAGAATTCTCTTGATGAGCACTTGTAATATTACTTGTGTTATTAATAATGATAAAAGGAATAAGCTAATATCGTTATAGAATTATATATAACTTTTTAAGGAGGTTTATTAAAAAATTATTTTTTAAATGTTTGTATATCAATTAGTTCATAAGATATTTTTATATTTTAATAAATCCTATTATTTGAACATTTAATCTACCAAATCTCAATTCTCATATTTAAAGTATTTTATGGACATTTCTACCCCTAATAATATTCACATTTACAGTGTGAATGTTTCATGATGTGTTCACACCGTCAATGTGAATATTCACATTAACGTGTGAATGTTCATATTGACAGTGTGAACATTCACATTGAACATGTTAACATTTATATTGATGGTGTGAACATTTACATTGACGATGTGAACATTCACACCATGAAACATTCACACTATAAATGTGAATATTATTAGGGGTATTTTGATAACTATGTCACTCATACGACTTATTGGAATATAAAAAAATAATGTGGACTAAATAGAATATAAGTAGGTAAAAAGAGATTTATGAAAAAGTGTCCCATCTTTTTATCAAAATAATGTAACAATGAATATATAGTACGGTAACTTTAATTCATAAACAGAAAAATAACCCAATTTTTTGGGTGATAGTTCATAATCAAATGTAGCATTATTTTGGGTGTTGGGAAGAGCTAAATATGCAAGAAATTATTAAAGGCGACAAACTCATCTTAATTGTAATAGTAAATATGTAAAAAAAAATTAAATTAAATAATAAGTTTTGCAATTTAAAAATTAATAAATATGATGAATTATTCAGATACATAAAAGAGCTTTATTTAAAATTTCTCCCAAGTCTCTAATATGCTCTGTTTCCATTCATGTATGTTTTGATTGAGGATTAGAGGAGATATTTGGAAAGAGAAGAAATAGAAAAGGAAAGAGGAGTCAAGAACCGTCATGTGTTAATTTGATTCATGAAATTGTAAAATTGTGTCAATTTTATCTTTTAATTTTTTTTTATATATATTATCAACTTAATTCAATTGATTATATCTGTTAAAAATTATAAAGAATGTCACTCCTCAATTACTTTGTAGAGAGTGAATGAATAATTTTATTTTATCCTTTAATATAATTAAAATTATAAAAAGTTAATTGATAAATAAGACAAATTACAAATATTCAAGATAATTTGCCTAGTGAGGGTTTATTTGAGATGTGGATTGACTTTTTAATTTTTTAATTTTTTTAATTTGGGATTAAAAAGTTTAGTTTGAGATAAATTTTTTTTTATTATTTTTACTTTTGTGAGAGAAAAAATAAAATAATTATAGATTGAATATGATATTTTATCATATTAGATTAAAAAATTTATTTTATTTTTTTATAATTAAAAAAACTCAAAAAACACTTAACATGGCTAATGAAAAAAATAGCAAAATCGGAAACACTATAGGAGCATCTAAAACCTTCCCATTCAAGTAGGTCCACACAATTAATTTCCAGAAAGACAAGTGCCAATCAAAAATGTTTCTTTCCGCCGGAAGGTTTTACACGTGTACGGTGTTTACGTATATTGATTTTTCTATTATTAATGCCTCGTTTGGGAAGTATCATTTTTAGCTAAAAAGTCAAAAAGTTACCTTTGTAGCCAAAAAGCCAACAATCCATACCAAAAAGTCAAAGATTCTCTTTTCTCTCTACTTTTTGCACATCTTTTCGTAAAAAGCCAAAAAATCATCCCAAACATACTAGTTTTTTTGAGTGACTATTTTAGCCAAATAGCCAAAAAGTTACTAAATTATGTTCCCAAACGAGGCCTTAGGGGTGTGCGCGGTGCGGGTCGGTGTGATTTGAGAGAAAAATAGAAATCGTATGGCGAGTGGCGGATTGATAAAAGTGTCACTAGAATTTGTCATTTTTCTTATCAAAAACTGGCGGTTCGGTTGGCAAATAATGACGGATTTGCCTTGGCGGTTCGGGCGGATTGACGGTTTATAAAAGATATAATTCAAATTACAAAACTTAAATCAAAGAGTAAAAAAAAAGATGAGAGATACCGTGATATTAAGCATCTTGCGAAGATTTCTTCTGATGCAGCAAGTGTAGCAACAACATGATAATATCAACGACTATGCCATCAGTTCATTACAAGCATCTGTGAAAGCTACAATGATCAAATACAATACATAAAATTAATATCATTCAGGGTTCACAATATATTGAAAATGTTTACTGTTGAAAAGTATTTAGATTGAAAAGTGAGCTGATGCAAGTTTGCAACATGGCCAGAAAAAAAAAAAGATTGAAAAGTGAATTGGAATCAAATTTTATTTTGAATTACTGACATCTTGAATTTTCCTCGAGCAGTAATGTAATACTATATTCTAAGGTATAGAACAACAAGCAAACTTAAGTAAAAAAGAATTTTTAGAATATTATAAAACATGATTTAATAGCGGTGCGGGTCGGTGCGGTTTGGAAGAAAAATAGAAACCGGCGGATTGATAAAAGTGTCACTAGAATTTGTCATTTTTCTTACCAAAAATCGACGGTTCGATTGGCAAATAATAATGAATTTGCCTTGGCGGTGCGGTGCGGTTCGGTACGGTTTTGGCGGTTTCGACGGTTTCGACGGTTTCGGCGGTATTATGCACACCCCTACCTATATCTTCGATCATTGAAAGAAGAAGAAGAAAAAAAAAAAATATTTGGAGATCTTAATTTTTGTTATTCAAATGACTCAAAATTGTCAAAAACGACGTCGTTTTGGTAATTTTGATGTTGTTTTCTACTCAAAACAATATCATTTTGATAAATTTAAATCATTTAAGTCACAAAAATTAGGATCCTCTACCATTATTAAAATAAAAAAAACTTAAAAATCTTTACTATAGCTGAGATGAGGCACGTGGATTGAGGGTTGTACAGGACGAGAATAAAACGACATTTTGTCCTTTAAATTTTTACTAACAAATCAATTCAATAGTCCCATCACAAATTTATCATTTCTCTCTCAAATAATGCTTTCCAAACAGTGCTTCACCTGTGCCACTAAACAATGTCACGTCAGCGTTTGCTTTTTTTAGTTGAAAAAAAGAGGACGAGGGTGCTGCTGTGTAGGCACTACAGTTATTCCTGTCTATTTTTAAAGGAAAATGCGGGATACACCCAATAATAGGCGACACCAGCGACCCCCAGCTCACGTGGCTGTAGGTGACTGGCTGAAAAAAAAAAAAAAAAAAAAAAAAAAAAAAAAAAAACAAGAAACTGACCAGTGGGGGAGCCCCACGTCACTGGGGGTCGACCCCCACTGGAGGTCATAGCAGTGTTGATTTTTAAAAGGTCTTTTTAAGTGTTTTTTTTTTGATAATTTAAATTATTTATATTGTAAAATTTGTTAAAAATATTATTCTTGTAAAAAAATTAAATTAATCAGACATTTATAATCTTATGATTAGATTCTAATTGTCTTTAATAATTTATAAAAGTGATGTTAACCGTTAATTTTTATAGAAACAAATGTGCTTTGGTTATAGGGCTACAGATATTCAAATGTGCTTGATTTTTTGTATAGATAATCTATTCAGCGAACCCTACAATATGTACAATTCAAATTATCAAAAAACATTTAGAAAAACCTCCCCTAAAGGTCATGACAATAACTACTGTGCCTGAAGGCACAACAACACCCACCTCCGAAAAAAGGATGAGTTCTTAGAGCATCTTCAACGGTTCATCAAACTTTTCACCAAATTTGAGTAAAAAAATTACTATTTTCCCAATTTGATATCGCTTGCTCCAACGGTGAGTATCAAAAGGTGAGGGTCGACCGGTTGGTCAACCGATAAGGCCATTATTTTTTTTTTTTTGAACCTGAATCACCATTTCTGCTCCTGCTCGACGTCCCTCCACTGACCCTTGTCGGCATTGATACTCAGGTGCAAGACTAGTATTAAGGAAATTGAATGATGTTCTCTGTGGGCCCTGCTTTCAAGGAAATTGAATGAATATAGTGCAAGACTAGTATTAGCTCAATCTGTTTCTTTGATTCAGTCTCAATTTGAAGGGTCGCCCGGCTGGTCAACCGACCGGTTGACCGGCCGGTCAACCGGTAAGATTTAAATTTTTTTTTTTTTAATTTGTTTGAACCTTTTGACCTGTTTAAACCTAGTTATCTGAAAGGGAACCGGTTGACCGGTTGGTCAATCGGCCGGGCAACCGGGTGGTTGACCGGTCTACCACTTTCAACGGTCAATAACAGTGATTTGGTAAAATCTGTGTCTTGGTCTCAGTTTGATGTTTTTTTGCTAAATTTTCATTTTGATATCACTTTGGTGCAACGGTTGGAGCATGAAAAAGTGACTTTTTCATCAAAATTTGAATCTGATGCTGACTTTGGTTCACCGTTGGAGATGGTCTTAGGAATATTTTAGAAGGTGGGTTAAAACTTAAAAGTCTTTCTTTATTAAATTGTTTTTAAAAAATTAAAAAATATTTTTTTTAATTATTTTTTTAAAACACTTTTTAAAATCAATAATAATTCCTCACTGCCACGTGAGCGATTATAATTTTTTTTTTATCTTTAGGGCACTTTGATCAGCACACTATCATTTTAAACACATATTTCAATATAATAATCTAATAAAAAAATTCATCTCATTTTTTCAAAAACAAAAATTAAAATAATCAAATAGTGAAAAAGTTTAAAAAATAATCACTTTTCAAACACAGATAGTTAAAAGCCACTTTTAAATTTTTTTTTTTGAATTTTTTGTGAGAGAGGAAAGTGAGTTAAAAGTTGGGAAGTCACTTCCCAAAATAAGCATATTGAATGTTTTCGAAAAATCAAAACAATTATGGGTTAATTATTATTATTTTTTATCTTTTTAATTTGATTTAAATTTCATTTTTTATTTTTATTATTTTAATTTAAATAATTTAATTTTATGTACAATTTTATTTAGGACCTGATAGTTTTTTATAATAATTTTATTAATATTACAATCTTATAAATTTTATTTACTCAAAAAAATTAATCTGCAATTTAGAGCATCACTAACGGTGCACTTCTTTTTTCATCAAATCTGAGTCAAAAATGACCCATTTCACCAAATCTGATATCACTTGCTCCAACGGTGCATCAAATCTCGTGGGGCGACCGGTTGGTCGACCGGTGGGTCGACCTGTATGCGTAAAATGCTATTATTTTTATTTTAACCTTTTGAACGGTTTGAACCCAGCTTTGTGAACCGGGGAAAAGGGCGATTGGTTGGTCGACCGGCGGGTCGACCGGTCAACCTATTTTTTTTTTCTTTCTTTTTTGGTCCTAAATCTTCAATTATTGAATGCACACACTGCATTCCACCTACAAATCATAAAATCTTCAATTATTTATGCACACACTGCATACATTTGCCTCAGCTACCATTCATATAAGTCATACCACCTACCATTCATTACATGTATTCCATCTACCATGCCTCATTTGAACCAACTACCATTCCTCACCACTTATCCAGTGGCGGAGGCAGCATGTGACCAGGGGTGTCACGCGCCCCTTGGATTTTGGTTTTTTTTTTTTTACAAACATAAAAAAACAATTAAACAAATAATTATAAAAATATTATTAGAGTGAAATGTCAATGACATTTCAAAAATTATGAAAATAATAATGGTTGTTTTGATTGAAAATGAAGAGACTATTATAAAGAAACCATATTAGCTATGAAAATTTTTGAATGTAACGACGATATCATTATTAGTGATATGCAAGTATAAATAATCTCACTATAACGATATAAAATTTATTAGATTATTAGTTACATTTGACATATGAGGTTCACTTTTTATACGTTTATTTACCATTAGTGGGTGATATTACATACCAATGATGACGTGGTATTACCATTATATTGAATTTTTAATCAAATTTGTATCAAAAAATAATTTATCATTATATAATTTATTTTAAGACTTACATTCATATTTTTTTTGTATTATCCATGATACACTAGTTACAAATAATATTATTTTTTTTATGTTTCCTGAAATCAATCGTAAAAAATTAACGAGAAATATTTTTATAAAAATTATTATAATTAAGTGTCCCCTCTAAATTAATTTTCTAGCTCCGCCACTGCCCACATCCCTCATCTAAGATTGAAGTGTCGAACTTCGTCCACGGCAGTCTCACCAGGAACAACTATGAACAGTGGAGACAACAAATGCACAACCTCATTGAAAAAGAAGAGTTGGTTTCATTGACGACACTACTAAAGCGCCACCTAAAAGGACTCTGACGCTATGTTTGGATTGAGTGATTTAGGAAGAAAAGAAAAGAAATGAAGAAAAATATATTTTTCTTATTTGTTTGAATAATTTAAATGGAGAGAAATGAAAATAAATAGAGAGAAATGGAGAGAAACTCATTTCTCTTATAAGTTTCATTTTCAATCTTTCTAAAAGTGGAGAGATTGAGAGAGAAAATAAACCACTATTTTTATAATACTATTTTTATCCCTATAAAAATAAAAGAAATAAAATGGTTGAAAATATAAAAAGATTATTTTAGTAATATAACATAAAATAATTTTTTTTCTTTTCTCTTAATGAAATCTAACCAAACAAGAATGAGAGAAATTACAATCATTTCTTTTCTTTTATTTCTTCATTATCCAAACAAAAAGGAGAGAAATTACAATCATTTCTTTTCTTTTCTTTTCTCTTATAACTTATGTAATCATTTCTTTTCTTTTCTCCTAGATTCTCAAATATAGTGTGAGAGTAAAAATTACAGGTCATGGAAAAGATCAGACGATCTGTTGCAGAAATGGATCCGAGACACGCTCGCCGAAGACATACGCAAAGGAGTACAACGCGTCAGAACTGCTAAAGGGTTGTGGACAAGCCTGGAGAAATGGTTCAGTAAGCCAATCATCATCACTCCTTCATCAATGGCTTCTTCTTCTCTTTCCTCAAGAAATTCCTCATCCGCCATTGTGGAATCCTCAGTATCTGAGTTTGTGAAGAAAAGTCTGTCAGTCTCTGAAAACAATTATTCGGAGTGGAGACAACAGATGTACAGCCTACTTAAGAGTAAAGGATTAGTGCATTTGGTCAGCGGCGCGGTTGCCGCTGGTTGTGGTGATAAGGCTGCACGGAAAAATTCAGACGCTCAACTAAAGGAATGGATCAAAACAACGCTATACACAGATATACCCAAAGATGTGGTGGGCAGTAGAACTGCTAAATCGATGTGGATCAAGTTGGAGAGAATTTTCGGTATGCTCAACCTTACACTTACTTCAATCATTAATACTATTTACTCTGAAATGTGTTTTAAATTTATTTTATATATAAATTTTATAATATACAAATTAAATCTCAATCATACTTTTTCATGATTTTTCTGAATAAGAAGGATATCCGACTTCAGTATAAACAACGGGTGATGCTAGCAAAATAAGAGGCCATGTTAATTAAGAGAGATAAAATGACCAAAAAATTAAAAATGTAAGTTTTTGCACATCTCAATATTTTTATATGCATTTTAATTTTAATTTTTTTTAAAACTTGTTTGCCAACATTAATGATAGCTTGCATTTTTCATAAATAAAATAGAATAAATTACACCAATCTTTCTTTTTTAAAAATATAAAACAAAATAAAATACAATGATGGAATTTTATTTGATGGGACTTAAAACTTGACTTGGTTTGCTTTGATTTGATACAATGATCTCTATGAGTTTGACATAATTATATTAAACTCTCAAAATATTTTAATTTATATAATATTTAGTCTTATTCTCATAAATAATTTGTTAATCGTATGTATAAATAAATGATATTGGCAATCTCTTTTATATTAAAACTAGCATATCATTTGTGCTATATGAACGAGATAAAATAATATATTATTTATTAAAAATATGATAAATATATTTAATTATTTTATATTTTGTTTCTTGTAAATAAAATTTTATATATAAATTTAAGGGTTTTGTTTCAAATGTTCCTTTACTGTAACATATAGTATAGATATATTAAAATTGTTGTATTGACAATTAATAATTAAAATTATGCTTTGTTATAAAAAAAAATGATATAATTCTAATACTTCACTATTTTAGAATAAAAATATATGAATTTAAAAAAATTATCATATTGATTTTTGAAAAGGAAATAATTAAAAAAAATTTAAAAACGTAAGGAATAAGAAAGAATTATCGTAATATGCAAAACCACTAAAATTACGGTTAGACCAGCAAATCATTCAAACAAAAAAATGTTTAGCTTAATAAGGTAGGTCAAAAAATCAACCAGCTTATACAAAAATTAATTAATTAAAACTTTTAAATTTTATTTTATTAAAATTTAAACTGTCACTAAATATGAAAAATAATCTATAAATTTAAATTTAAAATAGACAAAATATAAATATAAATTTAAAATTAAAATAATCTATCTCATAATTTACAAGTTTTAAATACAAATTTAAAATTATCATAATTATCTCATAATTTTTGTGTTAAAGAGCAGTAAGAGTGACATTGCAACATATTGAATTGAAATATGCACAATACTAAAATTATCATAATTATCTCATAATTAATTAATTAAAACTTTAGTAATTAATTATTTTAAAATTATCATTTTTAGTAATTAATTAATTATAATTATCTCATAATTAATTAATTAAATTTTTTTAAATTTAAACTATATTAAATTGAAACATGCACAACACTATAATATTAAATGAGATGGGAGTATAAGATTCACTTTATATGAGTAAAATAAGTCATTGTTTTTCCCTTATTTTCCCTGATGTGAGATTATCAAATAAAAGCTAATTAATGGAGATTTTCTTAATTGTTTGAAATTAACAAAATCAAGAAAATTAATATGAGATATTGAAACTCGCATAAGGTTCCTCACTAAATAAGATGAGAGTATAAGATTTACTTTATATGAGTAAAACAACTCATTTTTTTTCCACTTCTTTTCCCGATATGGGATTATCAAATAAAAGTATAAAATCACTAAAATCGTGGTTAAACCAACAAATTAATCAAATAAAAAATGATTTAGCCTAATCAGTTAGGTCATAATTAATTAATTAAAACTTTTAAAATTTAAACTATATTCAATTGAAAAATGCACAATATTATAATATTAAATGGGATGGGAGTATAAGATTCACTTTATATGAGTAAAACAACTCATTTTTTTTCTTCTTATTTTTTTGATGTGAGATTATCAAATAAAAGCTAGCCAATAGAGATTTTCTTAATTGTTTAAAATTAAGAAAATCAAGAAAATTAATATGAGATATTGAAATTTTCAAAAGGCTCCTCGCTAAATAGGTTGGGAGTATAAGATTTACTTTATATGAATAAAATGACTCATTTTTTTTCTTCTTTTCTCGATGTAGGATTATCAAATAAAAGTTAGCCAATGGAGATTTTCTTAATTGTTTAAAATTAAGAAAATAAAGAAAATTAGAATGAGGATTTGGAGTTTCTAGAAGACTTCTCAGTAAAAAATTCCCTTTTCCTTATATAATATATAGATAGATGTTAAATATTCAAAAAAAAAAAAAAAAAAAAATCAAAATTTCTACACAATAGTCATATGGCATGTAAGTCTCATAGATTATCAGTTCTATTCATATGATTATTGTGTAAAATATTTGATAAATTTGTTTAGACTTCTAAGTTGTTCGAGAAATAATTTTTTAATATTTTTTTGACTTTTTAATTACAATATGAGGTGAAAAAATTAATTAAAACTTTAGTAATTAATTATTTTAAAATTATCATTTTTATTAATTAATTAATTATAAGTATCTCATAATTAATTAATTAAAACTTTTAAAATATGGTAAATTATGCAAATAGTCCCTGTAATTTCAATTTGTTTGATTTTGCCCCTTAATTTAACGGATTGTGTCATTTTAGTCCAATAAATAACGGTTGTTAAATTAATTTAACAGAAGGTCAAATAATGTGTCAATTTGGTTCTTGTACTTTACACAATGTATCAATTTGGTCCCTGTAGTTTCAATTTTCTCGATTTTGATAGGGACTAAATTGACACATTGTGAAAAATGCAGGGACCAAATTGACACATTGTTTGACTTTCCGTTAAATTAACTTAACAACCGTTATTTATTAGACTAAAATGACACAATTCATTAAATTAAGAGGCAAAATTGAGCAAATTGAAACTACAAGGACCAAATTGACACATCGTGTAAAGTACAGAGACTATTTACATAATTTTCCCTTTAAAATTTAAATTATATTGAATTGAAACATTTACAACAATATAATATTAAATGGGATGAGAGTATAATATTCACTTTATATAAGTAAAATAACTCATTTTTTTCCTTATTATCCTGATATGAGATTATCAAATACGAGTTAGTCAATAAAGATTTTCTTAATTGTTTAAAATTAAGAAAATCAAGAAAATTAATATGAGATATTGAAACTCTCACAAGACTCTTCACTAAATGGGATTAGAGTATAAGATTTACTTTATATGAGTAAAACAACTCAGTTTTTTTCTTCTTTTTCTGATATGAAATTATCAAATAAAAGTTAGCTAATGAAGATTTTCTTAATTGTTTAAAATTAAGAAAATCAAGAAAATTAGAATGAGGATTTGGAGTTACTAAAAGGCTTCTCACTAAAAAGTCTCTTTTCCTTATATAATATATAGATAGATAGATAGATAGATAGATATAGATAGATGTTAAATACTCAAAAAATAAAAAATAAAAATTCTACACAATAGTTATATGGCGTGTGAGTCTATATAGTATTAGTTCTATTCATATGATTATTGTGTAAAATATTTGATAATTTTTTTTAGACTTCTAAGTTGTTTGAGGAGTAATTTTTTAATAATTTTTTGACTTTTTAATTATAATATGAGTTGAAAAAATTAATTAAAACTTTAGTAATTAATTATTTTAAAATTATCATTTTTATTAATTAATTAAATATAATTATCTCATAATTAATTAATTAAAACTTCTAAAATTTAAATTATATTGAATTGAAACATGCACAATAATACAACATTTAAATGGGATGAGAGTATAAAATTCACTTTATATGAATAAAACAACTCATTTTCCCCTTATTTTCCCGATGTGGGATTATCAAATAAAAGCTAACCAATGAAGATTTTCTTAATCGTTTAAAATTAAGAAAATAAAGAAAATTAATATGAGATATTATATTGAATTGAAATATGCATAACACTACAATATTAAATGGGATGGAAGTATAAGATTCACTTTATATTAGTAAAACAACTCATTTTTCCCTTATTTTCCCAATGTGAGATTATTAAATAAAAGCTAAGGAATGAAGATTTTCTTAATTGTTTAAAATTAAGAAAATCAAGAAAATTAATATGAGATATTGAAAACTCTCACAAGGCTCCTTACTAAATGAGATGGAAGTATAAGATTTACTTTATATGAGGAAAATAACTCATTTTTTAAATTCTTTTGCCGATGTGGAATTATTAAATAAAAGTTAGCCAATAGAGATTTTCTTAATTGTTTAAAATTAAGAAAATCAAGAAGATTAGAATGAGGATTTAAAGCTTGTAGAAGGCATCTCTTACTAAAAAGTCTCTTCTCCTTATATATATATATATATATAGATGGTATATCCTCACATATTTTAAGTTTTGGATTGCTAAGGTGCCGTTTGGTAACACTTACGTTTTCAGTTTATATTTACAAAAATTTTAAAAACTCAAATAAAACCTTATTTGGTAAATTTTTGATTTATAAATCAGTGGTTTCAGTTTATAAATTTGGCCAAAAAATATGTTTCTGTTTTGAGTTTTGAGTTTTGAGTTTTGAGTTTTTTTTTTTTTTTTTTTTACCACCCAACACTAGCCACCACCCGTCACCATTTTTCACTACCGTCTTCCGCCACCACCACCACCCACCACCCACCACCACCTGCCAGCACCACTCACCACCCACCTGCCACCACTACCTGCCAGCACCACCCACCACCCACCTGCCATCCACTCGCCGCCACTATTATCCACCCGCCGCCACCACCACCACCACCACCCGCCTACCACCCACCTGCCGCCACCACCACCACCGCCACCCACCACCCACTACCACCACCACCCACCACCCGCCACTACCACCCACCACCACCCACCACCTGCCACCACCACCACCACCACCACCCATCATCACCCACTCACCACCACCTACCACTCGCCATCGTCACCCACCCACCACCACCACCCGCCACTACCACCCACCCGCTAGCACCCACTACCACTCGCCATCCACCACCCACCTGCTACCACCATCTACCCCCCCGTCACCGCTTTCCACCACCGCCTTCCGCCGCCACCACCTGCCACTTGCCACCACCGTCTTGTGCCACCATCACCCACCACCTGCCACCATTTTCTACCACCGTCTTCCACCACCACCACCCGCTATCATTTTCCACCATCGTCTTCCGCCACCACCACTCGTCACCACCCGCCACCCGCCACCACTTGTCATTTCTCACTCTTTTTTATACTTTTAAATTTTTTTAAACATTTTGTCTAAACTAAACGCGTTTGTAGTTTATGTTTTTCTAAACATAAACAAAAATCAGTTTATAAAATTTTTGTAAATATAAACTAAAAACGTAAACGTTACCAAACAGGCCCTAAGTGAATATATTATACAAAATATGAAATGTTGAATCAAATAACCCATGGGGACATTTTACCTAACCCAAAAGAATAAGAAGAATAGCATAGAAATACAGATACATCTTCAATTATAATATAAAAAAAAAATTAAATAAATGGTAAATTACCCTTTTCACCTTCAAATTTTGACTTAAATTTTATTTTAACCACTCATCTTATAATTACAACAATTAAGTTATCAAATTTCAACTTGAATTTCAATGTGGTTCTCTTATCACTCCATATAAAATTTGAGTGAAAATTAAAATATAGGGATTAAAGTACAATTTGAATGAAAATTAGAGGATGAATCTAAGAACTTCAAATGATTTCTTCACTGTTGTTCAATCTCATCCCATGACATTTACAATAGGCAAACAATATCTCAATAAAAAAATAAAAATAAAATGGGGACTTATGATTCTCAAAATATGTGTTTCGTGTCACTTTGATCTTTTAAGTTTAATTTTATCTGTGAATTTCGTTCTTAAAATTTTAAATTTGATCCAATTTTAAATGAACTATCAAAATAGTTAACATAATGATAATAAAATACACATTTAGTCCCTAAAAAATGTGTTTCATGTCACTTTCATTCCTAAAGTTTTTAATTTTGTCTAGCTTGATCCCGAAACATTAACAAGAAGATGAAATATAAACTTTAAATCAAAAATTTGAGAATTCCTTCTGGATTTTGCAGGTCATTATGTACCGCTGCATAAGGCGGCAATCAAAGGTGACTGGGAGACGGCCAAAAAATTCATAAAACAAGAACCAGATATTGCAATCAGGGCAGGCATAACAGAAAACTTTGAAACAATGCTCATTGTTGCCGTGAAGTCGGAGCGAAGAAACGAGTTTGTGAAGAAGCTACTGGAGGAGGATATGTCGCTGGAAGATCTAGCTCTAGGTGACAACAGAAGAAGAACAGCCCTTCACAGGGCTGCTGGGGCTGGCAACATTGAGGCAGCCAAACTGCTAGTGAAGAACAACCCATACCTGCCAAATGTTCAGAACTATGATAAACGAATTCCTTTGTTTTTTGCAGCTGCTCGTGGGGATAGGAAGATGGTTCTTTACTTGTTGAGTGTCACTACTATTGATGATAATGATAAGGCAAAGCCTAAGCCCAGCACTAATCATTTGTCTCGGTTATTGTCTCGTTCTCTGTCTAATGCCAATCACCTATTGCCATATTCTCAAAATCCAAAACTAATGGAGGATTTTAAGAGGAAATTGATAGATGATCGCCGGTGGAATCCTACACCATTTGACGGTGAATCAGGTTTTAGAATTTTGCATCAGCTGATCATTAGTGGACTTTATGGTGAGTACATTGTTAGCACTAATAGGAGAGTTTCAAAACTACAATATATCACTTTAGTTGAATTATCTAATTGTTATTTTTTTAATTTTGTGTTAATCCTACAGACATTGCTTTAGCTTTGCTTCGAGACAAACCTGAGTTAGCATTCTCCATTCCGGAGACAAAAAAGGATCTTCTTGACTGTCATTCTTTGATGGCAATTGCTCAAAAGCCTTCTTCATTCCGAAGTGGAGCATCCTTCAACCTCTTCCAAGATAAAATCTATCGGTGTTAGTGTATTTGGCCCCTTCACTCTCCTCTCTATGCCTTACCTATTCTGCAATATTGCTGATTTATTTATTTAATTTTAGGTTAATTACACTTAACGTTCAATTTTATTAAAATTAATAGACTTTTTTTTTATAAATATTTTCACGTATTTTCAAAACATTTTATACTTTAATTTCAATGCTAATAATGTCCCAACAACACTCTTTATCATTTGTCATATAATAACTTCTTTATATTTGTTCTCTCTTTCAGGTGTTCCTCTGAAATTGGAAAACATCACAGAGCACAAAAAGAAACCGGATATTGAGAATGCTGCCAACAGCTGCATTTATGGTGGGTACAGCGGTAAAGCATTGAATCTCAAATCTCACTATAGCCTTTAGACATTTTTTAGTTATTTTTAAATGATGAGTGAAGTATTCTAAGGCCAAATAACATTGAATAATTGAATTTTGCTCTAAAATTTAGATTAACCGCAGTCATGAACTTAATACAAGAAACTCCAAAAAGAAATGTTAGGGATCAAGAAAATTTTTTTATAAAAATAATTATAAAAGATTTGTGATCCATACATTACCTTGATTAGTGTGTGGTGCTTTATTCTAAGTGTAATCCAAAAGTCACAAATCTTTCATAATTATTTTCATGAAAGACTTTTCATAATACCTAACATTGCTGAAGTCCAAAAGACTTACCTAGGTAAAACTCTATAACTAGTGTGGTGCTAATGCAATTCATGAGTTTATTATGGTACTAGTAAAGAAACACCTCTAACCTCTCACATGAATAAGAGATATAGGGCTTGTTTGCAGGGGCGGAGGCACACAGTGGCCAGGGGGTCACGTGCCTCCCCCCTCCTCCTGGGTTTTTGGAAAATTTTATTTTATTTTATTTTATTTTATTTTTGGGTTTCAAACATAAGGAAAATATTTTAAATAAAAAAATTTATAAAAATATTATTTAAAGTGAAATGCCAATGACATTTTTAAAATTATGAGAATAATAATGATTATTTTAATTGAAAGTAAAGAAACTATGATAAGTTATATTATTATTTATAAAAATTTTAACATAATAGTAATGTCTATCATTATTGACATGCAAACATAATTAACATCAATGAAGATATATGAAATTTATTGGATTGTTAGGTACATTTGATATGTAGAGTTTGTCCTCCATATGTTTCTTTCCATTCATAACTAAACTGACCACTATATAAATTATAATCAAGCAACACATCTTCAATTATAAAAAAAAAAAAAAAAAAATTACAAGTTATAACTAATATCAAAATGAGTCATAACTAATTATTACTTGATATATAGTCATAACCAAAATAACAATCACAAAAAGTTATAACTAAATTATATCTAACACTATAATGTGTCATAACTAAAGACCACAAAGATCATAATTGCGACATATGATTGATACTTTTTTTTATGGTATGTTTTATAGAATTTCTCTATTAAAATATATTATTTCTATCTCAACTTATCTTCTTTTTTAATTTTTCAATCTACCTGTAAATAGTTACTCCCTAATATTTATATAAAATTTAATCTCAAATTCTTTAATTTAAAATTCACATTTATCCAAATGGACTCTTAATATTTAAGTTTAGTAATATCTCATTGTTGTTTATTAAAAAAATAAAAAATAATTGCTTGGTTAGAGTTTTCCAAAAACACTTTTCAGAAAATTCTACTTTCTTATTTTCCGTTTTTTTAAAAATATTTTTACTGAATTTTTTTTAATATTTTAAGTAAATTTTTTAATTTTTAGACATACCTAACATAAATATACCTAAAAAACAAAAAATTTGTGAAAAAATCTTTTAAAAATTCACTAAATACTAAAAATACAAAAAAAAAAAAAAAATATAAGAATTCTATACATTATTTGTATTTTTATGTATTTATTAATTTTAAAAATATTTTTTCACAAATTTTTTACTTTTTAAATATATCTAAGTAAAGTGCATCTAAAAAAGTAAAAAAAAAATATTTAAAATTTTAAAAATATTCACTAAAAACAAAAAAAAACACGAAAACAAAAAAACTCAATTTTCAAAAAACTTAATCTAAAAAATTCAAATCAAACACACTGATGTTATCATTAATTTGTGCCCCTCTTCATGAATTTCCTGGCTACGCCACTGCTTGTTTGTTTTGTAAGCTGCCAAACAAAAACATATTTGGGAAGATTTTTTTTTTTTGTCTTTTTTTTTTTTTAAAATTTATTTTTTTGAGACTTTTTAGGCTAAAATAACACTAAAACGACGACCTATCCAAAAAAAAAAAAAAAAACAGAAGACAAACTGTCGACCATTGACCGTCAGAACATTGTAGATATGGCTATTGCTACGTATTGGCCTCTATTTTCCAGCCTCCTCCTTCTTATTGTCTCGACCAGAACCGTCACATGCGTCGTCCTCTCCATTCGGATCCGGTTTTAGATCCTCAACATGACCCGAGCTTTTACCCGCATCCGTCTTCTTTGCTTCCGCTTTCTGGTCGCTGCTGGGCTGATCCATGATCTTCACCGCTACCCGAATTTTGACTGAATTAAGAGATAAAGAGAGAAAGAAATGATTGGCTTCGTCACACAGAGGTCAGACGGAGTGTGGGGTGGCGCGTGGGGCTTAGGCTTCCAGGTTTTTGATTTTTGATTTTTTTATTTTTGGATTTTTGGGTAATGCTTGGTTTAATTTTTAAAACATGATTTGGATTCAAAAATAAAATAAAAATGTTTGTTGGTTAACAAATTTTTAAAATACAATTCAAAACTCAAATTTTTTTCTTTTTTTTTATTATTAATAAATCAATCAATCACTTTTTTTTTTTTTTTTTTCTCTCCTCTCTCATTTTCTTATATTCTACACATCAATCAATTAAATTTTTTTCTTAAACTCATCTATTTAACTAAAAAAAAAAAACTATAAATCATTCCAAAATTATTTTTAAAATTCATAACCAAATAAATTTTCAACTTTCAAAACTCTTTCAACAACTTATCTTTCAAAATACAATTCTGTAGGGGGGTTCAAGATTAGAGAGGTGATTAGAGAGGTAAAACTATGCTAATGGTCCAATAATGGCGGAAGTGGTTGGAGAATGAGTAGCAACAACTGTATGGGAGTTGGAGAGTGTGTAGCTGGGTGAGGGTGAAGCAAGTGGCTCAAGAAGAAGTGCATGACAGTATCAAAATGGACAGCACCTTTCCCAAATCCCCAAAATTCCTCTTCATGAACATTGGGAAATGGGTCCTGTTTATAGGTTTTTTCTTGGTGCCCAGAGGACACCAAATGGCCAAACAAAGAGAAGACATGTGTCTCAGAGGATCACATGTAATATTCTGCCTTAAGCCACCAGGTTGAAGGTGCCACGTGTTCCTCTGCATATACCGTGTACTATCTGTTTGCCTCTGCAACTACCTTTTTGAGCCTCAACAAGTGTAGTTGCGACGGGAGTGTTTGGTGCGACAACTCCTTCCTGAACTTCAGCAAGTGCACTTGCAGTGGTGAACCTTGCCGCTGCACCTGCCTTCTTAGTTCTATTTGGTCAATACATGCATTCTCAGGACTCTATTAGCATACTATTGACTATGTTCGTGCTCACCTCAGCAAAGCCTCCACCCTTAGCCACCTAACCACAAGCTCCCCAGCTTCCCAGGGCGAAGGCCACAACCAAGCTTACTATCAGTCGTGCTGTGCCTTAGTACCAAGCCCAAGGGGGCTTCATTAGTCCTTCATGTGCGACTAAGGCAGGTCCATGACCTGGGTAATGGAAATGGAGTCTCTTATGGTCGGGCTACCCTGCTCCCATCTTCGCGGGATTGCCACGGTAAGCTGGCATCTCTGGGCCTGTTATCAGCTCCAACTAGTAAGTCTTGGGGCCTGCTATCAGCGCCAAGTTAAATGAACTTTGAGGGCCTGCTATCAGCCCTAGGCTAGTAATGCCTTGGGGCCTACTATCAGTGTCAAGCATTAGCCTCTACTTGTAGAGGGAGGCTTCTCTCAAAGCCTGCTATTACCTTGGCAGGATATTCCCTCTGCAACTTAGTTGCTGCGGTTGTAGTTGCTGCGGTAGTCATTTCTGCGACAAGTTCAGACGGCAGGACCAAAAATATTAGAGATGGTGGCGCTGACAGAATGCCTCCGCAACTTGGGTGCTGCAAGTACTGCCTCTGCAACTTAGTTGCTTTGGTTTTTTTTTTTCCCTCAACAACTTCATATGGCGGCAGAACCGAAGATATTAGGAATGGCGAAGCTGAGGCAAAGTACCTCAATAACTTTCCTGCCGCACATGTTCCCTCCGCAACTTCACCACTGCATTTTTTGCCTTCACAACTTGACTTAGGCATTTTCCTTTGTGGAGTCTACTTTGACCATTGGCGGGTCAGACTTGCTTCGGCCCACTGTTGGGCCACTTCCCTTGGGCTTTGGCTGATACTCCTTTTTCATTCCTAGTCGCCTTTTTGGGGCGACCTCAGTACTTAGGCCCATACTTAGTTTGGGGCTTAATTTCTAACCCTCTACATTTGCCCACTACGCACGTGGGGGACAAGCTCCTGGTTTCCTTTGCGTACATGACGTCAACAAGTAACCCAAGGGTTGTGTCGGTTAGGTCAGAAGTTGCATCGGCTTTGAAAAGGTGCTCCCCTTGACTGACGGGTCATAATGGGCCTAGGGAGGCGTGTTGGCGCCCTTTTGCTGCTTCCTTTATAAATAGCGCCCTTGGATCCACTGGTCCACCACTTCTGTCCAAACACACCTTTTGTCTTCTTGTCTCATTTTCTCCATTGTCCCCATTTTCCAAAGTCTACTTTACCTTTCTCTATTCTTTCTTATAGCCAGCACAAGGTTTCTACCCGACAGGGCTGCCCCACCCCCTACTGAGTGGAGGAGGGCCCCATACTTTGGAGGGCTGGCTGACCCCTTTTGGAAGGCAGTTGACTCCTTCATTCCTAATGCCCTTCCTCTAGAGGAGCCTTTGCTCCCTTTTGGGGAGGCTACTTTGGATGATGTTGACATGGTGAACCCAGTCTCTGTGTTGCAATTTCATGTGAGGCATGGTGACTTTTCTTATTCATACATCTATTATCGCACTCACTTGAGGCCCCCAACAAATTGGTCCCTATGGGTTGATGACATCATCGCAGATGGTGGCTTTGAGCAATGTTTGCAGGATGTTTATCTTTTCAATGCCATTTTGATTTCAAAGGAGTTATCAGTGCACAAGATACAGACCAACACTGATATGATTGTCTCCTGCTGGAGCCGCGACACTCACACTTTTGCCCTGGCATGGGGGAGATAACCCCAACCCTGGAAGATGTTGCCGTCCTTCTGCGCCTGAGCATCTATAGAGATCACCCTTTCAACCCAGCGTCCCTGACTTTTGCAGAACAAGTTGCTGTCACTACCCTCCAAAGTGCCTTTCAAGAGGCACGAAAGTGTGGCTTCTGGTATGACCTTAGGACTGGAGAACTGCTCCAAGAGAGACCTAAGAGGGACAAAACCACCTTCATTTCTTGGCTGAAGCATTTCTTTAAGGACCTGTAACCAGTTGTAGGCGACATCGTAGAGGATAGCCACGGCTCTGTAGTTGGGCTGGGCTATCGTGGCGACTTGTACCTGGCTACCTTCGTTAGTTATTTCATCTCCTTTTTTGTTCTCCCTAGCAACCTTGCTGAGAGCATCAATCTCCTGGTGTTTTCTTTGGCTGTCAAACTCTGCAGTAGCAGTCAGATCCCTCTAGCCCCCTTCTTCTTGGGGAACTTATACTTCCGCCTTGACCTCATCCATTCGGACATAGAGCGATCCATGGGCCGCTATGATGTGTAGAGCTTTGTACACACTTAGTTCCTGATTGTTTTTTTTTTTTTTTTTTTTTTTATGAGAGATTACTTGCTATGGGCCACATCTCTAAAGAGCATGAGCCCTTCTTCACTGATGAAGTCCTTGATGCAGAGGGTCGTCCTGTTCTTGATGCAGAAGGTCAACCTGTCACGAGGCAAGTGCGCCAATCCCTTCCTCGCATCTCTTGGTGGTCTGGTCTTGGCACCAATAGACCCTTTATGGATTACGTCAACCGCATGGAGGAGTGTGTGTTCCGTCCTTTCACTCAGCTTCTTCTAGGCATTTTTGTGGCTCCATTTTATTTTTCTGAGGCTCGTCATGTTGATTTCTTCCTCGACAGTGTCCAGGCCAACTCCCTTCTTATTGCTGCTATGATACGCCCTGGATTTCTACCTGTATGGAACGATGAGGGCATGTCCAGCGTCGTCTATTGACCAGAAAGGGTCCTTAGGTAGTTCGGAATGGATTAAGGCATCCCACATGCCCCTCCGCCTCAAACTGATTTCCACCAGAGCTTTTAGCGGTTTGCCCGTGATTATACCGCTCTACTTGTGGAAAGCTTAGGCTTTATGGAACTTTCCTCACTTGGAAGAGAGGGCACCTTTACTCCTAGTAACAGGTTGTTTTGGAACCGCAACCTCAATTCTTTTTTCAATTTTTGCAACAGTGCTCCCGTTGTCCGTGCGATGGAACCTATCCCGCAGTCTGACTTATCCCTTTGTCTGCCCTCTGGCCGAGGAAAACAGACCAGTATATTCTGCCACTTTAAGCTTCTATCCCTACCTACCGTGGAAGAGCCTCACCAGTCTGCGGGAATATCTGTTCAACCTTTGCAAATTGCTCCCCCTCAAGTCGACACAATAGTACCCATGACCCACTCCAGACTGAGGGCAGCCCAAGCAGCAGCAGCATCAGTTGTTGAGGCACATGCCTCACCAAGTAGGAAGAGACTCCAAAAGGTATCCATACTTAGAAAATATTTTTCATTACTTCCTTGGGCTTCTTATATCTACTTTAGTAATCACATAATTTTTTCCTTTTTAGGGCCCATCGACCATACCACCTTCGGGCCCCAGATGTTCTTCTACTGCCATTGGAATTTCCTCAGATTCAGACAACGACGACAACCTTTCCATTGCTACAAGGGTCACAAGATTCAGGACCAGCAGGACGGTATTTCCAAATGTTGAAGAGGAACCAAGTGTTAGAGTCGAACCAACTACTGAGGCTAAGCCAGTTGTGGAGGCTGCAGACAATGAGCAAGTTCCCCCTACTGTGGAAGTTGTAATGGGTGGTATAGTTGCTGAGGGTTCAGAGCCTCCAAACCTCGCTGATTCTTTGCACTTCGACTGTTCTTTTGTCGGTGGAGATGATTTTGTCCCTAAGACTCCAAGGGAAGATCACGGCGTGAGGGAGCCGCTGGAAGTTACACCACCTCCTTTTGGAGCTGCATCTAGTGGTTCTTTCCAGTCCACTAAGTCTCCATTGGTTCAACAGACCACACTTCCAAACGTCTAAGTGGCTGAAGGGAGTGCAAGTGTAGCTGCTACTTCCACTATTCCTGTTGTGGCCACTTCAAATTTGGATCGACTTGTAGAGGTAGCTGTCACTTTAGCCGCCCACACTGTTACTGCTGTCACTGGGACCTCTGATCCAGTTGCTTCGGCAACCTCTGAACAACTAGCAAACTTATACCCCACTCACTTTTCGAAAGTGCCAGTTGACCTTGGGGTGTCCCAAGATTTTTATACTGGGATGGATACCACTGCTGTACCAGATTTGAACGTTGGAGACTACCAGATGGATGACCTCTTTTCGGAGTGATATGATGGTGCAGGCAGCTTTATTCTTTCTCGTGAGGCCAGTTCACCTGGTTGCCAGCCAACATCTACCCACTCTAATGCTGATGGGCAATCATCTTTAGGGGAAGTGTGCTGCCCTTAGACCTTTGGTCGCTCTATTAGTCTCCCTCTAGTGATTGAAGCTGGCAGTGGTGTAAGAGAGTCCCCTCAGTCCTCAGAGAAAGTTTCTTTTCTAAGTTATTGGGTCTCTTCCGAAGCTGCTCCCACTCTTGCCCGCATCCAGGCGCTGCACCCCGGTACCTTTACTACTTTTAATGTTTCTGGGTCTATAGTGCAGACGACGCTGCTAGAGTCACTTGCCAGCTTCATTCGTGACCTTGCTACCAAACAGATCCTGACAACCCCTAGCAAGTTCGTGGAAAGTGCTGAGGCCAACCTGAGCGGCTTTGAGAGGAACGGTTTGGACCTATCGTGGATGAGAGATAGGCTTTAGGCAGTCGATGGTTTCCTTGAGCATGCAGACAATGTGGCGATGATTGCATCCTTGGAGGAGACTATCAAGGAATGTGAGGGTGCCTTGGAGTAGCATCGGTAGAACCTGGCTTGGTTTAAAGTGAAAGACTCTGTGTTGGTTGCCCAACTGCCTCGAGATGTGACCCTGATGGACTTCCTTTTGAAGGGTTTGATTTGATGTGCTTGTGACTTTGCTATGATTTCCTTCATTTTCTTTTCTTTATTTTGTTGTTTCATTGCATCTGCGGCTCCTTTTCTTTTCTTCTTCTCTATCACAACTTCTTTTCAAACATTGTAATCATGTTTTGGAAGTTTGACTTTAATGAAAAGTGTGGTTGTTTTGTAGTACTTTGAATTTTGTTTCGTTGCCCTCCTTACATTGCTTTTGTATAATTTCTAAAGATAAGCAAAACTCTTGCAATGAACAAAACTTCATCATGACTAAGTTTTTACAAGGATAAAATTTCACTAAGTATGAAAAACTTTCCTCACGCTAAATGTATATAAGAGTAACAGGTTCACTAAGTGTATGACACTTTCTTTACACTTTGCTTTCGAAATATTAACAAGGAAACTTACAACTGTTTTTCAAAAGAAATTAAGGAAAATATTCTTTGACATACTTGACGTTGATAGGGCCAGTTTTGAACCCATCATCTACTCTTGTCAACTTGTAGTACCCACCACTGCTTGCCTCAGCAAATTTGAAGGGGCCTTCCTATCTGGGTGAGAACTTGGGGATTGGTTGCCCCTACATGATTGCGTCCACTGTCTTCCATACCAAGTCCCCCTCATTGAACTTTCTGTGTTGAACAGATTGATTGTAGGCACGAGCTATGAATTGATGATACTTTTCCATTTCCCGCGAGGCCGATCTCTTATTTCTTCAGCTGCCTTTATGTCATTCTTCCTGTTATCTGAAACTAAGTGTGCTGACATAGCCATTCTTGCTGAGGGTACTGCCAACTCAACTAGTAACACAGCTTCGGACCTATATACTAGGGAAAATGGGGGTTGCCTGAGTTGGCTTCCTCTTTGAAATTCTATATGCCTAGAGTGCTACGGGGAGTTGTTTAGACCATGTGCCCCCTGCTTCATCCATCATTTTACTCAGTATTCAGATGAGGGTTTTGTTGGTCACCTCAGCTTGTCCTTTCCCTTGGGGGTTGTATGGACTAGATTTGTGGTGCTTGATCTGGTAGGTGTCCAATAGTCTCCCCACATGACGATTT
Organism: Camellia oleifera; assembly: GCA_022316695.1. Lineage (NCBI taxonomy): Eukaryota > Viridiplantae > Streptophyta > Magnoliopsida > Ericales > Theaceae > Camellia > Camellia oleifera. The sequence continues at coordinate 192,394 of CM039306.1, read as the reverse complement.
ACAAAGGGAGTTCCATTGTCAGATAGTATTACTTTGGGTATGCCAAACTTACATATTATGTTTTCTCTGACGAAGTTGGCTACTCCTGGCCCGTCTACATTCCTCATCGGTATGGCCTATACCCACTTGGTGTTGACTTTAGTCGCTGCAAGTATCCATCTGTAACCTTTGGATTGCTGCGCTATAGGACCCACTAGGTCAAATGCCCAAGTATGAAATGAATAAGGAGTCTTGATGTTGTGTAGTTTAACTGCCGGTGCATGTATCAAGTTCCCAAACTTCTGGCAGGATTGGCATCTTCTCACAAAGTTTTTAGCATCTTTTTCCATTGTCGGCTAGTAGTAGCCGAGGTGAATGAGATGTCCATATAATCGTTGTCCTCCTTGATGCTCTGTCTTGTGGGCTTCCCTCAGCATCTCATTTGCCTCATCTTTTGATAAACACGCCAAAGGTTTCCCCTCAAAGCTTCTTTGGTACAGCTTGCCTTGGTTAAGGAAGAAACGGAGGGCCTGCCTCTTAACTCTAATTGCATTGGCTTTGTTCTCAAGCAATGTGCCATTTCCAAGGTAGTCAATATATGGTTGTCTTCATTCTTCACTACTTAAGAAATAGGCTTCCTTTTCCTTAGGATGGGACTGACACTTTGCACATTGCCTCTGCAACTTAGTACTTTCCTTTTCCATCTCTGGCCAGTAATACCCTTGCCTCTGTATCCGTCAGTATAGACTGATATCTCTATCTCTATAGGACTTAGCATGGATCTGCTTAAGTCTGTAAGTTGCTTCTTGTTTGCCAACGCACTTTGCTAGATAGTTTTTGGGACTGCGAAAATACAACTCTCCTCTGAAGAGCAGAAATGATGCAAGTTCTGCTGGTCTGATTGTTTCCCGGCCTATTTTCAACTGTTGGATTATATTTGCTTTCCACCCCTCAGCATCTTGCTCTGTATGTTCTTCAGCTAGCACTGCTGGTGTTGTTCTTTTCTCGATGATGATGGTTATACTATCATCTGGTATATCCACATTTGCCCCCAGTATAGCCAAGGCATCGGGGAAACGATTGTGTGTTCGAGGGGTGTGCTGGATTTGGACATCATCAAACTGAGTGAGTAACCTTTGAACCACGGTGCAATATGGGGCCAACAGAGGCTCCTTTAATACGAAATCACCCATTGTTTGCTTGACAACTAGCTTGGAGTCGCTCCAAATTTTCAACTTGCGGAGGCCCTTCTTTTGGACAGTAATCAAACCCAGTATCAACGCCTCATATTCAGCCTCGTTGTTTGAGCATTCGAAGTCAAGCTTATATGATAGATGAAACTTCTCTCCTGTTTGACTAGTTAGTGTTATGCCAGCTCCACCTTTTCCAGCTCCATCAAATTTTAAGTCCTAATAAGTCTCAACTGCAACTACTGAGACATGGACCTCACCTGGTAGAGATACCTCTGCAGGTTCATGTTCACTAGATAGGAATTGGGCCAATAAGTCTGCAAGTGCTTGGCTCTTAATAGCTTTAAGAGTAACATAAGTGATGTCATATTCTACTAAGGCCAAAAGCCATCTTGCCATTCTTCCAGTCAGAGCGGGCTTGCTCAGCAAGTAGCGGACTGGATCACTCCGGGTCACAACCTAGATCGGATGTGCCAAAAAATAGTGGCGCAACTTCTGCACTGTAAAGATTAAAGCTAAACAATGCCTCTCAATTGTGGTATATTGCGACTCGGCACCATTGACTTTGTGACTGATGTAATAGACTGGCTTCTCAATGCCATCTGTCTTGGACAAGTAGAGCTCCAATAGACCGAGGTGTAGAGGTCAGGTACAGTAACAGAGGCTTTTCGGGTTATGGGGTAATCATTGTAAGTAGAGAGGTAAGTGCTTTCTTTACCATATCAAACGTCTGTTGGTGTTCTTGCAACCATTCAAACTTGTGATTCCTTTTCAGCAGTGTCCCAAAGGAAAATGTTATCTCAACAAGGGCTGGAATGAACCTCCTAAGGTATGACACTTTGCCTAGGAATTTCTTCAAGGCCTTTTGATAGTGTGGCGGTGGTATCTCCATGATTGACTTGATCTTATCCCTATCTACTTCGATCCCCCACTGGTGCACTAGAAAGCCAAGGAAATTGCCGGTGGTAACTTCGAAGGCACACTTGAGAGGGTTCATCTTTAGGCAGAATTTGCGGCAACGCTGAAAAACATTTTCCAAGTCGCGAAGGTGTCGGTTTGCCTTAGTAGACTTGACCACCAGATCATCCACATATACTTCCACTTCATGATGTAACATGCCATGAAACACTGCAATCATAGCCCGTTGGTAGGTTGCCCCCGCGTTTTTCAAACCGAAAGGCATCACCGTATAGAAAAAATTTCCCAAGGGCATTTTGAAAGCCGTCTTTTCTGCATCTTCTGGTGCCATTTTGATTTGGTAATAACCACTGAACCCATCTATGAAGGAGAGCATCTGATGGCCCGCAGTAGAATCTACAAGTGTGTTAATATGGGGCAATGGAAACTCATCTTTCGGGCAAGCCATATTCAGGTTGTGTAAGTCTACGCAGATCCTGATCTGACCGTTCTTCTTCTGCACAGGCACAATATTTGCTAGCCAGGTTGGGTACTGTATAGGCTCAATGAACTTGGCCCTCTGCAACTTTTCTACCTCCGCTTTAATCTTTGCTTCAAGGTCAGGGTGATACTTTCGAGCATGCTGCTTGATTGGTTTAGAGTTGGGAAAAGTGTCCAGATGGTGAGTGACAAGGGATGGGTCAAGACTAGGCATCTTGTCATATATCCAAGCAAAGACATCACTATTTCGCTTTAGTAGTGTTATCAATTTTGCCTTAGCTGCTGGAGCCATTGTATCGCTGATAAACACCGGCTTGCTCTACCCAGGTAAGTCACTGAGGTTGATCTCAACAAGTACCTCCTGCTGTGGTTTGGGCCTATCTTGCATGCATTCAGGGGTGGGCTTAGGCGTCTCCACCAACCCTTCTTGGGACTCATCACTGTCACATTTATTCATTTTGGGGCCATCCTCCTAAGGTATGAAGTCTGGCCCCCAAGACCGTCATAGGTAGTAAACTGTCTTGCCGCCCTTGCGCACCTTAACAATCTTGGGCGGAGGACTTATGGATTTGCTGCTCATTTTCTGTCCACTACTTTCTGGAGTAGCTTCTGCATCTCGAATGTCTTCCCACTACGACAATTTTACCCTTGCAATTTTACCAGTCCTTGGAGTTTCATCCATTGACAACTTAGTAAAGAAAACTGCATCTGAATAGCGTGTCTCCTCCACTCCGAATGGCTTTTCAGACGCATTTATGGTCACTGTGCGCTTTCTCAACTTTGCCTTCACGCATTGGTGATAATTGGACGAGATAAGCCCATATCGATGCATCCAAGCTCTGCAAAGTATCATATGGTAATTTGTGTCTACTTCAATCACATGGAACTTAGTTGCGAAATGGATCTCACCAACTGCTAAGTCCACGACAACATGGCCCCTAGTAACTTTTTTCTCACCACCAAAACCCGTTACAGTGATGGGTTGGCGAACCATCTTGAACTCTGGGATACCAACCTTTGCAAAGGTGTCAGTAGTGATGATGTTTATGGACGCCCTACCATCGAGGAAAGCACGCTTAAACTCTACATCATTGATCTAAGCTGTGACAAAAAGAGGACGGTTATAAGGAAATGGGTATGCTCTGTCTGCTTCTGAAAAAGTAATGACCCCATAATCTTCCTGGATGCGCCGAGGCACATACTTCTTAGCCTCAACAACTTCATCATGGTGTACTTCAGAGATGTTAATGAGGGCCTTTGTTGCTTCCAACCTGGCGGCTTGGCTCAGCCCTATCTGGTCAAAAAAGGTGTGAAACTTAACAGAGTTTGGCAAGGCCTGAGCATGAGTATCCTCTGCGAATTTTGCCTCTGCAGGTACTGTCTCAAGGAGCTGGCCGCTAGTGATTTCTTCTAATTCATCATAGTAGGAACGCCATGTGCACTTGATCGCGCACGGGCCCAAGGTACCCAATCATGTGTACATTCTTTCCTTTCTCTTTGTGATTAGGATGAGGGTCCTTCCTTACGTCACGATTACTAGTGTCTTTGAACTTTAGTTTATTTGCGTCAACTTTCTTCTTGAAGATACTTTTCAAAGTCCAACAGTCCCTAGTAGGGTGTCTGGTGGTTCTGTGATAGACACAATAATCCGGGCTTTCTTTGTCCTTTTTTGTTGGAGTGACATCAATTGGAGGCAAAGTAAGTTCACCATCAGTGACCCATTCGTTAACCAAGGCCTTAACATTCTCCAGGCTACAAGGATATGAATTTCTGTCCTCATAACTCTTTCTCTTTCGAGAAGACGATGCCTCCCCTTGCGAGGGGCTCCCTCCTGTAGAGGTTACCGCAGCTACTCTGCTACTGTGAGGGTAACGGTGGTTGTCATGAGATCTATGCAAGGGACCAGTGGTACTGAGGTTTCTAGCTGCCTCAATCAAGGCTGAAAAGGTAGGCAGATTATGGTTCACTAAGAAAATTTTGTAGTCGCGTATGGCACCCTCTACACATATGTTGACTAAATGGGCCTCATCCACTGGTTCATGACAGTCAATAGCCTTATCTTGGAATCGTTTCACATAGTCCAATATATCTTCGCCTTCTTTTTGGACATCTCGCACAAGTGTGAGGGTTGTAACCTTCTCTTGGACTTGGAAGAACTTCGTGTGGAACTTGTTCACCATCTCTTTCTAACTCTTGATTGAGTTGGGAGCCAAGTTCATATACCAGCTATAAGCCTTTTCAGTAAGTGATTTGGAGAACTCTCGAAGGCGCAGAGAGTGGTCACTGCCATGGACACTAAGAGTTTCGATGAACCTCACCAGGTTTTCTCTGGCATTGCCTTGTTTCCCATCAAACTTAATAAACTTGGGCACTGTATACCCAGTTGGGTATGGCATGGTCAATATCTCCTAAGAGTATGGGGGTTTCACATCTGGATCGGGGAGAGATGATAGTTGCTTCTTGCTACGCTCTTGCTCGAGCATAGCTTGTACATCGGCTAGAGTAACAAAGTAAGTGGGCTAGAATGGTCCAGTCTTGTCACGACCCCATTCCGCCCCTAGTAGAATGGTGCCGTGATGGCCAGTAATCCGAGATTACCGAAGGCCAACTTTCAAAATTCACACACAAACAGAGTACACATATGGGGCTTACAAATGCGGAAGAAATAAATTAAAAGCTAAGTAGTCCATAAGAGCAGTGCATAAGTCAAATGGAATGGCATACATCTTTACATAGCTTTAATACAACAAAACGAAGTACAAAAATACATCTTGACCAAAAGGCTTCTCAGCCATCAAATACAAAATACAGTGAAATACAACTAAGAAGCATGATCTTCAAGATGCTGCAAAAGTGCAAAATCCAAAACAAGTGGTAAGTACATCTAGGTGTCACCGTCGTCTTGCTCGTCACCTACATATATATAGAGAGGGGTGAGCTTGGGTACTCAGTGAATGGTATGAATAATAAAGGGGTTTGCATGACTGATATTCAAGATCTTTATCAAACGATACATAACATAATTAGTGCAAATCAAGGGATGAACCAAGTCCATCTAGCAAATCTTTCAAGCTTCAAGGGATGCTTACTAGTATCAATATAGTACAAGTGATGACATTTCAAACAAACAAACCCACGCGGTAAACCGTCAGTGGCAAGACAAGGCAAGACAAGGGAGATATCTCAAATCAATGGTGCAGTTGCATTATAGTTCCCTGGCACTAAGGACTTGTGCTACAAATGCTTAGAGTCCCCTAGCACGTACGGACTTCCAAATTTTGTGCTACAAATGCTTATAGTCCCCTAGCACGTACGGACTTTCAAATTTTGTGCTGCAAATGCTTAGAGTCCTCCAGCACGTAAGGACTTTCCAAGAATGTCATCAAAACAAGATATAATACTTGATATACAAAATAGGAATAATCATTCATGCTTACAAATACTTTCCAAAACAAAGCAAAACAAGGCTTTTATCAAAACATTGTAACATAGCTTTATTAAAAATACCACTCACATAGTTCTTCAAACGTTGGGGTTAAGGCAAGTCCAAGTCCTACAAACACATGGCAAAGTTTGTTGAATGCACTTTCAAACAAGTTTCACATGCATAGAGATGATCTCGGCATTCTTCAAAAACTAAGTCAAATCAAAATGAAACACCGTTTCTCATCTCGGGAAAACATGCTGGGCACCAACCAGGTCTAGGCCGAGGTTCCACACCTCCTCGCCGACGTGTGGTCTCGAGGGCCACATTCAAGGATATGAAGTCGGGAAAATCTGGGTTTCCCTCTGCTGAAGAACATGAAGAACATGAACATGAAGAACATGAAAAACATGAAAGCTCAATCACAACTTATTATTTCAAAATCTGGGATTTTCATGCTATGAGTTCGAAAACATGGACCTGAGTACCCATACTTAAAGATCTTGAAAAAACAAACACAAAAACATGGATCTTAATGCAAGCTTTCGGATCAAATCATGGCTTTTCCTCAAGAACACATGAATATCATATTCTCTTTCTAAAACCGAACTTCAAAGAAAATGCATGGCTTTCAAAACATGCTCGATCATGCAATGCAGCTAAATAAACATAAAGAACAACAAGAGTAAATCAAGAATCTAACCTCAATACACGAATCTAACGGTTTGATCTCTAGGAATCAAGCTCGAAGGCCTACTCTCTCACTCTAAAACTTCTTCTTCTTCCTAGAGCTTCTCTCTCTCTCTACAAGGCAAAGAGATGATACAAAAATGTATATTTTCTGGGTCTGTCGGCTGACTTAACCCTCTGTAGGGGCACGTGGCAACGGCTGGTTTGTTCTACTCAAAAAGGTGACTGAGTGAAAAGACAAGACTATGACAAAGTGTGTTCAATAAGCTAGGCGGCAAGGGCACTCCGGCAAGTAGTGACATCGGCTAATAACAAGGCTTCGGCAAGCAAAGGACAATGACCTCGGCTAGAAAGGACAACGCTTGGCCTAGCTGTGCCACACCTCGGCCTAGATGTGCCACACCTCGGTCTAGGTCGTACCAGTCCAGGAGCAAGATCACTTGGATTCAAGGGTAACATCTCGGCTTAGATAATACACATCTCGGCCAACATGTCAAGGCAGGGGTGGAGGCCAACCCGAAAAAGGGTTCCAAGGTAGTTCTAGGCTTAAGGTGACCTCGACTTGGATTAGTCTAGGCTACCCACACGCCGAACAAGGAATAAAGCATGCAAATGACACTTAAGCAAAACAAAGACAAGATCTGAAATGCAAGCTTAACAGGACAGAATCATATAAATGCATATGAGTATGGTTAGGATAGTGTGAGGGTTATTACAAGTCTGCTCCTGAGTAACTGAACCAGAGGCCGTACCGTTCACCTGAGGTATCACCAGAGACACCTGGATCAGAGCCTAAACCTGAGGGAACAAGTTAGGCGCTGGGTTTGGGACTGCTACAGGCGGAGGTGCTTGCACTGGAGCTGGTCTAAAAGCCATGGCCATAATAGCCTCAGTGAGGGTTTGCAAAGGTACTAAGATCTCCCTCTGCGTATCCTGGAGTGATTGAACTACCTCAATCACAACACTGTGGTCACGGTCCTTCGCATGTGCTGCTCTGCCATTGGAAGAGCCTTGCTGCTGTGGGGGTTACAGAACTGCATCCTCTACCATCTTTTCCAATGAAGTGTGTAAGCCACTGCGGGTATGAACCATCAACAAAGTAGCCTCTCCAATGGAGTCGCCATGTAGAAGCGTTCAAGGTTAGGAAGGTAATTGAAGAAGCAAAACTATGCTAATGGTCCAATAATGACGGAAGTGGTTGGAGAATGAGTAGCAACAACTATATGGGAGTTGGAGAGTGTGTAGCTAGGTGAGGGTGAAACAAGTGGCTCAAGAAGAAGTATATAACAGTACCAAAATGGGCAGCATCTTCCCCAAATCCCCAAAATTCCTCTTTTTGAACCTTAGGAAATAGGTCCTATTTATAGGCTTTTTCTTGGTGCCTAGAGGACACCAAGTGGCCAAACAGAGAGAGACATGTGTCTCAGAGGATCACATGTAATATTCTGCCTTAAGCCACCAAGCTGAAGGTGCCACGTGTCCCTTTACATGTACTGTGTACTATTTGTTTGCCTCCGTAACTACCTTTTTGAGCCTTGGCAAGTGTAGTTACGATGGGAGTGTTTGGCGCGACAACTCCCTCCTGAACCTCAACAAGTGCATTTGCAGCGATGAACCTTACCGCTGCACCTGCCTTCTTAGTTCTATTTGGCCAGTATATGCATTCTTAGGACTCTATTAGTATGCTATCGACTATGTTCGTGCTCACCTCAGCAAAGCCTCCACCCTTAGCCACCTAACCACAAACTCTCTAGCTTCCCAAGGTGAAGGCCATAACCAAGCCTGCTATCAGCCATGTTGTGCCTTAGTACCAAGCCCAAGAGGGCTTCCTTAGTCTTGCCTATGCGACTAAGGTAGGTCCATGACCTGGGTAATGGAAAGGGAGTCCCTTATGCTGGAGCTACCCTGCTCCCATCTTCGTGGGATTGCAGTGGTAAACTGGTATCTCTGGGCCTACTATCAGCTCCAACCAATAAGTCTTGGGACCTACTATCAGCGCCAAGTTAAATGAACTTTAGGGGCCTGCTATCAGCGCCAAGCTTTAGCCTTTACTCGTAAAGGGAGGCCTCTCTCAAAGGCTTCTATCACCTTGGCAGGATATTCTTTTTGCAACTTAGTTGCTGCGATTGTAGTTGCTGCGGTAGTCATTTCCTCGGCAAGTTCAGACGGTAGGACCGAAGATATTAGAGATGGCGGCGTTGACAGAATGCCTCTGTAACTTGGGCGCTACAAGTACTGCCTCTACAACTTAGTTGCTTTAGTTTTTTCTTTCCCTCAGCAACTTCGGATGGCGGCGAAACCGAAGATATTAGGAATGACGGTGCTGAGGCAAAGTACCTTTGCAACTTTCCCGCTGCACATGTTCCCTCCGCAACTTCACCACTGCATTTGTTGCCTCCGTAACTTGACTTAGGCATTTTTCTTCGTGGAGTCTACTTGGACTATTGGCAGGTCAAACCTGCTTCGGCCCACTGGTAGCCCACTTCTCTTGGGCTTTGGCCCATGCTCATTTTTCATTCCTGATCGCCTCTTTGGGACGACCACTGTACTTAGGGCCATACTTAGTTTGGGGTTTAATTTATGACCCTCTACAAATTCAAAACTCAAATCTCATTTTAAAAACTAAACGGAGGTGGTTGATGAATGTGTGTTATTTTGTTTGTTTGTTTGTTCAATTTTTTTACAAATTGGTTGTTTGGCTCTCTATTTTATGATGATGATGATAATCTCTTCAGCAATGTTTTGAAAATTGGATTGGACCGATCGGTCCAATCGGTTGAACCGTTGATTGGTCCATCGTCCAGTCCGGATATACCCTCTAACCTGATCCCTCTTGAAAATTGATCATTTTAAGCAAAACAGGTGGGAACCGCGGTTAAACCGCTAAATCGGTCGACCCGGTCCGGTTTGCTATATTTTGTCTAATATTGAAAAAGTTGATGTTAGAGGGACTTGAATCCAACACCTCAAGCTTTTAAGAACATGAATTTTCATTCTGCCACCATGGTTCCTTGTTAATATGTACGAAATATATAATATTTATTGTATTCAAACTAACTTTCCTCAAACACATGTATTATTAATATTTTTACAAATAATATTAATATAAAAATATATATAAACATATATGTTTGATGAATATATATATTAAATTATAAAAATATTTTTAATGAAAGTATTTTATTTATTTTTAAATCATAAAAATATTTATAAAATAATTATGACATCACGGTTCGATTCCAGTTCAACCCAATGGTTGGACTAGTGACCCATCCACCCGACCTCTTTTTCGGTCCACTCACCAGTCTGATTTTTAAAACATTACTCTTTAGATCTCTTTATATAGATTTGGAAAGGATTGGAAGGATTTGAGGGAGGAAGAGTAGATTAGGAAGGTGTAGAGTGAACATTTGGATCATAGAGTTTTTTTTTTAGTTATTGTTATTATTGTTGTTGTTGTGGTACATCTGGATATGTGGATATCTCAAATCAATTTTTTTTTAGTTTATTATTATTATTATTATTATTATTATTATTAATGATGATGATAAGGATGATGATGATGAAGAAATAAATGGCAACAACTACGGACAGATAGGAAAGAATAGATGATAGTCACAAAAAAATTGAACAAATCAGATCTATTTCAACAGATCAGATCTGTTCAAATAGATAAAAGAATTGAATTGCTATTTTAACAAATAAAAAAAAAATTGAACAGATAAGAAATAGACAAACATGAAAAATTGGCTTGGTGTTTTAACATATCACTCTTTGAATTTCAACAAATAGTTTTGTATTTCAACAAAATACAAAATATTTAAACATATAAGGGAAATTTGAATTGAAACGATTAAAAAATTAAATAGATAGGGTAAAAGAATTGAACAGATAAGAAAAAAAATTGAATAAATAGTCAACAGATAAGAAAAGTCAACAAGTAAATTAAGGGCTAAAATGGAAAACAAAATATTTTCAAAACAAATAAAAGAACTTTTCACCAAATTATTTTACAAATGAAGGATTTTTCACCAATAAAAAACATCTACTGGACCTAATCAGCATGCTTGGTTGTGGTTTTTTGAAAATTTTTTTGAAAAATTGATTTGAAAACTGTTTTTTGAAAAAAAATGGTTGTTTGGGTTTCTAAAAAATATATCATTACAATTTCAAATTTTCCTCCAAATTAATGATTGAAACAATTAAAAAAACACAAAAAAAATCACATCAAAACATTCTCTCAGATTTTTTAAATATATATATATACATACATATATGTACCTCTATGTATCTATATGTACCTATTCTACTAAAGCCTACCTATTTCATTTTTAAAGCCTACCTATCTCATTTTCAAAGCCTATCTATATATACTTATTCTACTAAAATCTACTTATCTCATTTATTTTTTTGAAAACATAACTCATTTTTTAGAATAACCAAACAAGTTGTATAAAATTTTCAAAAAATCATATTCAAAAAACCACAACCAAACACAGTGAATGTTTTTTTACTCTCCTTAGCTTGGATTTATCACCAATTTACTCAAAAAAAAAAAAATTAAATTATTAATTAACATATTAAACATTCTTGCCTCAAATCAACCACATAATTTCCCAAATAAATTAGGAATTTAGAAATTTTTAATTTTTATTTAAACTTCTAAATGGCTTACATTTTTTTTATATACATATAAAAACAAAAAAAACAAAAAAAAAAAAAATTGAGTTTTTTTTTTTTTTTTTTAATGTGATTTCAGTTGCATAAGTAATCATGATTAGTCTCTTATTTTACAGTTCATTAAAAATAATGAAATAGGATCATAGGCATTAGGTATTGACCACTTGGAATGAAGTAGCTCCAATTTGACATTTTATTAAGTAATGATAGATAAATTCTGTCTAAATGATAAAAGCTTGAAACTGAAGTCTTTCAAAGTAAATGTTTCAACACAAAACATCCTTCAAACTCAATCTTTGAACGAAATTGTCAGAACAAAAATGATTAAGGGCTTGTTTGGGAAGATGTTTGGGGTTAAAATAGTCAAATAAGACAAAATAAGCTATTTTAGTAAACAGTTATACTACGTAGCTCGAAATTTTCAAGCTCGAATTTGGCCCGAAATCAAAACGACGGCGTTTCGTCGTTTTGACTTTTTTTTTTTTTTTTTCAATAACTGGCAGAAGAAGAAAATCAAAAAAAGAAGAACAAAGAAGAAGAAGAAGAAGAAGAAAGAAGAGAAGAGGAGAGTAGCAGAGAGAGAAAGAGAGAGATCATCATATCATCAACCACCCAACAAGCCATTCATCTTCAGATCTTCATCAACATCATCATCAACAACCATTCATCTTCAAATCCCGAAAAAAAAAAAAAAAAAAAAAAAAAAAATCAACCATTCATCTTCATCATCATCATCAACAACAAGAACATCTTCATCAACATCACCATCATCATCATCAACACATCATCATCAGCCAACAGTTTTACTTTTTTTTCCCCCTTCATTTTCAGATCCAGATCCACTAGAAAAAAAAAGAAAGAAGGGTTGCTACGATTAGAGGCAGAGGCGGCGGCGATCGACCTTTTTTCTCTCTCCATTCCCTCTTCCCCTCTCTTCTCGTTCCCTCTTTCCCTCTTTCTTTTCCTCTTCCTCTTCTTCTCTATGCTCTCTTTGTTTCAGACATAAGGAGGGGGGGGGGGGGAAAAAAAAAACTACCCAAAACGACGTCGTTTTGGGCAGTCGGGGGATTCAAGGAAGAAAGTTTCGAGCTACGAAGGATTATTCTTTAGTTAAATAGGATAAAATGTCACATCCAACCCATAATCATTTTATTTTTTCTCTCACAAAAGTCAAAAAAAGCCAAAAGCCAAAAGCCTATCCCAAACGAGACTTTTTAGTCCCAAGCTAAAATAGCCAAAAAGTCAAAAAGCCAATCCACATCCCAAACGAGCTCTAAGACTATCTCAAAATTCGGTGAGAATAGGGAAAAAGTTAGGAAAAATGACAAAAATTGAAATTATTTTTTCTTTCTTTCATTTTTTTCGTTCTTTCTATCCATAAATTTCTTTTTAAATTTAAAATCGAAACACAAGTTAAAAAATTTACTAGACATTTGTTCATCACCATTGTTTTTCCTCCCCGTTTTTGACTGCTTTAGTATCTTGTACAGTGAAGAACAGATTTCTTGCAATTTGGAAAGTCATAGACAATTACGGTAAGAAGTGAATATTATTTTATGTTCATGCTAGACGATTATCATTATTATTATTATTACATCTTAAAGAGTCATTTTAATTACAGTGCCATGTATCAAGCACATCCGAGAGCAAAAAATGGTACATCATGAAGCACATGAGCTTGTCAAATTCATTTGCAATGAAATTGTAAAATCAAATTACTCAAATGCGAAAGAGATATTTTCGCCACCATTTTTCCAAGCAGTATCGGCTGGGATTCATGAAATTGTCGAAGCGATTTTAGGGTCATGCCCTGATGCGATTCATTTTCAAAACCAGAAGAAGCAATCCATATTCCATCATGCAGTAGTGTGTCGTCGTGAAAATGTGTTCAACCTCATACATCAAGTTGAGGAGTCCAAGACTATATTTTTGTCACAGTGGGATAAATCGAACAACAATGCTCTGCATTTGGCTGGATATTTGGCACCTCAACAACAACTCTATCTTAGAGCCGGTGCAGCTCTTCAGATGCAGCGGGAATTGCAATGGTTTAAGGTAATCTTCCCGAACTCCATACCAATTAAATAAAATGATTACCAATTACTTATTACATGTATGTAATGCTATATGAAGAGAATTGCTTTATACAGAATGACGTATCTATCCAAGTTTGTTGTTAGTCAGAAACTTGTACTGCATGTGACATTTATTTTAAAAACATTTTCAAACAATAGATCCATCACATGCGTTCAAAGTATAAAAAATGTCACTGCCACATTATTGTTAATGACATGAAAATCATGTTAGTGTTTCATTTTATTTCAAATTATGTAATACTATGTTCATTTAGTTTTTTTTTTTAAAATAAGATAAATTATACAGGAAGTGGAAAAACATGTTGTGCCTAGAAACAAAGAAGACAGGAACTGCAACAAAAAGACACCTGCAGAAGTATTTACCCATTCACATAAGGAGTTGGTGAAAGAAGGGGAGCAGTGGATGAAAGACAGAGCCAATGCATGCTCAATTGTAGCAACTCTCATTGCCACTGTGGTGTTTGCTGCTGCAATTACAGTACCAGGTGGAAACAACGGCGATGGCCGACCAATTTTTAATAAAAGAACGTCCTTCTTAATCTTCGGCATATTTGATGCATTCGCTCTTTTCTCATCCATAACTTCTGTGTTGTTGTTCTTGTCCATCCTTACTTCTCGCTATGCAGAAGACGATTTTCTTGTTACCCTTCCAAGGAGATTAATTTTTGGTCTCCTAACCCTATTTCTCTCCATATTATCTACCATGATAGCCTTTGGTGCCACACTCTATCTTGTGTTTGAGGAAAGTTACAAGGCATGGATTATTATCCCTGTTTTTGTATTGCCAGGCATACCTGTGTGTATATTTGTATCCTTGCAATTTCGTCTCCTCGTAGACATGGTCAAATCCACCTGTGGCAGCATTTTTTTCCAGCAAAGTGATGGTATGCTCTACTAGGTCAAAGGCCTGCAAATAAGGAGTCTTTTCCCAATCCCATTCGTGTGAAACACTGGTATGTGTGGATGCAAGCTGCTGGTCAGAATAAGGTGTTCCTTGCTAGTGTGGAGTGGTGTATTTTTGTAATTAATGCTAGTAATGTGTGTGAGCAAGTAAGGTGCTCTTGTGTTTGTAAAGGATAAAGAAGCTTAGAGTGAGCGCTTGTAATTTTCTGCAAGTATACCTGTGTTATTAGTATTAAATGGAAAATGATATTTTTTTATAAAAGAAATTATATATAATTATTGATTAAAATGATGTGAAAGTGACTTCTTTAAAGTATAAGGCACCTTGTAGATTTGTAATTTTAAAGTGATAAAATTAAAAAAAAAAAAAATCATATCATTCTATATTAATTTTATGTAATATTTTTATTTATATAATAATAGTCGTAATAAAAATGTAATTTTAGAGTGCTGAATTTAAATGTGGATGGATCATCACTGGGGCGTCGAGCACTGGGAGTTATGTTGGCCATTGGATTGTTGGTTAACAGTAGAGGTTCAGGCAAATAAGGCAGGGAATGAATGGTGCTTGGGATTTTTATATTTATATTTTTTAATTGACAAGAGAGTAATTATAAATATAAGAATTATTATATTAAGTTCACAACTAGCTTGATAATAGTTAGAAAGTTTATAGTCACTAAACCCAACAATCACTATCAACCCAAACTCAAACTTGGAAAGAAACAAACAATTACTTATAACCTCTGGCAGACACTTCTCCTGGAAATCACTGTGACGACACAACTGTCAACGCCATTTTTGATAACAGCCTGAGTTGGAACCTTGGTAGCATTGAGAATTTTTTAACCCTTCAGGATATTACCAGCATTAAAAGTGTGTACCCGCCTAGACTCACTAACTTACCTGATAAACCCTGCTGGGTAGGCACTTCCACTGGCTCTTTCACTTCTACCTCAGCTTATGATTTAATCACTGAGGCTGGGAACCCTGAAGTAAGTTGGAAATGGATCTGGAAACTCAAGTTGCCCCAAAAACTTAAGGGGTTTTTCTGGCTCATTTTGCAAAATAAATTGCTTACAAATCAAATGAGGGTTGTTTGAAGACTCACGGAAAATGTTTTTTGTCCCCGTTGCAATATGCATTGCGAAGATCTGCTCCATCTTTTTTGGGATTGTACTTATGCTAGGAACATTTGGAAGATTGTTAGAAATGATCAATGGCAAAGGGAGGCTGAGTCTACTACCTTTGAGAATTGGATTTTATCCAATCTTACGGATAACAAACAAGAATTTAGAGGCATCCCTTGGAAGACTTGGTTTGCTGCTCTGTTATGGCAAATATGGAAGGATAGAAATAATAAAGTGTTTGCCAATTTGGATGGTAATGCTTCATATAGCATTTTCCAAGCCTTCCAATATGCCTCTAATAGTCATGAAGCTTTTATGTCTCCCCTTGCCACTGATCACCCTGTCCCCAAACTAATTGCTTGGTTGCCTCCTTATGCAGGTAAACTAAATTTAAATACGGATGGCTGTGCTAAAGATGAACCAGGTCAAGCAGGCTTTGGTGGTCTGTTTTGAGATGAAAGAAGACAGTGGGTGTTAGGCTACACTGGAAAGCTGGAATCTGCTACTAGTCTAGAGGCAGAACTGTGGGCAATTCATCGAGCCCTCACCATTATTCTGGAGAAAGGTTGGAGAGACATCCAAGTAGAGACAGACTGTCAAGTGGCTGTGAACCAGATTTCCACCCCAGACGAACAACTTCAGCACTACCCATTTAGAGCTCTTCTCTTTGACATCAAGGCACTTCTCCAACGCACTGAATGTGCCAATGCACACATCTATCGTGAAGGGAACAAATGTGCTGATGAACTTGAGCGTTTAGGAGCTGCTCAAGCCGTGGACCTGGGGGTGTATGATGACCCTCCACAATCCCTTAGACCTTTACTTGTGGCTGATATGGTCGGCATCATGTATGAGAGGGTCTAGCCCTCTTTAGCTCTTTGTTTGTTTTTGATCTCTCTGTTATCATTTCCGAACCATCTAAAAAATAATAATAGAAGTATTATAAATATCAAATTTATTTTTATAAGAACTGAACCCACAACTTCACACCATCAAGCCCAGTGGTGTCCCAGAAGGGTCTCCAAATTGTTTCAACCCTTACGAAAATAAAATAGGCTCAACAACTTATAAAGGCCAAATCTGATTATAAAAAAAATAAAATAAAAATTGGAAAAATAAAATAAGCTCAATAATTTGTAGAGGCCCAATCTGACCAAGCTAATTGTAAAATAAATATCTTTTGATTCGTTATGAGATTTTCTTTCTTTTGCTTTGTTTTGGCCAGTTTTTTTTTTTTTGGTAATATCTGTTTTCATTATAAATGAAATGACTACAGATTTTCTTTCTTTTGCTTTGTTTTGGTCAATTTTTTATTTTATTTTAATAATGAGGCATATTAATATCTGTTTTGATTATAAATGAAAGTATTACAAATTTTCTGTATAAAATTTATATATATAAATTTTGTTTGTATAGTAGCATGGCACTACCTAATTTTTTGGGGGGAAAGTCTTATCTCCATTTCAGAATTTGACTCAAGGTGTTGTTTTGGCCCGTGGAGTCTACCACAAATCATATTTTGATAATTTAAATCAATTTTATAGGGCCCTAAATGTATACTATTCATATAAAAAAAATTTCGATTGACTTGATGATTGCAAACTTGCCATTTTATTGCATTTGTCTCTAAAAAAAACTAGACGATAAATGTATCTTTTTTAAAATAGACATTTATTTTTTTAGAGATAAATATTATAAAATGAAGAGGTTATAGTTATCGGATTGACTTAATTATTTTTTATGAATGATATACACACAGGCAGTACAAAATGAATGATTCATCCATAGTGAGCCTCACAAGTTCAAATGGCACCTCCTATGTAGATACAAGTTTTACCCCTTTTTTTGACATAATTTAGTTTTCAAATTTTTTATTTTTATTTTTATACTTTAGATGAGTTTAAATTAGACCATTCTAAAAATTATATTTTAAACAATAATTTAAAAAATCATTGAAAATGAAAATAAGTCAAATTCTGCCTGAAAAAACATGAAAATTTGATTTATTTTTATCTTTATTATACTTTTCTAGGAGAATTTTTTATTTTTTTTTAATTCTAAGATCATCGAGTCAACAGTAATCAAATATTAGTTTTTTGTGTCGGCCAACGGTGCCGACTCAAAAGGTATGGTATTTGCGTCGGTAACTCTGTGCCGTCTCAAAAAGACTACCTTTTGCGACGGTAAAATTTGCCGACTCAAAAAAATCGACTCAAAAGGCCTTGTTTTTAGTAGTGTAAACTGAACTTTAATTTTTTTTAAAAAAAACTGTTCTTGAATGATGTACACAAACTCTACAAAATGAATGATTCATCCATAATGAGCCTCACAGGTTTGATCGGCACCTTCTATGCAAATACAAGTTTTACCTCCCACCCCCCCTTTTTTAACATAACTTAATTTTCATTTTTTTTTTTAAAACTTTAGATGAGTTTAAATTAGACGATTCTAAAAAATTATATTTTAAACAATAATTGAAAAATCATTGAAAATGAAAATAAGTCATATTCTGTCCCAAAAAACATAAAAATTTGATTTATTTTTGTCTTTATTATACTTTTCTAGGAGAAAATAAAATTTTTTTTTTAAAATTTTAATTCCAAAATCATCAAGTTGACTGATCTTAAAATTAAAAAAAAAAGAAAAAAGAAAAAAACTAAACTCAAAGATGGATGTTACCAAGCGAAACGAACTACATTGAGAAACAATCAGTGACGGGGATAAGCAAGAGCAGAATGTATAATGAACATGCTGTTACACCATTTCTTTATTACAACTAGTTGGATATCTTCATCTATAAAAACACTCTTTCTAATAATTATTACTACTTGTATTTCTTTTTCTATAACGACTTGCTACACTCATTTCTAACAACTACTGATCCATTTTTTTTCAAACACCTACTTGCATTTTTTTTTGTAGAGTGTGTACACAAATTGTGCTGAATAGGAAAAGATTTGCAGTTGTTTAATGGGTTGAACTGGAATGAGGGGGGAGGAAGGTATGGAGGAGGTGACTAGTGTGAGTAGAATTTGTGAGTGCCACAAAATTATTTGGCAAAATTCAATTGATTGTAAAGATGGGGTTTATAATGTACGCTGCGGCGAAGGTTTTAGACTGTCTTCCATTGGTTATTGTTTCTTGGCTATTAATTGTAATATAATTTTCTTTTTTATTTTTTATCTTTTTCTTTGGATTGGTAAGCTCCAATTCACTAGCCTATTAATGTATCATTATTATTATGTTCTCTTATTTTGCACTGCAAATATCACATTATTATACGGATTATGAAATTTGCATACATAAAGTATATTTAGAATAATGGGACAATAGCATATTTGTTAGTACGAGTTATAATAATGAGTGTTTTGATTATAAATGATAAGATTTGTAACAATCATATCATTTTGTATGAAATTTTTACATACAAATTTTGTTTGTATAATAACACTATGGGAAACACTTATGTACGAAATTTTTATTATAAATTTTGTTCGTATAATAACACTAAGCGAAATATTGAGTGCGTATCATATGCAACTTATAACTAAAATAAGAAAATGACATAATTTCATACTTTTTGAGTCATAACTAAAAAAATATGTCAATACTAAATACAACATGAGACATAGGAGTGTAAAAATGGCCCGTGGCCCGTGGGCAGTTCGAAACCTGCTCGCGGCCTGGGGTGGGCCTGGCCCGTTTAGGCCCGGGCTCGAGCCCAACCCGAGGCCTTGGGCCTGGGCCATAGTTTTGAAGTTCGGCCCGGCCCAACCCACTCAAAGCCCAGCCCGAGGCCCGGCCCGCCTAAGGCCCAGTGTTATTTTTAGTGAAAAATAATAAAATTTTGGTGAAAAAAATAAAAAAATATTAAAAAAAATTGTTTAGGCCCGCCCAAAGCCCGAGCCGAGGCTCGGCCTGAGGCCCAAATACCCCTGGGCCTAATTTTCTAGCTTGTTGGCCAGCCCTGGTCAATTTTTGGCGGGAGCCCGCAAGGCCGACATGGGTCGGGCCAGGCCAAATTTACACCCCTAATGAGACATAACTAAATATCTCATGAGTTATAACTAAAATAGTATCATAACCAAAGAAGAAAATGTCATAACTACATACAGTACACTAAATATGAAGGGAGAAAAACTTGCCATGGTCCTGCATGCTTCCAAAACTACATTGTTTTGGAACAGTTGATGGCGCAACGATGGTGGCAGCGAGGCCACGTACTCTTCCATCCCCAATTTCTCTCTCTTTCTCTTTCGTCGCCGGCAACCTAACCACCTCAATCGTTTACATCAGCTTTTCAGGCTCCGATCGAAGATTTTGGATCCTAACCAACTCCCAATTGACGACGATGATGCCCCTCTGTTGTTTATCACTTCGGAACGATGACGTTCAGTGCATGATCGATGAGTTTGACAAGCTCGAATCACTCAATAAGCACTTTAGGCTCTGGATTTTTATTTGTAATGACAATGTGTGTGTTAGACATGAAAATTGTGTTGAAACTGGAAATTTGAACGATGAGTTCGAGGTTTCTTGTAAAAATTGTAGTGGGTTTGGTGGTTTGAAGAGTATGAGTGATCATTCTGTTAATGGTAATGGGTTTTAGAGTTTGAATTCAAGCTTTTGATCAAACTGAGATAGAATTTAGAAGTGGAAACCAAAAATTTAATCAACCCTTTAAAGACTTCAACTTCTAAATCACAAGGCCCTTTGATCCATGAAGCTAGATACTTTGAAATTTTTCAACAGCCCATTTTTTGATCAGCAAAAGAAAGTTTTATTGATGAAGAACCAAATACATGAGGAACTTACATCAATAAAACAAGGCAGTGCAAACAAGCATCATAGCTAAAACTCTACAATCCCAACTAGCTTGGCACCGGAGAGATAGCACAATCATATGCTAGCACAAACCTGAGATTGGTGAGAGACCAACCAACAACAACCAAAAACAAAGAGAAACAGAGTGACTACAACAACCAACAAGAGAAAAGCTCCCCTTCCACAGCATAACAGTAGCAATAGCAACGTATTAGCAGCACCAAACCAAACACCAACAGGTTGCCCGTAACAGCAAACATACAGCAGCTGTAACACCTCAATACCAGCACCAAAACTAGTTAGCTGACAACAGCTGCAACTAGACCTCTCCAATGGGAGCCAAGCAAAAGCAACCAGAAGAAAAAAAAAAAAAAAAAAAAGGAAGAAGACAGAACAACAAAACTAGCAGCCATGCTACAATACAGCAGCCTCAGCTTAAACACCTCGATATGCCTGATTGGATGCTCAGTAATTGATTTAAAGAAAAACCCTTGCAATCCCATTTCAATGAGGCCCAAAATAAAATGAGAAACTTGATTGAATCCAACAACTCCTCCAAATTTGGTTAGGTGTTCTCAAATATACACTGATTTCTCAACCTCCAAATCGACCACATGACAGTAAAAGGAATAATCTCCCACGCTATTTTCCTTTTCCTCCTAAATTTCCAACCCATCCACCATTCAAGCAATATAGTCATTGAACCAGGAACCACCCATGACAGTCTCCACCATCGCAAAACTACGGTCTAGAGCCTTCGAACTTTCTCACACCAGATTAAGACATGTTCCAAAGATTCATTTTCAATGCCACAAAATCTGCACTGCCCATCAATATGGTTCTCAAGAATCCCCAATCTAGCAAGCCTATCCGAAGTCTTAACTCTACCCTTCCACGCCAACCATCCAAAGAACTTGACTGATGGTGGTGCTCAATTCCTCCAAATCAATTTTGGTACTTCCATATGAGAACCCATCTCGGCATCAATACAATTATACATTGATGCCACTGAATAAACACCACAGGTAGCAACCTTCAATCTAATTGTATCATCCTCCCTCTGATTAATCTCTGAAACCCCCATTAAGAGATTGTTTAGCATAGTGACCTGTTCTTCCTCCCAAGCCATCAATGGTCTTCGAAACTCCATCTTCCATTCATATCTTTTGCTCACAGAGACCATAAAGTTTGCCACTCTCATTTCCTTATTAGAACTGATCTAGTATAGTCTTGGAAAAGTGTTTCGTAATACAATTCCCTCCCTGAACCACCCATAGCTCCAAAACTACATCTTATTTCCTCTACCAAGGCTGTTTTCGATATTATTCAAGAAAGTAGCAAAAACTTCAGGCCAGTGAACACGTACCTTAGAGACGTCTGACCAAACTTTAGAAGCATTACAAGATTGAACTAGTAACCAACATCTTGCATCAATTTTGTGAACATCGCAAATAACATTTCTCCACAAACAATCTTTCTCCACTGCAAATCTCCACCAACATTTTAATAACAATGCGATGTTCATAACTCTAATCTTCCTTATCCCAAGGCCTCCCGCTCTCGTACTTTTAGAGACTTCATCCCATTTTACCATATGCATCTTTTTTCCATGTTCATTGTCCCCCAAAAGAAACGCACTCTGAATTTTTGTAATCTCCTTTGCCACTACCACTGGAATTTGAAATATTGACATAAAATAAATCGACAAGGCGCATAGGATTGATTTAATCAGAGTTAATCACCCCCCAAAAGAGAGTAACATTTTCTTCCATGATGCCAATTTCAACTTAACCCTGTCCACCACTGGTTGCGATGTCCTCCTCAATCTTGGATTAGCACCTAAAGGTAGTCCCAAAAATTTCATTGGAAGCTTCTGCACTTTACATCTAAGAGCTGCTGCAAAATCACTCAACAGTGCATTATCAATGCCTACTCCTCCTACCATACTTTTATGGAAGTTCACCTTCAACCTTGATATAAGCTCAAAGCATCTCAAGATTCTTCTTGCATTAACTACTTCAACCCACTCTGCTTGATAGCAAATGATTGTATCGTTGGCGAACTATAAATGTGTCAAACAAATGGTTTGGAGTTGAACTCCCTTCACCAGTCCTAACTGTGTGGCCCTTATAAACATAATGTTCAAAATCTCTGCTCCAATGATAAAAAGAAAGGGAGATAACGGGTCCCCATACCTTAACCCTTTTTGTGGATTGAAAGAATCTGTTGGAGATCCATTAACTAATACAGACAAAGAGACTGAGGTTATGCATTCTTTGATCCAATGAATCCATTTTGAATGGAAGCCAAACCCTTCCATAGTAGCAATTAAAAAATTTCAATTAATACAATCGTATGCCTTTTCAAAGTCTAACTTCAGCACTAGGCCCTTCAACTTTTTAATCTTCCAATAGTTAATAATCTCATTGGCTATGAGGACCCCATCTTGAATATGTCTTTCCCCAACAAAAGTCGTTTGAACCTCACCAATGATGGAACACAAAGCTAGCTTAATCCTTGCTGCCAAAACCTTCGACAACACTTTATAAATACACCCAATCAAACTGATGGGTTTGAAATCCTTAACTGAAATTGGGTTATCACTTTTTGGAATAAGTGCAATAAATGATGCATTCAAACCCTTAAAAAGCTTTCCATGAGCATGAAATTCTGTAAAAAATTGAACAATATCCCCTTTCATGATTTTCCAGCACTGCCTCAAACAAAGCATGTTGAACCCGTCTGGACCTGGCGCTTTGTTACCATCACAACTCTTAATGGCTAGCCATATTTCCTTCTCAGAGAAACTCTCAACCAGCAGCCTATTCATGTCCTCGCCAATAACAGACCCAAAATTACCTCCTAGATATGGCCTCTTTTGCCAATTTTTCAGAGAAAAAGGATTTGAAATGATTGAGCACTGCTAACTTAACCCTATCAGGATTCTCCACACTAATACCTTCCACCATTATAGAATTCAAGAAGTTTCTTCATTGTCTTCCATTGGCAATGATGTAAAAATACCTTGTGTTGTGATCCTCTTTAAGAGCCCAATCAACCTTTGAACGTTGATGCCAAAGCCATTCGGCCTTTTTCAAAGCACTCCAGATTTTAACTCTCTTCTTTTTACCATATCCTCATCATTCCATGGGCTATTCTCTGCTACTAAATCCAGAGAGTGTAGTTGATCTTCAATGCTCTTTACTTTCTCATGAATATTACCAAAGACAAAATGATTCCACTCTTTCAACTTAGCCTTCAATTCCTTCAGTTTCCTGAACACTCTAAACCCTGCCCATCCCTCAATAATATTATCCTCCCAAGATTTCTTTACTACCTTCCTAAAATTGGGATGCAAAAGCCAAGCGTTAATAAATCTGAATGGACGGGCCCCCCATCGCGATCATCTTCTTTGAGGAGCACTAGGCAGTGGTCAGACAAGCATCATTGCAACCCCCATTGTTTAAACTTAAAAACCTCTATCCACTCCGGATGGAGTAAAAACCTATCAATACGGCTCCAGCTTTTGCTATCTTGAGAATTTGACTAGGTGTACTTCCTTCCCATCATAGGTAGATATACTAATTCCATCAGGTCAACAAATTCATTAAAATGCCTCATACCTCTCTCTCTTTCTCCTCATACTTCCCTGCCTTGCACCCAAAGTCCGAATCTCATTAAAATCTCCTCCAATGCACCATGGGTTTACATAGTCGTTTTTGACAGATAAAAGTGTTTTCCACAAGCAGTGTCTAGCTCCCATATTGTTTGGGCCACAAATATTCACAATAGTGCATGAGAAATTATGGGAAATTGTACTTTCTAAAATGAGAAAATTGCGATTGCCGCATGAACCTCTGAGGCTGAAGTAATCTGGGTTCCAAATGCAAAAAAGTCCTCTGACGCTCCCAATCGCATTCACTTCAGCAAATTCAAAAATAGTGCTTGGCCACATCGATTTGACAAACTTTTCTAAGACAACTTCCGTCTTCACTTCTTGAATCAAAACCATGTCCACCTCCCATTCTCTTAGCTTTTTCTTCATGCTACTCATTTTAGATTTCCTCCCCAAACCGATAATATTCCAGATTAATATGTTCATGTAAAACATATTCAACACTCAACATCCTAAATGTACAGTCAACTAGACTGCTGACCCTTTCCCTTTATTTTTTCTTGTATCATCAATTTCTTTGAGTTTAACAATCCTATTAATGATTTCCTTCTCTGGCATTTGCGCTTTCACCCCCAACACCTTGCCCATCTCCCAAACTGTCTGGGCCTCGAATAGAATGATTCGATTTCTATTAATGATTGACCCTGATGAGATTGATGAGGAGGTTGCATCAACCACTGCACGAAAAATAGCCCATCGTTTCAAGATTTTCTTTGCTTTTCTCCTCTTACCCTTGTTCATACATGAATCTCCTAAGATTTCTTCTATCAATTTCAACTTTCTTCTCTTCTTATCGTCGATAAGCTTGTGGCGTTGATTAAACAAACCATGGCTGGTGTTAAGCTTTGGGCCCCGTCTAATATTACCTTCTGAGCCCAGAACCTTGGGCAACACCTCTGACTGTGATTCAATTTCCTCTGGGCTGGACTAATTTGGTAAAGAAAAACAATTTGGGCCCTAGCTTATACATGGTGCAAAAGGGACTAGGGACCAATTTCTAGAACCCAAATGGGCTATAGAAACTGATTCCAGCCCATCCATCAGACCCTCACAGCAATTAACCTCATCAACCACTTTTTGAGCTGTTGCAATACGCATGGGCAATTGTTCATTTTCCAAAGCCTTCTTTGGCTGCGTCTCATTTCCAAAATCAAAATTTGTTTCTCCAACCCATGATGGGCTTGTCTTTTCTGGACTGCAGTCATCATCTTCAACCCTCCGATGCCTTAAAACCAACTTAGTTGTGGACACCAAATCACCCTCCACGTCACTATCCACCCTTGAATCCAGCATAGCTGCGGGCACCAAGTCACCCTCCACGTCATCAACAACATTTTGACGTTCATCCTTCGGTTTACTTCCGGCTATACTTTTTGGGATTACCGACAAGTCTCTAGAATCAATATTTCTGCTTAAATAAAAGTTCCACCCTACTGCTTCTTCTATCACTCTAATTGGATATGATATCCCTTCACACTCCACATTCATCATCTAATTGATCATCTCAAAAACGTTTTGTGAAAATCAATGCTCTCCTAACTGCGAATGACATGCCTTTCAGAGTCTCATCTTCTAGTTGGACAATCTCTCTCCATGCTTTACCAATATTGGAAAATGTGATTGAGTTCCAGAAAGGTAGTGGAACACCATAGCAATTCAACCACACCAACCATCCAAACTCATGGTTCATAGATGGGCTTCATTCAACAAAATCCTCAAAACATCCATCAATCCATCTGCATCGCCCTCGTCATGGCTTCTATTGTTGGAAAAGTAATGATCATACTTTTGCCCCCAATCTCACGAACTTGAAGATTAAGGACCCCTCAAATCTCACGAAAAGTAATGATCATAGTTTTGTTGGAAAAGTAATGATCATAGGCTGCCCAACTGTAATTCGGTGCGCTCCATTAGGATCATCAATCCTTGTTCTTCTAGTGCCATTTGTCTTCGCCGCTTTCCTCATATCTTGCCCTTCCCTGCAAAAGGCTGCCAACTTTGCAAACAACCAACAATCCCTTATTGTTACCCTATTAACCGCTTCCACAGCTCTAACTGCCTCCTCCTTGAATCCGAATCTAACAAATCCAAACCTGCATTTGGATCTTTTGCTTAATTTTTTGGGAATGAATACATCCTGAACCTCCCTTGCTCCTCTGCATAATTGCATTAGCCATTCCTTATCCATAGAATCTGGCAAATTATCCACAAACATAGTAACCATTGGCATTGACATATACCCATAACTTGCTAAGCTTGCTCTCCTATGTCTTCTCACCACCTTCTAATCTTCTTCCATTTTCATTTGTCAACAACCCATATAGAGCAAACACTCTAGATTATGAATTTAAGAACACCCAGTTTCAAAGAAGTGAAAATTTGGGTATCAATCCCTTGCCACAATGTCCCATTGGATTCTCCGCCGGCGCCTCGCCATGCCGCTATCGTCGCCACCCGCCCCTACTGGTCTCTCTCATTTGAGAGCTGGGAGAGAAAAGAAAAGAGAGAACAAAATAAAATAAAATAAAACTAGGTAAATTATAAATCACTACAAAAAATTAAAATTTTAGAGATAAAAATTTAGGGACAATTATTTTTTAGGGACAAAATATTTTTGTTTCGAAAAGTGTCGTTATTATATTTTTAGCAACGAAAATTAGACATTAGTTATGAATTATTATCCTTTCGGGACCAAATTTTTTGTCTCAAAAAATAAACCATTTTGAAACCAAATTATTTTGTCCCTAAAAGTCTATTTATTGGTGACATTTTCAAAATTTTGTCGCTAAAAGCCTTGTTTTGGATTTTTCGGGACGACTTTTTAGTGACTATCCTCATGACGATAGAAATTGGTCTCTAAATGTCTTTTGCAACAAAATTTTCACTTTTAGAGATCAAAACATTTACTCTCTAAGACTCTTATATGTTGTAGTGAATACACTCATTGAGATTTATTTAAAATATAGATTGTTTTTGTAATTTGAAAAATTACAAATATATTTTTGTTGGAATTTTTTATTTGACAGAATTAACTAAAAAAATAAAATTCATAATTATTCTTCTATATAATAATAAAATTATTTAAATTATTAATTAAAATAGATTTCTAACATTATTAAAAATTGTTAATTGTTTTGATAATTTATTAATAAAATACGCGATTTATCATGAAATTGAAAATTTCAAGGATGAAATGTAATTTCAAAAATCATATAGTGTGATTCATATTTTAATCAAATTTCAAAAAAATATTTATGATTTATCTAAAAAACTATGTTTAAAATGATGTTGTACCATCCCAAAAAATCACGACAAATCAACCGGACTCGAAAAACTTATGAGTGATACATTGATGTGAGGTGAATACGTCACCAATAAAAATTAAAGAGCATGGTTATTCAACACCCAAAATTAAATTCAATTTTTAAGAATATTATATATATATATCGATTAGTATATCAATTGTTATACTAACAGACGATATGTGATATAATTTTAGAAGTTTTGAATCTTTGTAATTTGTATAATGAGTAGAGTCATAATTTTAACATGAGAATATCATAACTATGTTAGTACATTAATTAGTATACTAATTGGTATATATAGCACAGCTGATTTTTAAGCTCAGTAATGTAACATTCCATAAAAATATTAAAGATAATAATATTTCTCATATTTACTCCAATTATTAATCAATTATATCACTTATAACTCATTAATTTAAAAAATAAATCTAAAAAATTAAGTTATATTATCACTTTCCATATCAAAACCTTTCCATTCAAGTAGGTCCAGGCCCTACATCTTCAATGGGGGCAGTTACACGGTACTTGGGGGATTTTATTATTTATGGATCAGTGAAAACTTTAATTTCAATAGAAATGTAAGTAGACTTCTATTTGTGTGCACATGATTGTTTTCGTTTGATGTACTATTTCGTTCTTTTTTTCTTTTTAATTTTATATTTCAAAGCACATATATCATTTATTTTTTTTAGATACAAATGTAATTCAATAAAAAAAATTATTGATATTCGATTAATTTGATATTATATATATATATATATCTATATTGTATTGAATGAATGTTAAAAAATAAACGATTTAAATTATTGGATTGTAACATTAAACTCAACAATATTGACATGTATTGATATATAAAAGATCAACATCCTTCTATTCATCAGAGTTTTTCTTTACAAAAGTATTACATGTTAACAACAAAAGCAAATGCCCTATGGGCTTACAGCTTTCCAAGTTAACACTTGGTTATAAAAAGAGAGTACTAACTCAATATACACATTAAGCCCTTGGCTTGAAATTACATGTAATACATCCAAAAGAAATCAACAACCAAAAAGTCTGTCTACTTCTAGCCTCCCAAGCTATGTCCTTGGAGGTGGCATGCTACCTGTACCTGAAAATGATGTCCCATATAGGGTGAGCCACAGCCCAGTAGAAATACACTAAACCAGCTATGAACAATGACTAAAAGATTCGCAGTTGATAGATGGTCAACACAGATACACCCACTTATATCACATTCCAGTTTCATAACATTAAGTCCATGTTACATTTCACCTCCCATTTCTTTATAGCGATCCCAGTTTTCCCTTCTGTAACTGTTGTATTCTGGACTCTGGTTCCATGGAGTTGGTGGTTGTTTATCTTGTTGTCATCCTTTAATTCCTTATGGTTGAGTTTTAGGATGTGTTGGGCGTGTTGTGAACAAGTCGTTTGAGTTTTGGCCTCTAGTGTTGTTGCCCAGAATTTTGGTGTTACGCCTGAGCGGGTCATTATACGCTCGAGCGGATTTTGGTCTTTGATTGTACGCTCGAGCGGACCTTATTGCACTCGAGCGGAGTTTACACACTCCCAGTATTTCGTGCCCTTGCAAAACTTCTGCAGGTGTGTTTTTCACGCTCGAGCGGGATTTATTACGCTCGAGCAGGTTGCGCTCGAGCGGAGCTTTGGGAGCTCGAGCGGGTAGAGTTTCGTCTGTGTAAGTTCTGGGAGAGGGGAATCTACGCTCGAGCGGACTGGTTTTCGCGCTCGAGCGGATGTGCTTTATCTCTGTGTCTTGGCGCTCGAGCGGACCATGCTTTTTGTTCTTGACGCTCGAGCGTTGTGTTTTCTGCTCGAGCGGACCTATCGTATATCAGATAGCAGTTAGGCATTTTGAATCACTTTTTACATTCACTCTTTCTCTCTTACTTTCTAAAAAGATATTTTGAGAGCTCCTCTCTCTAGAAACTCCCTACTCTCTAGGGTTTGATCTAGTTAGAGTGTTCTCCTCACCTTTGGCCTTTACAAAAGTTGTGTTGATCGTCGAGGGCTACGTTTTGATCCGAGCATATTGAGTTTTGGAGCACTTTGGTTTTGGTCTTCTTCTCCATTCGAGCTCTAACTTCGAGGTAGGGATATCCTACTTCTTCTCATGAGCTTTGTCTTTGAATTTTGACATTTTGATATGTTGGGTTGGTTTGGTGATTTGGTGAAGGTTTGGGCCTTTTGTGTAATTTTACAAAAGTTGGGGTTTTGTTTATAATAAACCTAAATGCAAGTTTGGCATAGAAAAATGAAATAGACGATGGAATGAGGATGAAAATGGAACCTTAGGGTTGTTTTGTTAGTTAAGGGAATTTGTCCTAATTGACTCGATAAATTGGTTTGTATAATTAATTTGAGAAAAGGAGTAATTGGGTTTGAAGTGTTGGAATTGGGAATGTATGGGATTAAAGGGTGTAGTTGAACTATTTATCGCTCACCAAATTGAAATGTTGATATACTATCCATTTCGTGCATTTATTTCCTGTTTAGAAATAACTGCTTTGGGCTATCGGTGGAGGATAGTCTTGATTGTTGTACACAATGCATGATGATTAGGTAAACTAAAACTAATCAATGGAATGTGTCATGAAGTATGACGGTTGATAGAATACATTAACTTTATGTATTGGTTGATTGTGTATAGAACCTATGTGTTTATGTGAATTGTGTGTAGAGGAGGAGATGAGAGATGTACTCCGCGGTTTAGGGGAAGATGGGGGATGTACCTCTAAACCGGATAGTGTTGGGAGGAAATAGGGGATGAACTCCGTAGATATAGCTCATATGCTTATCTTTGAGAAGTGTAGACACAACTTGTATGCTTGTCTAGAGAAGTATAGATATAGCTCATATGCTTATCTTGGTTGTATGATATAGTTCTTATACTTATCTGTTGAGATGTTGATATAGCTGATATGCTTATCTGTTGATGTATTGATTTAGCCAATATGCCTATCTACAAAAAATGGAGAAATGAAAAGTAACATAGACTTGTAAGTCATGTAAATTTAATGAGATATAAGTGGATGTAACAGTGTTGGCCATCTATCAACTGTTGATCTTTTAGTCATTGTTCATGGTTGGTTTAGTGTATTTCTACTGGGCTGTGGCTCACCCTATATGGGAATATCATTTTTAGGTACAGGTAGCATGCCACCTCCAAGGGCATAGCTTGGGAGGCTAGAGGCGGACAGACTTTTGTATCTTTGTTCTTTTGATGTATTGCATGTAAATTCAAGCCTAGGGCTTAATGTGTATATGGGTTAGCACTCATTTCTTGTAACCAAGTGTTGGCTTGGAAAGTTGTAAGCCCGATGGGGCGTTTACTTTTGTTGTCAACATGTAATACTTTTGTAATGAAACACTCTGATGAATAGAATGATGTTGATCTTTTATACATTAAAGCATGTCTATATTGATGAGTTTTATGTTATATTTTGAGGGCGTTACATTCTTCTTCAACTTTGAGTTTGAAAACAGGGCTCAACACTTAGCCAAATAATTTAATGAGAATGCAACTCATCTTTAAAACACTTTCGTACTTTGCCGAAGATACACATTTTGGTGCTGTATCAACATAACATAGAAACACTTCTATATTTCACAATTGATAACGATATACATTTTAGTGCTATATCAGATCAATTTAAACACTTCCATAATCAACATTTGATACACATTGTAGTGTTGTATCAAAGTCACACAAAATCCGGTTTGGAGGTCCATCCCCTATCTTCCCCTAAACCGTGGAGTACATCCCTATCTCCTCCCACACAACACATGTATATAAATATAGATCATATACAAGCAATCAATACATAAAGTTAATGTATTATTCCAATCGCTATGTTCAATAGCATACTCAGTCGATTAGTTTTAGTTTGCCTAATCATCATGCATTGTCTACAACAATCAAGACTATCCTCCACCGATAGCCCAAAGCAATTATTTCTATACCGAAAATAAATGCACCAAATGGATATATAATCAACATCTCAATTAGGTGAGTGATAATTAATCCAACTACACCCTTTAATTCCATACATTATCTATTCCAACATTCTCAATTCAATTTCTCATTTCTCAAATTAATTCCACCAATTAAGTTATCAAAGTAATTAAGGCATTAATCCCATAAATTACACAATAACCCTAAGGTTCCATTATTCATCCATAACCCATCATTTAACTCATTTCTCAATGCCAAACATGCCTATAGGTTTATTGTAAATAAAACCCCAACTTTTGTAAATTTACACAAAAGACCCAATCTTTCTCATAAATTACCCAACAACCCCCAACATATCAAAATGCTAAAATTCAAAGACAGAGCTCATAAAGAGGAGTAGGGTATCCCTATCTCGAAGTTTGAGCTCAAATGGAGATGAATACCAAAGCCCAACGTGCTCCAAATCCCAACATTTTCAGATTAAATCAAAGCCCAAGTCACCCTCTATCTTTTTAACAAAGGCCCTAGGGTAGATTCACACTCTAGGGAGATCAAATCTTAGAGAGAGAGTAAGGTTAGAAAGAGAGGGTCTCGGATCTAGGGTTTGAAAAGAAAAGGGAATGAAAAAGTGATTTTTAAAATCCCTGCTGTCCGCTGATATAAAATAGGCTCGCTCGAGCAAATACTTGGTCGCTCGAGCGACCAGACACAGAAAACTCTCGCTCGAGCCAATAAGGTCTCGCTCGAGCCAACAACCCAGAAGCACGCTCGAGCGACAAAATGCTCGCTCGAGCCAACAACTCAAACCCTCAGGTCTGCAACCAGACGCACGCTTGAGCGACGGGCTGCTCGCTCGAGCGAAGAACAAACCAGACCGCTCGAGCGAAGAAAAGCTCGCTCGAGCCAAGAAATGCAACTCTCAGGTCCAGAACTAGACGCAATCGCTCGCTCGAGCGAAGCCACTCTGGCTCGATCCGCCAGACACAAAAACTCAACTCTCGCTTAAGCGAAGAAACCCTGGCTCGAGCGAAGGACCAAAACAAGAAGCTTGCTCGAGCGACAAACTGCTCGCTCGAGCGAAGGTCCAGAAATCTGGGCAGCAACACTTGACTCCCAAACACAACCAACCTGTAACAAACCTGCCCAACACATCCTATATCTCAAATACGAAGTATGAAAGGATGTAAACAAGATATAAACAACTGCTAACATCCACGGAATCAAGTCCGGATCACTGTACAATAAGGGATAAAACCTGGGATCGCTATATGAATGAACTCCAAAATCAATCCCATTGGACACACAACAATACTATTGTACCCCGCAATAATCACTCCATCTCCTAATAAAGGTCTTATGAGAGAGAAATTATTAATTACTACAAGAGCATTGCTCTACACCATTCATATTTGGACAAGTATTCAGTTGACTCTTTAAAAGAGACAAACAAGTAGTGAGACTCATTGTTTCAACCAATAATACTTAGGTTGAGATACCATCTAGATTTGCTCCGGGGCAATGAATAATTTCTCCTTCTGAGAGCCATTGGGTTTTTTTTTTTTTTTTGATTGGAAAAACCACAATCACACATAGAATTGAAAATACACCCAACAAGAGTTGGAGGAGGACAAGAAACCCAATCCAACGACAAAATCGCATCTAAGCATGTGCAAGCAATCCAATAAGCTGCTCTATTAACTATTCTAAGACACCACTTAAAGGACACACCGCATCACCTAATCAAAGATCTAATATCCTCAATTACAACCCCACACTCTGAAAGGGGTACATTTTCAGAGACACAAAGCAAAATAACAGGTAGATTGTTGCTAAAAGTCTCAACTGAAGAAAGATTGAGAGAATTTGCCAAGACACATGCAAGATGCATGGCCAAAGCCTCCCCTTGCAAGACAGAGGTGAAAGGTAGTTTCCTTGACAAACCATCTATCAAACGCCCATGATTATCACGCAGGACCACAGCAACACCCCTCTCTGAACTAAGATCTATGGCAGCATTACAGTGACAAAATGCAACTCCATCCTTTGGAGGCCACTCCTGCTATATTATTTACAATTTTATTATCATGTTTATTAAACATATGACATTTTTTTTTATAATAATTGTAAAAAGTACTCTAGTAATTATGATGAATCATGCATAAATTATAATAATTTAATTTATTTTTCATATAGTGTGATAAGATTTTTATAAAAAAATAAATAAATAAATGATCATAAGTAAATCAGAAATTCATATGATAAGACAAAAATTATGCTAATAATTTTTTATCATATTTTTATTTATTATTTGATTGTTGTACACCTCATAATAGTTCAATAGTAATAAAATTCAAATGAAAACATATGTTACTGATGATTATGAGTGTCTCCTATCGTAACATAAACAAAATATGGTAGAAAAAAAAATTGAAAAAAAAATGTGTAAGTAATATTAACATAATTTAATTTTGTGCATAACTTTACCCTTTTTTGGCTGTTTTATTTTAAATAACTTTACTCTTTTGTGACTGTTTTATTTTAAATTAAAGACTAATTATTGCACCAGTCAAAATTGAGTTTAAGTAAAATGTTTGTGTATAATTTTTTTTTTATTCTCTATTCTATTATATAAAATTTATATTTGACTTAGTACGATTAATATCACATTTTTTTTTCCCTTCTCAAGAACGTCCTTATCATTCACTAACTGTCATCCCTTAAAGCTCATAAGCATATATGTTTGGAATTGACCTTTAGTAATTTTTTGTTAATTGTTTTTCATAGTGAATGTTTTAATTGACTTTTTTTTCCCTTTATTGTACTTTTTTTTAGATTTATTTTATTTTATTTTTTAAATTCGTCTACATAAGACGGACTTGAAAAATAAAAATAAAAAATTGACGTAATTTTATAAAATAAAATAAAAACACTAAAAGGAAAAAGCAATTTTAAATTGTATGCCAATTTGCCAAACAAGTAAATATTATAATGAATTTTTCCCCTCCATCAAGCTGTCCAAAATTCTTAATCAGTTTTTTTTAATCATCAAACACTTCAAAATTGCTAATCATTTTTTTTTTTTCAATTAACAAACTATTTAAAATGCATGGAAGAGAAGATCTCAAACTATCCTCCATCAATAGCTTCCTCGTCTGCTATGAAGAACCCATATTTCTCATCGGATATTGATGTGTGGAAATTCATCCAGGACAGTCTTACCGGAAACAACTACCGAAAATGGAGACAACAAATGCACAACCTCATTGACAGACAAGGCTTGGTCGGTTTCATCCACGAGAGGAGGTCGCAAAGGTGCTGGTATATGTGGAAAGGTATGAAGGGGGCTAGAGGAAGAAGTTAACGGCATAATTGTCTACTTAATTGAGTTTGATTTTTACTTTGTTGGTTTTTTTCTACGTCGACTCTCACAGTAGGCATGTGTGATATAATTTCTGTCAATTTGAACAATATTTTAACAATAGAGAGGCAAAATGAAATAGCGATCAAAACTACAAAAATTTATTTTCAGTATTCATGTAATTATAATATCCAATTAAGTAAGATTGACTACATTAATTTTGACAGTCATTAATTTTTAACGAAGACTCACTGTGAAGTCGTTAGTTGCAACATTCTTTACTACCGTTGGGATTTTTGTTTGTTTATCTACATAAGAATAACTCCAAGGGGAAGGTAATCGTCTGTATTAGCCATTTTTGCTAGTGAGGTTATATTTGTCTTCTTTGAACAAGTCTACATCACAATAGGTATTTTGTCAATTTTCAATTAAGCTCTCCACAAGTAGCTAGCATTCATTCCTAGGCAAAGGGTTTTCTGCCGATGTTCAGGTCCCTATCTCTTCTTTGTCGCTTCTTTACTCCAGTCCATTTGATCACATATATGTATCTCTTTCTTTATTATTTCTCTTCGTTTCTCTTTCGTTTTTTTTTTATCAGTAAAGAAAAATTTTATTAAACAGTATGAAATTAAAGATACAGGAAGACGACATGCATTAAGAGAGATTCGGAAGTATAAAAATACCCCTACTACTGCTACTCGCATCCATACAACCAACCCCTAAGCCTCTCGATTTTTTTTAACCAAAACAGCTAAGAAGAACTTAACTAGGGAATTTAAAATACAAGAGTCCCCACGTACTCAACCCACCAAAACACCCAAAACTAATTAAAAGAACTAACCCATCACCCAAAAAAAAAACTAAAAACACTGAACCACTCCTCTGCAGCTACAACTTTCAACACGCCTCTGCTGCGTGACCTGACCCAGCACGCCTCTGCTACTCTAGCCACTCACTCGGAGCTGCTGCCCACGCCACCTCTAGGCACGCCAATGCCGAGGAAACTCCATAGCCACCGCCGGGAACACCCACCGCTGGGAACACCACCCACTGCCAAAGACACCCACTGCCGACAGAAAACACCCCTGCCCACGCCCACTCTGCTAATCAGCTGCCAACACCCAGCTCTCACAGCCCGCACCACCACCACCGGAACCCCCGCTGGAGCACCACTGTATCACCACTGTAACACCCAGCTCTCTTTCGTATAAAAATATTATTTTAAAAAATAAATATGTAGAAATATCACTTCAATAATCATGTCGACACTAAGGCCCTATTTGTTTTGGGTTATAGGAAGGGTATTGGGACTACTAATACTTTGGTATTAGTAATGCCCTTGTTTGTTTTGGGAGAAGGCCTTGGGACTATTAGTCCCTTGGTATTACTAATACCCTTGGAGGGGGGATTGGTAAGGAGGAGGTAGAGATGGTATTAGAAAAATAGTGAGGGGGATTAGAATTTTTTATATTTTTTATATATTGGAATTTTTTTTTAAATATAACATTTAATTTTTTATATTTTTTTATTTGTTTTATTATTTTATATAAAAATAATTTAACAATTTCTCACTATTAATCTCCTCACGATCAATCCCCTCACTAACAATCCCCTCACTATCAATCCCCTCCATTCTATCTCCCAAAACAAACGGGGCCTAAGTGTATATGCAGCATGTTATAAAAAAAATTATATTTTTTATTTATGTTTATAATATTTTTATTTTTAAAATTAGTTAAGTTAGTTTGATTGATTAGCTAAAATAAATAGTATTATTTTGCTCTCTATACTTTTAATTGGTTCAATTCTGACCCTTAATTTTAAATTTTGGGTCAACTTGATCCAATTGATAACAACGTTTTGTTTTTGTTTTTGTTTTTTGTTTTTTGTTTTTTTTTTCCAGAAAATTACTATTGACTTGGTTAAGCTTTTTTTTTTTATCAGCAAAAAAGGACCTTATTGATGACAAACAATAGAAATTATTACATCAATAAAGGAGATGCATCAGCAACACAGCCAACTGCCCCAATCCTAACTAGGTTGGCACCGGGGAAAGCTTGGCCATGAGCAGGCACAGCCACCAGGTTGGTGAGGAACCAACACCAAAAGAAACAGAAGCAGAGCTTGTAACGCTCTCAAAATAAACCCATAAATCAACCAACAATAGCATGCTTAGACATAAGAGAATAAAGCATAAATATATTCCATCAGAGTAATCATTACAAAATATATTACATGTTGACAACAAAAGTAAATGCCCTATGGGCTATTGTCTACAACAATCAAGACTATCCTCCACCGATAGCCCAAAGCAGTTATTTCTAAACAGGAAATAAATGCGTCAAATGAACAAAATATCAACATTATATCTAGGTGAGCGATAAATTAATCCAACTACACCCTTTCATCCCATACCTTTTCAATTCCAACATTCTCAATTCAATTTCTCATAACCCGAAATTAATTGTACGAATTAATTTACCAACAAATTAGGGCATTTTCCCATAATTCTCACAACAACCCTAAGGTTCCATTTTCATCAATGATCCAACATTAATTCCTTTTCTCAATGTATTACATACATTTGGGTTTATAAATTTGAAAACCCCTCTTTTAAAAATTACACAATGACCCCAAACTTTCTCAAAATTACCCAACAACCCCCAATATATCGAAATATCAAAATTTAAAGACAAAGCTCATGAGATGGAGTAGAATATCCCTACCTTGAAGTTAGAGCTCAAACGGAGAAGAGACCAAAACCAAAGTGCTCCAAATTCCAAACTTTTCGGATCAAAACGAAACCCTCGACGATCAACACACTTTTTGTAAAGGCCGAAGGAAAGGAGAACACTCTAACTAGATCAAACCCTAGAGAGAAAGGAGATTCTAGAGAGAGGAGCTCTCAAAATCGATTTTGGGAAAGTAAGAGAGAGAAAAGAAAAGTGAAAAGTGATTCAAAAATGCCCAGCTGCCCTCTGATATATAACAGGTCCGCTCGAGTGGAGAACAGGACGCTCGAGCGTCAAGAATAAAAAACTGGATCCGCTTGAGCGTAAGAAGGCCCGCTCGAGCGCCAAGACACAAGAATAAAGTACATCCGCTCGAGCGCGAAAAACCAGTCCGCTCGAGCGTAGATTTTCATCTCCCAGAACTTTTACCCAAAATGAACTACCCGCTCGAACGCCATCAAGCCCGCTCGAGCGCGACCCGCTCGAGCGTAGGAAACCCGCTCAAACGTAGAAAACACACCTGCAGAAGTTTTGCAGGGACACGAAATGCTGAAAGGGTGTTAAATCCGCTCGAGCGCAATAAGACCCGCTCGAGCGGACCGCCCAAAAATTGAGCAACAAGAAAATGAAACCAAGGCTCAACCAACCTATAACAACCAAGTCTAACACATCCTAAAACTCAAACATATGGAATTAAAGGATGACAACACGATAGATGCAACTACCAACTCTACAGAACCGAGTCCGGAATACTACTGAACAGTAAAGGGACAACCGGGATTGCTATAGAGCTAAACTACTACCCCAAGCTAGACCACCTAGATTTACCAGGAGCCCACTGCAGCAAAACCAGATCAATGATACACTCTCCTACCCAAAGACAGACCAGATCAAACCAGCCAACTGCCCCAATCCCATATCAGCATACAACATGAGCCCACTGCAGCAAAACCAAACCCAAAGACAGACCAGATCAATGATACACTCCTACCCCCTAAACATCTACGTACCTGATGCAGATTCTCAACCACATCATGAATAGAGTAATTCAGCAGACTAGTATTAGCTTTTACCCACAAGGCAATTCTAGTTTTTATCAGTTCGCAAACTTCCCCCAGGCAGACCTGTTTTCCATTGAAAACGCAGTCATTCCTTAGAGACCAAATTGACCATAATGCCGCAAATGGAATAACATTCCAAATTTTAGTTTCGAGCTTACCCCATTTGAGCCCTTTATCAAGTTTACAATTTTGTCCTTAAAAACATAACATATACTGTTTATGTGCACAATTTTCATTAACAAATTGCTAACGATTGTAATCAATTAGATTAAATAGAAACAAAATCATAAATTTAAAATTAAAATCGAGTCAATTAAAATTATAAAAACTAAAATGATATAAAAATTAAAATATAAAGACTATTAATGTAATTTACTCGTTTATCTATATCAACTAGTTTCTTCAGCATTCATTTCTAACAACTAGAATACCAACTACTTGGACTTCTTTATTTACGACAGCTAGTTTTCAAACTCATTTCTAACAACTAGTTGACAATGACCCAACCCGGCATTTGGCTTATTAATTGTGTAATATATATATATATATATATTTGGGATAATCGCGTGTTTGGGCCAACTTTCGCAAATCTCAACTAATTTTAGGACCTTGTCTCCTTCATGTGAATTGGGCAAGGGTAACACCCTTTGTGGTGTGAGAGTTCAGATTCAACTCTTATGTTCTATCGATTGATAGCTATATTGTGGGCTATTAGTCTATTTGCTCATTGATGATGTAATATTTCTCACTTGTAATTATTCTATTATCAATTAAACCAAAAAAAAAAAAAAACCCTCAACATATACAAGTGTGTATACAAATTGTGATAATAGGGAAAATTTAAGAATTGTCTAATTTATTACAACGTTTTTGTTGATTTTTTTTTAGGTCTTTTAGTGAAAAAGTTTCAAAATTATTTTTAAAAGTAAATAAATAAATAAATAAATAAATAAAAAGAATTTCTTAAATGTTTAAAAAATTTATGGACGTAAAATTTTAAAAATTTGACACAGATTTCAAAGTTTTACTGAAGATAAAAAATTGAAAATAGAATGTGACTTGTTTAGCTATTGTAAAAGGGAGAAAAATTTAGTCATCGTTTAGTGAATGCTGAATCATACATTGATGCTAACAATGGAAATTGATATTTCATAAAATTCAATTAAAATTTTATTTTAAAATTTTGTCATATAACTAATTTGGAATGTAAAATGTTCCTAAATACGCTAACGACATCTAATAGAATTCTAATTCAAGTAGGTCCATATACATTTTTGCCACAAAAATGTTTTGGAACTAGTTGGGATTTGGGTAGACTTGGCTGATCACTTCAAAAGGGGAAAATTATTAGCTATTCTCATAATATCATATGTCTATATTTTTTTATTAATTATCATTCATCATAATCTTTTATGTTTCTCAATCACTCAATATAAAATCATAATACTCCACCTTCTATATCAATCATAATACCATATAATATCACATGATCGTATTCCCAAAATACCAATAATAACACTAAAAAGACATTGCATTGCATGTGAAGGATGGTTCACATGCTCTTTTCTTATTAATTATACACTAAAAAGATGTTGCATTGCATGTGAAGGACGGCTCGCATGCTCTTTTCTTATTAATCACCAGGTCCGATTTTTTTTTTTTTTTTTTTTTGTTGTTGTTAATTTCATTCATGTCTTATTAATTAGCAGGTCTCATATTTTTTAAATTTCATTCATGTGTAACTATAAGATATTTGTTGTTTTAGAAACAACCCAAAACTACTCGTTTAAGGTTTATTTTTGGATTAATTACAATAAAATCCTTTTAACTTTTAAAAAATATCATTTTATCCTCTTTATCTATAAACTCATATATATTGATCATTTCAATTTTGAAAATTATAAATACACCCATTTTGAAAATGATTTAAAATGAGTTTGTATAAGATAAAATACTGATAGTACGATCAAAGATCAGCCTGTGTCAAACAATATACCGATAAACAATGGGTATTGATAGTTCCAAATTTTTTCAAATTAAAGCATTTATCATTGTGACTCAACTTCAAAAATACTACAACCACTAGTTAAAATAGAGATTTTTATTTTTTTGGGGGTAAATTACAATGCACCTCCTAAGATTTACTTAAAATACGGATTGACACCCTGTAGTTTGGAAAATTTAAATACTCCATTGTTAGAATTTTTTTTTTTTAAATACAGTTAACTAGAAAAATAAAATTCTTAACTGCTCTTCTATATAATAATAAAATTATATGAATTATTAATTGAAATAAATTTATAATATTATGAAAACTGTTAAATGACTTTATGATTTATTAATAAAATTGGTCATTTGTTATGAAATTTTTGATATCTTTTTTTTGGGTACATCGGATTGTGAAATTTCTGATATCATTAAAAATGTTAAATGACTTGCTGATTTATTAATAAAATAAATCATTTATCATGAAATTAGAAATTTCATGAAGCAAGATGTAATTTTTAAAATTAAAAAGAATAATTTATATTTTAAATAAATTTTAAGAAGTGTATTTATTATTATTATTATTATTTTGGGGGGTCATTGTACACTTATTTATACCCACACAATTTGGGTAGAAGGTTTGGTCTATCAGAGTTGCAAGAGACACTAAGAACATTCCTATTAGTCTATGTTTGGGTAATGGATTTTGGAGAGATTTAAAAAGAAAAAAAGTGAGTAAAATATAAATTAAATATAATTACATTTTGTTTACTGTGGGGACATATTTTGTGAATGACAACACGTGGCTAAGGTGGCACCGGAGTATCAGCCGAGGTGCCACGTGGCTTGGTCATGTTGCCAAGATGATCTTAGCAAGGCCGATGTTATCAACGGAGATACTAGAATCCGAGATGAGCGGATAAGAGACAAGAGTCCTAAAATGGGGGAAGACCTCAGTCTGGATAAAGATAAAGCTCTTAAGGAGTTTATCTCTATCTGGTTGGGAGTCTAAGATGAGCATTGAGCCAGAGTCCATTGAAGCTAGGCTTCTATAAGGATCAGGTTAGTCCTGGCTATAAAAGTGAGGCACCCTCGTGGGTCTAAGGTATGTTTTTTGGTTACTTTGTCTAGTGAGTTAAGCACTATTGGCTATCTTTGAGAGATAATTATGGACTTGATCGTCAGAGTGCCCCTGGGTGGACGAACCACCGCCGGATTCTTATCTTCTGTGCCAAGTTGTTTGGGCTAAATCTATTCTACTGGTACTCTCCTGCTGTTTTGGTTGTGTGGTAAAAAATCAACACCCAAAATTTGACGCTGTCTGTGGGAACGGAAGAAGAATAGATAGCCAACGACAGACAGAAAAAGAAGATTGGGGACGACATCTCTAGTGGGAGCGGTAAAAACGCCAATCCTAATGTTGAGGAGGACAACTATAATGAAGAACCTCGAGATAATAATCATGGGGAAAAAGACGTCGGCCAAGAGGGAGACGCACCGAAGAAAACATGTCAAGGCGGGTATTACACGAAAGCAACCTCCAGGTATGGAAAGATAGATGCTTGAGAAGGGTCGGCGTTATGAAGGGAATGGCAAACAAGTTGGCAGACCTACAATCGGTTGTCAACTTCATGATGCAGAACAACGTCATGTAGCCACCGTTTCCATTGGAGGACACACTGATTTCAGCGGCCAAGAACGATGTATAAAAAGGGGGACATAGAGCAATTCCTGCAGTCCCTCAGCATGACAAGGCAAATGAGCATTCGCATCGGCCTTCACGTGTAATGACCCAGAATTTTGTTTAAAAAAAAAATAGACAATGCATATTTTAACTGAGCAAATTTTCGGATTTGACTGCTGTGTAAATTCTGTGCGAAAACAGTTCGATTTTGTATTTTTTTAAAATAGTTTTCGATCTCAGAAAATTATAAAATTTTTATATGTTGTTCACATACAAGTCTAGCACGTTGGGTAAAAATTTCAGAATTTATTGATGGTATTTATTTTATGAAAATTTGCGGATTGATCGGTATTCGGTCTATGGTATAGCAGAATTTGAAAGTGAGTTTTGGGTGTTTAGACCATGATTTGAGATAAATTAATTGGGTTTATTTTAATATTGTTTATTTTCATAAACATAAATGTGGTCATGTTATGGAGTACAAAGATCTAATTAATTTGAATTTTTTCATGAATGATTTTCTCAACGCTACTAGAAATATGACTTTTTGCGTTTATTTTTTTGCGACGGATTATTTAACCGTTGCAAAAAAATCACGTTTTAAATCAAATTATGATTTTACTTGCCGTGTTCTTAACTCCCATTTGCCGTCGCATGAGTTATCGTAAAAAATCTTTTACGACTTTTTTTTATAATATGCAACGATTTAAAGCGGTCGTAAAAAATATTTTTTTTTAGTAGTACAACAAACTTTACATTATAAATAATTCAAATTATTAAAATAAATTTAAAACATACCTTGAAATTGTACGGATAGTATACCTACCCCAATCCCCAAAAGAAGACTTCAAATGGTAATTTTGTAAAATTGAGGATCTCATGGTGGAAATTTCAAGCATCCAATAATTGATTGAAAATAAGACTTTCATCTCCCCAGTAGAATATTCAAAAGAAGACTTCAAATGGCTTCAAATGGTAATGTCATAAAATTGAGGATCTCATGGTGGAAATTTCAAGCATTTAATATTTGATTGAAAATAGGGTTCTCATCCCCAAAAAGAATATTTAAAAGAAGACTTCAAATGGGGTGGACAAGTCAAAGTTAGAGCCTCTCCGATGGTTTAATATTTTTTTCATTGGATTTGAGTAAAAAATGATTTATTTTCTCAATCTGATATTAATTGATCCAACAATATATCAAAAAGAAGAATCATCTTGTGGGTTAACCGGTTGGTCGACCGGTACGGTTTTTTTTTTTTTTTTTGGATACATTTTTGAACTGTTTGAACCTACCTAACCGTTGATTCAAAATTTTTTTTAACCATTTGAACCAGTAATTTAAATCATTTTAACCAAAATCGAGCACAGTTTTTGCATGAGCTGGGTGACCGGTTGGTCAACCTGCTGGTAGACTAGGGGGTCGACTACTTAGTGTAAAATTTTCACAAATTTCTGTTTTAACGGCTATGCACAGTGAATTGGTGAAAACAGCAAATCGTCCTTAGTTTGGTGAAACCTTTGATGTTTTCTCAATTTGATACCAATTTACTGAAAACCATTGGAGTTTCAAAAAGTGACTTTTTCACAAAATTTCAAATATGATGCCAAGTTTGATGAAGCGTTAGAGATGGTCTTAACACTAATATTTTTATTTTTATATATTATATAGTGATCATTTTATTTTTTTATAAATTATAAAGTCATTTTAGTTTATTTAGAGTAATTTTATAGTTGAATTATAATATTAAAATATCTCTAATAAGACCCAGTGAAACTCTTGATTTTGATATCAGAGCCTAAAAATTAAATTTAAAAACATTATTAAACATGAAAATTCAATATTTTAATATTATGACATCCTAAATGTAAAATTATCTATAATCTATATTATCTATATTATTATTAAAAGGAAACACATCACTTACTAAGTGGCCTTTCTTCTTATGTCAAGTGTCAATTTCTCCATCTAAAAATAAAAAGATAAAAAATAGTATTTAAAAGATGGAAACAAGATTTGAACCTAAGACCATTCACTTAACTTACTTAAAATACGTTCATCTATCTATGTATACTATTTTTTTTGGGTGAATATCTATCTATACTATTATTAAAAGTGAACATATCACTTGATGTTTATGAACTTTCTTCTCTCATTTTTCAAGTGCTTTCTTTTCTTGCACCAAGTGTCAATTTCTCAGGGAAAAAACAAAAAGTAGGAATTAAAAAAGGGAGGCAAGATTTGAATTTAAGACCATTTCACTTAACTTACTAAAAATGCATTTATCACTTAAACAATATAGAAAATATATTTTTAACTCAAAATTAAAATTTATATTTTAATTACACCTATCGGGTGGGCTCACCTCCTTAATAATATATAAAGTGAACAATT
Organism: Camellia oleifera; assembly: GCA_022316695.1. NCBI lineage: Eukaryota > Viridiplantae > Streptophyta > Magnoliopsida > Ericales > Theaceae > Camellia > Camellia oleifera. The sequence continues at coordinate 147,913 of CM039306.1, read as the reverse complement.
CACTTGGTATCTAACCCTTGCTTGCTTCTGCTTATGCCATATGTTTCTCATTTTAATACTTTTAAAAAAATTAGACAAATAGAAAGAATGAGACTTCAACTTTGAACCTTAAGTTAATAAAATTCTTACTACTTAAGTAAGGTACAATATATAATGAAAATTTAATTTTAATTTTATTTATTTAAATTACATACGTGCTTAATAAATAAATAAATTAAATTAAATTTTCATTATATATTGTACCTTGCTTAATATAAATATTTTGGGATTAAAATGAAGATTTGAAATTTTGTGGAAGTGGATTTTGGAATCCTTTCAGATTTTTTTTTGGATTGTTTTCCACCACCAAACTTGGGTGATGTGACAATTGATTTCATATTAATGCATAGCCTTATCATAACTTGTAAGAAAATTCTCGGCCGTACTCTATGCAATCTTATGGTAGCATCGCGTAAATAATTAATTTTGTGAGGTGATATTTTTTAATAGAATTACGTGGTTCATAATGGCATATGTTGACTTGTTTACCAAAATAAATTTCTTCATCTTTTGAATATATAATAAAATAATTAATTTCGTAGGAACATGTTTTTTAGTAGGATAACGTGAACTATAATGACATATATTGACCTGTTTACCAAAATAAATTTCTTCATTTTTTAATTTTCATGTTCCTCAACGTGACAATGTTTCCAATGTGAACATTACTTTGATTAATGTTGCCAAACGATATAATTATCTCGCTTTAAGAACCTAGTTGCATTTCTATCAATTTGGCTTGTCCCAAACATGATATTCATTAGAAGCAGATTTCATTTCTTTTCTTATTCTTTTGGATAAATTATACTGACATCCCTTAAAATTTGTTTTTAATATAAGTATTTTCTCATGTTTTAAAAATTGCATCTCGTCTTAAGGTTTAAACTTTTATTATAATTTAATCCTTTTGTTAGTCAACCGTTAAGTCAACTAACGGAAAAAACTAATATAAAAATTAATTTTTTAAAATGCCTATTTTACTCTTATTATAAAAAAAAAAACTAGATAAATAAAGAAAATCTGTAGGGAATTATAAAAATTCATTCAATATATATATTATTATACTAGTAAACATTTAGATAATACTATGGTACACAAGCTTTTGTGGTATTAATTATCACAAATATTATAATTAGATCATTTTCAATCATAACTAAAAAAAAAATAGGTATAACCAAACACCGCATAAGTATAACTAAATACCTTTTAAATCATAACCAAAATAATCAATACTTATAAATAATATTACAATAGATTATAACCAAAGGTCATGATTGGGGTATATAAAAAAAATTTAAACGGCAAATTATTTGTTAATTTTATTTATGCAAACAAAGGTAAAATAGGCATTTTATAAAATCTATTTCTTATATCAGTTTTTTTCATTAATTGACTTAATGGTTAACTAACAAAAGGATTAAATTGTAATGGAAGCTTAAATTTTAAGGAGAAAAATATAAATTTCAGAACGTAAATACTTATGTTAAAGACAAATTCAAAGGGTGTCAGTGTAATTTGCCCTATTCTTTTATTCCTTTCATACCAATTATATAAATGGCTTAATGTAGTTGTGATTTGACGCATACCTTTTTTTATTTTTTTATTTATTTTTAGGATGGAATTATAACTTTGGAGCATAACACTTTTTTTTTTTTCCACTACAACGGAAAGAACAAACAAACAGAGAGGGCTAGTCCCTCACTCTACCAAAGCCTAATACATCGGCAACCAAAAGGCTGCGAATCTCATCCGGAGGCTCATGGACTACTAGTAAATCTTCGGGTTGTTCAGCCCCAAGCTTCGCCAATACATCAGCACAAGTATTTCCTTCCCGCATGACATGAACAACTTCACACTCGCGTCCTCTCAGAATGATTCTAGCATCCTCCACTAATCCTCGAAATGCGAAGTTATCGCCTGGGCCTTCCTTTAGCAGCTGGACTACCTGCTTCGCATCCGTTTCGATGACAACTTTAGTGAGCCCCCTTTGGAGTAGTATGGTGAGACCCTTATAAACCGCCCACAACTCCGCTTCGAGGCTACTGCGGCTCTCAAGTCTACCGTAATAGCCACTGATCCAGGTGCCTTGTTCGTCACAGAAAAGACCTCCAAAGCCTCCAGTCCCGAGGCTTTCTCTCCAGCATCCATCTGAGTTCAACTTGATTAAACCTGCAGAAGGAGGAATCCATCTAATTAGAATAAAGGATTTTTTTGGTGTAACAATAGATCGACTAAATGCCATATGAATTTCTAAAGAGAATTCAAAAATAAACTTCACACTTTCGAAAGGATTAAAATGTTTATTTTCGAAAATCTTTTTGTTCCTGTTAGTCCAAACTCTCCACAAAGCAACAATAAAAATAGTTCCAAAGGAAATGTAATTGCTGTAAGGATTTTTGTTTTTGGCATTCACAATGATCCAATCCAGCAATGGGGTATTAAGCATTTGCAAATACCATTGGGTATTAAAAACAGAGGCCCATAGCTCTCTTGCTTGGGGACAAGTTCGCAACACATGATTTAAATCTTCCATGTTATTGCAACTGATACACTTAGAATCATTCGTGAGTCCCCTCCTCATACGCAAATCATTGGTAAGGAGTTTTCCATTAAGCACCACTCAAAGAAAGCCTTTAAGTTTTTGGGGAATGTGCAATTTCCACAACCACTTCCAATCACCCTTAAGGTCCGAAGTTTTACTCTCTCCGAGGCTAGTTACTTGGGGTCAACATTTTTTTTAGGATGGAGTTACGACTTTGGAGCATAAGCCTTAAGGTCCAAAGCTCCACTCTCTCCGAGGCTAGTTACTTGGGGTGCAACACATATGTTGACCCGATATGTTAACCTGTTTACCAAAATAAATTTTTTCATCTTTTGAATATATAATAAATAATTAATTTGATTGGGACATGTTTTTTAGTAAGATGAGGTGACCTATAATGACATACATTGACCTGTTTACCAAAATAAATTTCTTCATTTTTGAATGTTACTCAACGTGACAATGTCTTCCAACGTGAACATTACTTTGATCAATGTTCCCAAAGGATATAATTATCTCGCATAGTCTTCATTTGGCATATAATTTTTTTGAAATTTTTTGATTAAAATAGACTTAAAAAGATAAAATATGATAAAAAATTAATAAGACAAAATGTCAAATGTCAAATTCAAATCATTTCATTTTTTTTTTTCTCACTAAAGTTAAAAAAGTTAAAAAATCTATCACAAACGAAAATTTTTAGTCTCAAGCTAAAATAATTAAAAAGTAAAAAATCTAAAAAGCTAACTCACATCCTAAACGAATTACATTTCTATCAATTTGGCTTGTGTGAAGCCATCCTTACGTTTCCTCGGATGCACCCAAACATGGTATTCGTTAGAAGTAGATTTCATTTTGTTTCTTATTCTTTTGAGTAAATTACATTGACACCCCTTAATTTGTCTTTAATATAAGTATCTTCTCATGTTTTGAAGATGAGAACTAATTGGGAGCCCGAATCTGGGCTCCCCCGAATGCCTCTAATTTTTTTTTTTTTTTTTTTTTTTTTTCAGCAGAAGGAAGAAGAAGACAGGGGAGGAAGGAGGAGGAGGAGGAGGAGGAGGAGGAGGAGGGGGAGGGAGAGGAGGAGGAGGAGGAGGAGGAGGAGGAGGAAGGACTGGAGGGGGCCTACTCACAGGGGGAGGAGAGGCGGAGGCGGAGGCGGGGCCGGAGGCGGCGGTCGGAGACTGCGACGAGCTCGGCGGGGCTGTGAGCTCGGAGGCGGTGGTCGGAGGCTGCGACGACCTCGGCTGGCGACCTCTCTTCTCTCTCTCTCTTTCTCTCTTTCTCTCTTCTTTTCTCTCCCTCTTCCCTCTGGTTCAGTTCGAAAATGGAGGAAGAAGAACAAAAAAAAAAAAAAACTAAAGCCCAAAACGACGTTGTTTTGGGCTTTAGGGGCATTCGGGACATCCAAATTCGGGCACCAAATCATTTTTGTTTGAAGATTACATCTCATTGATGGCCTTTTTAGCTTTTAAAGATTAAAAATGTAATTAGAGCATGCTAGTAAGGATCAATAAGTCCTTACAGAAATAATAAATGCCAACTAATTAATTAGACAATTGCTTCAAAGTTCTTTTAGCCTTAATGAAGAAGACTTTTACTAGTAGCTTATTTTAGAAGAAAATTCAGAAGAACTAATCACAATAATAAAAGGAGGGAGAGAATAGTGTCAGAAAATAAATTTCATTAAGTAAACCAAAGTTTACAAATGTACCTTCGCACTTCCATAGTCTCAAAGGGGATTACAGCATGAACAGATTAACTTAGAACTACTTCTAAGAAACTGAAATGCAATGTAGAAAAGTAAAGGACTGGAATGTAAAGAATTGGAAGGTAAATAACTAGAAAAATGTAAAATAAAATAGACTAGTTTCTGGATTTGGTTTTGGTCCACTTCACTATCAGCTTTTCTTCTATATTTATATGCTTAGCTTTCTCTTATATTTATATGCTCTGGTGGTAACCGTCGAAGTGGCTGATAACTGTTGAAGTGGATAATAACCGTCGAAGCAACCTTCATGATCATGGGACATGATTCCAAGCATTTTGACTTCACTAAGCCATTTATTGCAGTTGGGCTTCCTTCCTGAATTTGAATTTAAATCTTCAAAAACTGTTTAGCCACCTCACTTTGCTTCTTTCAATTGTTCCAATACTTCGCAGATTTGTTGCCATTGATATAATTTGCCACGTGTCCTCTGATGACTGGAGACCTTCACTAATTTCTCAAGTTACCCTTGATGGACCATGTGTCATGCTATGATTGACTAATACAAAATATATGGCTCGCACTCATCCTAAGGTTTAAACTTTTATTACAATTTAATTCATCTGTTAGTCGACCTTTAAGTCAACTAACGGAAAAAACTAATATAAAAAATTAATTTTTTAAAATCCCTATTTTACTATTATTAAAAAAAATTAATAGATAAATAAAGAAAAAAAAGAAAATCTATAGGAAATTATAAAAATTCGTTCAATACATATATTATTGTACTATTAAACATTTAGGTAATGCTATGGTACACAAGCTGTTGCGGTATTAATTTTCACAAATATTATAATTAGATCATTTTCAATCATAACCAAAAAATAGGTATAACCAAACACCGCATAAGGTATAACCAAATACCTTTTAAATCAAAACCAAAATAATCAATACTTATAACTAATACCGCAATAAGTCATAACTAAAGGCCATGACTAGGGTATATAAAATTTTCCTAAACGATAAATTATTTGTCAATTATATATATGCAAACAAAGGTAAAATAGACATTTAGAAAAATCAATTTCTTATATTAGTTTTTTTAATTGACTTAATGATTGACTAACAAAAGGATTAAATTGTAATAAAAATTTAAATCTTAAAGAGGAAAATATAATTGTATTAAAGACAAACCCAAGGGGTGTCAGTGTAATTTGCCCTATTCTTTTATTCCTTTCGTACCAATTATATAAATGGCTTAATGTAGTTGTGATTTGTCACATACCAATTTATTTATTTATTTATTGGATGGAATTAAGAAATTGGAGCATAAGCCTTAAGGTCTCAAGTTTCATTCTTCCTGAGGCTAATAACTCGGGTAACAACACATATGGTTGGTAAGACGAACCTTTCAAGCTTGCGCATCGTACATAGTGTCAGAAGTGTGGGTTCTAATCTCCTCCTACGTGCGAGTTCGTGACTTACCACTATATGATTGAGTGATCCTACTATATAATAACCACTTAAGAATGACCTCTGAAATCCCTTCTCCTTATAAAACCTAGCCTCAGAGGTTATCTTTCCGTAGTTAGGCATTCAGAATCATAAAGCAAATTCAAAGAATGTGGCACCTCCTCAATCCAAACACGCTAGTGGCAGACCATCTATTCAACAAAAAAAAAAAAAAAATCAAATCATTCCAAACTCTAAAAATATTTTCAAAACATACAACCAAACAAAATTTTAAATTTTCTAAACTATCTCCAAAAAACTATTTTTGAAATAATATCTTCTTTAAAATTTAGCCACTTGAGGTATATACATTTTTTCTAAATGGTAAATTATTTGTCAATTTTATATATGCAAAAAAAGATAAAATAGACATTTTACAAAATTAATTTCTTATATTAGTTTTTTTCGTTAATTGACTTAATGGTTGAATAATGAAAGGATTAAATTATAATAGAAATTTAAACTTTAGGGAGGGAAATATAATTTTCACAACGTGAGGAAGATACTTGTACTAAAGATAAACTCAAGGGTGTCAGTGTAATTTGTCCTATTCTTTTAATACTTTCATACTAATTATATAAATGGCTTAATATTAAGGTTCAAAATTTCACTCTTCTCGAGGCTAGTTATTCAGGCAATAACACATATGGTTGGTAAGACAAATTTTTTAGATTTACAAACCATTTCTAATGTTAGAAGTATAAGTTCGAATCCTCTTCTATGTGTGAATTCATGATTTATTACTATATGATTAATGAAAATGTTTTTTAGCTCGAAAAATTCTGCCCCTAATGCCCCGAATTTTTTTTTTTTTCCTTTCTTCTTCCTCAGTCTGTTGCGCAGGGAGGGAGAAGGAGAGAAAGAGAGAAAGAGAGGGAGAGGGAGAGGGAGAGGCCGTCGCCGATCGCGCCTCCGCCTTCGCCCGGCGTCGCCTCTGGTTGATGGCCTCTGCTCCGATCGTCGCAGCTCCGCCCCGCCGCTCCTCCGCCATGGTTGATGGCCCCTCCAGCTCCGCCCCGCCCCGCCTCCGCCGCACCTCTGCCCTAGTTGATGGCCCCTCCAGTTCCGCCCCGCCCCGCCTCCTTCTTCTTTCTTCTCTTCCTCTTCTTCTTCTTTTTCCTTCGTTTCTGATTTTCTTCTTCATCTGAAAAAAAAAAAAAAAATTCAAATCGCCGAAAACGGCGTCGTTTGGATTTCGGAGCAGATTCGTGCAAGGTCTTTCGAGCTCCCAATCCCAACTCTATGATTAAATAATCCTACTATATAATAACCACTTAAAATAAGATCTTGACTCCTTATAAAGTTACTAGGCATTCAGAATCATAAAGCAAATTCAGATAATGGGGCACCTCCTCAATCCAAACACGTTGGTGGCGGACCGATTTGACGCATACCTTAATCATGGGAAATATTATGGGTGTATATTATAGGATCCAGTTTCTCTTTACTGCCTTCATCCTATAATAATGATTTTTAAAAAAAAAAATAATTTTTTTTAGTAATATAATTATTATATTTTTAAAATATTAATTTCTTAAAATTATCTTTTAATAATATTTTTTTTTCAGAATATCAATTGTCATAATTATACTTTTTATATTATTAATAAATTTAAAAGAAGAGGAAAATAGTAAATTTATATTAGTTTATTCCTTAATTTTTAAAAAGGAACTAATATTTTGGAATAATGAAAAATGAAATAAGAAACTAATATTTTGAGACGGAATGAGTAGTTGAAAATCAAGATTGAATCGTTTAGCCTATGCCGTAGACCTATTTTTAGGATCTATTTTGATGATCCAAATCGTTCATATTTTAGAATTCGTCGAGTATATTATTCATGCAAAAAATTAAGTCAATTAGATAACGACAATTACGTGTTCGAATCAATTTTGTATAAAATAAATAGACAGTGAAAAAATAAACGATTCATATAAAACTTATTCAAACATGTGATTGTTGTTATCCGATCGACTTAATTTTTTACATGGATGATATACTCGACGAACCCTAAAATATGAAATGTTTGAATTATTGAAACAGGGCCCAAAAGTGAGATCACGGCATGGACTGGACCATCCGGTGTTGATCTTCAATTGGAGACAAGATGGATGTTATACTGTATACACATGTTATGTATTTTTTGAGATAAATATTATGTATGTTTGTGGTAAATGTTATGTATTTTTTTTTTCCTATAGGAGTCACAATAATTTGCGGTTAAAAAATGAAGTTACACATTTTGTGATAATGTTACACATTTTTATGGTAATGTTACACATTTTTTTATCCAAATATTTTCTAACCACAATACATAACATTACTACAAAGATACAGAATTTCATTTCCCAACTACAAATTGTCCTAATTTCTACCAAAAAAATATGTAACATTTATTACAAAAATACGTAATGTACTACAAAATCACGTAACAAGATACATATAGTACATGCACTTGGAGGAGGTGTTTAATTATAGAGAAAATATCATTTTGTCCCCAAAACTATTACTCAAAAATCAATTCAACCCATGTTCTTTTAATAATATCAATTTTATACCTAAACTATCCAATTTTGCATCAATTTTACCCTCAACATCAATTGCCGTCGATGATCAAATGGAAGTTGCTGATGTGGCACCTAAACTTTATTTGAAATTTTATTTTACCCCCCAAACTATTTCCAAAATATCAATTAGACCCCTGAATAAAATGGAGTTTGGGAGTTTAATTGATATTTTAGAGATAGTTTGGGGGATAAAATGAAATTTAAAACAAAATTTTAGTATCATGTTAGCAACTTCCTTTTGATTATAAATGTTAGCTAATGATAGGGGTAAAATTGATCCAAAATCAAATTATTTAGGTGTAAATCAATATTATTAAAAAAAATAAGAATTGAATTGATTTTTAAGTGATACTTTAGGGGGCAAAATGATATTTCATCTTAATCTTACACCAATTTCTTCCACTTTCATAGTACGCATACTCTTGTTATGGATTTTTGTGGTATATGTCACATATTGTGATACGAAAATTTATGATTTAGAAATAAAGTTGCTCATTTTGTGATAATATTATATATTTTTGTGGTAATGTTACATATTTTTTTTTGGTTAGAAAATGTTTGAATAAAAAAATATGTTTAAAAAAATACATGACAATACCACAAAATAAGTAACTTTATTTTTGAACTACAAATTATTGTAACTGTAAAAAAAAAAAAGTACCTAATATTTACCATAAAAATACTATACATCACAAAAATACATAACATGATGCATATGGTACCCACCAGAATTTCCCAAAACTTTATCCAACCCATCTTTAATGGTGTTTATATTTTATTTCATTTTTTAATATATATTTCGAGTGTTGTTAATTGTCCCTATTTTTCCTCTTAGGACCCCCTCACTTCTTTGAACCCACACCACCAAAATTGCTCATTTCCTCATTTTTCTTTGAACCCCTATCATAACCCCAAATATGTGCTTTAAACCCTCACCCAATACTTCAACCAGCACTCCCACGCCCAACCCTACCTTCAGCAACCCCTATTCCTCACCACTCTCTCTTTCACTAGCAACCCTCTCATAGTCCTCACTTTTCACTAGAGACCCTTCTTCAGCCCTTCTTCCTCACAAATGACTCCTCTTCAACAACAACCTACCTCTATAGCTCCATCTTCCTTCCTCTTTCTCCACCATTGATCCTCTACCTCATTTCTTTTACCTAAATCTTTCATTCCACTAATCTCAATCATTTTCCATTGCTGCCACCCACACAACTACCCTAGAGCCCTCTCTCACCATGCTTGTGTTTGATTTTTCTTCATTTGAAATCGTCTTGTCTAGTTCGAAAAACCAGTATTGAACAAATGGTGGTAGTTCGGTTGTAGACTATCAAACAAATGGTGGTAGTTCAAGCCTGAACTACCAAACTAAATTTGGGGAGATTTCAAGTAGTGTTGCTGTCACGACCCAAACCCACCCTTATGGGTTTAGCACCGTAACTGGCTAGTAATCCGTGATTACCGAAGGCCTGCTTAACAGTAATAACAGTAATACAGAGTAAAGGGGCTGGCAGAAACCAAAATAGTAATAAAAGATGTCCAATGAGCTGTGACAATCTGTATGCAAAAAGACTTTTCTGACGTATGAACATTCATAGCCAAAACATATGTACAAACATATACATAAACATCCAGGTTAGGGACCAAATCCCTTCACCAAAACTATACAGTACAAGTCTTAAACAATATTACAAAACGGAGACAGAAGGGTGAAACTAAGACACCCCAGAAGTAGCCTTAGCTTGACCAGACATGGAACCTCGAAGTGAGGCACAAACGTTGGTTTTGACAAAAAGGGAGTTAACCCGACGCATCTAGCGCCGGTCCGGTGCCTGGACACCTACATATAAATATAAATAGTGAGCTAAAGCCAAGTGAATAACATATGCGTAAAGAGTTTAAGAATGAATGTCCTTTAGTATTTAAAACAATCATTTACATCAGTAAATCAGTCATTCAGTTAGTGGCTCATATTTCATGCCATAATAGTCATTTAGAAACCATAATAGTCATATGTGGTACATCCAATAGCAAAACAGTACAGTAGGTCTTAACAGATCGAACAATCAGTTGATGGCCATCATATCAGTAGACAGTAATGGTTCCAAACATTGGAACCGACAGAGATCTTTGTAACAGTAGCAGTAACAGTACATTAACAGTAGGTTGCTATGGATGCCACGAATACTGTAATAGTCCGACCCTCGCATGTGTTTCTGATATGTTTTAGTCTCTTATTTTGGTGCTTTGAAATGCTTAATGTGAAATGTTTGAGATTTTATCTGTTGGTTAAGAAAGGTATCTGTTACCCTTAAAATGTTCAGAATAGAAATTGGGAGCCTTAGAGGCATAATAATCCGAAATTGATGCTATATTTGAGTTTAGCGTAATTTTTAGGTAATATTAAGCTTGTCGATGAAATTTTAATTTCGGGTGATTAAACGATTGAAATTTGTCCTTTTCCCACATTATTCCCCTTATAAACATAAATAACTATGTCTTGTGTATTGTGTTCCACACAACACTTTGACTAGAGAAAAGTTAGGGTTAGAGAGGTAGAGTGAAGAAGAGTGGTCAAGGAGGTGGAGAAGTGGAAGCCTTAAACCTCAAGGTATGTAATTTGAGAATTTTCTTAGATAGAAATTGTCGGTATTCTTGATAAGGGGTATTCATGGGATGTGTATAGTATAAATTGGGGAGATGTGTTGATGTTAGTTTAATGTGGAGGTTCTTGGCATACTATTTATTCCCTATGTTTGCATGATCATGCTTAGTTAAGGACTTGAATGATCTTATTGTATACAATTCACCATGTTTATGGGTTTGATTTGTGCTTTGATATGCACTTTGATACAAATGTGTTATGAACTCCTTGGACATGACTTGTGTGTGTAGAATCTAACTTATGATTGATCAATATATGTTTTCCTCTTATATCACATGATATTTGAACTATATTTTGAGCATTTAAAGATCCAATTTGAAGCTTCTTGATGCCACCAAAGAATTGCATTTTCGAAGAATTTCGGACTGCTTTTAGGCAGAATCGCCGCACGTGCGGGAGTCACTGCCGCACGTGCGGCATTTGGGGCAATTTTGGGCATTACACACTGCTAAAACCGCACGTCCAGGGCATCACTGCCGCACGTGCGGAAGGAGTTGCCGCACGTGAGAGGCTCACAGCCGCACGTGCGGCCCAAGGTAAAAATGTTGGAATGCTTCTTTTGACCTGTTTGACCCTTTGGAATGTGTGAAATTACCATTTGAAATTATTATTATGGTCCTTTATTTACTGGAAGTTAATGACTGAAACGCGATTGTAAAACGACCTTGAACTAACTTGTGAGTTCTATGTGTGTAGGACACACGCCAGGAGAAAGTCGCGTTCCGCCACCACACAGTGAGTAATAGTGCAAAGAATATGCATTTATTTTCTGCTAATGCTTACCATTATCAAAGTTTTGTTTTCCGTTTAATTTCTGTATGTTCCTACAGTACATAAGTTTGACGGATATGTGATATGAGTGAAGTGCAAATGTGGAAAGAATTTGTGTACATTCTGCATCATTCTGGGCCGAGGGCCATTCTGTATCATTCTGGGCCGAGGGCCATTCTGTAGCATTGGACTAACTTCATGAACTCCGCAATTACATACATATGGTTATGAGATGTGATTTAAATTACGCATTGAATTATCTTGGTATTATTATTCACTGAGCTTCGCTCACTCCGCATATTGTCTGTTTCTGTAGGTAATCAAACCGGGAACCAATCCTAGCTCTCGAAGCTCGTATACTTATGTCAACCCCACATGTCAGGCACTTAGGAGGGTCCGTCCCCTTTTTGTAGACTTTTGACAAGCTTTGGTTTGTAATCTAACTACCTGTCTTGGGATGTCTGTAACTAATATTTTTGTTATATACCCACTCCTAGGGCAAGGCCTGCATGTATATATATAAGTAACCGATGCACAGCTGCATAGTTCTGTATCTTATTTTCCTGTTATGTTATGTGTGATCCTGGCAAGTCAATAGTAGCTCAATGGATATGTTTGAATATTGTTATTTAATGCTTCCGTTCAGGCCCCCTACATTATATATATCAGGTTTAATGTCCGATTCTACATAGGTCATGCCCAAACCTTTAGGGGCGGGCGAGGGGCTGTGACAAATACAGTTCACAAATAGGACAAACATTCATTCAGTAAGAAATATTATTTCAGAAAACGGTACAGTCAATCGTTTAGAAATAATCATAATTGAGCGTATCTTTACAACATTGTTACTCACAGAGCACTGGGCTAAAGACAAGCTAGTGAGCGTCCTCGGATGCCAACCCTACACAGTTACAGAATGAACACACACTAAGTTACACATTCGGGAATCAACAACTTAGTCCCTATCTTAACTCGGTGTGGTTCTACAAAATTATCCTCATTAAGATGCCTTAAACTAGGCCTAGGAATGCCTAGGATGGAATGAGGATGCAAAGATGTACTTTAAAATACTTTTCAAAATTTGCTGAAAACAAGGGTCTCGCTCGAATATGGCTTTCTTCGCTCGAGAGAGCTTGTCAAAACAGTGGGGTCGCTCGAGCGTGAACTTCTTCGCTTGAGCGGTCGGCAAAAATGCAAAAAGTGCTGGATGTTGAAAATCTCCACTTGATGCTCGCTTGATGCTCGCTCGAGCGTGAGACACAGCTCTTCGCTTGAGTGTAGGTATCTTCGCTCGAGCGTGCGTCTGCGTGCACCAAAAAGCTGAGAGCTTGCAATCTATGCTCGAGCCAGCATTCCTTCGCTCGAGCGGAGCTCTGAACAAACGATGGTCACTCAAGCGTGGAATCCTTCGCTTGAGTGAGGAAGCCAAATTCTGGAATTTCCAGATTTGCCTTCAAAGCTCAAACCAAGCATTCAACACCTCAAAACTTAACCTTTTGGGCCAATTTTCTGGAAAGCACTTGGAAACCAACAATATAACATGCTTTAAAGATCAATTTGTAAAATCAAAGCCCAAAGGTAAGTCAATTAAATACAAATTTCAAAGAATCTTCAAGAACATGAAGTAAATACAACATGTAAGTGTTCATTTGAATTCTAATGCTCTAAACCATGATCAAAAGTAAGATTGAGCTCAAGAATATGATGAATTCATGGACTATAACAAAAACATGAACATGCATGTGAGGATTTTATGAAAAACAAGCTCAAACTTCATGAAATGTACATGCATGCACACATAGCTTCTTAATTCATCTCTTTAAGCCATAACTTGGCTCTAAACTTTAACATTCCCAAAAACCATGCAAGAACTAACTTAAATCCACAACCAAGAAGGTGAATTCTTTACCATAAGTCTTGAATTCCAAAAGTGTTAGCTCAATTTTGTAATCAACCTTCAAGTCTTCTAAGTTCAAGCAAAATCTAGGTGATTTCAACCTTTTTCTCCTACTCTCCCTCTCTCATACGGTTTTGGTCTAGAAAAGGCTAAGGAGATGATATGAAATGCAACAATTAAGTCTAAACAAGGTTTGTAGGAAATGGCCACTCAATGGCATTTTGGTAATAAACTCAAACTAATGTAATTCAACATTATTAAATCTAATTTAATCATACCAAACCAAATTTTAATTAAACTTACCATAAAATCACATAATTCTAATTAGCATAAAACACTAATCGATTTCAGATTTGGTCGCCGATAAGGCCTTCAATTTACAGTTCGAAACTTAAAACATGAATAGATTTACCAAACGATCAAACAGATAGAAATGCATCTAAACAATACACTCATGCAATCAATTCAGAATTTTAGTCAAATCAGTTACTTATCATGCTCAGTCACAGTTTAACATCAATCAGAGGTGAGGGTTGTCACAGTTGCAGTCGTAACGATCATGCAAGAAGGTAGATTGCTACCATCGTTGACCATCTGTGATTGCAATTGCGATCGGTGGTAGGTAGAGATAGACTGAGAATGGCAAAGCTTGAAAGGTAGCGAAGAAGTGTCTAAGAGTGGCTTAGGTGGTAGTGCAACTGGTGGTTTGTGAGTGGGATTGAGGGTTTCGGTGGCTAGAGGTGATTTGGTGATGGTGTGTCAGAGGTTGCTGACTGGTGTAGGAGGCAGTGGAGTTATGAATCACATATAGAGGAAAGGGAAGGGAAGGGTAATTGGTGTTGGGATGACGGAGATGATCGGCGAAGGGAATGGGGATGACTACTGGGATTAGGTTTAGGGTTTATGTAACGCCCTCAAAATAAACCCATAATATCATACATTCAAGATATAGGAAAGAGATATTATATTACAATCATCAAAGTGTTCTTACAAAATGTATTACATATTGACAATAAAAGTAATCGCCCTATGGGCTTACAACTTCCCAAGACAACGCTTGGTTGCAAAAAGAGAGTGCAAACTCTATACAAAGAAAGCCCTTGGCTTGATATACATGTAATACAACAAAACAACAAAAGGTGGTCTAATAGCCTCAAGCCTTCCAAGCTACGTCCTTGGAGGTGACATAACACCTGTACCTGAAAATGATGTCCCATGTAGGGTGAGCCAACGCCCAGTAGAGATATGCTAAACATAGTATGAATAGTAACTAAAACGTTAGCATTTGATAAACGTTTAACTCTTACACAACAACTTATAACACATTACAATCCCATGACTAATATGTCCATGTTCTATTCCAGTTTCCATTTCTTATCAAATTCTCAATTCATAACTATGACTCATAATTTGGCCAATCAATTTAAAAAGATCACATCTCATATCAACAGTATTTTTATTTCAGGCAAGATAATAACTCATTTTAAACATTTCATACCTCATAATAGATTCACATTTTAGTACTGTATCAATCTCAGACAAAAACACTTCCATACATCACAAATGATACACATTTTAGTGTTGTATCAATAACAAACAAAAATACTTCCATACTTCACAAATGATACACATTTTAGTGCTGTATCAATATCAAACAAAAATCTGGTTTAGAGGTCCATCCCCCATCATCCAATAAACCGTGGAGTACATCCCCCATCTCTTCCTACACAAAACAATGTGTATAAGGGATTATCATGTACAAATTCGATCAATCAATACAAAATTTTGATGTATTATACCAACCGCCTGTAGACGTCCCCGAACGTCCCGGGAGGGAAATCCCGTTCTGTTCATTTTGGGTTCACTACAGTTCGGACTCAAATTGTCACGGTTCTTAATCTGACCTCACAATGTGCAATGTGAGATTGATAAATCACCAAAGGGTCCAAATCCGACAAATCGTTTTTGAAAACAGATTTTTTTGAAAGAAGTGCCAAACATGGACTGCTTTGCTAGATACAGAGTCACCACCTAAATATTTTATTTTGGGGGAATTTAGGAAACCCTAACTCGTTGCCTAAGGCCACGTGTCTGTCATCACCAAAGTTGCCTCGGCTCGGGAACTTGGGTACGATTGGGGATGGTCAGCTATGAGCACCCCCGCTCACCCGATCAAAGATCGGCCTCTACTAACCATGATATCTAGTTTTGAAAACATTATGCATTCTTATTCCGGTTAATTAGCTAATCTTACTATGTGATGCGCACAACACAAAAGTATAGACTAGATCACCTAATTTGGAACAAAGCATTGCATATCCGCTCATTTGAAAGACGGTTTGAAATTTGCTACTCGTAAGTAGGCTAAAACACGGATTTCAGCGAGTTGTTCCAACTCAAGCAATCCAACCTTCACCCACAGGCATTCAGGCAGTTAATCAACTAAGCAGTTAGCCTCATGGCAAGCATGCTGTCATGTTAACATTCACACTCGTGCGAGATGCTAAAGCATAAAAAGCTTACCGAGTACTCCGCGCCAAAACAAAGAACTTATTAGTAATCAAAGTATGATCCAAGTCCATGTTAAGTGGCTAATGCATCGCATACAAAATGCAACTAGAATAGGCTCGGCTAATCCTAGGATGGCATGTGAATGCAGCAAGTAACACGTATTCAAGTTAGATTTGAAATACAATGCAGTTAGTATGATGCGCCGAGCCCGGTGCATGCAATACAAAATGAATGCAAACATGCGAGCATAAGTATGCTAATTGAAATATGCCCTAAATCTAACTATCATAAGCGGTTAAATAAAAGGGAGAAAGAAGTGGGGGTTGGAAGACATGCACCCACTCACGCACGCTTATTACAAAATTGGCCCTTTCTCGGAGGGTCCGAATAAATAATACAAATCACCTAATTAACTAACTCACGAGCTAATTAATTATTACAAAACCGAATGAATAACTAGCTACAACTAATTATTATACAACTAGTAACTAACAAGTAAGCAGTAAATGAATGCTATTCCAACTTTGTTTGAAAAAGAGGAAGGTATGCATGCTCGCTTCGGTTCTTCACCTCGAAACACCTTTCGGTTGCTCTTTAGAGGCTCTGTTTGCAGGGTGTCTTCCAGTGCTTGTTGCTGAGACTTACCAAAACACTGCTGGGGAATTCACCAGTGGCCTGCCGACCATGAAAAGAGCACTGCCGGCCATGGGTGATGTACTGCCGGCCATCAGTGGTGCACTGCCGGCCACTGGTGTGCTGTGACACCAAACTGCAACAAAGCACAAAATAGAGAAAATGGAGGGTTTCCTAAGGGCATGTATGCGCTATGCCACCCCAAATCACCTCAAAACATCAAGGGAGAGGCCTAGTCGGATCCACGACCATCAATCACGCATCCCGATGCATGATGGCCAAAGATCCAACTTGTGCAAATCAATATGAAAATGAATGCACAAATAAAGCAAGTAAAGCCTAGAACTTTATCATGAATCATCAAGAGCTTCGGCGACCGAGAATTGAGACACGTTCCATCACTCAGAGTATGAAACGCCCTTCGTTCCTCGTGCTCGGATTAACACTTAATCCGAACAATGCAACACGTAAGTACGGAAAACATGCAATATGAACAACCTAGTAAGGCTAATGACATGCAACAAGCACATAGGCATGATGTGAGGTAACAACCTTGGACAACATGGCAAAATGCAACATGAACATGTAAACATGCGAGGCATGTAAAGATGGACAAATATGCGACAACATACAAGACGAGACAAGCATACAACAATATGCAAGACAAGCATACGACAACATGCAAAGGGATGGACTTAAACTAATGTGGGCAGCTCTCAACTAAGCCCAAATCAGTGGCCAAAAAGTGATGAATTGATGTCATGGAAAGCATGAAAAGACGAGGCAAACATGCATGCCAAATGGTCCAAGTATTAAGGCACAAAGAGGACAACTCTTAAGCACACTTAAGGAGCAACAAACACGGATGTATGACAATGAGGTAAGCTTTGAAATACATGCAAATTGATGCCAAACCAACTCAACAATGCAAGCATAGCATGTTATGATGCTCAAAGCTCAAAGTAAGCAAAGGGACTTAAGCCATGGTCACACAAGGCAAGCCCCAAAGGGCCAAGGGGACCTAAAATAGTCCTAGGGCAGGTCTAAACAAGACCAAAACCAAGCTTAAAGCTAGCCAAGATAGGCTAGAACACAAGGCTAAGAACATGGAGCATGCAAGGCTTTAAAGAGGCAATGCACTACACCTATCGGAACCAATCATGGAAAGACTTGGACAACATGAAATAGAGTTACATCATGGTATAATAAGATCCAAAATGCACTGAAATGATGAGCCAAAGGCTTAGGCTTAATGGCATGCACAAAAGTCCCTTCATGAGGCATGAAGCACAAGCTCTATAAAGCATTCAAAGCATGTCAAATGCAAGTGAACAACAACATTTCATGGACTGAAATAGCATGTGGAATGAGGGCAAAGCATGCAAACATCACATGTATGGCATGGTAGGGGCCTCAAAACCCGAGACTAGGCTAAGCATTTACACTATAGCTATACAAAGCATGAGTGATATGGCCATGGAAGCCTAAAACAGTCCTAGAGCAGCCCAAAATAAGCATAAAATCATGTTAGAGCAAAGCCAAAAGGTGCCAACATGAAGGGCCAAAACAACATGCAACATAGGCTAGTGAACAAGATTTGTTCTACACCTATATGGAGCATGCAAAGGATGATCAAACCAACTATGGATAGGGTCATGACATGCCAAATGATGACCAAATACATGCTGAAATGTAAACCAAACAAGCTAAAATGACATGGCAATGCATGGAGCATATGAAGCTAGTTTAGGGGATTTACACTACAAGTGCATCATGCAAGCATGGAGTAACAAAACCAACCCAAACAGGTTCATGGCATGGTAAAACATCACCAAAAATCCACTGAAATGGACTCAACAAAGACTATGCACACATGCTACTTTGATGAGCTATGAATAGAGTTACACTACACATGCTAGATGCAAGCAAGAAATGACCAAACCAGCCTTAGGAAGGGCCAAGGCAGGTCCTAGAAGTCACAAAAATGGGCCTAGACCAAGTCTCAAAAATGCATAGAGGGATGGTCCTTGGGAAGGCCAAAAATGCAAGCAAAGAGGAACACAAAGAGAGGGGCCCACCCCTCTGATTAAGGACCTCAAAATCACACCTTTACCACTGAAAATCCACTGGATTTCAGTGGTAGGAAGGCCAAACCAAGGCTAGCTTGGAGGCTCCAAGGTATGGCTTAAAACAAAGCCAAACAAAGCAAGGAAGGGGGTTACACACCCCTAACAGCAAAATGACCTTAAACAAACTTAAAAATCACTTAAATACAAGACTTTTTTCAGTTATAAGCAAAGCCTAAATCAATATGCAAAGAGGGCTAAAGCAAGGTGCAAGAAAGTGCAAAAATGGGGAAAATGCTCACCCTTGAAGACCCTCTTCGAAACCAGCAACTTCAGGGGGTGGAAGCTTGCTTTCAGACCTCAAGAAGACCTCCCAAGAAGCTTGGTTCAATGGTGGTGGTGTATATCTATGTGTTGTAGTGTAAAAGTGCAAGGAAATCCAATTTCTAAGCACAAAACTCAAGCAATATAGAGAGAAAGAGAGGTTTTGCTCTTCCAAAACTCTGAACCTCTGTCAAAGAGGATGGCATCCTCCTTATATAGAGCAATGCAAAGCCAAAGCTTCTTTTAGAAGCTTTGCAAGGAATTCATCCCTCCATACACGTGTATGGAGGGGAGCAAACAAAAAACCAGCTGGCTCAAAAGATCTGGAGAAAAACCAGCTGAGACAGGGGGGGTGCCGGCCATTAGCAATGGTCGGCAGTGGCTCACTGATGGCCGGCAGGGCTTCATCAGTGGCTGGCAGGAGAAAAGCCATGGCCGACAGTGCACTAAAAAGGTCACTCTGAAAGGACCTAGCCAAGGTCTAAAAAATGGGGCAGAAAGGATACATGGTCCGGGAAGCTCGAATCGGTGACGTTCCGCCGCGACAGTCGAGTACTCGGCGAGCAATCGAACTAGTTGTTGGGTGTACCTGCAAGCACAACCGAGTCCTGAGGACGGTCAAAAATGGAGTGTCTACAGTTGTCCCTCTTTGACAGAACTCAACAGTCACAAAGTGACAGGAGTGAGTGTCAAAGCCCAGAGACGACCCATTTTTGACAAGGCTGAAGACTCAGACAATCAATCAATATAAGCATGCGGAGATGCACCCGGAGGCTGGGGCATAATGCAAATGATATGCAAGATGCAAGAGCATGACTAGTAATCATGCCAAGGATGCTGTAATGAAGCAAATCATGCAACAGTTTTAAGCGGGTGAACAACAGTCCTACATATTCCAACAGGAAGGATGTGAGAAAGATATGCAATTTTTACTACGTTTCACGCGGAGTGCATACAATACCTGTGCAGCTCGTCTGGTCATGCCAGCTTCAAATGAACCGTACATACAATATCGTGCCTGAAAAAGAAATAAACTTAACAGGTACAATATCGTTAGAAACATGCATAGCAATGCTAGTGAAAAGTGCGTGACAACGCATGCGAAGCGTACATAAACACATGTAAGTAAAGCATACGTGACAACGCATGCAATGTGTGAAGCAGGAATTTGAACATATGTAAGCAAAGCATGCAGTAATGCAGACAATGTGTATAGGAATTGAAGGTATGAACACATGTAAGTAAAGCATGCAGTAACACAAGCGATGTGTAAAGAAAGCAAGGTATGAACACATGTAAGTAAAGTACAGGCGATAACGCATACAATGTGTAACCACCTGGAAATACATATACACATGTAAGTAAAGCATGCAGTAACGCAAGCAATGTATATAGCAGGAATGAACACATATCAGTAAAGCAAGCGGGATTAACGCAAGCAATGTGTAACCTCCTGTAAATGCATAAACACATGTAAGTAAAGCACACGCAGAAACGCATGCAATGTGTAAAGCAAGCAAGGTATGAACACATGTAAGTAAAGTACACGTGATAACGCATACAATGTGTAACCACCTGGAAATACATATACACATATAAGTAAAGCATGCAGTAACGCATGCAATGTGTATAGCAGAAATGAACACATATCAGTAAAGCAAGCGCGATTAACGCAAGCAATGTGTAACCTCCTGTAAAATGCATAAACACATGTAAGTAAAGCACATGCGGAAACGCATGCAATGTGTAAAGCAAGCAAGGTATGAACACATGTAAGTAAAGTACACGCGATAATGCATACAATGTGTAATCACCTGGAAATACATATACACATGTAAGTAAAGCATGCAGTAACGCACGCAATGTGTATAGCAGGAATGAACACATATCAATAAAGCAAGCGCGATTAACGCAAGCAATGTGTAACCTCCTGTAAAATGCATAAACACATGTAAGTAAAGCACACGCAGAAACGCATGCAATGTGTAAAGCAAGCAATTATGACAACGCATGATAAGGAAGTGCATAACGATGTATGATAAGGAAAATGCATAACAATGCATGATAAAGAAAATGCACGACAATGCATAATAGGGATAAGGAAATGCATGTAAGGTGCGCATGACGATGCGCAATAAGGAAAATGCATGACAATGCATAATAGTGATAAGAAAATGCATGATAATGCATGTAAGGTGCGCATGACGATGCGCAGTAAGGAAAATGCATGACGATGCATAATAGAGATAAGAAAATGCATGACAATGCATGTAAGGTGCGCATGACGATGCGCGATAAGGAAAATACAGGAAAATGCATAATAGAGATAAGAAAATGCATGACAATGCATGTAAGGTGCGCATGACGATGCGCGATAAGGAAAATGCATGACCATGCATAATAGAGATAAGAAAATGCATGACAATGCATGTAAGGTGCGCATGACGATGTGCGATAAGGAAAATGCAGGACAATGCATAATAGAGATAAGAAAATGCATGACAATGCATGTAAGGTGCGCATGACGATGTGCGATAAGGAAAATGCAGGACAATGCATAATAGAGATAAGAAAATGCATGACAATGCATGTAAGGTGCGCATGACGATGCGCGATAAGGAAAATGCAGGACAATGCATAATAGAGATAAGAAAATGCATGACAATGCATGTAAGGTGCGCATGACGATACGCGATAAGGAAAATGCATGACAATGCATAATAGAGATAAGGAGATGCATGACAATGCATGTAAGGTGCGCATGACGATGCACGATGAGGAAAATGCATGACAATGCATAATAGAGATAAGGAAATGCATGACAATGCATGTAAGGTGCGCAAAACAATGCATGTGAACTAAATTGATGTTTATTGTAACAGATGAATACTAGTTGATATCAACAAAAGAAAAAGATGTTTAATAAAGACATCTTAAAAGGAGACCTCCGGTTTACTTCTCGGAGGGTTTGGGATGCGTAAAAAGGATACACCTAGTGCGCATTGATGGATGTCTACCATCGTATATTGAGGATATGATTCCCGAGTTGCCCCGGAGGCATTTCAACTTAAGTTTTGAGCATTCTGCGGGATTGTTGGGATTCGGGAACAGATTCCAAGATCAAATAGGTCAGGAAAGCTGAAAAAGGCTTGCTGGTCACCAGGAACAACCGCAGGCCACCCCCGGCCATCTGCATCCACTGCCGGCCATCGATGACATGCTGCCGGCCACCAATGTGCCCCTGCCGGCCATCGGTGGCAGATTGGGGCAAAAGGGGCTTTCAAGCTGTGGGTCTTTAAATTGGCTCAAAACCAACCCATTTCCTCACAAACCCTTCCATAGAAATCAATTTCCTTCATTCCTAGGTGTACCTTCTCTCTAGATTCGCGCATTTTACGCGTTTCCCAACACCCTATACAACCTTGCATCACTAAGGATTCTTGGTTTTCTTTGATTTGAACTGATCAGAAATTGCATCCGAGGCTTCTTTCATCATTTCCCGCATTCAAGGATCATTTCCCCCGATCTTCTCTTGAGGTTATTTCACTTTCCGAGTTTTTCAACTTTTCTTGAATTTTCTCTCTCTTAGGGTTTGAGTTTATTCTAAATTTCATCATTTTGCTCATTTTTGCTCGTTTTCGCATCATTCTTGTGCATCCATCTCAGATGGCTGACGATGTGCCTCATGACGAGGGTTTCCCCGCACTTCCCCCAGTAGAGTTAGCAGCGGAGTTTGCGGCTGAGCCTGAGGTTGAGCCTCAGCTGTTACCATTGGACGTACGTCCCTTCGACCCTGCGGTGTACCATCCGGAGACTCACATCATTCCGGTGGTGGGAGGCATCCATACTTTTACCGATTTTGATGAGGACGTACCAGACGACCTCTTATTGAGAGAGCCGATGTCTCACTTGTCGGCCATTGCTGTGGAGGTACCACCTTTGCTTTTCTGTAGTATCACTTTCGACCATCTGCATTTCCTGTGCTGTTTCGATCTGATTACATCGCATGCTTTGATCTAACTGTATTTCATACATTGTTGATCTGCACTTGATTGTACTTTACGCATCAATACCCTGTATGCACCGTACACAACCACATCTCTTGCGTCACTACTTTGAATTCGAATGCATCTTTAACACATCACTGCTCTAGATGTAACCGCATTTTCAATACACCACTGATCTGATCTGGACTGCATTTTCAATACACTGCCGACCTGATTTGACCCGTATTTTCAATACACAGCTGATTTGATTTGAACTGCATTTTCAATACACCGTCGACCTGATTTGACCTGTATTTTCAATACACTGCTGATTTGATTTGAACTGTATTTTTGACAGGCGCTACGACCACTTGAGACTGGTACGATGTGCTCCCCGTGGGGGTCCACCGGATTGTTAATGAGACTGGCTTCGGTATATTTTGCTGTAGTTTGACGCGGGTTACAGCGAGTCGCCCTCTCCTGGGGGCTCTTGTGGAGAGGTGGTGGGACATCACCAATTCCTTCCACTTTTCCACGGCGGGGGAGATGACCATGACTCCTTTTGATTTCACCATGATCACTGGTCTGGGCGTGGGAGGTGATCCGATTCCCCTAGATCCTGACATGGGGGAGTGGGTGGCCGCATGGGATGTATTGCTTGGAGCACGTCCACCCCTTGCACGAGCGGGTATGGTTAGATACTCTTGGTTCGAGGAGCACTACCGCGGAGAGGATCCCGAGACCGATGAGGGAGTAGAGCAGTATGCCAGGGGCTTCCTCATATTCCTTTTTGGTACCACCTTGTTTTCAAACAGGTGGAATACCGTGGGTTTGTATTTCTTGAGCGCCCTGGTGGTTAGGGCTGCAAACAAACCGAGCTGTTCATGAACAGCTCGGGCTCGGCTCGTTAAAAGCTCGTTCGAGCTCGGTTCAATTAGCTAATAAACGAGCTCGAGCTTCATTTACAGGCTCGTTTGTTAAACGAGCCGAGCTCGAGCTAAATAAGGCTCGGCTCGTTAAGGCTCGCGAGCCTTAGTATATAAGTCAAAAAAAAAACTAGGGTTCTTTGTATCGAATACATACGCCGCTTTACTCTTCCTTGCTACTCTTTGTAAGTTGTAACCTAACCTCAGACATTCAAAGAAACACAGATCTGGCCATCAATCGCACAAACTCTTCAGATCTCAGACACTCAAACATCGACGACAACGGACCGGTATAGCTTCGTTGCCCTGGTGAAGATCTGAGACTGGGAGATTATTCTTCTCTCTTGAATCCATTGTGGTAAGTTAATCTTCTTCTCTCTCTCTCTCTCTCTCTCTCTCTCTCTCTCAATCTCAACCATGGTGTCTCTTCTTGAATCCCTGTTTTTTTTTTCACACAGATCTGACTTTTTTTTTTTGATTGGCTTTTATTTCAACATATAAATTAGGGAAAGCAACACTAAGTTCAAAATAAAGATGTCAGATTTGTTGGATGGTTGAAAGGGATTTGTTTGTGTGGTTTAAGGGCTTCGTACGATCATATTGTATCATATGCATTCTACACCAGTGTTGTGATGTTTAGGGAAAGCATTCTACACCAGTGTTGTGATGTTTCATTTGCCAGGAGCTCAAATATATATATTTTTGTTGTGAAACGAGTCTACATGTTTATGGCTTTGCCATTTCTTTCTCTCAAATAATTATTGTTTATCCACAAAAGTGCATTGGAAATGTATTTTTGGAGTCATTTAGATTATTTATATATAGATCGAAAGTAATTTTTTCAATAAATATCAATCTAAGAAATTTTAAAGTTCAATTTCAGGCCAACGTTTAGTTGCTAAAGGGACAAGTGGTGGAAGTTATTTGAAGTTTAACAATAAAATATCAGTTTGTGTTTCTTAAGAAATGATTCACTTTTGAATGAGTTAACTCTTTTAACTCTACGGAGTGTAATTGAAATTTAAAATCATGGTTCTTCCTGGATAAGTTACACAAGTTGATAACTTGATATAATATCTGGTCACTCAAACAGATTTGTATGATACGATGGTAGTAGGTAATTTATTACTGTCAGCATGAGTATTGTGAATTGCTGTTTGTTAAATGGAGTATTGATTCCTATACTTTGTGTGTTATTTTTTCTATTGGAAGCTTGGGAAATTATATCTGACATCTTTGCAGTTCTTGTTAATTAAAAAAATGTGTTCCCTTTGCATATATGAGAAAGCTACTTAAAAAGTGTATTGTTTGCTTGAATTAAGATAATTAAAAGTCCCCTGTTTCTAAACTAAATGCTGTGCAACACTAAACTGAAATAACTCAGGGTAGGTTTAGTATTAAAGTCATTATCATCAAATCTGTGTTCATATTATTTTGGTGAATAATGATAACATTTATGTGTAAGATTCTTGTACAGTTTCTTACTAGTGGGTCTTGGTTACTAGTTCAATTTTCAGTTTCTTACTAGTTTAAATATTACTAGTTCAATTTTCAATTTCTTAATGTATTATTATTATAGTTCAATTTTATTAGTGTATTAATTTATTTGTTGCATTATTGTTATTTTTCTTAGATATGTCAGATAGACAAATTAATCTCACTTCTCCAGAGCAAGATTCTTGTACACCGTTTTCATCATTTGAGGAGTCATCCACTAGTCCACTGATGGATACAGTTAATGAAGCTGCAAATGATATTGAATTAGAGGAAAATGCAAGAGAAAATGAAGTTCCCGAAGACAACAATCCGTTCCAAAAGAAGATTAGGAAACGAACATCAAGAGTTTGGAATGAAATTAAAGAAGTGGTTCTTCCAGATGGTACCAAGAAGGCTGAATGCATGCATTGCAAAACAAGACTTGCCATTCCTTCAACGGGTGCTACAACTCAACTTCTTAGGCACTTGAACAGTTATGTTAGACGACAACTTGCTGACAAAAAGCAAAGGGTTCTATCACTTGAGACAACCGGGTCTGACAGTGTAACCAATGTGGCAGCCTTCAAGTATGACCAAGCAAAGGTGAGGGAAGCTGCTTCTCATATGATACTTTATCATGAATATCCTTTTATGCAAATGGAGCATGTTTTATTTAACAAGTTCATGAAAACTGTTACTCCACATTGGCAAAAGATAACTCGTACCACCGCAAAAAATGATTGTGTGTCGACTTATGAGATAGAAAAGAAGAAGTTGAAAACATTATTGAAGAGTGTTAATAGGATTAGCATTACAACCGACCTATGGAAGTCAGGGCAAAAAATTCAATACATGGTTGTCACGGGTCATTTTATTGATAATGAGTGGAAGTTGCAAAAGCGTGTTCTTAACTTTTGCAATGTACCACCTCCGCACACTGGGGTTATCATTGCGGATGCTCTTCACAAGTGTCTAGTTGAATGGGGCATTGAAAATAAGGTGTGTACTATAACTGTAGATAATGCTTCATACAATGATGTTTGTTTGAGAATTTTGAAAGAAACCTTTGCAATGAAAAAGAAGTTGCTTTTGGGTGGAAAAATTTTTCATGTACGTTGTTGTGCCCACATAGTGAATATTATGGTGCATGATGGGCTTGGCCAAATAGGAGATATTGTTGATGGTGTTCGAGATGGTGTCAAGTATTTGACTGCATCAGAAGCACGTCTCAATCAATTTAGTGAGATTGCTAAGCAATTGCAGTTGCCTTCAAAAAAATTGATTTTAGATTGTCCAACCCGGTGGAATGCAGCTTACATGATGTTGTCTGCTGCTTTGGAGTTTAAAGATGTCTTCCCTAGATATCAAGAAAGGGATCCAAGTTTTGTTTACGTGCCTAGCCTTGAAGATTGGGTGAAAGTTGAGACTGTATGTCAATTTTTGGCAATTTTCAATGAAGTCACAAATATCATCTCCGGGAGTGAATATCCTACTTCTAATCTGTTCCTTGCAGAGGTTTGGAGGATAAAAGAAATATTGAATGAGAAGTCGGTTGATGACAATGACTACATTAAGGCAATGGCTTTGAAGATGAAAAGAAAATTTGACAAGTATTGGGGTGAATGCAATTTGTTGATGGCTATAGCTGCAGTGTTGGATCCAAGATTCAAATTGATGCTTGTTCAGTTTTGTTTTCCAGAGATCTACCCAGAGGCAGAAGCTACTAGAAACATTTCCATGGTGCGTGACGCCCTATATGAGCTTTACAATGAATATGTTGTTATTCATACTTCAAGTAACAATGAGCAAACTTTGGAGCAAAGCACTCAAGAAGCTAATGATTCTAGTAATGCTAGTTATGGTTTTGGAAAAGCACTCGGGACGGGAAGATCTAAATTTGAATCTTTTGTTAGAAAAGCCGACACAATTCAGCCTGCAAAATCTGACTTGGACATTTATTTAGAAGAAAGTGTTTACATATGCAATGAAGGTTCAAATTCCCATTTTGATGCATTGGAGTGGTGGAAAGTAAACAACCTCAAGTATCGAATATTGTCCAAGATGGCAGCTGATATATTGTCAATTCCAATCAGTACAGTGGCGTCGGAGTCCACATTTAGTGCTGGTGGTAGAGTTATTGATCCCTATCGAGCATCATTATCAACTGAAACAGTCCAAATCTTACTATGTGGATCTGATTGGGTACGTGCACTACATGGACTCAAAAAGGGATCAGATGTAAGTATTTTTTTTAAATTATTAATTTTGATCCATACAAATACAGTGACAAATTTCTTTATTATCAATTTATGTGAAACATAATACTGAAATAATATATTATTGTTTCTTTTGATAGACTATGGAGTCATCTTTCAAAGAGATTTTGCTTCCTTAGTTTGATATCTTTGGGTATGTTTCATCTTTAATAAACTAAATATCTTAAGTACTATCATAAGATTCATTCATATATAATAATTCTACTATTGCAGGTTGAAGGCTCCTGTGAAGTTTCCAAAGGAATGAAGACTTTTTGGTGTGTTTTCAAGTGAATCAAGTCAAGAAATTAGTGGTTTAGTTTTTGGTTATTATGTTTTGTTTAAGGATGCATTGTGTAATGTATTGTGTAATGTGTTTTATTTAAGGATGCACTATGTAATGTGTTTTAAGGCTCCTGTAATGTGTTTTATTTAAGGCTCCTGTAATGTGTTTTATTTAATGCATTGTGTAATGCATAGAATTTTTTTAATTATTAGCTGTGTATAATTTTTTTTTTTTTTGGTTTGATGCACAGATTTTTTTTTTTTTTTTTGGATGCACAGATTTAAATCTTTTCTTACTAGTTGTACATATTTTTTTCTTGGAAGTTGGATGCACAGATTTTAGTTTCTTATTACTAATTGTACATAATTTTTTTTTGGATGCACAGATTTCAGTTTTGTATTACTAATTGTACATAATTTTTTTTGGATGCATAGATTTTTGTTTTTTATTACTAATTGTACATGATTTTTTTTTGGATGCATAGATTTCAGTTTTTTATATTTTGGATGCACAGATTTCATTTTTTTAGTTATAGATGGAATTGGAATTTCGAGCTTGTTCGAGCTCGAGCTCGAGCTCGTTCGAGCTCGTTTGCGTTGTCGAGCCTGAACGAGCCGAGCTCGAGCTTTTAAACTATCTCACGAGCCGAGCTCGAACATAATTTCTGAAGCTCGAGTCGAGCTCGAGCCGAGTTCGAGCTTTTCCCATTTTGACCGAGCCGAGCCTAAACATCTGAAAGCTCGGCTCGGCTCGGCTCGTTTGCAGCCCTACTGGTGGTACTTCCACGGGTTCGCTCCTACAACTGGGGTGCAGCCGGCCTCACCACTCTTTATGGATACATGAGCTCCACTTCTCGGATGCGTGGGAGGGTGGTTGGAGACTATTGGCGAGCTTGAAAGGTACACAACCTAGTTCCCTTTTTCATTACTTTGCTAAGCATTTGTACGTTTTGCTTCGTTCAACATTTGTACTCTCTGTACTTACTCCTACACTGTATGCTTTCTGCTTTGCATTTTCTGTACACCTATATGCTGCACACAGTACACCATACACTACACACACAGGATCTGCATACTGCTCATGATACACTATATACACAGGATCTGATGTTCGCCTTTCTAGGCCTGTATCTGTTATGTACTGTAATGCATTCTACATTCTGCTTTCTTGTTCATACGCTGCACTGATCACATCTTGTTCAACAGCTTTGGGTATATGCATACTTCCTGGCGCTTGCTCCAGATCCGGTGGAGGAGACTGCAGTGACGGTCCCATTCTCCGAGGTATATGACGGTCCGCTCCGTCGTAGGACCCGGGAGAGCTTCATGTTCTTCCGGCAGTATTTTGACACAGTCGCAGCGCGTGAGGTAAGTCCACAAAAAGATTATTTCGATCAATCCAATGCACCTGCCTTAGTTATTTGACGACTGATCATCTTGTTGGTTCCTTTTCTCAGATTACATGGCGACCATGGGAGGTGATTCCGTCAGGACTCCGAGATCAGTATCACGTTGCCCAGGTTATGTCTCAGTACCGTATCCTCTTTGAGGGGCCGATCTGTCGGGCCTAGTTTCTGAGTGAGCGCTTTGTGCGTCAGACTCTGGGGTTGCTTGCCCCGTTTGTACCGATGGCGGCTCCACCATCGGTGAGGGAGACACATATGTTATCCGCCGACCAGGTGATCCAGTTCATGGTAGGGCTGGAGACAGATTACTTCTATGTCGAGGGTGACTACGCAACCTTCATTCAGACACATCTAATGCCGCCTTTGACTGGTGTCTGAGGAGGAGAGGGAGCGAGGGCTCCAGCTATGAGAGGCAGGGGTGGAGCGACCAGATCTCGTAAGAGGAGAGGTCCTGAGGAGAGACAGAGGTCCAGATGGCCAGTGCTACCTGCTACTATGACACTCCGAGGCTGAGCTGGAGAGATTTATCAGGTTCCTTTTGCTCCTCCTCCAGCTGGTCACGAGCTTGTCGGAGGTTACGGCTCGACTCCGGTATGCACTGTACTGTCATCTTTTGTACAGTCATTTGATTTCACTTGATATTCTGCAGAGTACTAATGATTTCAACCATTTTTGTAGGCTCCTATTGAGTACACTCGTCAGTCTCTGGCGATGACGGCTTCAGTGATAGGGATGCTACAGACGAGCATGGACCTACTCAGTATCTACAGTATTCCGGTAAGTTCATTCAAACAGCACTTCATGCCATGAAGTCTTTTCTTAACACACCATTATTTGTACAGCTTGCACACTGCGTTGATCTGATACATTGTTCCCATACAACACTCACGGTACACATTCACTGCAAATCATTTACTATTCACAGTACATCACTTTCCTGCATCTGATACATTCTGATTACTAATGCATTTTGGTGGATTGTCTCTTTTTCAGATTCCTTTCTTGCCGCTAGGCCCATCGGGTATTCCAGCAGGAGCGGGGGCGGGTCCTTCAGCATCTCCTCGAGCAGCAGAGGGAGCAGGACGAGGGACTAGTTCACAGGGGCCTGCCCCAGATGATGATGGGTCTGATGAGGAGACGATGAGTCCACAGTCAGAGTCAGAGTCAGATGTTGATGGTGGAGATCCTGGACCTTCATCCAGGAAGAGGACCAGGATGGATTCCCGCGCTTGAGGCCACCGGCACTGATCCAGACATTTTGCTACTTCAGATGTTGATCTTCTTTTGTTTTATTTTCCTTTTTACTAGTAGTTTTGCACATTGTACTGCGTTAGGCAGGTTTATTTTAAAACCAA
Organism: Camellia oleifera; assembly: GCA_022316695.1. Lineage (NCBI taxonomy): Eukaryota > Viridiplantae > Streptophyta > Magnoliopsida > Ericales > Theaceae > Camellia > Camellia oleifera. Next base: position 116,983 of record CM039306.1, on the reverse strand, counting down.
TCTCTTTTGTAAAAGGAAAACTATGATGGAATGAAAACAGCCTTTTTGTTGAAAAAGTGTTTCGTTTGTACATTCTATGCATCGCATCGCATTACTTTACACAACAATGTAAATGAGATTGAAATTTTGTTTTGAAAACCAAACGTTCAAATTGCACTAATCAGGTAGTGAACCGACTAATAACAAAACAATTCAATAAACAAAACAAAGCCTAAAAAGTTTACAACTCGATAAGCAAATTGCAACAACTCGATAAATGAAACGAAGATAATTACAACCTGACACAGAAAAAGAAAACTAAATGCTTTAAACAAGACACGACAGAGTCCAGTAGGACAACACAAAACCTTGAAAGACACAAGGAATAGGACTCCACTGCAACGGACAACTGGGTCTTCAGTGAGGGAGCCAAGGAGCAAGAGGGAGGTTCTGCCGGCCACTGATGAGCCACTACCGGCCATCGATGGCAGACCCTTCGAAATGACGACATCTGTCCTCCACTCACTACCTTATCTTCTATATGAGCTCCAGCTTCGGGATTCTCTTCATTTCAGCTCAAATTTGCACCAAATGGAAGCACTTCTTGCCCAAAACCTCACAAATTGGATTGTTAACTTAGATGGCTCGGAAAAGCTCAATTTCCAGGGTTTCGGCATAAGTGCACTATTCACGCTGAGCCGCAGTCCGCTGCGTTTTGCGTTTCTTCATGCCGCGGCAAGATTTTGGATTCCGGTGACACATGTCTTTAGCTTTAGCGGGCAAGAGGTGTGTCCCAACTTCGAAGATTTCCAAGTTTTGATGGAATCCGAGCACAACGAGGAAATCTTGCCTCAACTCCGATTCGGCCACGTCCAAGCCTTGGGACAGATGTGCAGCCTCACCTTGCATGACGCCCGGTCATTGATTCATGATGAAAAGTTAGATATTCTGAGCTTGGTTTGCCGGTTTTCTGATACTGGTAACCGCGGCGATCACCATTGGCAGGGCTATCGACGACATGTACTTTGCCTGTGCTTGCTATCTCATTTCTTGCTTGCCCCGGGCTCTGGCGGGTTTAGCACTCGTTTGATTGAAGTGGCCAAGGGCCTGAAAGAGGGCAAGAGCTGCATTGCCATGACGTTGGTTGAGACATTGATGGGTTTAGACGCTTTTCATCGTCGGGAGACGGTTAGGCTTGCAGGGAGTCCACTATTATTACAGGTAATGTTTTCCATCCCATCTCACATACATATTGCTCACATCGCTCGGCCCTGAAGCTAGGTTTTTCTCTCAAAACCCTTTTCTTGCTTTTCTTTGCATCGTACATCTCTCTATTCTTTAATCTCTCATTTTTCATCCCTCCCCAGGTGTGGTTGATGGATAAATTGAAGGTTGTGGACTGTTGCTCAACATACTCAGCTCGCAGCTACTTCTTTCGGCGACGTTTAGTCGACGCCCCTGATGAGGGGTGGTGGTACAACTAGATGTGCAACTTGTCTGCAGATCGCATTGCTTGGCGTTGTCCTTGGCTCAACCTGCCGGCAATGAGTTACAGCATGACCCGCCAACCTGAGATTCAACTAATTGGCATGACACACTGTGTCTTCTATTTTCCGTTCCGTTTCCAGCGCCAGTTCGGCCATGATCAGACTTGCCTGCCAGAAGGGATAGAGTACCTGGCTGCATTTCCAGTCCGAGGCGCACAGCTCGCCCGGTATGCCACAGTATGGAGGACTAGAGAGCTTCTGGCCCCCGCTCCCGCTTTCAACCACATCCTTTCTGATGAGTGCCTAGATTGGCTCAATGAAGAGGCACATGAAGGGCCCACTTTGGCATTAGAGGCTTCGACCAGCTCTGGGAGGGGGCACAGGAACACCTGACTTATCTATGCCCCGGATTTATTGCTTTATTAGTACTTTCAAGTTTTCTTTATGAATGTAATAAAAAGCAACTTCAATTTGTATGCAAGAGCAGGAGAACTCTGTATTGAAATCAATGAAATTTAAGGTTGTGGGTACTGAAAATTTTCCACTTTGGTCCAAAAATGGTCTAAGTTGTTAAAAGATTACTTTGAACAAAGTCAACTTTTATCAAAACTTTTCAAAGCCATTTTCGATATGGATCAGAACTGGACACGCCTGAGATCTGTCACTGGGATGCACAATCCTGGATTCCAGCAACTGGAAAGTTGCCCCTAGTCTGCAAAGAACCGCGGCACTGCATGGCAATGGAAAGTTGCCCCTAGTCTGAATAGCACTGCACCGGAGATTACAATTGAAGCTCTTGAATGCTGAATAGACAAAGATGACCAAGATGATCAAATGGACAAAGTTGATCAGGGAAGTGTTTATGGCTGAACTTCAAGATGAAGTTGCCTACGTATCCTAAAGATGGGAATCAAGCCTTACGTAGTTCAGGCATGGGTTCACTCGAGTATTTTCACTCTCCTTTTGCGCTCTAACTTTTGCCAAGGCCGCCCTTTGCGGGTTTTCAACCTTGCGAGCTCAGTTTTTATAGTTTCAAATTTTTCATGCTCTAACTTTTGCCTAGGTCGCCCTTTCGGGTTTTCGGCCTAGCGAGCCTCTCAGGGGTAATATTTCTTCAACTTGTCCATATTGATCAGTTGTGAAAACTCTAGGCCATCTAGGTCCATCAGAACCACAACTCCACCTAACCAAATAGACTTGATGATGTAGGGACCAGTCCAATTGGGTCCGAACTTGCCCCTAGGATCGTGGATGGGAGCTCGATTGTCCTTGAGCACCAGATCTCCTTCTTTCAAATTCCTGGACTTAACTTTCTTGTTGAAAGCCCGAGCGATTCTGCATTGATAACCTTGAACATGGTACAGTGCTTTCAGTCTTTTCTCATCAAAGAGCATGAGTTCCTCAAATCTGCTCTGCTGCCAATCTGCTTCAGCTATTTGACACTCAGCCAGTACTCGCAACGATGGAACCTCAATTTCAATAGGTAGAACGGCCTCTATCCCGTAAACCAATGAATACGGAGTCGTTCCAGTAGAAGTTCTAATTGAAGTCCTGTAGCCCCACAGAGCAAACGGCAGCTTATCTGGCCAATCCCGGTAGGTTTCCACCATCTTCTGCAGTATGTGTTTGATATTCTTGTTGGCAGCCTCGACCGCTCCGTTGGTTTGCGGCTGGTATGTGGATGACTTATGAAAAGCCACGTTGTATTTTTCCAACAAGTCAATCACTTCCTTCTTGAAGTGGGAACCGTTGTCCGAAATGATTTCGTTCGGGACCCCGTAACGGCAGATAATGTCGTTTCTGATGAACTTTGCAACATGCGACGCTTTCAGCATTGCGTAAGATTGGGCCTCAACCCACTTCATAAAATAGTCTATTGCGACCAGGATGAACTCATGCCCATTCGACCCTTTTGGAGTAACGGCCCCGATCACATCAATTCCCCAAACTGAAAATGGCCATGGCGAAGTCATACTGTACAGCTTCAACGGCGGGATGTTCATGCGGTTTGCATGGATCTGACATTTGTGGCATCGCCGAACAAAGCCGATACACTCCTCCTCCATGGTAGACCAATAGTAACCTTGTCTGAGGATCTTCCGCGCTAACATTACCCCGTTCATGTGCGCTCCACATTCTCCTCCATGGATGGCCTCCGTTAGGCACTTCGATTCTTCGGCTTCTACACACAGCTTATGCATTCCCAGATGACCTCTCTTATACAGCTTACCCCCGCAGATGATGAACTGAATGGCCATTTTTTTGATCGCCCTTTTATCCTTGGCATTTGCCCCTGGTGGGTACGCTTCTTTCTCCAAGAAATTCCAAATGTCGTAATACCAGGGGTTCTCATCCTGAACCTCATCTATGGCAGCAACCGACTCATATGCTGGCGCAAACTTCTGGTCAATAATGACTGGACGCATCCGAATTCTGAAAGGGATGATATCATGGAAGATAGAGTTGCTAATGAATCTGCGAACCTGTTGTTCTTTCTTAATAGATGAGAGAAGTTTAGCTTCTCAAATCGAGAAATTAACAAGTCCAAGGTCTGGTGGTGCATTATCATCTTTTCTTCTTTGACTTTCCAATCTCCTTTTGCTTGAGACACAACAAGGTTCGAGTCCCCGATGACGTCCAACCGTTTTGCCACTAGTTCTAGGGCTGCTTCTAGACCGGCAATGCATGCCTCATATTCTGCTTTGTTGTTCGAGACTTTGAACCGGAGTTTGAAGGCTAGAGGGGTACGGGAATTGTCAGGTGCTATCAGCAACACTCCTATCCCATACCCGTATTGATTTGACGCTCCATCAAAGTACATCATCCAAGTTTCATCCTTGATATGCAAAATGGCCTCATCTGGGAATAAGTACTCAAATGCTTCACTCCCTTTCACTGGATGATCGGCTAAGAATTCTGCTACTGCTCTTCCCTTGACTGACTTGCGCGTCACATATTTCAGGTCGAATTCGGAAAGCAGAAGCAACCAACGAGCTAGCCTACCCGTAAGCGTTGGTTTCTCGAAGAGATATTTGATGGGATCTAATCTTGAAACCAACATTATGGAGTGAGCTAACAGGTAGTGCCGCAGCTTCCTGGTAGCCCATACCAAGGCTAAGCAAGCCTTTTCCAACGGTGTGTAGTGAGTCTCATACTCTAGCATCTTCTTGCTCAGATAGTAGATGGCTTTCTCTACCTTGTCTTCAGATTCTTGTGCGAGCATGCAGCCCATTGTAGTTTCAGTCACTGAAAGGTACAATATGAACGGTCTCCCCGGCTCTGGTGGTGACAACACAGGTGGGTTCTGTAAGTATTGCTTGATTTGTTCAAAAGCAGCTTGGCATCGGCCGTCCCACTGGAATTTCTTTCCTTTCTTCAGTAGGCCAAAAAGTGGTTCACAAGTCAAGGTTAATTTTGAGATAAACCGTCTTATGAATTGTACTTTACCCAGAAAGCCTCGCACCTCCATTTTAGTCCTTGGTGGTGGCATTTCTAAGATGGCTTTGATTTTGGAAGGGTCGACTTCGATACCTCTTTGTGTAATCAGAAACCCTAGCCTTTTCCCTGCTGTGACACCGAACGTACACTTTTGAGGATTCTGCCGCAAGCGGAATTCTCTGATCCTTTGGAAGAACTTTTGCAAGGCGATGTAGTGGCCCTCTCTTTCTTTGGACTTAACAATCATGTCGTCCATATACACCTCAACCTCTTTGTGGATCATGTCATGCAATATCGTGGTCGCGGCCCGTTGATATGTAGCTGCAGCGTTCTTCAACCCAAACGGCATCACCCTGTAACAGTAGGTCCCCCACGGGGTGGTGAAGCCAGTCTTTTGCCGTTCTTCAGGTGCCATCACTATCCGATTGTAGCCTGAGAAGCTATCCATGAACGAAAGCAAAGCATGCCCCGCTGTGAAGTCCACTAACTCATCAATATGCGGCAGGGAAAAGTCGTCCTTCGGACTAGCTCTGTTTAAATCCCTGAAATCCACGCATACTCGGATCCTACCATCTTTTTTCGGCACCGGAACTATGTTGGCCAGCCAAGTCGGGTATTCAGATACCAGCAGGAAGCCTGCGTCGATTTGCTTGGTGACCTCTTCTTTAATCTTGAGAGCCCAGTCCGGGTAGATCCTTTTGAGTTTCTGTTTAACGGGTCGGGTCTCGAGGTCAAGAGGGATCTGGTGCTGTACAATCTCAGTATCGATTCCAGGCATGTCTTCGTAGGACCACGCGAAAATATCTTTGAAATCTTTTAACAAAGTGATTAAGCGCTCGCGTTCCTCTAAAGACAACGTGGACCCGATCTGGACCAGCCGCGGGTCCTTCTCAGTACCAACATTCACAGTACTGATTTCATCAACTAAAGGTTTAACAAATCTTTCCTACTCCTGATTAATTAATTGTTGCAAAACCGGAGGAATTTCTTCCTCGTCGTTTTTATCAAAATTTTGAAAATCCTAATTCAAGCAATAAATCAAAGACACAGAAAAGTACTCAGAAGCCACAGCCACATCATTCTCATTAAGCACATCCAACTCGTCTGATTTTTTTTATTACAACAGACTCAAAAGAGAAAGAAAAAGACGACCTGGACAGGACTGTGGCATCCGGGTTATCACCCCCAGGAATACCGGACTCAGACTCAGTCGAGCTGGAACCTGATTCTGACTCATAAGACTTGGTGGAATCAGATTCCGGCTCACTACCTAAACCGGCGCTACTTGACAAAAATCCCTCTTCATACTGCCAAATGAGAGAGGGTGCGATAGATGCATCCAAAATGTTTGTTGGTAGGCCCGCAGCTGTTTCATTCCCGATCACGCATACCGAGAAGTTATCCTCCAAGCACTCATGGTTGATCGGAAGATCTGAAAGTATACACGCCAGTGCTACCCCCATTTCATGCTCGGTGCCCTCGGAATCCACTTCCTTACACTGCTCAATCTCAGCCGTTGGGTCTGTCTGCTCTATGGTAACGTCATCCCCGAATAACTGTAGGTCGAAGAAGATCTCAAAACCTGGCACGCGCTTCCTCTCCGCGTTTAACCATGGTTCCGGGAAGCCACAGAATGGAAAATCTTCCCCCTCCCAGACAAAGCGTCCGTTTAGGATGCCCTCAATGGGTGGATGCATTAGCTCATAAGGTTTCCCGGCCTTCTTTGTTCTGGCTCTCCCGGTCATCTCCTTACCTTTCCTCACCCAGTCCTCTTTGGTGGGTAGATAACCCAAACCAAAGTCATGCGGGTTGTGCGACACTTCGGCCGATATAGTGACGCCCTTCCGGCCACTCTTTCCCAATCCCATCCCAGGGACGTATTGAAGCTTATTCATGAGGTATACTGATTGAGCACTGACATACAACCCCTCATTAATAGCCATGATGTTCTGAATGACCCGAGCCTCAGCCAAGGTAAAGCCTGATATGAACACATCCTCCATACCGTGCTCAATTTCCAAAACTGGCGTAGATATTTCTGGTGGTGGATGGATCGACGAATTTCCAAAAACAATGGCTACTCCTTTCCCGTGGGGGTATTTCACCACCTGATGCAAGGTAGACGAAACTGCCTTTACTTGGTGCAGTCACGGCCGCCCCAAGAGTAAGTTAAAAGTTGCAGGAACCTCTAGGATGTGAAAGTCTATCTCATGATGTCCCGGCCCAACCTTGGTCTGCATTTTCACTGTTCCCATTACTTCCCTGCTCGTGTTGTCATATGCCCGAATTACCTGGGCTGTCGGCGCAAAGTCCACGGTCTTTAAACCGATTGCATACGCTGTCCTTACCGGGCAGACATTGATGGCGGATCCGGTATCAACAAGAACCACCGGAATCCATTTGTTTTTACACTCCACAGAGATGTAGAGCGGCTTGTTATGGTTCGTACCCTCAGGTGGCAATTCTTTGTCGGAGAAAGTCAACATCGGGGTAGCTCCTCCTGGAAAGACTAAGCCCACCAGCTATTCGGGCGTGGTGTCTATTGAGAGCTTGGTCCTATCCATGGCCGATAAGATAGCTTGTTGATGCACTCGCGATGCCATAAGCAGTCCCCAGATGGAGATGTCTACTTGTATCTTTTTCAATTGTTTTAACACGGCTTCCTCTTCGAGTTGCTCCTCTCTTTGTTTCTCAGCCTCCTTATCCTTCCCAGACGCCTCTGGCTGATCTAGGTGTGGAGGCTTGAAATACCGTCCACTCCTAGTCATATGGTCGGCTTCACCAATGTACCAGGTATCATCCGGCTGATTGCTCCCCTAATCCTCATCCGTATGGGCAAGACATAGATCATCGTCCTCCCACCACATTCCGTCGGCAGCCGACATGCACCTGTCCGGCTCCGGTATAATTGTACTCGCAGTATTTTCTGTCCACATGCTTGCAGCATTCTTTGTCCTCGTGCACACAGCACCTTCAATTCCCACAGGGGCTTTAGCTTTCCTGATTCTCTCAAAATCCCCAAACTTTTCCTGTTCTGACTGCATCAGTGCAGTTTGTTGTTCAACTTTCTCTGCATTCGCAATACCCAAGTCCTGAGCGAGATTCTTAGTACCGGTGCTCTCCGACAATGTACTCTGCTCCTTGGCCCTTCCGGCCATAGCTGATGTCCTTGCCCTTGCCGGGTCCTGTCCTAACTGAGATTCTTCAACAACGTCTGGTAGGTCGTCAAGCCACCCGGTAACCTTTGCTGATTCCTCAAAATCAAACCAGTTGACTGCTGAGTCTTGTTCTTTGGAAAACTGCAGGTTAGCTACGCCCTCTTCTAATGTTGCTAAATCATTTGTCCCTTGCTCAAATTCGTCCCCCTGAATCACACAAAGCCTCGCCCTTCCAGGCAATTACCCATTCGGCCCAACCTGGCCTACTGATAAAATGTAGTTACTCAGACTGTATACTTTCCCAGTAAAACTCCCAGATTCCTCAGATTCTAACTCAACAATCCCATTCTCCTTTGAAACCTTGCTTGTTCTGTCTTTGACAACCACCAACATTGGTTCAGGTTGGGTTTTGGAGATGTCTAACATGTACAAGTCAGTGTAGTCAGGAAGGAGCACCTCCGGCCGGGGTAGGTGGGATAGGGTGATATATATGCTGGGATTGTATGATACGACCCCGGTCTGGATAAAGTTGATTCGTTTGGGAGGTGGAGCTTGGTTGGGTGAAGGGAGTGGGTTGGTTGTGACATTGGGTTTTTCTGGAGGCATAATCACCTGCTTGTCAATGAGATCTTGAATCTCATGACGTAATCGAAAACATTGGTCAGTATCGTGACCATGTTGTTGGTGATATGCACAGTATTTGGCAGGATTATGGGAAAGGGGAAGTTTTTCCGGCAACGGCTTCGGCTCCAGGGGCTTCAAGTGCCCTTTCCTGATTAAAACCCCCAGAGCTTTGGACAGGGGCATATATAATGGGGTATAGGTTCTTTGGTTTCGAGGTTGGTATTTGGTGGCTTGTGTGTTACTACCGGACGCATCGGAGAAAGGTGTAGCTACCATGGGTCTCAGAGGGGGGATGGTGGTGACCATGCTGACTTCCGAAGCCCTTGTATTCGCAGTATTGCTTGTGCCTGTGTTATTGTTGTGGTTGAAAGTCCTTTTGGGCTGCTCTTTATCTTGGTCAATCAGACCTTGTTTCATTGCAACTTCGATCTGTACTCCCATCTCATGCAGGTCAGAAAAGGTAGGGAAGGGGAGCACGATCATTTTTTGCATCAGTTTCGGCTGGAGATTGTGCACAATCATCCGAATTTGATCTTTGTCAGTAGGCCTTAGGGTCATCATTGAAGCCTTCGCCCTTCACCGAGTTACAAAATCCGAGAAGCTCTCCTTGGGCTCCTGCCTTGTTGTTTCAAGATCACGGGTTGTAATCTCGATTTGGGTATTGTAAGAATATTGCGCAACAAAGGCCTCGGCCATTTCATCCCAACTTCGCTTGACATCATCCTCTAATTTCGCATACCAGATGGCGGCCACATCAGACAGGGTACGGCCGAATAACGAAAGCTTCTGCGGTCTGGTGAGGCCTATTGGCCATAGTATATCTGAGAATAATCGGAGATGCACCATGGGATCCCCAGATCCGTCAAAGCGGTCAATTTGTGGCATTTTGAACCTATCTGGCAGTGTTACAGCCACGTCGGTATATTCGTACCCCATGGGATCTCTTGAACAACTTCTCGAGCTTGCTCAATTTCAGTGCTGTGGGGTCGACCTCGAACTCGAAGGGAGAGTCCGGTACATTGATAGGCGTGGGCGCCTTGGATAGTTGTGGTAGAAGCGGGGGCGAAGGTGGCCCTGTTGGGATATCTTTATCCTCTTGGGCATTCTAAACATTCGCTGTTTCCCCGGGTGTTGGAGCTCCTGCTGGGAGAGGAACTTGCTGTGAAGCAGATGCCCCGGCTTGCTCTTGCAGCCTGGTGATTAGCTCTGCCTTTTGGGTCATGATTGCAGTTTGTTGCTTGGCAAATTTCGCTTGGCGGACAGAGTCCTGCTGCATGGTTTTCATGGTCTGCTGCATCTGACGCATCATTGCCTCCATCCCTGACGTGTTCTGCTGTTCCATTTGACTGACTGGTATATCTAACTCTATGGCAACAATTGAGACCTCAGACCGACTGTCCACTGACGGGGTAAACCACTGCTCTGGCAACCTCTGCTCGGATACACTGCGTTTTCTCCTCCTCCGTCTGACAATCGGGGGTAGAGAATGGAACACTGGTTGTTCGTCAACCAGATCCTCAGATCGATTGAGTCGGCGACCTCTAGTCCAGAGTGCTTGGAGAATATCTGCTTGGTCTGGAGCAATTGTGCTAAAACTGCCCTAGCAAAAAGATAAATAAAGCGATAAATAACCAGACAAATGGACAGCATAACGGCTTAAATAAACACACAACACACAGTTGGATATCACAATACACAGTCGATAAGCTGAAAGTACTGCTCTCAAACATTGGTCATCATTCCTAAATCACTGTCCCCGAAGCTGAATCAGATACCCGCAGATAACTGATCCCCAAATTATTAAACTGGTGCCCGTAGGCCTGATACCCAAACTCGTGAGCTGATACGTGCATTCCCTGTAGAGATACACTCTAAAGCACATAGCAACAAATGAGCGCCAAAACACCCCTATGTTGGGGTAGGGTTTCCCTGTCCTATTTTGTCAGGAACTAGGATTTCACTACGCACACAGCGGTTTCAAACAACCTATAATCGGGTAAGCAACCTGTCCTAGCTTTGGAATGGTCACTATGGATACCGAATATGCACTAGGTCGAATGGTCAAAAAGGGTGCCCCGGTAAACCAGGGTTTGTGTTCCCGTCGTGGCAGAGCCCGCAACTGGTCAGCCTTATGGCACGCTTCTCGAAGCGAGCCTCCGGCAAATCGTTCAGGAATAGCATATGGCAAACACAGTGTCCTAGGCGCACCAATGCAAATGCAATGCAAAGAAACACATAAGTGTAGTCAAAACGAGATATCATGAGTTCGAGTCAAGTTCTCTAACTCCCCAACAGAGTCGCCATAAACTATAGACGTCCCCAAACGTCCTGGGAGGGAAATCCCGTTCTGTTCATTTTGGGTTCACTACAGTTCGGACTCAAATTGTCACGGTTCTTAATCTGACCTGACAATGTGCAATGTGAGATTGATAAATCACCAAAGAGTCCAAATTCGGCAAATCGTTTTTGAAAACAGATTTTTTTGAAAGAAGTGCCAAACATGGACTGCTTTGCCAGATACAGAGTCGCCACCTAAATTTTTTATTTTGGGGAAATTTAGGAAACCCTGACTCGTTGCCTAAGGCCACGTGTCCGTCATCACCAAAGTTGCCTCAGCTCGGGAACTTGGGTACGATTGGGGAAGGTCAGCTATGAGCACCCCCGCTCACCCGATCAAAGATCGGCCTCTACTAACCATGATATCTAGTTTTGAAAACATTATGCATTCTTATTCCGGTTAATTAGCTAATCTTATTATGTAATGCGCACAACACAAAAGTATAGACTAGATCGCCTAATTTGGAACAAAGCATTGCATATCCGCTCATTTGAAAGACGGTTTGAAATTTGCTACTCGTGAGTAGGCTAAAACACGGATTTTAGCGAGTTGTTCCAACTCAAGCAATCTAACCTTCACCCACAGGCATTCAGGCAATTAATCAACTAAGCAGTTAGCCTCATGGCAAGCATGCTGTCATGTTAACATTCACACTCATGCGAGATGCTAAAGCATAAAAAGATTACCGAGTACTCCGCGCCAAAACAAAGAACTTATTAGTAATCAAAGTATGATCCAAGTCCATGTTAAGTGGCTAATGCATCGCATACAAAATGCAACTAGAATAGGCTCGGCTAATCCTAGGATGGCATGTGAATGCAGCAAGTAACACGTATTCAAGTTAGATTTGAAATACAATGCAGTTAGTATGATGCGCCGAGCCTGGTGCATGCAATACAAAATGAATGCAAACATGCGAGCATAAGTATGCTAATTGAAATATGCCCTAAATCTAACCATTATAAGCGGTTAAATAAAAGGGAGAAAGAAGTGGGGGTTGGAAGACATGCACCCACTCACGCACGCTTATTACAAAATTGGCCCTTTCTCGGAGGGTCCGAATAAATAATACAAATCACCTAATTAACTAACTCATGAACTAATTAATTATTACAAAACCGAATGAATAACTAGCTACAACTAATTATTACATAACTAGTAACTAACAAGTAAGCAGTAAATGAATGCTATTCCAACTCTGTTTGAAGAAGAGGAAGGTATGCATGCTCGCTTCGGTTCTTCACCTCGAAACACCTTCCGGTTGCTCTTTAGAGGCTCTGTTTGCAGGGTGTCTTCCAGTGCTTGTTGCTAAGACTTACCAAAACACTATTGGGGAATTCACCAGTGGCCTGTCGGCCATGAAAGGAGCACTGCCGACCAAGGGTGATGCACTGCCGGCCATCAGTGGTGCACTGCCGGCCATTGGTGTGCTGTGACACCAAACTGCAACAAAGCACAAAATAGAGAAAATGGAGGGTTTCCCAAGGGCATGTATGCGCTATGCCACCCCAAATCACCTCAAAACATCAAGGGAGAGGCCTAGTCGGATCCACGACCATCAATTACGCATCTTGATGCATGATGGCCAAAGATCCAACTTGTGCAAATCAATATGAAAATGAATGCACAAATAAAGCAAGTAAAGCCTAGAACTCTTTCACGAATCATCAAGAGCTTCAGCGACCGAGAATTGAGACACGTTTCATCACTTGGAGTATGAAACGCCCCTCGTTCCTCGTGCTCGGATTAACACTTAATCCGAACAATGCAACACGTAAGTATGACAAACATGCAATATGAACAACCTAGCAAGGCTAATGACATGCAACAAGCACATAGGCATGATGTGAGGTAACACCCTTGGACAACATGGAAAAATGCAACATGAACATGTAAACATGCGAGGCTTGTAAAGATGGACAAATATGCGACAACATACAAGACGAGACAAGCATACAACAATATGCAAGACAAGCATGCGACAACATGCAAAGGGATGGACTTAAACTAATGTGGGCAGCTCTCAACTAAGCCCAAATCAGTGGCCAAAAAGTGATGAATTGATGTCATGGAAAGCATGAAAAGACGAGGCAAACATGCATGCCAAATGGTCCAAGTATTAAGGCACAAAGAGGACAACTCTTAAGCACACTTAAGGAGCAACAAACACGGATGTATGACAATGAGGTAAGCTCTGAAATGCATGCAAATTGATGCCAAACCAACTCAACAATGCAAGCATAGCATGTTATGATGCTCAAAGCTCAAAGTAAGCAAAGGGACTTAAGCCATGGTCACACAAGGCAAGCCCCAAAGGGCCAAGGGGACCTAAAACAGTCCTAGGGTAGGTTTAAACAAGACCAAAACCAAGCTCAAAGCTAGCCAAGATAGGCTAGAACACAAGGCTAAGAACATGGAGCATGCAAGGCTTTAAAGAGGCAATGCACTACACCTATCGGAACCAATCATGGAAAGACTTGGACAACATAAAATAGAGTTACATCATGGTATAATAAGATCCAAAATGCACTAAAATGATGAGCCAAAGGCTTAGGCTTAATGGCATGCACAAAAGTCCCTTCATGAGGCATGAAGCACAAGCTCTATAAAGCATTCAAAGCATGTCAAATGCAAGTGAACAACAACATTTCATGGACTGAAATAGCATGTGGAATGAGGGCAAAGCATGCAAACATCACATGTATGGCATGGTAGGGGCCTCAAAACCCGAGACTAGCCTAAGCATTTACACTATAGCTATACAAAGCATGAGTGATATGGCCATGGCAGCCTAAAAAAGTCCTAGAGCAGCCCAAAATAAGCATAAAATCATGTTAGAGCAAAGCCAAAAGGTGCCAACATGAAGGTCCAAAACAACATGCAACATAGGCTAGTGAACAAGATTTGTTCTACACCTATATGGAGCATGCAAAGGATGATCAAACCAACTATGGATAGGGTCATGACATGCCAAATGATGACCAAATACATGCTGAAATGTAAACCAAACAAGCTAAAATGACATGGCAATGCATGGAGCATATGAAGCTAGTTTAGGGGATTTACACTACAAGTGCATCAAGCAAGCATGAAGTAAAAAAACCAACCCAAAACAGGTTCATGGCATGGTAAAACGTCACCAAAAATCCACTGAAATGGACTCAACAAAGACTATGCACACATGCTACTTTGATGAGCTATGAATGGAGTTACACTACACATGCTAGATGCAAGCAAGACATGACCAAACCAGCCTTGGGCAGGGCCAAGGCAGGTCCTAGAAGTCACAAAAAGGGGCCTGGACCAAGCCTCAAAAATGCATAGAGGGATGGTCCTTTGGAAGGCTAAAAATGCAAGCAAAGAGGAACACAAAGAGAGGGGGCCACCCCCTCTGATTAAGGACCTCAAAACCACACCTTTACCACTGAAAATCCACTTGATTTCAGTGGTAGGATGGCCAAACCAAGGCAAGCTTGGAGGCTCCAAGGTATGGCTTAAAACAAAGCCAAACAAAGCAAGGAAGGGGGTTACACACCCCTAACAGCAAAATAACCTTAACCAAACTAAAAAAGCACTTAAATACAAGACTATTTTCAGTTATAAGGAAAGCCTAAATCAATATGCAAAGAGGGCTAAATAAAGGTGCAAGAAAGTGCAAAAATGGGGGAAATGCTCACCCTTGAAGACCCTCTTCGACACTAGCAACTTCAGGGGGTGGAAGCTTGCTTTCAGACCTCAAGAAGACCTCCCAAGAAGGTTGGTTCAATGGTGGTGGTGTATATCTATGTGTTGTGGTGTAAAAGTGCAAGGAAATCCAATTTCTAAGCACAAAACTCAAGCAATATAGAGAGAAAGAGAGGTTTTGCTCTTCCAAAACTCTGAACCTCTGTCAAAGAGAATGGCATCCTCCTTATATAGAGCAATGCAAAGCCAAAGCTTCTTTAAGAAGCTTTGCAAGGGCTTCATCCCTCCATACACGTGTATGGAGGGAAGCAAACAAAAAACCAGCTGGCTCAAAAGATCTGGAGAAAAACCAGTTGAGACAGGGGGGTGCCGGCCATCAGCAATGGCCGGCAGTGGCTCACTGATGGCCGGCAGGGCTTCATCAGTGGCCGGCAAGAGAAAAGCCATGGTCGGCAGTGCACCAAAAAGGTCACTCTGAAAGGACCTAGCCAAGGTCCAAAAAATGGGACAGAAAGGATACAAGGTCCGGGAAACTCGAACTGGTGACGTTCCACCGCGACAGTCGAGTACTCGGTGAGCAATCGAACTAGTTATTGGGTGTACCTGCAAGCACAACCGAGTCCCGAGGACAGTAAAAAATGGGGTGTCTACACCGCCATATTCAATAGGATACTCAACTGATTAGTTTTAGTTTGCCTAATCACTACGCATTGTCTACAACCCTCAAGACTACCTTCCACCGATAGCCCAAAACAATTATTTCTAAGCAGGTAATAATTGTTATAACAGATAAATTGTCATTATTTTTAAAAGTGAATGATTAATGTAATCCAACTCCACCGTTCCATCTCATAATGAGCGAATTTCATTATATTCAACTCAATTTCATATTTCCATATCTTCCAAATTTTATTATACAAATTAATTTATCAAAAATTAGGGCTTTTCTCCTCCTTTTCAAATATTGACCCAAAGGCTCAAATATTACTAACAACATCAACAATCTCTATTTTAGACCCAAAACACGTATGGATGAGTCAAATAAACAAAACCCCTCTTTTGAAAATAGCACATTTCAAAACCCTAACTTTCCAAATCAAACCATTTAAACAAAAGCCCAACATCTAGGTTAAAGCTCATAAAGATGAGTAGGAATCCCTACCTCCAATGGAGAGACCAAATGGAGAAGATGAAGGATTTTGAAGGTGCTCCAAACCCAATAATTTTCGAATCAAAATGAAGAGCAAGCCATCCCTTCCTATTCCTTTCAAGATTTCTCTCTTGTTCTCCTTCCTCTCCTCCCTTGTGAAAATGCTTACTCTCACTTTAAACACTCTTAATCTAAACTCAAAATCTGAAAAAACAAATGAAGAGAGATATGGGAAGAACCATAGAAGTTGAGAGGTGAGCTCAATTTATAGGCAACCTTGATGTAGTTGGTATTGAAAGGTTGTTATTAAAGCCCATTAATTGGAAAATGAAAGGACAAGTTAGAATTAAATGAACACTAATTGGAATATGAATGGACAAGTTTGTCATAAAATCCCACTAATGGAATATGAATGGATCACTAGTTGGAAAATGAATGGACACTAATTGGAATTGAATGAACCACTATGAAAATTTAATGGACACTAACCCTTGGTTTCCAAACACAACCAACCTGTTTTAAACCTACCCAACACGACCCAACCCAACACGACCCAAGACTCATATACAAAGAGTAAAGAGATGGAAACAGGAAAAAGACAACAACAAATCCACGGAACCGAGTATGAAATACAATTAAACAATGAAGGGAAAACTAGGATCGCGATACTATTTAATTTGAAGACCCAAGAAATAGGACAACTCTCCTATCATGCTCATCTCAAACTTATGTGTCATGCAATTCAAAAAATATTTCACAAGATGATCAGCAGTGGATCCAAACACAATATCATCAACATAAATCTGAGCAACAAGAATATGAGACTTAGTATGTTTTACAAATAGAGTCTTATCCACACTACCCCTTTGAAAGTCATTATCAAGAAGAAAGGTAGTAAGTCTATCATACTAAGCCTGAGGGGCTTGTTTCAACCCATACAAAGCATTGTCCAACTTGTAGACATGGTTTGGACATTTCGGGTCCTCAAACCCTTTTGGTTGCTCAACATATGCCTCTTCTTTCAAGTACCTATTCAGAAAAGCACTTTTCACATCCATTTGAAACAATTTGAAACCAAGAAAACATGCAACACCAAGCAAAATACGAATAGATTCGGGACGTGCAACTGGGGCAAACGTCTCATCATAGTCAACACCTTCTACTTGAGTGTATCCTTGAGCAACCAACCTAGCTTTATTCCTAACCACAGTACTATTCTCATCAGATTTATTTTTAAAGATCCACTTGGTACCTATCACATTCATGTCTCTAGGTCTGGGAACTAGAGTCCAAACATTGTTACGTTCAAATTGACCTAATTCTTCATGCATAGCATTAACCCAACTATCATCTAGCATGGCCTCTTTAAAGTTCTTAGGTTCAATTAATGAAACATAGCACATATGTGATACCTCATCTCGAATCTATCTTCGGGTTTTCATTCGATCCGATACACTACCAATCACCTGTTGAGATGGATGATTCAGTTTCACCCTTGCTGATGATTTGAACTCAGGACTTGCGGTGACAGTAGCATCAGGAGTGATGTCTCTTTGTGCACTCTTTGGACTTTAACTTACCTGTGAGGATGGTGCTGTCTCAACTTCTTGTGCTTGGACCTCAGCTTCTCTTTGACTTTGTGGTTCAGTATCCAAGATTGGAGACTCACCATTATCATCCTCATTTGTTGCTGGAGTAGGTGAACCTGTGTCATCTATAACCACATTGATTGATTCCATTAAAGAAGAAGTTCGCAGGTTATAGACTTGAAAAGCCCTACTTGTGGTTGAATACCCTAGAAAAATACCTTCATCACTTCGGGAGTCAAATTTGCCCAAAGGCTCTCTATCTTTGAAAATGTAACACTTACTCCCAAAAGTTTTGAAGTATTTGACATTAGGTTTCAATCCCTTCCACAATTCATATAGAGTTTGTAAAGTGTCGGGCTTTAAATACACGCGATTTATGACATAAACAGCAGTATTTAAGGCTTCAGCCCAAAACTTTGGAGGAAGTTTCTTACTAAGGAGCATAACCCTAGCCATCTCTTGAACAACCATGTTCTTCCTCTCAACAACTCCATTTTGTTATGGAGTAATAGGTGCAGAAAATTCATGCTTAATTCCATGCATATCATAAAAATCCAAAAACGAACTATTTTCAAATTCACGACCATGATCAGTTCGGATTCTTATGATACGCCCAATGGAAACACCCTGTTCATTTTGAATTTTAAGGACTAAGGCCTGAAAAGCATCAAACGTATCAGATTTTTCCTTTAAAAAATTTACCCACGAAAAACGAGTAAAATCATCAACAGTTAAAAAAAATATATCTTTTACCTCTAATGCTTTCAGTGTAAGTAGGACCCATTAAATCCATGTAAACCAATTCAAGAGGACGTTTGGTTGTAAATATGTTCACCTTTTTATGAGGGGCACGAGTTTGCTTTCCAAGTTGACACGGTCCACACACATGGTTCAGATTCTTACCCAGTTTAGGTACTCCTCTCACAAGCTCTTTGTTGGCTATCTTAGTTAGGTCTTTGAAATTCATATGACCTAATCTTTGATGCCACAAATCAATGTTACTTATGATGGCATAGTGACATGTGAGATCATTAGTAGTAACAATCCCATAGCAGTTATCAGATGTGCGAACCCCATGCAAAACAGTATTTCCCTTTTTATCTAAAATTTAACATTTATTTTTTGAAAACAATACTTCATGATGGGAATCACACATTTGACTAATGCTCAAAAGATTTGCTTTAAGACCATCAATAAGTAAGACATTTTCAAGCTTAGGAAGGCCAGCAACACTTATTGAGCCCTTACCAATGACTCTAGAAGTGCCGCCATCTCCAAAGGTAACAATTCCTCCTTCATATTTTTCAAGGGAGGAGAAGTAGGATTTGTTACCGGACATGTGACGAGAGCACCCACTATCAAGATACCACATGTGTGAGTCACGTGCTTTTAGAGCAGTGTGAACAACTAAACAAGTCAAATCATCTTTTCTCACCCAAATCTTTTTGGTCTTAACAAAATCAGGTCTAGTGGTCTTGGTAAATGTTTTGGTGTTGTGAACACCCTCATGAATCTTGGTATTCTTCCTAGACATGTAAGGTTGTCTCCTAACCCAAAAAGTATTTGAATTTCTACCCTTTTGAGACACTTTACCAAACAATTCAAAGCAATAAGGACGAATGTGGCCATACCTACCACAGTGAAGACAGATAAAAACAGGTTTTAACTCCCTTTTGTTGATCTTACCCCCTTTAGGTAGATGAAGAGAGGGATCACCCTAGTCTACCTTCAACTTTCCTTTTGCTTGAGTCTTCAGGTCATGTGAAGTAGAGGCTTGTCCCTTGTGAGCTGTCGCACCATAGCCTAGCCCACTTTTGTCACAACCCATTTGCTGAGACCCAAGGATGTCTTCGAAAGATTTGGAACCTTTGTTCCACATAGCAATTGTGGCTCTAGCAATACAGAGTTTTTCATCTTTCTGACTGACTATCTCTTTCAATATGGCTTGTGACATCTCAAGGCTTTCAAGCTTCTCTTCATATGTGGAATATACTTTCAGAAGTTCATTCCTTTCAGTTTCACAAGATAGAAGTTTTCCACATAGGTCTTGCCTGTCACTTGAGATCTTGATGACATTCTGCTTTGTTGCTACAAGTTCTCCTTTGAGCTTGACATTCTCGCTTTCACAAGCTTTGAGCTTGAGAGTGAGTTTGTCATTGATTTTAGATAGATTCAGAGATTCCTCGTAAAGTTTTTCGTAAGCTTGTTGTAGTTCATCACCACTAATCTCATCATTGTCTTCTGATGTTTCATCATCCTCTTTTTGCACTTCATTCTCCTTGACCTCATCCAATCTAGCAACTAGGGCAGGAAAGTTTCTGGATGGTGGTGAAGGTGAATCTTCTTTTTCATGAAATTGGCTCAAAATTTCCCATGCATCTTTAGGCTTTGTACAGTGAGCAACCCGTTGCTGTTCTTCATCAGGAATAGCTCCACGAATAGTAATCAGGGCTCTCTGATTGTTCGGATTGTCAGCACTTTCTGTATCTTCTTCAATGGCTTGCCAGCCTTCTGGATCAAAAGCTCTAAAAAACGCCCTCATTCTGATCTTCCAATACAGGTAGTTACTTCCATCAAAGGTGGGAGCATGATGCAGGTTCTGACCACAAGCCAATTCCGCTGGCTTTCGAAGAGGTTGAGTGAAAGTGGACCAAAATGCTATGAAAGCACTATCCCCGTCTTCACTGGATTCAAGTTCTTCGGGTTCTTGCTCCGACCCACTTTCATCATCCCAAGTCACAGTGTAGACTTTCTTTCGATTCTTCTTCGAAGGGCATTCAAGGGCAATATGACCAAACCCTTGACATTCATAGCACTTGACCCCTCTCCCCTTTACAATCTTCTTTTCAGTTTTTGGAGCAAATTTTGGTGGAAAAGTTTTGGGTTTTTCATTACTCTTGTCTTTTGAAATAGGGTCTCTGAAATTAGGCTTCTTTTTCTTCAAATTTTTTTTAAACTGTTTCGTAAACATAGCCGTCATCTCAGACTCTAAATCAAATTCAGTCTCCGGAGTTTTTGCAGTCTCATGAGCACTAGTGAAAGCCACACTATCTTTTTGTTTTTTCTTTGAAATCTGGTAGGCCTCATAAGTCTGCAAGTTTCCAACCAACTGATCAAGCTTGAGGGTATCAACATTCTGAGTCTCCTCAATGGCTGTCACTTTTGATTGGAATCTCTCGGGTAAAGACCTCAAAATTTTTCCAACAACTTTAGCTTCAGGGATTTTTTCACCAAGTGTGAAACAGGAATTCACGATATCACTAAGTTTTGCATAGAACTCATCAAACGTCTCATCATCATGCATAAAAAGGCTTTCAAAGGCAGAGGTGAGACGTTGAAGTTTTAACCTTTTCACAGAAGTAGTACCTTCGTGAATCGTTTCAAGAATGTCCCAAGCCTCTTTTGCTACCTCACATGTGCAGATACGACAAAACTCTTTAGGTGTGATGAAGCAAAATAGGGAATTGAGAGCCTTACTGTTCCAACTCGAGTTTTGGTAATCAGTTGTGTCCCATTTATCAAGGAGTTTAGGAATATCAACACCATCAATGGTGACAATAGGTTCACTCCACCCATAGATCACGCAATGCCAAACTTTCTCATCGATGGATTTTAAAAACGCTCTTATACGAGCTTTCTAATAAGAATAGTTTGTACCATCGAGTAAAGGAGGTCTATGAGTCGAGTTACCTTCACGAATAGAATCCATAACACTAGTCACACAAAATCACACTCCTATAGTTTTGATAAAAACAAAGAGTGACCCAGTCTGATACCAATTGAAAATCCTAAGTGATTCGTGATTAGATCAAGATTAAAATATTCCAATTCCTAATTATTCAAAACACTCAATCTAAATCATCAAGCACTTACGAAAGTGATTTAGATTGTTGTTTTCGGAATAAACAATAAATCGACACAAACGATTTTTACGTGGAAAAACCACAGTTGAAGAACTTTCAATTGTAATAAAAAAACCACGGGCAAACCGTCACTAATCAATCCACTACTGAAAAAAAAAGATTACAAAGATAACATACAAATTACCCACTCAGTCAATTTGTCTTCAAACCTTTTGTAACTCTTTCACCAAGCCTTCGTTTTGGAACTGATCAATCTGAAGTTGAATCCACAACTTCGTTTGTCAAATAAACGACTACGTACAGAATCAAACGCCTTTGAAACTCTACGTTTGAATCTTCGGAATCCACCAAAGAATAACACTGTTGTATGTATTCGATCAACCTCCTTGATATGTGCTTCTCAATTCATGAGTTTAACACTCATTCAATTTTATCAAGGAAAACTCACAATAAACTCTCCTGAAGAAAACCTTAGAAAACCTCGAAGTAGATCTGGAAAAGTAATCCTAGTTTTTGGAGAAAACCAATTACTTATAGAAATTCGGATTTTGAAGCTCGCTCGAGCGAGGAACTTATCTCGCGTGAATTCCATAAGTGGTTTCGCTCGAGCCACGAACCCTTCGCTCGAGCGAACAATGAATTCTTTCAAGTTTTGATGCAGATGCAGTTTCTTCGCTCGAGTGCACATTTATCTCTTTGAGGTTTTTGCCAGATGCAGTCCTTTGCTCGAGCGAGCAAGACAAAACAACTCAAAAAATTACAACTCAATCACACAAGTTTGTTCGCGGGTTTGACAAGACTTAGGGACCTAACAAATTTATAATTTTTTCAATTTAAATTTTAATTTTTTGAATCATTTTTAATTTAAATTATTTGTCTATTTTTTTGTTAAGTAATATCGATGGAAAAATAATATTTTATTTATTACATTCAATGTAAGTATCTATAAAATGTCTAAAGTACATTATTCGTTGAGTTCAATGATTAAAATATCAGATCGACCTAATTTTTTTTTTTTATGGATGATGTATATAGAGAATTTTACAAAACGAATAGTTTGGATTATCAAAACGGGACAAGTAATGAACTTCACGAGCCTCTCAATTTTTTTTAGGTTCACATTTAAATATGAAAGAAATTCAGCCCTAATGGATGAGGCGGTTGGAGATTGGTAGTGGGGTGGGTTTGGAGTTAGGGTTTAAAATGTTACGAGTGTAAGAGAATACATAAGGTTAGGGATAAATATATTTTTTGAATTATAGAGACTGTAATGGAATAAAATTAAAAGGAGGAATAAAATAATTACAAAATAATGAAGGTACAAGTGAGTTATGCATTCAACTATATAAATAATACCTTCATTAGTTGGGAAGAAAAAATTCTCACTCTCCACTTTTTTGAAATTCTCTCAAATTAAAAGGGAGTTATAGCAACAAAAATTTTGAGGATTTGATCCCGGTAACAAGTCAAAGTCATTTATTATATAGTGTCAGCCTAACCTGACGAATGCCCACCCCTACATATAGATATGCACTATTGTATATACAAAAAAGGATAAATTACACTTTGCACCCTTACATTTTACACAAAATCTCACTTTAGTCTCTACACATTAAATTGTGACACTTAACCCCTTGCACTTTTGGTCAAGTGTCACATTGGCCCTTCTGTTAACAGTGAGGCTAATAGAAGTTACCTTTCAGGGGGTTAAGTGTCACAATTTTGATGTGTAGAGATTAAAGTGAGATTTTATGTAAAATGATGAGGTATATAGTGTAATTTACCCTCACATGTTCTCTCTCTCTCTCTCTCTCTCTCTCTCTCTCTCTCTCTCTCTCTCTCTCTCTCTCTCTCTTCTAATAAATTTTTTTAAAAAACTATTTAATTCTTTTTCATTTTAGTTTTATATAATAAAAAAATAATTTGATGTGTATGAACCAAAGTGAGATTTTATGTAAAGTGTATGGGTGCAAAGTGTAATTTACCCAAGAAAATCATGATCACATCATCTCTCACATTTTTACACGTTTTTTTTTTTTTCAAAAAAAGTTTAAAAAAACCAAAAAATTAGCTTTTGACCATCTTTTCAAAACTCTTCTATATTTGATTCGCACCTATGCACAGATTGGATTTGTGTGTTTTTTATTTCCTTTAAAAAAAATTATTTTCATATGATTTTTTTTGAATGAAGATTGTTTTTTAGTCCTTACACATCAAAATTGTGACACTTAAGCCCCTAAAGGGTAACTTTTGTTAGTCTCACTGTTAACAGAAGGACCAATGTGACACTTGACCAAAAGTGCAGAGGGGTTAAGTGTCACAAGGGACTAAAATGAGATTTTGTGTAAAGTGCAGGGATGCAAAGTGTAATTTACCCTATAAAAAATTATTTATCATTTTAATTATAAAATTATATATAATTGTACTATCAATCCAATTTTATACAAATAATAATTAAAAAGATAAATCATTTTTAAAACTAAAATAGTATAGTTGTCACGTCTTATGATTGTCCAAGGGGGTGTACAATTGGCTCAACGGCCCGCTGTCCACTTGAAACTCGTCCTGTAGTTAGGTGCGGCCTAACATGGTTAGGACCGACCAAGCCCAGGTCTAAGACCAACCCGAGGTCCTGGGCTTGGGCCGTCATCCTGACCCACACTCGATTTTTGCAGGGAGCCCGCTAAGTCCGACGGTGGGCCGACCCAAGACTGAGTGGATCTGATCGGCCATTTTTACACCTCTAATCCAAATTATTCAGTGATTTGTGTATATATATATATATATATGTATTTTGTATTAATTAAATTGTTTGGTATTAAAAGTCATTTGTTTTTACATTTTCTTAGTCAAACATTTCGACGTAAGCTGTGACCTTAGCTTCACATCATTGTCCAATTTGCTTGGGGATGTTTTTTTTTTTTTTATCAGGTTTTACTTGGGGATGTTATTAACTTGAGAAGTGTGGGGAAGTGGTTTTGGAAATACTCTTCAGATCCTGGGAGACGCTCTTGATCCTCAGCTATTCACCTGCAAAGACACAAACACTCCGGTTGGGGGTGCCGGGGTTAGCACTCCGACGGGCAAGTCAGCTCCTGTATTCAAGAAAGCTTGTTTTCTAAGTTAAGTGAAGTTATTCTTACATACCTTTCTAAATCTGAAGCTCCTGTATTTATACTCATTCTCTGGACCTCGGGTCCAGAGCCCACTTTTTACTTATTATCCTTTTGTTTATTCCAACATACATCTCCCTGTCTATTCGGCGGTCTCAATGTATTCGGCACCTTAGTTGATTAATATGGAGCCGAACAATCTTTGACTTCTGGGATATATTCCTTCCAACTCTTCTATTCTTTCGGCTCCCACAAGAAGTGTAAGAAAAATTATTGTAATAAATTAAAATTTTTGCACCGAAAGTTATAAACTTTTGTAATAAAAATTATTATTTTTATGGTAAGACTTATAAATAGTTACTATGTCTAAAAGTTATCAATAACAAATTAAGTTGTGTTTATTTCAAGTTTAAATTTGAATATGAGAAAATTTGAAGAGTCTGTTAAGTTCATTATGAGTTTTGTTCAATAATTCGAATGGTTCATTTTGTAAGATTTTTAGTGTAATTTATCCATAAAAGAAATTAGGTTGATTTGATAATAGTAACATTTTCGTTTTATCACATTTGTCTTCAAAAAAATTAACGATAAGTATGTTTTTTTAAATATTTTTTAAGACTTGGGAAGGTTATTTTAGCCTATGGGGCTGGGCTGACCCAACATGTTCAGCTTGATATATTAATGGGTTGGGTTTGAGATTTATATTTTCAATCTAGTCTAGCCCGGACCGCTATTAAATTAATCAATTGTATATTAAAATATATATTCTTTGTGGGGATTTAGATTTTATC
Source organism: Camellia oleifera (assembly GCA_022316695.1). Classification (NCBI taxonomy): domain Eukaryota; kingdom Viridiplantae; phylum Streptophyta; class Magnoliopsida; order Ericales; family Theaceae; genus Camellia; species Camellia oleifera. Next base: position 91,769 of record CM039306.1, on the reverse strand, counting down.
TTTGTTCATTTAATTGAAATTCACATTTGTGGTGATCTGTGATTGAATTTATTTATAAAAAAAATTAATTTATAATGATATTAGTATATTTATTTAATAAATATAATGTGTGATTAAATTTAACTATGAAATGTTTTAATTTTTTTTAAACATATAACCCGATTGGTAGGCTGGAGATTTATAATTATTTTTTGGGTGGGGCTTGGGAAAATATAGAGGCTCGATATTAAGGCCGAGTTTAGGTGAAAACAAAATCTTTTACTGTGTAGTGTTGGTTCGACCTAAACCCGGCCCAGCCCGGCTCGGTGAATCCCACTCCTACATACAGATAAGCACAATTGTATATATAAAAAAGGGTAAATTCCACCTTTTAGCCCTGCACTTCGTACTAAATTTCATTTTGGTTCCTACACATGAAATCATGGTAGTTAACCCTTTGTATTTTTGGTTAAATCTCACTTTGGTCCTTACATATGAAATCGTGACAGTCCACCCCCTACACTTTTATTTAAATCTCACTTTGGTCCCTACACAAGTGTCAAGGTCCCTCTTCTATAACTTCATTTTTACATATTTAAAAAAATTCAGTATTGTGACAAAAATGTGACTACGAAATGAGGGTAAGGGAGGAAAATCATTCACGTTCTCATCAATACACTTTGTCCTATGTGATAAGCACATGAGAAATATATAGTACAATATAAGATAAATTACACTTTATGGCTTGTAGGAGTTCGAATTTTATCTTTGTATAAAATGAATAAATGCTTGACATTAAATTTTTGTTAGTTAGACACCACAAAATTTAGCTTATCAAGGTAAGGAAAATTAGTTTGCATTTGTATAGAATCATTTACGTTTGATATAATTTCAAATATAATTTTCAGGGATCAGAACCAAAAAACCAATGAGATGGAAAGTGCTGAATTTGATAGTCACTTTCAACCATGCTGGTTAAGCAGAAGTTGAAGCAACTTTCATCTACAGTATAAAATGATCAGAAACAAACATTTTTTTGACAATGCTAGTTATTTGTAGTATGAGTAGCTGCAGTATTTATATGTTCGCCAATGAAGATTGAGTTTTGTAATTGATTTTCAGGGTGACCTGGAGGATTTTTTATTTTTTATTTTTGGATTGGCAAATATTAGTTGTTAGTTGTTAGATTAGCACTTTTGGGACTTGGCAAAGCACCTAAGTGCTTGCACTCCCTTAATTCAACCTCCCTAAGGGTGACCTGTAGGATTGTAGTGTGACATGGGTTTTCTCTTTAAAACATTGCTGTTCTGATCAAATCAAGTGGTGTTTGCTTCATTGTGATTGAAAAGCAATAAGGTCTTTCTCACGTGATGTAAATATTGTACATGAAAGATGAATTATTTAAATGGCTATGCTCTTTCATACAGAGAAGTGTGAAATAGTGTTAATTCCTTTTCTTGCTGTTTGTCAATTGCTATTTAGGTATCTTTGGAGACTAAAACTTGGATTGGATTGTATGTCCATAATATACCACATTCGGTTTTCTACAACAACAAGTGGATGAATTTCATTTTGCAATTAGCTTATCTAATTTAATGAGTGTTTCAGTCCATGATTAGACTGGATGGTACTATCCGGCTTGTGGGGATTATCACGGATTTCATTACGAATATCCGAACAATTCATTTTATAGAGTTCTTTGTGTATATCATTCACAAAAAAAAAAAAAACAAAAACAAAAAAGAAAAGTTGGTTTAACAAATGTGATAAATTGAATAGGTTACAATTATCAAATTGACTTAAATTTTTTTGTGAATGATATACACAAAGGACTTTACAAAATGAACGGTTCGAATTATCGAAACAAAACCCGTGCTTAGCTCCATGAATCTGGACAATACCCTCTAGTCCATGATTTTAACTAGATAGAAGCTAGGCCTAATAATTTAATTATAAAAATATAATTCAGGTTGCTCAAAATGATGTTTGAGTTTATTAATATTGTCAACAATATGTGAGCAAGTCCCTAACCTGTCACCATGTTTCTTGAACGTTGCATCTCTTATCCTCTTGAGCTACTCATGTTCTCTTGGGTATGCATTGGTATCAAAGATGTACTACTTAACCAAAATTGAATCAATAAGCAAAATGATTGATATAATAAATCCATAAAATGGTGTTGCCCACATCTAAAACAAGTTTTTATTTTTTTGATGAACAAATAAAAACTTTATTGATGAGAATCAATGTACATAGAATACTAAGACAAATATCAATCAACTGGGGGGACAAGTGCACAAAGTATCAAAGCAAAAGGTCAACAATAAATGAAAAAGGAAAACATAAACCAAAAAGGAACAAATAAAAAGAAAATAAAAGAAAAGAAAAGAATAGAAAGGGGGTGGTTGGCAATAGGAGTGTATATAGCGAGCTTGGGTCTCTACCCGACTGTCATGGTATTCTGGACCCAAATTTTGTTGTTTGATGCTGCTGGTTATGTCCTTCTTCCTTACACCTCTTGAAATTGAGTTTTGAAATGACTTGAGCGTGTTTAGAACAGGTTGGTTGCCTTTCAGTCTAGAATCTTGTTGTCCAGAATTTCGGTCTTCCACTCGAGCAGGCCTTCTTGCGCTCGAGCGGAGTTTGCAACCTTTCAGTATCGGGTGTCTCTGCAAAAGTGCTGCAAGAGTGTTTTTCACACTCGAGCGGCGTTTCTTACGCTCGAACGGCCCTTCTGGCGCTCGAGCGGTTATCTGCAATCTATGAAATACTGGACGGGTGAAATCCACGCTCGAGCGGTGCTCTTTGTGCTTGAGCGAGTTGTTGTTGTTGTGTTTGACGCTCGAGCGTGAAACTATCCGCTCGAGCGGACTTCGTGTATATCAGATCGTAAAAGTGACTTTTTACATAACTTTTTCATCCAAACCCTAAGTTGAGAGCTTCTCTCTCTAGAAATACTCTCTTTCTTTCTCTCTCTCTCTCTCTCTATGTTTGACCTAGATCTAGTGATCTTCTCACCCCCGTTCCTTAGACAAAAAGATTGAGCTCTTCAAGATCTTCATTTCCATCCAAGAAGAAGTGGGATTTGCCTTTTTTGGAAGCTTCACCTTTGTCTAGCCCTTCTCCTTGGACTTCTACTTTGAGGTAGGGAATTCTAGAGTTATATATATATATATATAGATATATATTTTGCTACAAAATGTTGGTTTTAAGTTGCTATGAAGTAGTTGTGTTAGTTTTAAATTTTGCACTAAATGAAGAAAGAGAAAGAGGGTTTTCAAATTGGGTTTCTAAAATCTCAAATCTTTTGTTCTTCCTAAGGGGTTCTGTTTTCATTTGACTCATAAGATGTGATTTGGGTTGGTTTTCACCTTGAAGTGGATAAATGTTAGATTTTTTATAAAAGCCCTAGAAATTGGGGAATTTTGAAAACACGTGGAAATATTTTTTTGAAAACTCTTTACTATTTTGTATTATGATGATGGGTGAGATGATATTATTGCAAAGTTGTAAAAATGTTGAAAGTGTATGTTGTTGGGAGTGATAAATGACTTGTATCATGTTTATGAAACTTTGTTAGATCTTGGAATTGTGTTGAGAACATAGTTTGCCTTGAAGGGATTAATTGTTGTAAATTGTTGTTGTGAGGAATGGTGGGCACATGGGCATTTTGTGAAATGGCTTGAAAAGAAGAAATGAGAAATGATTGATTGATATTGTTGTAGAGATATTTTGAGAATAGTAATTATTGCATCATATTTCAATTTATTATTATTATTGCGCACCTTGACATGTTTTGGAAAGACATTCATTTTGAAGAAAGATCATATGGTAATGAGAATTATGGAAATGTGAATGGGGTAAATACGTGGTAAGTCCGAATAGGGGGTGTAGTTGAATTTTATAAGTTGGCCTGAGTGTCCTTGGTGAAAGACCAGAAAATCGCGCGGATAGGTGTCGAGCCTTCCGGTTAATATCGGTAAAAATGACAGTTTGGTAGTACTCGTAGAGTCTACTTGTAGACACCAGCCTAGGGATTACCAGTGTCGTATTTACCGCCCCTATTGATTAATGATTGGAAATTTTGGTAAAAATGTTGAGATTGTAAATAATTTTTGGAATGATAGAAACTTTTAAATGTGCATGAAATGGACTTTCTTATAAGGATGCATGGCATGACATTAATAATTGCATTGTTTTAATTGCATTGTTTTAAAGAGTATGCATAACTATATATGCTTTGTAAGAATTCTCTACTGGGCTTTGTGCTCACCCCTATGGGATTTGGTGCAGATAAAGATGTGGTGATTCCGCCGAACTGAGGGCGTGAATGTTTTTTTGAGAAGTATAGTGATCCTGGTTCTTCCTCCTTTGATTGTTGTATCCGGACTTAGGTTCCGTGGAGTTGGTTGTTGTATATGTCTTGTTGTCATCCTTTAATTCCATATATTTGAGTTTTAGGATATATTGGGCGTGTTTCGAACAGGTTGGTTGAGCTTTAGTCCCATTTCTTGTTGCCTAGATTTTTGGTGGTCCGCTCGAGCGGGTCCCTTTGTGCTCGAGCAGAGTTTGCACACTTCCAGCATTTTGTGCCTCTGCAAAAGTATTGCAGGTTTGTTTTTCACGCTCAAGTGGAGTTTCTTACGCTCGAGCGGGTCGCGCTCGAGCGGGCCTATTTGCGCTCGAGCAGGTGTTCAATGTCTATAAAAATACCAGAAGAGGGTAATCTACGCTCGAGCGGGTTTCCCTTTGTGCTCGAGCAGGTGTGTTTTGCAGTTGTGTCTTGGCGCTTAAGCGGGTCTAGTTTTTGTGTTTGACGCTCGAGCATCCTATTCTCCGCTCGAGCGGACTAGTCGTATATCAGATGGCAGCTGGGTGATTTTAAATCACTTTTCACACTTTCTTTCACTCTCTTACTTTTTAAAACCTCCATTGGAGAGAACCTCACTCTAAAACTTCGACTTCTCTCTAGAGTTTGATCTAGTTTGAGTGATCTACCCCCTTAGTGTCTTTGTAAAAAGTGTAGAGCTTGGCTTGGGTTACCTATCAATCTGAAAATCTTGAGATTTGCAGCACTTTCGATTTTCTTCACCTTCTCCTTTGAGCTCCGAATTTGAGGTAGGGATAACTACTCATCTTTATGAGCTTTAACATAGATGTTGAGCTTTTTGAATAAATGGTTTGATTCAGGAAGTTAGGGTTTGAGATGTGTTATATTGAAAAGAGGGGTTTTGTTCTTTTGACTCATACATATGTGTTTTGGGTTTGAAAGAAAGGTTATTGATGTTGTTGATAATATTTGGACCTTTGGGTCAATATTGAGAAAAGGGGAAAAAATGTTATGTTTGGGTATAATTGGGTCATTAGTGAAATTAATGACATTTATTATGGAAATATGAAATTGAGTTGGAAATAATGAAATTGGTTTAAGATGAGATTAAATGGTGGAGTTGGATTTATTAATCGCTCACTTTTGAAAAGATTGATAATATATCTGTTGATGCATTTATTACCTGTTTAGAAATAATTGTTTTGGGCTATCGGTGGAGGATAGTCTCGATTGTTGTAGACACTGCATGATGATTAGGTGAACTAAAACTAATCTGTTGAATGTCATCGAATATGACGGTTGGAATAATACATCGAATTTGTGTATTGATTGAACATGTATATGATAAATGCTTATATACATTGTGTTGTGTGGGAGGAGATAGGGGATGTACTCCACGGTTTAGGGGAAGATAGGGGATGGACTCCTAAACCGGATTTTATTTGGGAGGAGATAGATGATGGACTCCATTGATACAACAAATCTGTGTATCATATATGAAGTATGGAAGTGTTTATTTGGGATTGATACAGCAAATCTGTGTATCATATATGAAGTATGGAAGTGTTTATTTGGGATTGATACAGCAAATCTGTGTATCATATATGAAGTATGGAAGTGTTTATTTGAGATTGATACAGCAAATATGTGTATCTATTGTGAAGTATGAAAGTGTTTTAATATGAGATGTAATCTCATTTAAATTGTTTGGCCAGGTTCTGAGCCATGTCTATAAATTGAGAATTGTACAAGTAAAGGAAAGTGGAATGACACATAGATTATTTGTCATGGAACTAGGTTGTGTTGTATGTTGGTTTACATGAGTTAAACATTTATCAAATGCTAATGTTTTAGTTATTGCTCATATTATGTTTAACATATCTCTACTGGACGTGGGCACACCCTATATAGGACATCATTTTCAGGTTCAGGTATTATGCCGCCTCCGAGGTCTTAGCTTGGATGGTTATAGGAGTTGAAGACTCTTTTGTTCATTTTGTGATTATTTTGTGCATTACATATAAATCAAGCCAAGGGCTTATTTTGTGTAGAGTTAGTACTCTCCTTTTTGTAACCAAGTGTTGGCTTGGAAAGTTGTAAGCCCGTAGGGCATTTACTTTTGATGTCAACATGTAATACTTTTGTAAAGAATACTCTGGTGAATGAAATTATGCTTTATTCTATTATATCTAAGCATGTCAAGATTATATGATTTATGGGTTTCTTTTGAGGGCGTTACAACTTGGTATCAGAGCGTACCGGGTTTGAATACTTTGGGTATGTGGGAAGTGATTAGTATCACAATGGGTTTGTCTCGCTTGCTAGAGACTTATGTATGATGTTATGTGTTTATTTGATAACATGTTTATGTGACTATATGGGTATGGAATTTTTTTTTAGGATGTTGATTGGATCCTTGGGTTTCTGTGAGTCTTGTTGGAAAAGTACTTGATCAATGTTGTTTCTAACTGGGACTCTAGTAATGTCTCGGGACTATCATTATCCAGAAATGAAATTTGTAGGTGCTTATGTGATTATGTGCTTACGTGGAATGAATTACAGTTGTCCATGCATTAGGACGCGAGTGTTATAGCTTCGGCACATTTGTGAATGTGCTAATGTCTTCATTACCTTTATTAGGATGTCAGGACGAGGACGAGGTGGTAGACGTGGTAGGCAGGAGATGCCTATACCGGAGGAGGTTCCGGCGCAGCAGGAGGGGGTTGGTCAGGCCAATGTGGCCGAGCCAGCAGGTCAGCAGGCTATGGGTGCCCTAGCTTGCAAGATGGCAGGAGCATTGAGGGAATCCATGGACATTCTCAGAGTTGAGAATCAGGTCCAGGCCCATGTTGTTGAGGCAGGGCCGTCTTTTATGAAGAGGGAGTTCTTCTGGTCTAATCCGGATGAGTTTGTAGGTGATCCGAAAGAGCCACTTAAGGCTGATGAGCGGTTGGAATAGATGACGAAGACGTTTGAGATGCTTGGCATCGAAGACGGGGCATTGAAGGTGAACTTGGCATCATTCCAGCTTAAGGGGGATGTGGGTTAGTGGTGGAAGTTCATGAGGGGTCGTGTTGGTGGCACTTGGGAGGCTTTTGTAGAAAAGAACTGTGAAAAGCTGGGAAGGCCTGGCCGAGATGTTTGTGGCCAAGTTTGTCACAAACAAACTGCATCCATTGAGGGTAGACTCCTTGATGGCTTTGAGAATTGGCGAGGATGAAAGCCTCAGAGCTTATGCCAAGAGGTATTATGAGGTGTTTAACCAAATACCAGGGTGCAACCAAGAGGTGGCGGTCGTATCTTTCAAGAATGGCCTAAACGATGACTGTCTGCTTCGAAAGTCATTAGCAATGACATTGGCCAAAAGTATGGAGGAACTTATGGCTTGGATCGAGAAATATGCGAAAGCAGAGGAAGACATGCCATGGACAAAGGTATTAAAGCAAGAGAAGAGGAACGGCTTGTCGAAGCGACGCCGAGGTAACACAAATTTTAATAGACAAAAAACGGGACTGAGGGCTGCATAGGCAGTCACTACAGTGTTTTGGATCCCGGTTTACAAAGTCCTGGAAAGAATCAGGAATCAGCCTTATTATAGAGCACCAGAGAAGATCCTTGGCGAATTTATGAGAAGAAGTCTGGGGAAGCATTGTGCCTACCACAATGAGGATGAGCACCTGACTCCGAGGTGCAGAGCCCTAAAGACACATTTGGAAGACCTTGTGAGACAAGGTCACTTAAGGGACCTAGTAGATGAGGCCAGAATGAGGGAAGAACAGGCAAGGCTGCCCCAGGCACTGGCAGCACCACCTCCACTAGCACCACAACCGCCTGCAGACGAACCTCGAGTGATCAATGTAATTCACTCAAAGGTCAATGAGAACGAGGTACGTGGAGAGACTCAGAGGGTGAGACACTTACAGCATGTGTATCAGGTCCAGCAAAAAAGGCCTAGGGCAGGCGAGTGCCAGGGACCAATGGTGTCCTTTACTGAAGCCGACCTAGACATGGTGCAGCATCCGTACAACGATGCTCTGGTGATATCCTTAAAAATTGGAGACTGCCAGGTGAGGCGCATTCTATTTGACCAAGGTAGCTCTTGTGACATCATGTATATCAGATGTTACAAGTAGCTAGGCCTTCACCAAGATGATCTGGAACAGTTCAACAGTCTAATGGTCGAGTTCAATGGAACGCCGATATGGCCTTGGGGGCAATAAATTTAGAGGTGCAAGCAGGCACTAGGAAAGTAAGCACAGAGTTTACAATCATTGACACCCCCTCACCTTACAACGTTATCTTGGGAAGGTCGTGATTGTATGCAATGAAGGTTGTTCCCTCAACATTGCACCAACTATTGCGGTTCCCAACGGAGCAGAGAATCGAAGAGATCAGAGGAGATCAAGTGCAGGTGAAAAATTGCTCCATGGTAGTAATGAAATCCACCTGCAAAGTACGAGAAACAGACACGGCCGAGATTGAGGATGATGACATGGAGGTCCTGGATGACGTCGGCAAAGAACCGGCCGAGAAAAGTGAGGAAGCCCTGAAGAAGATTCTAGTCCAACAAGGGAATGAAGAGTGTTTCTTCCTTCTCGGCTTAGGATTGGCCGATGAGGAAGAAAGGAAGTTAGAAGCCTTCTTACGAGCAATCATTGAGGTGTTTGCCTGGATGCCATACCAGATGCCTGGCATTGACCTCGAGATCACTTGTCATAGACTGAATGTGGACAGGTCAGCTAAACCTGTCATCCAATGAGCCAGGAGGCCAACGTTAATGCATGTTGAGGCAGTAGAAGAGGAGGTAGGAAAACTGCTGGAGGCCAGAGCCATTCGAGAGGTAAACTACCCAACTTGGTTATCAAACACAGTTATTGTGAAGAAGAAGAATGGGTAATGGAGGGTCTACGTGGACTTCACTAGCCTAAATAAGGCTTGTCCCAAGGACAGTTTCCCACTCTCCAAAATCGATCAGTTGGTGGATGCCACTTCAGGGCATTGAAGGACGAGCTTCCTGGACCCATACATGGAGTACCATTAGATTGCAATGTATCCTCTTGATGAAGAGAAGACTGCATTTATCACCCCAAAAGGGTTGTATTGCTACAAAGTGATGCATTTTGGGTTGAAAAATGCAAGAGCAACGTACCAAAGGTTGGTGACCAAGATGTTCAGATATTAGATCGGCAAAACAGTGGAGGTATACATCGACGACATGGTCGTGAAGACCAAGGAACCTGAGGATCATATGGCCGACTTAAAGGAAATCTTCGACATCCTAAAAACATATTGGCTCCGACTCAATGCTTCAAAATGTGCATTTGGAGTTGGGTCTGGTAAGTTCTTGGGGTACTTGGTTACCAGAAGGGGCATTGAGGCAAACCTAGATCAAATCAAGGCCATTCTGGGCTTAAAGAGCCCAGAGTTAGCAAAACAAGTGCAGATCTTGACAGGAAGGGCCGCAGCCCTGAACTGATTCATAAGCAGAAGTTCAGATAAATGTAAACCATTTTTCAGCCTTTTGGAAAAGACCACCGACTTCTTATGGACAAAGGAATCTGAAGTCGCCTTGGCCGACTTGAAAAGATACTTGACCATAGCTCTAGTTCTCTCAAATCCTGTACCTGGAGAGGAACTTTTCTTATTCTTGGCAGTTTCGAAGCATGCAGTGAGTGCAGTGGTAATTAGAGAAGAGAAGAGGGAGTAGTGGGCAGTTTACTATGTAAGTAAAACCCTAGTAGGCGCAGAAACCAGGTACTTGCCCCTGGAGAAATTGACACTAGTTTTACTAATGGCCTCCAAGAAGTTGAACCGCTATTTTCAAGCCCACAAGATTGTGGTATTGACTGAACACCCCTTGAAGTCCCTACTACAGCAAAGAGATTTGACAGGCAGGGTGGCTAGATGGGTAGTGGTATTGGGTCAATACGATTTGGAGTTCAGACCCAGAACAGTAATCAAATGCCAGGTTTTGGCCGACTTCGTGGCCGAGTTCACACCTGGAGCTATCCCACATCAGGCTCTAGTGAGTCGCGGCTTAGGATGTTGTGACAACCCTCACCCCTGATTAGCATTAAATTGTGATTAAGCATGATAAGTAATTGATTAAGATGAAATCCTAAATTGATTACATGAGTGTGTTGTTTTAAATGCATTTCTATCTGTTTGTTATTGAACGATCTGTTCATGTTTTAATTTCGAACTACGAATTGAAAGCCTTATCGGTGACCGATTCAGAAATTGATTAGTGTTATATGCCAATTAGGATTTATAGAATTTTATGGTAAGTTTAATTAAAATTCAATTTGGAATGATTAAATTAGTGTTATATGCCAATTAGGATTTATAGAATTTTATGGTAGGTTTAATTAAAATTCAATTTTGAATGATTAAATTAGAATTATTAATGTTAAATTAATTGAGCCTAGTTATTTACAAGTGTGCCATTGAGTGGATTTATACAATTGTTGACACACCATTCTTCTTCATTTTATCTTCTTGACCAAACTGAGAGAGAGAGAGAGAGAGAGAGAGAGAGAGAGAGAGTTGGAAGAGAAATTGAATTCATCTAGAGATTGGCATGAAAAATTAGAGGAATTGAAGGTGAATTGCATATTTGAGCTACCACATTTGGAATTCAAGATTTAAGGTGAATTGCTTGGTTCATGGAAAAATTGCTTGGTTCATGGAAAAATTGGTGATTAGAGTCATGAATTAGGTTAAAGTGTTAATTTGAGAGTCCATTCATACATGCATGTCCATATTATGGAGTTTTGAAGTTGTTTTGCATGAAATTCTTCCATGCATGTCTAGATCATAGTTGTAATCTAAGAATTCATCATGTTTTTGGGATGAATGGCTCATTTGATAATGTGTTAGAAGCTTTGAATTCAAATAAATGCATGCATGGCATATTTACAACATGTTCTTGAATTTTGGGTTGAATTTGTGTTCAATTGTCATACCTTTGGGCTTTGATTTTATGAAATGATATTTAAAACATGTTGTATTATGGGTTTCTAAGTGTTTTCCAGAAAATTGGCCCAAAAGGATGAGTTTTAGTATGTTTGATTCTTGGTTTGAGCTTCGGGAGCAAATCTGGAAAACCCAGATTTTGGCTTCCACGCTCGAGCGACCACCTTTGTGTTCAGAGCTCCGCTCGAGCGACGGAATGCTGGCTCGAGCGTAGATTGCAAGCTCTCAGGTTTTTGCATGTGCAGCCACACGCTCAAGCGACGAGACCTATGCTGGAGTGAGAAACTGTGTCTCATGCTCGAGCATGCATCAAGCGAACATTGAGTGGAGAATTTTAGTAACCAGTACTTTTTGCATTTTTACAGACCGCTCGAGCGAGGGAGTCCACGCTCGAAAGACCCCTCTGTTTTGGTAAGCTTGCTCGAGCGGGGAAAGCCACGCTCGAGCGAAGACCCCTGTTTTCAGCAAATTTTGAAAAGTGTTTTAAAGTAAATTTTTGCATCCTCATTCCATCCTAGGCATTCCTAGGCGATGTTTAAGGCATCTTACTGAGGATAATGTTGTAGAACCACACCAAGTCAAGTTAGGGGCTAAGTTATTAATCCCAAGTGTGTAACTTAGTGTGCGTTCGTTCTGCAACTGTGTAGGGTTGGCACCCGAGAACGCTGATTGGCCTGCCTATAGACCAGTAATCTGTGAGTAACAATGTTGTAAAGATAAGTTCAACTATGATTATTTTCTGAATGATCGATTGTACTGCTTTCGGAAGTGACATTGTTTACTGAATGAATGTTTGTCCTATTTTATGAACTGTACTCGTGGCATCCATGCAACTTACTATTACTGTTACTGTTACTGCTACTGTTACAGAGATCTCTGTTAGTTCCAATGTTTGGAACCGATACTGTATACTGTTTCGATGGCCATCAATTGACTGTTCGGTCTATTAAGACCTACTGTACTGTTTTGCTATTGGATGTACCACGTATGACTGCTATGATTTCTAATCGACTGATATGGCAGGAAATATGACCCACTGATTGAATAACTGATCTATTGATGCAAATGACTATTTTAATTACTAAAAGGGCATTCATTCTTAACACCTTTACACAGTTGTTATTCACTGGGCTTTAGCTCACATTTTGTATATGTATGTAGGTGGCCAGGCACCGGACCGAAGCTAGAAGTGTCAAGTTCAGCTCACGTTTTGTTAAGCCAACCATTGTGCCTCACTTCGAGGTTCCGAGTCCGTTCAAGCCAAGGCTGTTTTGAGGTGTTCCAGATTCACCCTTTTGTCTCTGTTATGTAATGAATGTTTAAGACTTTTGACTGTACAGTTATGGTAAAGGGATTAGATCCCTAACTTGTATATCATGTGTAACCGATATGTATATGTGTTTATGGTTATGAATGTGGACTAGTCCATAAAAGTGCTTTTCCATTCAGATTTTCACAGCTCATTAGACATCTTTTATTTATTGTTTGGCTTCCGCCAGCCCCTTACTCTGTACTATTGTCATTATTGTTAAGCAGGCCTTTGGTAATCACAGATTACTGGCCAGTTACGATGCTAAACCCTTAGGGGCGGGTTTAGTTCATGACAGAGTGGTATCAGAGCATGAGTTATACCGCACACACGTGTCCAAATGAGCTATATGATGTCCTAGAAAGTAATTAGGGCATTGCATGAGCAAAAGAAAGTGCGTGTGGCCATGATATGAATACATGTACAAATGTGCTTAAGTAAGCAATTTCCTATGTTTATTATTACTGTACTGCATATAGTGAAATGGAGAATGCAAGAAATGATGAATTTGAATCATCTGAAGCAAGAATGGCAAGGTTGGAAAGAATGGTTGAATTGTTGACCGAGGCCTTAAGGGAACAACAGAACCAACAGCCCCTACCTCCTCCAGTACAGCCAGAACCGAATATCAATGATGATGTAATTGCTTTGACACAAAAGTTCAACAAAATGAAGCCACCAACGTTCCAAGGAGATCTTGAGCCATTAAAGGCCGAAGCATGGGTTTTAGAAGCCGAAGAGTTGTTCGAAGTGTTTCCTTGTTTGGAGGCACACAAAGTATTACTGGCTACCTTTGCCTTACAAGAAGAGGCTAGATGGTGGTGGATGCTCATTCGTGATATAAACAATGCTATGACTTGGGCTCAGTTTAAAGAAGCCTTTTATGAGAAATACTTTCCCTAGTGTGTCCGAGACCGCAAGGTAACTGAATTTGAATAGTTGAAGCAGGGGACCATGTCAGTAGAAGAATATGAATCTAAGTTCACTGAACTCGCCCGATATGCACCACACATGGTTGATACTGATTATAAAAAGGCCAGGAAGTTTGAAGGCGGGCTTAATGTAGAGATACTTGATCGAATCAATGTTTTGAAACTACTCAAATATGTGGATGTCCTTGACTGAGCAATTATGGCCGAGGCAAATGTCATTGCATTGCAACAGACTAAGACGCCGGTGACTGAATGGCGGGGTAAGAGGCGAGGCTTCAATTTCAAAAAGGGCCGAAATAACTCATTGAATAAAAAGCAAAACACAAGGTCAACAAGCAGCTTTAGTTAGGGAAACAGTTCCATACCACCCTGCTCCAAATGTGGCAAAGACATAAGGGGGTTTGTGTAGACACCCCATTTTTGACCACCCTTAAGACTTGGGCGTCGCTAATTGCTTACTTGGTGGAGAAAGGTGTGCAGGGCAAAGGTTCAGTTTCTTCGGCAAGGAGAGAGTCAAATCTCAACTTTACACCCCTTTTGGACCAAAACAATCTTGATCAAAAGATTTTAGATCTTAAAACCCTCTCTTTCAAAATATTTTTGAAATAAAGTTCCTACAATGTTCCGAGGCTCACATTTTGTTTAATGTCGCGCTTTTCAGTAAACCGAGCAAGGACAAAGTGGAAATGAATGAAAGAGGGATGAAATCTTTGAAAAATCTTTCAAAACACCTTGTTAGGGGTTTGGAGTTGAGGAAAAGAAGAAAAGAGGGAAGAAACCCAGTTGGGGAAGAAAATGGGCATGAACCGTTAAGAGAGAAAGTCGAGCGGTCCTCGCTAAATCAGGCTTATCTGTCTATACACTTGGATTTAAGCTATGAGGCCACCACCGTTGGAAAGAAGACTTCCGGGGCTTCATTTTGCACTCAAGAATCTCCTAAAGCCAAGTTCAGACGGGGGAGATATGGTCGGTTGAAGTAGGGCATCAATCCGGTTGGACCGAATCTGCGCGGCTTCATCAAAACAGGCATAACTTTTTGCACAGTTGGAATTTTAATGCAAGGCTGGCGCCATTGGAAAGTTAACTTCTGGGGCTTCATTTGGGTACATGGCTGACCACCTTGAACCTTTTGACCTGGTCGGCTGACCACTTGAACTGGTCGGCCTGCCTCCCTCAGTCTTGTCTTAATGAGTTGGTTCCAGCTATGCCAGCTGGAGGGCACAGACTGGATCCTCCATACACGTGTATGGAGGATCTTCAACCTTGGTTTCAAGCTTCTAGGAGAAGCTTTGGTCCCTCTTGTCTATAAAGGAAGGCCTCCCCTTCCTTGTAGAGGGTTCAGAAATTAGTGAGAGGCATAAACTATATCTCTCTTTGTATCTCTTTATTTGAGCCTTGAAAGAGTGGGATTCTTGGCCCCTTTGCACACCACCTCACAACCACACACTTCCACCATTGCTTGGAGGTTCTTGGAGCTTGTTTTCAGGGGCTAAGGGTTGAGTTTTTGGTCCAGAAGCTGCTGGTCCTTGCTGAGCTTCAAGGGTAACACTCTTCTCCTCTTTTAAGCTTTATTTTATGCCATCTTTTATCCATACTTGCAAGCATATTTGAGCTTTGTTATCAACTGAAAAAAATCTTATTTTGAGGTCCTTTCCATGTTTGTTTAAGGTCATTTTGCTGTTGGGGGTCATCTACCCCCTTGCATGCTCTATTTTGCCTTGTTTTGAGCTATGCATTAAGGCCTTTGTTTTGATCTTTGTTTGGCCTTTTGGCCACTAGAATCTAGTAGATTTTTAGTGGCTAGCATGCTGTTTTGAGGACCAAAATCAGAGAGGGGTGACCCTCTCTCTCCTTGTCTTGCTTGTTGGCATATTTGGCCTAACAAAGGAGCCCTTACTTGCATGCTTCCTAAGCTTGGTTCAGGCCTTTTTTAGTGAGTTTTAGGACCTTCATAAGCTCTGTCAGGAGCTGGTTTTGTCATATTGGGTGTCCATCTTGCATGTGTAGAACAACCCTCTTTATAGCCTATCAAAGGAGCATGTCATTCTTGCATGCATTGACCATGTTTCAGTAGGTTTTTGGACTTTGTTTGGCATGTCATACCTCTGACTTTTTCTGGTTTAGTGGCCTCTTGAATGCTTCATATACTTGTAGTGTAAACCCTCTTCACTAGCTTGTATTGCATGCTATTTTGGCCCTTGATTCTAGCACTTTTTGGCCATGCCTTAAACTGATTTTGTGCATGTTTTGGACTGCCTTAGCTCTGTTTTGAGATCCCATGGTTGAATGATGCTTGCTATGCATGCTTGTAGTGTAATGCCCATGCCTAGCTTTGAGTTTTGAAGCTTCTTGCATGCTTGAATGGTGGTGTTTTCATGTATTGGGGTCATTGAGCATGTCATTTTAGAGCCTATACTTGTGTCATATTCCCATGTTTTCCACTCTTTAAATGTGTTTGAGAGTCGTGCTTAAATACGTCATTTATGGGCCATTGCATAAGCTTCATTTCCATGCCTTTCAAGCCATCATTTTAGTCCATTTTCCTACTGTTTTGGGCCTGCATAGGGACTGTTTGGGGCTGGTTTGGTCATTTGTGCATTGCTTTGCATACCTCTAGTGTAATGTTCTTCACTAGTTTCGGTATCCGGGCCATCTAGTATGCATTGTGTGAGGTGTTTGCATGATTTGGAGCCACTTTGTATGACATTTCAGAGCTGGAAAATGTGTGATTGTATGCCATATTTAATCCCTTGCCATGCCTTAGTAGAGTTGCACTTTGTGCCTTAGGTTTGGTCCCTCGCATTGTGCATGTTTGCATGAGTGTTGTTGCCTTAATTTCATCATGTTTGGCCACTGATTTAGGTGTGGCTGAGGCTCACCTATCTTGGTTTAAGTCCATCTTGCATCGTATATGCCATTTAGTCCATGTTGTTGCATGATTGACCATTGCATTGTGTATGCCTTAATCATTTCATTGTTAGTCTCCATGTGTGCATTGCGTATGCCATATAGTTTTCATGTGTATTGAGTATGCCATTGATTATTTCATAGCATTGTGTATGCTAGTAGCATGTTTGCATATCATCATTTGCATGTTTGCATCATTTAGTGGCATTACGCTTAGGTTGCATGTTAGAGTTGCATTCATGCATGCCATGTGTATTGCATTGTGTTTGGAGTAGGGTTTAGTCCAAACACCGGAAACGAGGGATGTTTCGTACTCCAAGTGACAAGATGTGCCTCGATTCTCGGTCGCCAACACTCTTGACTGTCCATGATAGAGTTGTTGGCCTTACTTGTTTATATGTGCATTCATTTCACATCGAGTCGTGATTGGTGGCACGAGGATCGAGGATTACACTCCCTAGAGCTTATGCAACGACGGGGAGAGTGGTCGTGCACACATATGTTGAAAATACTTTGCCATGCCCCTTTCTTGCTCTCTGTTGTAGCAAACCAGAAACCAGCAGCAAAAACTGGTCGGTAGTACCCCTACAGGTTCCCATGGTGGAGTTTCAGCCTTCCAGAGTTTTGTACAGTGTTTTGGGACCAGTTGCAAACAGAGGCAAATCGGGGCATCATGATGGATTTCCCGACAAGGCGACTCGAGCATGCATACATCCCTTATATTCAAGACCATTTCATATAACTTGCATGCTAATTTATTTGTTTTCTTAGTTAATTTGTTAATTAGTTAGAGTTGTGTAATAATTAGTTAATTCGGTTCTGTATTATTTATTCGGACCCTCCGAGGGGGGCAATGTTGTAATAAGTATGTGTGCGTGTGATGTATGTCTTCCAACCCCACGTCTTTCTCCCTTTTACTTACTTGCTTTTGATGGTTAGTTTTAGGGCACGTTTCAATTAGCATTCTTATGCTCGCATGTTTGCATCCATCCATTTGTCTTGCATGCACTGGGCTTGGCGCATCATACTAACTGCATTGTATTTTAATACTAAGTTGAATACATGTATCAATTGTTGCATTTCACATGACATTTTAGAATAGCCGAGCCTATCTTAGTTGCATTCTTGCATGTGTTGCATTAGGCATTCCAGCATAGTTAGGATTCATGCATGATTTCTAATTAGCTTCTTTCTTTGGCTCAGAGTACTCAGTAAGTGTTTATGCTTTAGCATCCTTGCATGTGTGTGAGTGACTGCCATGATAGCATGCTTACCATGAGGCTATTTGCTTATGTGATATAACTGCCTGAATGCCTGTGGGTGAAGGTTGGGTTATTTGGATTGGAACAATTCATCGATTGCGAGTTTTAAGCCCACTTGAGAGTGGCAAATCACACTGTTTCTTAAGCTCGCCTGAGGGTGGCAAAACCTGCATTTTAGCTTACTTGCGAGTAGCAAACCGTTTTCAAAATAAACATGAGATGTTCCAATTCAGGCGACCCAGTCTATACTTGTATGTTGTGCGCATCACATAGTAATCCTAAGCTAATAACCGGAATAAGAGCACATAATGTTTTCAAAACTCGATATCATGTTTAGTAGTGGCCGATCTTTGATTTGGCGAGCGGGGGTGCTCATGAAATGACCTTCCCCAATCGTACCCAAGTTCCCGAGCTGAGACAACTTTGGTGATGACGGACACGTGGCCTTCGGCACGAGTCAGGGTTTCCTAAATTCCCCAAAACAAAATATTTAGGTGGCGACTCTATATCTGGCAAAGCAGTCCATGTTTCGCATTTCTTTCTAAAAATCAGTTTTTCAAAACGATTTGCCGGATTTGGACTCTTTGATGATTCATTGGTCTTGCATTGCACACTGCGAGATTAGATACAAGACCGTGACATTAAGTCCGAACTGTAGTGAGCCCAAAAGAACAAAATGGGATTTTTCCCGGGACGTTCGGGGACGTCTACAGTTTGCTACAAAATTTCTGGGGCATGTTACAGGTGTGGCAAGGTGGGTCACATGGTCAAAGATTGCCCTTCCATGTCTCAAGGCAATAGTAAGGCTGCAGCTAGTGCCGCAGCATCAACTGTTACACCAAAACCTAATCCCAAAGCTACTGGAAAGGAGCCTTTAAGGCAAGGCCGGGTGTTTGCACTCGTACCTGGAGATGTGCAGAACACCGAGACAGTTGTGTCAGGTATACTCTCAATTTGTGCTCAAAATGCCTATATTCTGATTGATTCGGGGTCTACACATTCGTTTGTCTCGCATGCTTTTTCACGAAAATTAAATAGACCACTGGAACCCATAAATTATTTGTTAGCTGTATCTTCACCTGCTGGGGGATCCATGACTTGTGCTTATGTGTATCCTGTATGTGAGATTGTTATTGGGGATGTACTTTTGTATGTTGATTTACTGTCTTTGAATAGTGACCATTTCGATGTAATTTTGGGAATGGACTGGTTAACAAAATATCATGCTTCCATTGACTGTGTAACGAAATAAGTTGTTTTTCGTCCACCTGGATTGCCTGAATTTATGTTTAACGGAGTTGGTGTAGTACCTCCCCCATATCTAATTTCATCCATGAAAGCATTCAAATTAATTAAAAAGCGGTGTAAAGGGTATTTATGTTGCATATTGATTGTACCTGCTGATACTAAAGCTAATGTGGACAGTGTTCATATAGTCAGAGAATTTTCAGATGTTTTTCCGGATGACTTGCCAGGGGATTTGATTGATAGGGAGATTGAGTTCACTATTGAAGTGTTACCGGGTACATAGCCAATTTCTAAAGCTCCATACAAAATGGCACCTACTGAATTGAAAGAATTGAAAATTCAGCTGCAAGAATTGTTGGATAAGAAGTTCATCAGGCCCAGTACTTCACCGTGGGACGCACCAGTTTTATTTGTGAAAAAGAAAGAAGGCTCACTAAGACTCTGCACTGACTACCACAAATTGAACAAGGTGACAGTGAAAACAAGTACCCATTGTCTCGTATTGATGATTTATTTGACCAATTGCAAGGTGCTCAAGTTTTCTCCAAAATTGACCTTAGATCTGGATATCACCAGTTGAAAGTAAAAGCAGAGGACATTGAAAAGACTGCCTTTCGAACGAGGTACGAACATTATGAATTTCTTGTTATGCCTTTCAGAGTTACTAATGTGCTTGCTGCATTTATGGACCTTATGAACAGAATTTTCAAACCATTCCTCGATGAATTTGTGGTTGTTTTTATAGATGACATTTTGATTTATTCCAATAGTAAGGAAGAACATGAATGTCATTTGAGAATTGCTTTACAGACCTTAAGAGAACAGAAACTGTATGCAAAACTAACAAAGTGTGAATTTTGGGTTGATAATGTTATGTTTTGGGGGCATGTGATTAGTAAGGATGGCATTTCAGTTGACCCACAGAAGATTGAAGTAGTGGTGAATTGGCCTCGACCGACTAATGTTACTGAAGTTCGGAGTTTCTTGGGTTTAGCCGGGTACTACAGAAGGTTTGTGAAAGATTTTTCCAAAATTGCTCTGCCATTGACTCAATTGACTCAAAAGGGGATATCATTTGACTGGACCGATCAGAGATAATCAACTTTCCAAGAATTAAAGACTCGACTTGTGACTGCACCGATTCTTACCCTACCCACAGGTACGGATGGATTTACTATTTTTAGTGATGCTTCTTATAAGGGTTTGAGATGTGTATTAATGCAGAATGGTAAAGTTATTGCGTATGCTTCCTGACGATTGAGACCACATAAGAAGAACTACCCAACTCATGATTTAGAACTTGCCGCAGTGGTATTTGCATTGAAAATTTGGCACCACTACTTATATGGGGCAACATGTGAGGTGTACACAGATCACAAGAGTTTGAAATATTTCTTTACACAAAAAGAGTTAAACATGAGACAGCGGAGATGGTTAGAACTGATAAAGGACTATGACTTGCAAATTTTGTACCATCCGAGGAAAGCTAACACCGTCACTGATGCACTTGGTCGGAAATCAATTGGGAATTTGGCCTGTTTACTCACCGGACAAAAAGAACTGCTATGTGATCTTGAGAAATTTGAAGTTGAGATTGTTTTACGAGAACAAAGTGGGACATTGGCCGCCATTTCTGCTCAACCGGCACTTATTGAAGAGATTAAAGAGAAACAATACCAAGATGACTTTTTGATTTCCAAGGAAATTAGGAAAGCCATTTACCTTTAGCTGAATTCGCCTACAACAACAGTTTTCACTCAAGCATTGGTATGGCGCCTTTCGAGGCTTTATATGGCAGAAAATGTCGGTCTCCTATTTGCTAGGAAGAAGTTGGAGATGGGCCCTTACTTGGGCCCGAGATTGTACACGAGACCACAGAAAAGGGGAAACTGATTCAACAAAGATTGAAAACCGCACAAAGCCGACAGAAAAGTTATGCGGATGTCCGAAGGCAAGACAGGGAATATGAAGTGGGTGATCATGTTTTTGTTAAAGTGACACCATTGAAAGGATAAACTTGTTTTGGGGCTAAGCGTAAGTTAGCACTGAGATATGTTGGGCTGTATGAAATCATTGAAAAGATTAATCCAGTGGCGTACCAAGTAGCATTTCCTCCTGAAATGGAGTATATGCATAATGTCTTCCATATTTCAATGTTGAGGGATTATCTTCGGGATCCCTTCCATGTTATTGAGCCTACCCGTGTGGTGTTAGGTGATGATTACACTTATGAAGAACGACCTATTCAGATTGTAAATCGACGAATCAAGAAGTTGAGAAATAAGGAAATCCCGTTAGTGAAAGTGGATTGGCAAAACCACAGTGGCATTTATGCCACTTGGAAAAGGGAAGATGATATGATGAAGAGATATCCTGAATTGTTCCTCCTGGATCCAGTGTTCTTCCAAAACTAAGGTAATTTGACTTTGGAGGACCAAACTCTTTCTAAGGGGGGAAGACTGTGACAACCCTCATCCCTGATTAGTGTTGAATTGTGATTAAGCATGATAAGTAATTGATTAAGATGAAATCCTAAATTAATTACATGAGTGTGTTATTTTAAATGCATTTCTATCTGTTTGTTATTGAACGACCTGTTCATGTTTTAATTTCGAACTGCGAATTGAAAGCCCTATCGGTACCGATTCAGAAATTGATTAGTGTTATATGCTAATTAGGATTTATAGAATTTTATGGTAAGTTTAATTAAAATTCAATTTGGAATGATTAAATTAGAATTATTAATGTTAAATTAATTGAGCCTAGTTATTTACAAGTGTGCCATTGAGTGGATTTATACAATTGTTGACACACAATTCTTCTTCATTTCATCTTCTTGACCAAACCGTGAGAGAGAGAGAGAGAGAGAGAGAGAGAGAGAGAGAGAGTTGGAAGAGAAATTGAATTCATCTAGAGATTGGCTTGAAAAATTAGAGGAATTGAAGGTGAATTGCACATTTGAGCTACCACATTTGGAATTCAAGATTTAAGGTAGGAAATTCATTCCCTTAATTATGAATTTAAGTTGTTTCTTGCTTGGTTCATGGAAAAATTGGTGATTAGAGTCATGAATTAGCTTAAAGTGTTAATTTGAGAGTCCATTCATACATGCATGTCCATATTATGGAGTGTTGAAGTTTTTTTGCACGAAATTCTTCCATGCATGTCTAGATCATAGTTATAATCTAACAGTTCATCATGTTTTTGGGATGAATGGCTCTTTTGATCATGTGTTAGAAGATTTGAATTCAAATAAACACATGCATGGCATATTTACATCATGTTCTTGAATTTTGGGTTGAATTTGTGTTCAATTGTCATACCTTTGGGCTTTGATTTTATGAAATGATCTTTAAAACATGTTGTATTATGGGTTTCTAAGTGATTTCCAGAAAATTGGCCCAAAAGGATGAGTTTTAGTATGTTTGATTCTTGGTTTGAGCTTTGGGAGCAAATCCGGAAAACCCAGATTTTGGCTTCCACGCTCGAGCGACTGCCTTTGTGTTCAGAACTCCGCTCAAGCGACGGAATGCTGGCTCGAGCGTAGATTGCAAGCTCTCAGGTTTTTGCATGTGCAGACGCACGCTCAAGCGACGAGACCTACGCTCGAGCGAGGAACTGTGTCTCACGCTCGAGCGAGCATCGAGCAAACATCGAGTGGAGAATTTCAACAACCAGTACTTTTTGCATTTTTACAAACCGCTTGAGCGAGGGAGTCTATGCTCGAGCGACCCTTCTGTTTTGGTAAGCTCGCTCGAGCGGAGAAAGCCACGCTTGAGCAAAGACCCCTATTTTCAGCAAATTTTGAAAAGTATTTTAAAGTATATTTTTGCATCCTCATTCCATCCTAGGCATTCCTAGGCCATGTTTAAGGCATCTTACTGAGGATAATATTGTAGAACCACACCAAGTCAAGTTAGGGGCTAAGTTATTAACCCCAAGTGTGTAACTTAGTGTGTGCTCGTTCTGTAACTGTGTAGGGTTGGCACCCGAGGACGCTAATTAGCCTGCCTATAGCCCAGTAATCTGTGAGTAACAATGTTGTAAAGATAAGTTCAACTGTGATTATTTTCTGAATGATCGACTGTACTGCTTTCGGAAGTGACATTGTTTACTGAATGAATGTTTGTCCTATTTTATGAACTGTACTCGTGGCATCCATAGCAACTTACTGTTACTATTACTGTTATTGCTACTGTACTGTTACTGTTACTGCTACTGCTACTGCTACTGATACAGAGATCTCTGTTAGTTCCAATGTTTGGAACCAATACTGTATACTGTTTCGATGGCCATCATCTGACTGTTCGGTCTGTTAAGACCTACTATATTGTTTTGCTATTGGATGTACCACGTATGACTGCTATGATTTCTAATCGACTGATATGACATGAAATATGAGCCACTAATTGAATAACTGATCTACTGATGCAAATGACTGTTTTAATTACTAAAAGGACATTCATTCTTAACCCCTTTACACAGTTGTTATTCACTGGGCTTTAGCTCACATTTTATATATGTATGTAGGTGGCCAGGCACCGGACCGAAGCTAGAAGCGTCAAGTTAAGCTCACGTTTTGTCAAGCCAACCATTGTGCTTCACTTCGAGGTTCCGAGTCCGTTCAAGCCAAGGCTGTTTTGGGGTGTTCCAGATTCACCCTCTTGTCTCTGTTATGTAATGAATGTTTAAGACTTTTGACTGTACAGTTATGGTAAAGGGATTAGATCCCTAACCTGTATGTTATGTGTATCCGATATGTATATGTGTTTATGGTTATGAATGTGGACTAGTCCATAAAAGTCCTTTTCCGTTCAGATTTTCATAGCTCATTAGACATCTTTTATCTACTGTTTGGCTTCCGCCAACCCCTTACTTTGTACTATTGTTATTACTGTTAAGCAGGCCTTTGGTAATCATGAATTACTGGCCGGTTACGATCTAAACCCTTAGAGGCGGGTTTGGGTCGTGACAGATGTCTAGGTGAATAAGAAGAAACCCAGCTTGGAATGAGAAACCCCTCATCAACAGAGTAAAAGAAAGAAGAGAAACTCAAACCTTGCAACATTTACCTCGGCAACTCCTTCCGCCTGTTCGTTGATGGGAGTTCAAACCGTCAGGGTGCGGAGGTAGGAGTAGTGCTAGTGTCGCCAGATGGGCAGATGTTTGAACAGTCTATTCGATTGAGGTTTAAGGCTTCAAATAATGAAGTAGAATATGAAGCACTGATCGCAGGACTAAAGTTGGCAGTGGCAATGGAAGCTGATGAGGTGGTAGTCTTTTGTAACTCCCAGCTTATTGTGAACCAGGCAATAGGCGAATATGCAGCCTGAGATGAAAGAATGATTGCCTATGTAAAAGAGGTTGTTAGACTACTGGCCTTATTTCAGGACTGTCGGCTACAACAGGTTAGCCGAGATGACAACAGCCATGCCAATGCCTTGGCTAACCTGGCTAGTGCAATGAAATCAGGGGTGGCAAGGACAATAATGGTCGACTATTTGTCAGGCCCAAGTGTGGAACCACTGATCACAAAGTATGAAGCAATGTGTGTAGAGATGGGACCAAGTCAATAGTAGTGTTCCTTAGAGATGAGAAGCTACCAGAGGACAGAAAAGAGGCACACAAGACCAGACTGAGGTCAGCGAGGTTCATTCTGACAGTAGAAGGACATCTTTACATAAGGTCTTTTACTAGTCCCCTTTTGAGATGTATACATCCTTCACAAATTAAAAACTTCTTGTATGAAATACATGAAGGAGTATGTAGAAGCCATGCTGGGGGCAGATCACTCGCTCATAGGGCCATTACTCAGGGATATTGGTGGCCCTACATGCAGAAGGATGCTGAAGCCTATATTAGAAAGTGCCAGAAATGTCAAAGGTTCGCGCCTTTGATACATCAACCAACAGCTGATTTGAACCCAGTGTCTTGCCCTTGGCTGTTTGCCTAGTGGGGCATGGACCTGGTTGGGCAATTACCCCAAGCAACCGGACAGAGAAAATTCTTGCTGGTAGCAACAGATTACTTCACCAAGTGGGTAGAAGATGAACCCCTTGCAAAGATTTGAGATATTTACGTGAAAAAATTCATATGGAAGAGCATCATCACCAGGTTTAGGATCTCAAGGGAAATAATAACAGACAATGGCACGCAGTTTGACAGCAAGCTAATTAAGAGCTTCTGTGCAAAGTATAAAATCAAGAACTACTATTCCACTCCAAGCTTCTCCCAAAGCAATGGTCAGGCAGAAGCATCCAACAAAACTATTTTGGATGGGATCAAGAAAAGACTGGAAGTAGCCAAGGGAAAGTGGGTAGATGAGTTGCCTAATGTACTCTGGGCATCGGACTACGTCGAGAAGATCAACTAGGGAATCTCCATTTGCCATAGCTTATGGCACTGAAGCAGTTATCCCACTAGAAGTCGGCATCCCAGGGATCAGAACCTAGGGAGTAGAGAATAGGACTAATGAGGCATTTATGGCCCGAGATCTGGACCTGTTGGAAGAAAGAATTGAGAGAGCAACACTGGGGGCATACCAGTAACAACTTGCTATGGCTTACAACAAGAAGGTTAACGCAAGAGAATTCAAAGTTGGGGACCTTGTGTTGAGGAAAGTGGTCGGCAATAAGAAGGATCCCAGAGAGGGCAAGCTTGGCCCAAATTGAGAGGGACCTTATAGAATTATTTCGGCTACGGGTAATGGTGCATATCGGCTTGAGGACAGTGATGGCAAAGAGTTGCCAAGACCTTGGAATACTTGCAACTTGAAGTTTTTCTATCATTAGATTTCTGTTTTTTAAAGTTTATGTTATTAGTCGAAGTAATAATAAAATTTTAGCTTGATTTTTAATTTTAAATTTGTGTAATACGACTAACCAGTCTTTTAGCGATGTTTCTAAGAGGAATGTGATGCATAACTTAAACTTATTATATGGCAGAGTTGAATTATACTTGCATATAATAGAGTTGAACTAAGTTGACAATGTTTCTAAGTGAAACATGACGAATAACTTAGACTTATTATATGACAGAATTGAATTATACTTGCATATAATAGAGTTTAAGTTGGCGATGTTTCTAAGTGAAACATGATGAATAACTTAGACTTATTATATGGCAGAGTTGAATTATACTTACACATAATAGAGTTGAACTAAGTTGGTGATGTTTCTAAGTGAAATATGATGAATAAGTTAGACTCATTATATGGCAGAGTTGACATTATACTTGCATATAATGGAGTTGAACTAAGTTGGATTAAATTAGATTTGCCATGTCGGCGGAATCAAACTCAAATTGGAATTAAGTGCCTTTCAGTAAGATTAACAGAGAAACCAAGGTTGAGAACCTTGGCTAGTCATTGTTTGAATCTAACTTCGGCAACAAGATTATAGGCACATGCTTAATGTAAACATAAGTAAAACGTAAGTTCACATTAGGGGGCAGAGAGCTGGAGAATGATGAATAAAGTTCAAAGTGCTTAGGAGATGGAATTTTATATAAAAAATTACAAGCTAAAGTTGGCTTAACACTTGCTAAAATTTTCAGAAAAATTTATAAGTTGAAGGTAAGCCGAGGTAATATTGCAAAAAGTACATACGTACTTGCCGAGATGACCAGGTTGTCCAACTTGGGGAGTATAGAAGACAGAAGTCTTGATAAGAAAGAGTAAAGTGGCAAGTTTAAACCAACACTTGTGAAAATATTTTTACAATATTTTCAAGTGATAAGCCAAGTCCGAGATAAAACATTACGAAGTTATGTTCGATGTATTGTACTCTGAAGAGGCTATACTGATAAAGGTGTACTTTGAAGACATGCAAAATTATTCTAAGTATGGAATGGTAAACATACATAGAAGAAAAGAAGGTATACATTCAGCACTTGGAAGAAAATATAAGATTTGCATTCAGAAAAGAAAGTTGTTCAGAAATAAAAGGCACTTCGGCCAGGTACAGGAGATTACTTGTTTATTTACAAAGATGAAAGGGGCACATCGGCCAAACAAAAGCTAACATCGTTCAAAAAGAAAAAAGTACAAAGCACAGAAATAAAAGCTTCTAGTTAAGACTAATCGGCGTCGGTGGCAGGATGTGTTTCGGTCTCGGAAGACAATTGTGAAATCTTCTCGGCAGCCTTCTCAGCCTCGAGCTCGGCGTCAATTTCTTATAAAGTTTGATCAAGGATCTTCTCGGCGATGGGCACCTCGGACGTAGTCTTCTTGGGGGAGGCACTGTTTGAGACCTCGTTCTCCTCATCCTAAGTTAAGTCTAGGACTTGCTCATTCAAAGTTGGGGACTTGGCCCCAGCAAAACCCTTAGCATCAATTGCCACCTCGGCCTCTTCGTCTTCTTCTTCTACTTCATCTTCTTCTTCTCTTTCTTTCCCCCCAACCTTAGCCTCAGATTGGCTTGAAGCAGGAGGGAATGGCACTGCAAGATGCCTTCATCACAAAGTGGAGAATCCTCGGGGATAGCCAACTCCTTCAGAGCTGCCATCCAACCAAGGGTGCCCTTGTTGCATGCCTATTTGACTTGTTTCTTATACTCCTCGTGGACGTCGGCTGCCCCCTCGACATAGGCCTTCTCATCCATCACTTTGATTTCGGCATCTTTTATGGCCAAGGCATTTCGGAGCTCTGCTTGGGCTTCAGCAATTTTTGCTTCGGCCTATTTTATTTCGGCTTTAAGAACCTTAGCAACAGCCTCTGCAACACTTACCTTTTCCTCGGCTTGATCTTGGGCTTGTTTAGCTGCCTTGGCCTGATCTAGCAGGACTTTCATCTTGGCCTTGGCGTTGTTTAAAGACTTAAGCAAGCCAGCATCTTCCTTGGTCTTGTGGACCAACTTCTTCTTCAAGTCCTCAGCCTTCATTGCGAATGTGTGGGCGTGCTAGATCGCCTAGAGAAAACGGAATGAATAAAGTTAGTAAACTTTTTTGTGGTATGAAGAACTTATAAGCAAAAAATAAGAGTGTGTCAAGTATCAGGAATTTACCAATACGCAGTGCTGCACCATCAGAGCAAAATTCTCATATTCACTGACCTCGGCCATATGGTTGAGGTTAGTTGGAAGGAGCAGTGCAGTGGAAAGGACGACACCAACATTGATGTTGTTGATAGCATTGTCACCCACTGTGACTGGCTTCTCCTCAATCGTGATAGAGGGGGCCCAGGGTCATTAGGTTTAACAGAACCTGAGGTGGCTACAGAGTCTGACCTCGGCTTCTTTGACTTAGAGGTTTCGGAGGGGTCAGCCACAGTGGGCCTCTTTTCAGCAGCAGAGCTTGTTTTCTCAATCTCGGCAAGCTTTGAGATTGGAACTGTATCCTTAGACTCAACTTGGGTGAAAGGGGCTTTTGTCTTGGCCCTCTTTACCCTTTTTTGCTTTGGTCTAGGTTGGGATTGTGATGGTGAAGATTGGACTGTGACAACACCAGGGATGTCAACTAAAAGGTCTTTGACGACAGTCTTGTTGCGTCCTATCTCGTCAACAGTAGCGGCGATTGTGACTTTTGTGCCGAAGTGGATTGCTGGAAGAGCAGTGGAGGGGTTCGCTGGATCGTAAGCCGACACCTCAGCACTTTGGTGTTTTCGGCTACGAGTTTTGCCTGTAGGAGCAAGGAGTGGAGCTCGGCGTCGGAGTTGGTGCTAGGCTAGAGGAATCAGTTGAGGGGCGGATGTTGATGGTTGCTCCGCTGGATCAGAGGTTGAGGCCTGATCAGGCCTTGGTGATGAAGTGGCAAGGGGAGTTGTTGCAGAAAGCGGAGATTTGCACTTTTACGGAACGTCGGGAAGAGGACTTCGGTATGTTGGGACGTAGTTGAGGAGGATTGGAGCCTTGCGAAGCTTGACTGGCAGGCCGAGAAGGCAGACCAAGTCTTTGCTTGGTGTATAGTGTCGGCGAAAATCCTTTTTTGGCTGAGGGAGAGCTGCAAAAAGAGATCGTACATTAGAAACAAAATGAAAGAAAGATGATTAAAGAAAGTAGGAGGGACTCTAGAGAGGGAAACAAAGTCCTTACCTCTGTCATCCTTAAAAACCTCACGGCGCAATGGGAAGAGACGGAGTTCGTCGTCTGGCGCGAACTCCCAATTGCCCAAGACAATCAGGTAGTCATCAGTCGTGCCTTTATTTGAGTCTGGAATGTCAGCTATCAGCTTGTATTGGGTGGATCTTGACTTGAGGTAGTATGTGTAGCTAGCTTTGGTTTTAAGGCCACACATCGTGTAGCAGTATTGGATATTGGACAAGGAGATCCTAGCATTTTGCCGACGCTCCAACTCGGCGATTCCGTTTATGATCCTAAAGGGGTTTACAACTAGTTGCATGGGGTTCAGTTTATAATAGTGAAGGACCTCTTTGAAAAGGGTGTTAAAAGGAAATCTGACTCCTTCTTCGATAATGGAGACTACGGAAAAGGGCATATAGTCCTTCCCGGGCATAATGGAGTCATTTTCTCCAACCAACCAGATTTGAACGTCAACTAGGATAGAAAACTCTTGCCTAAAGTACTCTAGCCTAGTAGGGGTGTCGACTCTCCACCTAAACATGCCCATTATCTCAGCCAAAGTGGGTCCAAATTTAGGTTTTTCGATAAGCGGTTTGGAAAAGTAAAAAAATATCTCGGCTAAACCCTAGAGACCACTGAGGTGAATTTTTCTGAAAGTCTAAAGGGTTTTTTGGTTCAGTTTTCCTAAGGAGCAAGGTTCTAGAACAAATCCAAAGCCTAAGTCTACAGAAATAAGAATTTAAGGCAAGAATTTGGAAAATACAGCAAGAAAAACAAGAAGGATGATTCAGACTCAAGAAAAAAATAGAAATTCAAGAACATTGTACGAAGTGTGCACAGATGTGCAAAGCCAATGACAATGGCAAAATAACAAGTGTGTGAGTAGTATGAGTGTGCATATACCCAGAAAAAGATTGAACAAAAACAAAATCGCAAACACAACATGATGGAATTTAAGACATAGACGAAGGTTCAAAAACATGAACGGATTCACAATAGCAGCACACAGGTGTTACAAAGATTGAAGTAAATCAAAAACTAAAAAGAGGGGAAACAATGACTTACCAAAGAGAATGACGCCGGTATGAGGTATGCCGAAGTCAGACAATGATGGTACGTGGAGCAGAACGGTGAATGATTCGCCAGAGGGAAAGAACGAAAGCAGTGGCAGAAAGCTTTGGAAGTACGACAATGAAGGTTTCTTGTTTAGAGAGAGAGAGAGAGAGAGAGAGAGAGAGAGAGAGAGCTTAGACTCAGAGGGAAAACGAGGAAGGCAAAAGTGAAGAGATGGAAAGAGAAAGTGTTTTTTTTAAAACACGAAAAGACAACAAAATTACATTGAGTATGCCTCAGACGACGTGCCTGTCAGGCGGCACGCATAGAAGCGATGTGACCTGATGGCGTGTGTCAGGTACGGATCAATGAGGAAAAAAAATGCTTGGCAAAAACGATTGAGAAACCATGCGTGACAGCTCATGGGCAAATAAAACTCTTGGAGTTCTTGATTTAATGAAATAAGAACCTCGGTTAGAGGGATGATCTCGATTAAAGAACTTGAAAAACTTGGTTCTTGGTTCTTGGTTCTTGGTTCTTAAGCATTGATAAAGCAGACTGTAGTCTTGGTCATATGGCGCTGACGTGTGATGACCTCGGTGATGAAGGATAGAGCAAGTCTTAGCCGACGTACTATATGGACAAACGATGTAGGTTCCATCACCTCAGGATACCGAGATAATAAAACCCAGGGGGCAGTTGTGGGGGCATATTTTTGTGAATGAAAACACGTGGCCAAGGTTGCACCGAAGTGCCAGCTGAGGTACCACGTGTCCTGGTAATGATGCCGAGGTGATCTCAGCTAGGCCAAGGTTATCTGCAGAGATACCGGAATCCGAGATGAACGGATAAGGGTCAAGAGTCCTAGAATGAGGGAGGACCTTAGTCTGGATAAGGATAAAGCTCTTAGGGAGTTTATCTCTATCTATTTGAGATTCCAGGATGAGTATTGAGCCAGAGTCCATTAAAGCTAGGCTTCTACAGGGATCATGTTAGTCCTGGCTATAAAAGTAAGGCACCCTCGTGGGTCTAAGGTACACTTTTTGTATTCCAGTTAGTGAGTTAAGCACTGTTTGCTATCTTTGAGAGATAACTGAGTGCTGACTTGATCGTCGGAGTGCCCCCGGGTAGACGAACTACCGCCGGAGTCTTATCTTTCTGTAACAGGTTGTTCGGGCGCAATCTATTCTGCTGATGTTCTCCAGCTAAGTACCTGTTTGGCAGTGTGGTCAGAAATCAACACCCACAGAAGACATAAAATAAGAAGGAAAGCAAAAATTGAAACAGTTGTATGACAAATTTGCCATAAATAACAGCCCTACCTAACTTCACTTTTTTGAGTTCACATCGTAAAAGGAAAACGAGTTAGATTTGTTTTGGTTTATAATTTGGACTAGAGGGTGTTATTTATGTTTGTAAAAATTATCATCGGTCTTATTTTAATGATTCAAATAATTTTTTAAGATTTTTTTATTTATTTCATCCACACAAAAAGTTAGCTTATTCAATTTATTATTTGGGCCACAAACACAAAATATTAAATATGTTATAATTATCGAATTGACTTAATTTTTTTTACGAGTGATATATATTATGGATCTTACAAAATAAAATATTTAAATTATTAAAATACAACTTGTGATAGAGTTCATCTATCTGATAACACCATTTATTTTGGATTATGAACGGTAGGAAAGCCCATTCCTTATAATAAGGCCTATTTTGGAAAGTGAGTTAAAAATTACTTTTCAGCTTTTAATCCACTTCTCTCTTACAAAAAAGTCAAAAAAAAGTGAAAAAATAACTTTTAATCATCTTCCCAAAACACTTGTAAATATATAAGGGGGATATATAGCTTCAGGGGTTTTTGGGAAGCATAAAAAAAAAAAAGCCAACTTTTAGTTTTTTATCTATTTTAGGTCACATCACCTCTTACTTTTTTTGCTTATAAAAAGACACAATAGATTAAAAAAGTTAAAAAGTCAAAAAATTAATTTTTTACCAACTTCCCAAAACACCACTCAATTATTTGTTGTGGAAGGTTTACATAAGGCCTATTTTGGGAAGTTGGTTAAAAGCCACTTCTCAGCTTTTAACCCACTTCCCACTCTCACAAAAAAATTTTAAAAAGCTGAAAAATAATTTTTAATCATCTTCCCAAAACACCTCTTAGGTTAAAAATTATACAAGTTCATAAATAAACACGAAAAATATTTAAAAAATGATAAAATTGGGAATTTTTTTTCAAATTTATGGGGACATCTCGTTTGGGGATAATATAATTTTAGGGCAAATTACATATACCCCCTCGAGGTTTAGTAAAATTACAGATACCTCCATGAGATTTGAGAAATTATAGATACCTTCTGAAGGTTATATTTGCATAACAAATTAGGGGGTAAATTGTTATGAAAATATAAATCTTAGGGGGCAATTTGTTATGAAAATATAAACCTTAGACAGGTATCTGTAATTTCTGAAACCTCAGGAGGTATCTATAATTTAATTAAACCTCGAGGGAGGTATATGTAATTTGCCCTATATTTTAACAGAAATGATAGAGATCCTTTTTTTCTTGACCCCCACAACCCCTACAAGCACATGTCAGTGAATGATAAGAGGGAAAAAAAATAAAAAATAAAAAAACAAAAAGTTGGTCAATCCCAATACATTGAGGGTGGTGGGTGTCAAGGAAAAATGAGGTCTCAACTTTTTTCCTATATTTTAGTCACAAAGTTAAAAAATAACTATAAATTATTATATCATTCTATTTATTTTTCTGTATATCTTTTCATAAAAAATCAAAAATTATTAAAATAATTTGTCCCTAAATGAAGCTAATTCACTGTTTTCTGTTAACCTATTGCATACAAGTGATTATTTGATAATCTTAAAATATTACTTTATATTATTTATTACTTGGCACTTAACAAATAATTTTTCAAAAATTTAATAAAAATTATCAAATTCTATTATTTTTATCGATGAATATTGAAACACCGTAATATTATCTCAGGAGTACAAAATAATTTCTCCACCATCAGTTTTCCTCTTAAATAGTCACATCAATGTCCCTTCTTCACGTAAACATGATGTGATTTAATGGCGCCCATATAGCCAAAATAATTTGATGTTTTGAGAAATTGGTAAAAATTAAGTTTTTAGTTTTTTTTTAAATTTATTTTATTTTTTTATGAGTAAAAAATATGAGAAGTGATATGATTCAAAATGGATAAAAAAAGTTAAAAATTGACTTTTTATTGACTTCTCAAAAGACCCCAATGAGACAGCCTCACAATCTTATACTCCGCCCTAAAATATTAATCCCATATTTTATTTTTCATTATCTTAAAATATTAGTCTTTTTTCAAAAATTAAGTACAAAAATAATATAAATTTTTCATTTTGCTTTTCTTTTAAATTCATTAACAATATAAAAAGTACAGTTACAACAATAATATTCCTTAAAAAATGTACTATCGAAATGTAATTTTAGAAAATTAATTTTTTAAAATGCAATAATTATACTATCAAAAAAAGTTAAATTATCCAAAAGAGACCATTATTTTGGGACGGAGGGAATACTTTATTTAGTTAAATTTTTAGAATTTTTTTTAAAACTTGGTTTGGTAAAAAAATAAAATAAAAATTAGAACTCATTAATTTCATATTTTAAAATTTTAAGAATAAATTTTTAATGTTTATTTTTATCAAATTAATTAAATATTATTTTTAAAAAATTTAAAAACGGAACAAATTAAAGTAGCGTTTGGTTTAATTTTCAAAACTCAATTCTATTTTCAAATCATGATTTGAATCAAAATTTATAACCAAACAAATTTTTAAAATACAATTCACAATTACTTTCAAAACTCATTTTTTCCTCTTTATTATTATTATTATTATTATTATTATTATTATTATTATTATTATCAGTCAATCACTTTTTTCTCTCATCTCTCTTCTCTTCTCTTCTCTTACATTTTCACATTCTATATATCAATTAATCAAAAAATAAATAAATACAAATCATCTCAAAACTATTTTTAAAACTCATAATCAAACAATTTTTTTCTTTTCAAATCATAATTCAAAAACTTAAAACTAAAAATACAATTCCGCACTGAAATTATAATTCTAAAACTAAACCAAACATATCTTAATATTTTTGATTTCTCGAAAGATATATCAATTTGACCGTGCGTACCTTTGTAACTATTGCACATATTTATGCCATGTCACATTTACGTATCATACATGAGATTTAAGACCTCATTTGGCAAGTGATTTTTTTAATCAAAAAGTCAAAAAGTCACTAAAAAAACCAAAAAGCCAACAATCCATACCAAAAAGTTAAAGATAATTTTTTCTCTCTGCTTTTTACACATCTTTTCGTAAAAAGGCAAAAAGTTATCCCAAACATACTAGTTTTTTTAGCTCATATTTTAGCTAAATAGCAAAAAAGTTAACGAGGCCTAAGTCATTAAACTTTTCATGATCTTTAAAAAAAAAAACAAAAGTCATTAAATTTCCCAAAGTTAAACTTGCTTCCATCGGCCCCTTGGCTACTTAATCGGCTTGGCTCAGTGCTATTATTCTAGGACTTGAGAGGTATCTTTTAGACGATTGGATTAGGTTGGGTTAATATTTTTAGCCTATAATATTAATAGGTTAAGTTTGAAATTTATACTTTCAACTCAGTTCGGCTGATTATTAAATTAATTAATTGATTATTTATTGAATGCGAGGATTCAAGAATGTTGTTGAAAAATTTGAAAATCATTGAAGAAAACTCGAATTTCTCTAGAAATGATAAGAGGCTTAGATTATTCAATAATCACAATTAAGAACACAAAAGCAAAGAGATGATGGAGAAAAGAGATTGTATGAAGAAGAAGTTAAAATAGTAAGAGAGAGAATAATGGCAAGGCTCTTCCATGGATCTCCCATGGATCTCCCACTTTCGCTCTTAAGTTAGATAATGGAGAAGAGAAATTAATTCTTTTCCAAAAAAATGTCTCTCCAAAATCCATCTCTTGTAAAGCTATGGGTTGGTGCTATTTATAGGTATCTCATGATGTAGGATGGAGCCCATGTGCAAGGTACATGGGTAATATTCTCTCTAACCACCTCGTCCGAGGAGGTGACCTCTCCAAGGATGAGAAAAACTCCGAAGAGGAGATCAACCTCTCGGCGAACCCTTCTTCTTAGCCACACCTAACCAATGATCTCCAATCATCCCAAAGGGTCAGGAGTAGTCCCAGAGGATGTCCTGCCGCAGAAGGGTTAGGGATAGTTCAAGAGAACACCTTGCCACAAATATTGCCGAGTCTCAGGGACCCCTTAGGTCGTGCCATCTTGACCCGGGTATAGGCTAGTTTAACCAAAGAATGAATTTATCTCCACTCACCGTCCTCAAGATCGGGTCCTTGATTCAGACTCTGTTACGCCCATGGTTTTGGTGCGACTATCCTGGAAAGCTCCAATCCCGCAAGTGTTTTGGGACTCATCAATGGAGCGACTTCTAGATTGCGTTCGAATCTATTCGAAGCCAAGCGCTTCGGATCTCTAAGTTCGTAGATTCAAACCCTTTCAAGTCCGACCTCAAATAGGTCTCTAAGTTCGTAGTTCTAAACCCTTTCAAGACTAAGCTAATATCTCGGAGAATGGATCTCCTTCAAGGGTTTCATCTCTTCTTAAAACAACGATTAACCTCCTCCAACGGTTAGACTCTCTTTAGAGATATATGCTCGATAGGTCTTCCTTGGCCTAATTTGTTGGCTTTCTTATGGACTCGTTCAATAGAATTCACTTGGGCCTATTTGGCAATAATTTCTCCAAGCTCACCAAATTTTGGCCTTTCCGATTGGGCTTCATTTGGCAATAATTTCTCCAAGCTAATGAATTCTTCAATTCTCCTCAACACTACACAAAAAATGAGTGTCATCTTCACA
Organism: Camellia oleifera; assembly: GCA_022316695.1. Taxonomy (NCBI): domain Eukaryota; kingdom Viridiplantae; phylum Streptophyta; class Magnoliopsida; order Ericales; family Theaceae; genus Camellia; species Camellia oleifera. The sequence continues at coordinate 55,804 of CM039306.1, read as the reverse complement.
ATTTTTTACTCTTCTAGCCTCTGAGTTCCTCCCCTTGCGACCTTCGTGTAGAAGACGCGGAAGCCGCATCGACAGAAGGTCCTCGGGATGACTTGAAGCTAATTTTATAACTAGTCTATAGCGATCCCGGGTTTTACCCCTTGTTGTACAGTGGTTCCGTAGATGTTAGCAGTTGTTTAAATCTTGTTTATATCCTCTCATACTTTGTATTTGAGTTATAGGATGTGTTGGATAGGTTTGTTACAGGTTGGTTGAGCTTAGAAACCAAGAGTAGCTGCCCAGATTTTTGCCTTCACGCTCGAGCGGAGCTTTTGACGCTCGAGCGGGCCCTTTGTTGTTGCTCCTCCGCTCGAGCGGGTGTTTCGACGCTCGAGCGTGATTTTCCATCTTCCAGTACCTCGTCTGCAGTGTTGGACGCTCGAGCGAGAGTTTGTGTGTGACGCTCGAGCGGGGACCTGGTTCTGCAAAAGTTCTGGGAGTGTATATCCGGCGCTCGAGCGGCGGTTTGGACCCTCGAGTGTGAGTCTGTGTGTGACGCTCGAGCGGGGCTTTTGACGCTCGAGCGGGGCGACTTTTATATAAAACCGAGATCCGGGTTTCTAGATCACTTTTTCAACTCCATTTCTCTCTCTTACTTTTCTAAACCTCCATTGTTGAGCTTCTCACTCTAGAGCTCTACCTTCTCTCTAGGTATTGATCTAGTAGGAGTGATTTCCTCACCTTTGGCTTTTACAAAAAAGTTGTTGATCGTCGAGGGCTATCTTTTGATCTGAGAAATTTGTGATTTGGAGCATTTTCGTTTTCTTCATCTTCTTCATTGGGTGTCACCTTTTGAGGTAGGGATATCCTACTCCTCCTTATGGATTTTGTCTTTAAATTTTAGCATTTTGATATGTTGGGTGTTGTTGGGTAGTTTTGAGAAAGTTTGGGCCTTTTGTGTAATTTTACAAAAGTTGGGGTGTTGTCTATAATAAACCTAAATGCAAGTTTGGCATGGAGAAATGAGATAGATAATGGAATGTGGATGAAATGGAACCTTAGGGTTGCTTTGTTAGTTAAGGGAGTTTGCCCTAATTGACTTAATAAATTAATTCGTATAATTAATTTAAGAAAATGAGGAATTGAATTAGAAGTGTTGGAATTGGGAATGTGTGGGATTAAAGGGTGTAGTTGAATTACTTATCGCTCACCAAATTGAAATGTTGATATATTATCCATTTTGTGCATTTATTTTCTGTTTAGAAATAACTGCTTTGGGCTATCGGTGGAGGATAGTCTTAATTGTTGTAGACAATGCATGATGATTAGGCAAACGAAAACTAATCAATGGAATGTGTCATGGGGCATGATGGTCGATAGAATACATTAACTTTATGTATTGGTTGATTGTGTATAGAACCTATGTGTTTATATGCATTGTGTGTAGAGGAGGAGATGGTGGATGCACTCCGCGGTTTAGGGGAAGATGGGGGATGGACCTCTAAACCGGATAGTGTTGGGAGGAGATAGGGGATGAACTCCGTAGATACAGCTCATATGCTTATCTTTGAGAAGTGTAGATACAGCTCATATGCTTATCTTCGAGAAGTGTAGATATAGCTCATATGCTTGTCTAGAGAAGTGTAAATATAGCTCATACGCTTATCTTTGGTTGTATGATATAGTTCTTATACTTATCTGTTGAGATGTTGATATAGCTAATATGCTTATCTGTTGATGTATTGATTTAGCTGGTATGCTTATCTACTGAAAATGGAGAAATGAAAGGTAACATAGACTTGTAAGTCATGTAATTGTAATGTGATATAAGTGGATGTATCAGAGTTGGTCATCTATCAACTGCTAATATTTTAGTCATTGTTTATAGCTGGTTTAGTGTATTTCTACTGGGCTGTGGCTCACCCTATATGGGAACATTATTTTCAGGTACAGGTAGCATGCCACCTCCGAGGACATAGCTTGGGAGGCTAGAGGCTGTCAGACTTTTTGGATGTCATTTTCCTTTTGATGTATTACATGTAAATTCAAGCCTAGGGCTTAATGTGTATATGGGTTAGTACTCATTTCTTGTAACCAAGTGTTGGCTTGGAAAGTTGTAAGCCCATGGGGCGTTTACTTTTGTTGTCAACATGTAATACTTTTTGTAAGGGAACACTCTGATGAATAGAAAGATGTTGATCTTTTATATATTAAAGCATGTCTATATTGATGGGTTTTATGTTATTTTTTGAGGGCGTTACATATCTATATTAAAGCATGTTTTACTCTTCTAGCCTCTGAGTTCCTCCCCTTGCGACTTTCGTGTAGAAGACGCGGAAGCCGCAGCGACAGAAGGTCCTCGGGATGACTTGAAGCTAATTTTATAACTAGTCTCGAACCCGATCTCCTGAGACTGAGGTATGTTGATGTTCCAAGATGCTTCAATTAGTGCCGAGAATGTGAATAGCTTATGATTAACAAGAAGCATCTTCTACCCGTTTAATGCCCCTTCAACACAAATTTAGACCAAGTAGCTTTCCTTTACAGCCTCATGACAATCCACAGCTTTGTCTTCGAACCTCTTCACATATTCGAGAAGGTCTTCACCCTTCCGCTGCTTTTCCTTACACAGGGTAAGTGTGGTCACTTTCTCAGCCACCTGAAAGAATTTGGCGTGAAATTTGTTGACCGCCTCCTCCCAACTTCGGATGGAGTTTGGGGTTAAGTTAACGTACCAACTATATGCTTAGTCGGTTAGGGACTTAGAGAATTCTCTGAGACGAAAGACATGATTTGAACCATGAATCCCCAAAGTCTCTATGAACCGAACAACATGTTCTCGAGAATTTCCTTGCTTGCCATCGAATTTGATGAACTTCGGCACCATGTACCCCTCTGGGTATGGATAACTTAACATCTCGATAGGTTATGGTGGCTTGACATCCGAATTAGGCAAAGAGGGTAAAGTCCTCTTATCCTGTTCAAGATTGAACATGGCTTGCACATCTACAAGGGTGAGAAATTGTTGAGGGAGAGAACTTGATGGTGGTATTCCCAAAACTTGGCTTGTAGACCAGAAGACCGAGCCTGGAGCGACTTGGCTATTTGGGTGTTGAGAATTCACCATCGGTGTAGGAACATGGTGATATTGACCATTGTCATCTATGGATTTGACATTTGGTGATGGAGCGTTGAATTGAGTTCCATAAAGTCTATTGCACATCATGGCTATACCGGGTTGAGCTTGGAAAGCCGCTGTTGGAGCCAAAAGAGACCTACTCGGTTCATGAGTAGGATTTATGGTCAGTGGAACAAAATTAGGCATAGGTGGAGCACAATTTTGTAGAAAAATTTCTGTGGGCCTTTCTTGAACTTCCACTGCCACTGGAACACCCTTCATCGCGCCAGAAACTCCTCCAACCACCGATGGACCATAGCTCAATCCTCCGGGTATGAGATTTTGTGCTCCATGGGCCACAGGTTGGCCATGACTTGTTCCTCCTAGCACTTGATTTTACATACCATTTTGAGCAACTTCAGAGAGAATTAGGGGTGGATCTTGATGGTTTTGACCATTCCCAACATCACTATGAAGTTGTTAATGCTTGTCGGCGTCGACTTGACCTCCATTTGTTACTAGTGGTGCAAAATTTGAACCCATCACCAACATGGTGTGGGTGAGACTTTGAAGGGTCGTGAGAATCTCTTGTTGAGTGTGTTGGAGTCCTTGAATGGCTTCAAGTATGAGAGGTAAGTCTTGAACTTGAGTCCTGTCATCACCACCATTGGAAGAGCCTTGTTGATGAACTTGTTCTTCTCCCGCCATCTTCATCGGAGTTATGTACATTTTGGATCTTGTTGAGACCATTAACCAATCCGCCTCCCTAGTGGAGTTGCCAAATGTATGAGAGAGTTCAAGAATGTTGTTGAAAAATTCAAAGATATTCGAAGATCTTTGAAGAAAACTCGAATTTCTCTAGAAATAATGAGAGGCTTAGATTCTTCAATAGTCACAACTAAAAACACAAAAGCAAAGAGATGATGGAGATAAGAGATTGGATAAAGAAGAAGGCAAAGTAGTTAGAGAGAGAATAATGGCAAGGCTCTCCCATGGATCTCCACTTGCACTCTCAAGTTAGATAATGGAGAAGGAAAATTAGTTCTTTCCCAAAAAATGTCTCTCTAAAATCCATCCCTTGTAAAGCTATGGGTGGGTGCTATTTATAGGCACCTTATGATGTAGGATGGAGCCCATGTGCAAGGCACATAGGGAATATTCTCTCTAACCACGTTGTCCGAGGAGGTGACCTCTCTAAGGATGAGAAAAACCCCGAAGAAGAGATCAGCCTCTCAGCGAACCCTTCTTCTTAGCCACACCTAACCAATGATCCCCAATCACCCAGAGGACGTCTTGCCGCAGAAGGGTCAGGGGTAGTTCAAGAGAACGCCCTGCCGCAAATATTGCCGAGTCTCAGGGACACCCTATGTCGTGCCACCTTGACCCGAGTATAGGCTAGTTTAACCGAAGAGTGAATTTATCTCCACTTACCGTCCTCAAGATTGGGTCCTTGGTTCAGACTTGGTTATGCCCATGGTTTTAGTGCGTAGATCCCCGGAAAGCTCCAAGCCTGCAAGTATTCTGAGACTCATTAATGGGGCGACTTCTAGATTGCGTTCGAATATGTTCGAAACCAAGCGCTTCGGATCTCTAGATTCGTAGATTCGAACCCTTTCAAGTCTAAGCTCAAATAGGTCTCTAAGTTCGTGGTTCCAAACCCTTTTAAGACTAAGCCAATACCTCGGAGAATAGATCTCCTCCGAGGGTTTCATCTCTTCTGAAAACAACGGTTAACCTCCTTGGACGCCCGTATGATCTGAGCCTCCTTGGATGGGCTTGTTAGACTCTTTTTAGAGATATATCGATGCTCGATAGGTCTTTCTCGACCCAATTTGTTGGCTTTCTTATAGACTCGTTCAATATAATTCACTTGGGCCCATTTGGCAATAATTTCTCCAAGCTCACCAAATTTTGGCCTTTCCGATTGGGCCCAATTAATTAGTGGGCTCAAGCTAACTCTTCTTACATTTTGCCCCTTGCATGCATGGAAAATTTTGAATTTCTCGAACATGAAAATTTCCACTTCTTCAGCCATGCTTCGCATCACGCCCTTGGGAATATTTTGTCCTTATGTGGCTTTTGGATAAGATTAATGACTCATCATAATTTATGAATAAATTTAACAATTAATAAAGATAATAAAGATTTTTTTTTGTCTTTATGCCATGTTTGGGCCATACACACTTTTATATTTAATATGTTGATAATCCACCACCAAGAATGATCAATAATTAAATTCCTCTCCCAAGAAATAGTCAGACTTTTTTTTTTTTTTGGGGGGGGGGGGGGGGAGGGGGGTCTTATCTTGTACTGTTTGGACCCACGTAGCTACAAACCCATCAAAGAAATTATTTCTTACTGGCAGACAAACAAATCTTAAAAATTTTGGCCTGTTTATATATATATATATATATATTAGGCTATTTGAGGACCACACTTTTTGCTTCACAAAGGACAAAAATTCAAGTCCTCATCCTATTGATATGAACGTTTACAATACCTTTTTGAGAAAAAATTTCTCATCTAATGTAGTGATGTGAACGTTCACAACATGTGAACCTTCGTATTTTTAATTGACAACACATTAAAAATAACGTTTATCATATTTTTAATTGACAACACATTCTTATTCACAACATGTAATAATATAATCGTTCACATTCATATGTTTGAGTATGAATATTCACATCATGTAATTGACAACACAATGACAAAAATTCATTTCAAATTAATATGAATATAATGACAGTCAATATTTTGATGCATAGGAACTACCAAAACATAATGACAATCAACATTAAATATCAACATTGATAGGGGGCATGAGAGATTGAGGGTGTTTTGGTCTTTTTACCTCAAATAGGACCTAATGGAATAGGGAAATTCTATTTCCAACACCCTAATAAACTCAGTCAACACACTTAATGAAAAATTAGATTAATGACAATTATATCATAATTAAAAATTACTATAATAACCATTGATCAACACTCCTAATATTATATATACAAATTCTCTATACACATCTTTTAGAAATATAAATTTCTCAATATACACTTTTTGAAACAAAAAAATTAAACCCTAATTTTTCTTTTGTAATCACTTTGCTTCTTACACATTCTGTACTCCTCTCTGTTATTTGCAAACAAAACATCTCATCTGTTACTTTAGTCTTTAAGTTTCTACTCAATTATTAACATCGTTTAATTATTAGTTCAACAATTTTTATTTAATTTTAATATGGAAGAGTTACAAACCTATGACAGTTCAAACTCAAGCAATAGTAACAGCAAAATCAGTATTGAAAAGGTAAAATCGTGGAGTATTTTTTTTTTTTTTTTGCGTTTTTTAGTCGGAAACGTAGTGCCGAATTTGTTAAATTAATTCGGTTATTAAATACCGAAATAATATGAATAGTTCGTTATTAGGATTACGATTTTTTAATTTATTTCGGTCTTAGAGTTCCGAACAAAATTAATATTTTCGGTTCATAAATGCCGATTTTTTTTATTATTTTCTTTTTTTTATTGGTCGAATTATTTTACTTATTTCGGCTCTGTAAAGACGGAGACAGATATTGAGAGAGAGAGAGAGAGAGAGAGAGAATGGTTGTTGGGGTCGGTGCTGTTGGCTTGAAGCTTTGAGGCGGGAAATGGAAACAGTTTTTAGCATTTATAAAATCGGAATGCTAGGCCTGTTAATTAGTGTATTAATTAATATATCGACAGTGTTTAGTAGATATTCAATGGAGCTCTTGAAATTTTCAATGGAGGTGAGGAAAGTGCAGATTTTTTTTTTTTTTTGTTAGTAAAATTGTAAATTGAGATAAATTAAAGTGTGTGTATTTTGAGGGTAAAGTGTGTGTACATATGAGTGAAGGATTTATTTGTAATTTTAAGGATGTGGATTGAGATAATTACTTAATAATTAAATTAATAGAGATGTGTATTGAGAAATGATTTGCCCTGAGTTTATTAGGGTGGTGGAAACAGAATTTCCCAATGGAATAGTCAAAAATAATATAGGTTAGATGGAATAAAACTCTTAGAAAGAGAATTTATAAAAAAAAAACTCTTTTATTTATAATATATTAAAATATATATTTTTTGTTGGGATATAAACTTTATCTTTATTGATTTTACAAAAACTTGTATTTATGGTGGTGTGTGATTGAATTTATTTAAAAAATTCATCAGTTTATATACAAAATCTTTCAATTGATAATGATTTCAATATATTTATTTAAGAAATATAATGTGTGGTTAAATTTAATTATAAAATAATTTAATTTTTTTGTAACATATAATCCGATGAATAGTCTTAGAATTTATAACTATTTTTTGGACTGGACTTGGGCAGATATAGAGACCCAATATTAGGACTGGGTCGGGCTTGGCAGACACAAAATTCCGTATCATGTAATACTGACCCAGCCCGAATCTGGCCCGACGTTTATCCACTCCTATTCACAAGTGGTTAATTTAATTAAAATGTTTAAAAATTATTAAAAAAAATCAATAAGTCAATGAATTTTGAATTCATATTAAAAAAAGGTTAATTTTTTTTATTTACACTATAAAGTCAAAGATTCTTTCTTCTTTATTTTATTTTTTTGCATGTTTTTTACTAAAAAAAAAAAAAAAATTGAAAAACCCATCTCACACATATTTAAAAAAATCATTTTTCAAATAAGGCCTAATACAAAATTTGTGTACAAAAACAGCTCTGATAAACTTTTACCGCTTTCCAAAACTTGCAATAATTATTATTTATTTTATTTTATTTTTTAATAAACGAAAAACCCAACACTTTCTTACTTATCTTCTACCTATTTATATCTATATCTACAGCCTTCATTTGGCATCCCAATCTTGGGCTAAAATAATCACAAAATGACAAAATAGATTAAAAAATTAATAAGATAAAATATCACATCCAAATCATATTCATTTCATTTTTTCTCTCTCAAAAGACAAAAAAACCAAAACATCTTTACCAAACGAGATTTTTTAACCCAGGCTAAAATATTCAAAAAACTAAAAACCAACCTATATCTCAAACGAACCCATATTATTAGTAGTAGTATTTATTAATTATCTTTTTATACTATTATTAACTGAAAGCTAGACTTGGTGCTAAAGCCTTCACATCATGCCACGTGCTGAACTTGAAAAGGTCATTTTAGCTCATTGGTCGGGCTGAGCTAACATTTTTGTTAGGTTTTTATTCTTGGCAATCCCGTTTGACAAAACTCCTTTCAGTTGTACTTATTTTTGCACTTTTATTTCAGTGAGGCTATGACTTTTTAGATGCGAATCCAACCTGAATTGTGCTTTACAGAGAAGTTTGTGATGCTAATACTTTCAAGATTGCCACTTCGCTGATTATGACGGAGATCGAGCTATCCGGTTAGCTCGTGGGGGTCCAGGGGGCAACGTCCCTCGGTGGGTCCAGGGCAGCGCCCCCGAAGCAAAATGCAAAATTGCATTCAAAATTACATATCCACCCTTGCTCGCTCGAGCGAAGAAGTCCTCACTCGAGCGAAGGACTGCATCAACATAAAAACCTGAAAGAGTTTATTCCTCGCTCAAGCGAAGGGTTCGTAGCTCGAGCGAAGGCACTAGTAGAAATCATGCGAGTTAAGGTTCTCGCTCGAGCGAGAGAAGCTTCGCTCGAGTTAGTTTTAAAATCCAGATTTCTATAAGTAGTTGGTTTTCTCCCAAAACTAGACTTACTTCTCCATATCTTCTTCTTGGATTCTATGGTTTATATCTGGGGATATTTTGCTTATTTTCTTTGATGTTTTGATTAAGTATTCAACTCATGGTTTTAGAAGTTTACATCAAAGGTTTGTTTGTTTAATTCTACACAAAAGGGAGAGTTGTTTTTCGGTGGATTCTGAAGAATATGAGCCTGAAGCTTTGGTGGATTCTGGAGTGGCTCATCGTCAAGACAATTCCGAGGTGAAGACGGGGTTGGAAGAGGCACATAGGGGTTGGTTCAATTTGGGCATGGATTCGCTAGGTAATTGAGAGTATACCTCTGTAATTCCTTTATATCTTCTTAGTGGATTGTTTTGTGGCTGTTGCCCGTGATTTTTTATCACAATTGGTGGTGTCCAATTGTGATTTTTTCACGTAAAATCGTTGTGTCGATTTGTTTTGATTGTTTGATTGGGATTGTTATATACTGCTTAAAATTGATACATAATCACAAATCAACATCTAGGGGATTTCTAGATTTTTCAATTTTTAGCTCGATATGTTAATGGGTTGAGTTTCGGATTTATATTTTTAACCCAGCTCGGCCTAACCAACTTTTAAATTAATTAATTATTAAAATATATTTTCTTTGTTAGGATTTAAGTTTTATCTTTGTTAATTTTATTAAAATTTACATTTGTTATGATATGTGATTGAATTTATTTAAAAAAACTTTAATTTATAATGATATCAGTATATTTATTTAATAAATATAATGTGTAATTAAATTTAATTATGAAATGTTTTAGGCACTGTTTTGTAGGGTTTTCTAAATTTAATTCCATCCCTTTGTTTGAATGTGGTGTTTGGTTACGGTTTTCAAAAATTGATTCCACACCTACTTTTTCAAACACGTCTACCCAGTCATCCTCCCCGTACGTCCCCTGAGACCTTTGGCGGGTTGACCGGAATTGTAGCGACCCTAATTTTCCGTAAGTCATTATTTATTATTATTATGATTATTATTATTTTATTTTATTTTTGACTTTATTAATTGTGTGGTTATATGAGAATTTAATGTGTTATTTAGTTAATTTAATGTGCTAGTTAATTATAAATAATTAATTTAAATATATATATAGATATATATAAAATAGTAGTTATTTATATTGATCTTATATGGAATATTTATATATATTGTATTTATATAATAAAATATAATATAATATTATTAGGTTAGTATAGGATTAGGTAATCAAAAGAAAAGAAAAGAAAGAAAGGGTTTGTAGGGTGCGGCAGCAAAGAGAGAGCCACGAGAAGGAAGAAAGAGAGAAAGAGAGAGAGAGAAAGAGCAATCAAAGAAAAAAATAGAGTGCTCTTGGCTGGGTGTGTGTAAGAGAGAGATGACCAAAAGCAGAGAAAAATGGAGAAAAAAATATTAGGGCTTTGTTTTAGTGACTCCATTAGTTTTTTAAATATTTCTTTGATTTTTAAAAAATTATTGTGAGTATAAAACATACTTTTCTTGATTTATGTTTAATTCATTGTTTTTATTTATTTGATGTTAGTTTAATTTTGTATTTACATAAAGATGATAGATTGATTTCAATTATTTTGATTAGTTGTGCATGTAAGGTTTAGGGTTTTTAGATGATTGATTGATTTTAATTATTTTGATTTGTTGTGTATGCAAGGCTTAGGGTTTTTATATGGATTTATTTTATGGTTGTAATCGCACTCATGGATATATGAAATTAAAATAAATTAGGAACTCATAGATAAATTCCTTACACTCTACCATAACTCCATGGATTGTTGTTTTATTTGAGTGTTGGTTAAAGAGCGTATAGAAAAAAAAAAAGAAGTGAGGATTATGAGATTTATTTGAATGCCTTAGGCTTGACATTGCTATATTTGTTCTCATTAGTGAGATGTTGTGTATATATATTGTTGTCTCGTTCTCATGAGTAGACGAGTGCTTTGATTTACGCGCTTACGTATATGCTAACCATCTGAGGAGTGTGAGCCAAACTCGGGACGATATCCCCAAGAAAGTTTGGCTTCGAAGCGGTGTTAGGTATGCGGGAGGCACATGAGATATATATGTACGCTGGAAGTGGAAGGCCGGAGTGGTGGAGTTAAGTTACAAATAATTAAATATGAGTTTATTGGTATAGTGTGAATTGTATTGATTTGTACATCTTGAAAAATAGTAAACGACCTCGATAAATTATGAAATTTGAGCAGAGGCATGTATACGTGATTCTAGACAACTTTTGTGTTTTAACTTTTTATTAAAAAGATTGAGTAGAACTTATAATTGGATGATCTTGGTTATTGTAGTTTTAATTCATTTTAGTAATGCAGATTTTAGATTCTGTTTTAACCTACGAAACGAGCTCATTTTTGTTGGTTTCATGTAAAATAAAATAAAATATTATTCTGAACACTTTTCATGTTTTCAACTTTTCCGAAAAAATTCATATTATAGCAATTTCTTTTCGTTTTCAATTCTAGATTTTTCGATCGAATTTCGGTTAGGATTTTCTATTAAGTTTTTCTCTCAACCTGTTCAGTTTTTACTAAATTCGTTTGCATTACCTTTTAGGAAATTTGATTCTATACAACTTTTGTTCTTTGAGTTTTGGTCAATTCAAACTATTTATGCATGAAACGGCGCATTTTTATACTTCTGTAGCAAGTTACTTATGATTAAATTATACTAACTTTATTTTTTTTGCAGGATGGTGGGTCTTACTAACTTTTTATGCAGGGCTGACACACCAAATTTTTATTTCTATTTTGTTTATTTTATACTCAATTTATATTTCGTTGTGTACGGGCAAGAAACTAAATGCCATTGTATCTCGGGAACTACCCATTCGTCTCGGTGCAGATGGAACTACTTGTCTTGTCCCATAACAAGAATTAAATGTATTTATGTTTGTGTCTAGTGGACACGTGGGTGTTAAATATTGTACTCATACCAGTATACCTGTATACTGACTCATTTTTTCTCTTGGCAACTCAGGTGCATTCTGTTTGAGCGCAGCCGAGCTTCCTTTGTAGGATTAGTTGGGACTATGATGGTGATAAGAAACAGCTATGATCATAGGACATGTCTTTTGGACTTCTTTTGGTTTTCTTGAGCTTAGGGTTGATATTAGTTTATGTATTTATTATTATTATTATTTTTTTTATTTTTACCTTAGTATTTTTGACAATTTGGCATTGTGGGTTGTTTTTTAACTTTACATTATTTAAGTTGTTTTGACTAGTTATTGATAATTTAATGTTGGAGGTATTTGTTAGTTATGAAATTATGGTGGATGGCTTGGTTGGCGTTTTGTTAGTTTTTTTTAAATCCCTTGTTATCTTTTGAGCATGAGAATTTACTTAAACCTTTTGGAGATGTGAACATTTAGATTTTGTTTCACCCCTAGGATTTGGATGATGGAATATTGATTGGCGTTTAGCCCTAATTTAATATTTAATTTTCCAAATTTTGGGGCGTGACAGTTTGGTATCAGAGCTCTAGGTTATCCTAGACTTGTGAGAGTTTAGGTGATCCTTGGATTGTGGAAACATAGGTTTGTTGGTTTAGGTTGGTGGTTGAATTTATTCTAAGTATTTATGAACGAATTCTTTTTGTGTGTTTAACTTGAAGGTGATGGCTGGAAGGTATAATTTGAGAAGCGTTGAGCCCAATGGCACAAGGGAAGAAACAACTGCTAACGCAGTGGCAGTGGCAACTGCTATCGAGGCAACTAATACGGTGCAAGTTAATGTGGGGGAGATGATGGCTCGATTACTTCAAGTTGTTCAGAACAATAATCAAGGCCAGCAGGAAGATCCTATTGCAAAGAGAAAAAAAGATTTTGGTTCTCTGGGAGGTAAAAAATTCTCTGGAGATGGAGGACCCATTGTAGTTGACGCTTGGGTTCAGAAATGTGAGATGGTGTTTGGTGGTATGCAGCTCACCGAGGTTCAAAAACAGGAGTTGGCTACACATCAGCTTGAGGGAGTAGCCCTATTTTGGTGGAACTCGTGGAAAGAGGGTCTAGATTTGGCGACTTTGACTTGGGCAGATTTCAAGATTCATTTTGATCGGAAGTTTGTTCCTGCTACTATTTGATCTCAGTTGAGTGATGAATTTTCAAAGTTGACTCAAGAGGGTAGAACAGTGATTGAGTATGTCACCAAGTTTAATGAGTTGTCTCGTTATGCCCCTTACTTGGTCGACACGCAGGAGAAGAAGAATGAGAAGTTTATTAAGGAATTGAATCATTACCTATCTAAGTCCCTTATTCCCTTTGATGCTGAACAGTTTGACAGAGTTCTTGACTTGGCACTAAAGTATGAGGAAAAGGAGAAGAAATTTAAAGAAGGGAAGGCCAAGGTCGGAGAGACTTCTAAAGGGAGTCACTTCCAACAGCGGGATGTGAATAGATACCGACCCTATGATCAAAGGCATAGGGGTCAGCAGTTTCAGAGGCCTCAGTAGCAAGGCAGTCAGAGAAATTTCAGACCTCAGGGTAATTTCCGGCCTCAGGGCAATTTCTAGCCCCAGGGGCACTATTATTAGAGATCGGGTGGTCCGCGCCGACAAGGTTATCAAGGATAGTGGCAGCAAGTGCCACAGTTGGGTTATCGTCCTCCCGTACCTCAGTTAGAGGGGCCTCCACCTATTAGACCAGTAGCACCTCAATCGATCAATAGGAAGTGTTTTAGGTGTCAACAGTTGGGGCATGTAATCAAGGATTGCCCTCAGAGACAGCAGGCGTGACAGGGTCAGGCAGCTCCAGCCAGGGCATTTGCAGTGATGCTAGGAAATGACAAAGTGTAAGGTACTTTTAATCTTTTTTAAGAACCTATTAGAGTACTTTTTGATACTAGTGCCTCTCATTCTTTTATATCTAGACAGTTTGTAGAAAGAGAACATATTGTAACTACCTCATTGTCTTGACCTATTCGTGCTGAGACCCCTTTAGGAGGGGCAGTTACTCTTTATGAGCTGTGTAAAGATTTTGAGATTGACTTTGTGGGTAGATTCTTGTATGCGGACCTAATTGTGTTAGGGTTTGAGGGGTTTACAATTATTTTGGGTATGGATTGGCTGCAAAAATACTTTGTGACTCTAGATTGTGCTGGAAAGATTGTAAATATAGATATTCTCGGTATGCCACGGTTTACCCACACTTCTAGTGATGGAGAAGAGTTGGTGATGATGAGTTTTCTGTGCTCGGTAGAAATCTCTAAGAAGGATATTAGTGAGGTAGATGTGGTACGTGAGTTTGAGGATGTATTTCAGGAGATACCTGGACCTCCATCTCGACGGGTAGTAGAATTTTGCATTGACCTAGTGCCAAGAACTGCATCGATTTCTTAGACAGTATACAGAATGGCGCCAAAAGTGCTTGTGGAGATGAAGAAGCAGCTACAAGAGATGCTTTAGAAAGGGTTCGTACATTCAAGTAACTCCCCGTGGGGAGCACTCGCGATCTTTGTCTCTAAGAAAGATGGCACTCTCCACATGTGCATAGATTATAGAGAGTTGAACATGGTGACTATCAAGAACAAGTATCCGCTACCTACAATTGATGACTTGTTTGATCAGTTGAAGGGGGCAGCCATTTTCTCTCAGTTTGATCTCAGAATAGGTTACCATCAGATGGGTGTTGTAGACCCGACTTTCTTCGCGTGCCCCCATTTTGGAGAGGCACAAATTGGTCTTACTACAGTTCAGACTCCTGTCACGATTCTGAATCTAATCTCACAAAGTGCAATGTGAGACTGATAAACACCAAAGAGTCCAAATCTGGCAATTGGTTTTGGAAAATCATTTTGAATGAAAAAGCGCCAAACATGGACTGCTTTGCCAGATTACAGAGTCACCACCTAAATATTTTATTTTTGAGAAATTTAGGAAACCCTGACTCGTGCCAAAAGCCACGTGTCCATCATCACCAAAGTTGCCTCGGCTCGGGAACTTGGGTACGAGAGGGGAAGGTCCTGAAATGAGCACCCTCGCTCGCCTGATCAAAGGATCGTGTAGACACCCCATTTTTTACCGTCTTCAAGACTTGGACGTCACCGCTTGAACACTCGGTGATCATCCTTGTTTGTGTTCGTCTTGAGTTCCTGGAGGTGTCGGCTACGCGCCTTGCCTCAGGATCTCTCGACTTGTTTGTTTTGTGTCTGGTTTTGCACCAAACACTTGTGTTTTGCCTTTGAGGGGCAGGGAATGGCTTGTGGGCCATCCCCACACTCCACTGGCCATGGCTTGAGGCCACCGGCTGTGTTTTGTTTCCATCAGCCAAATGTTTGGCCGACCGGCACTCTGGATGGTCGACCGGCCATCTATTTTGGTCAAATTGCATTTTTGGCTGGCCGACCACTGTTCATCTGCTTTTGCAGATATTTTTATGCCAGCTGTGATAGCTGGCATACACTCTGCTCCCCTCCATACACGTGTATGAAGGGATTTCCCTCTTGTCTAGCTTGCTTTGGAAGCTTTACAAGAGGGATTATCTATAAGAGGGAAGCTCTCCTCTCCTCCTCTAGGTTAGAAAAAAAACTGAGGGGAGCTCTGATATTAGGGTTTTGAGTTTGTATCTCTTCTATCTCTATATCTCTCTCTCTTGAGCTTAGTGTGTGTGTGTTTAGTCTCATTTTTGCACACAAGCACCTAGTCCTACACCTTCCCTTGGTTGCTGAGGAGCCAAAAGGTTGTTCTTGGTGTTCTTGGGTGGTTTTGAGCTTGGAGAAGCAGCTGGACCACCACTTATGAAGGAAGTCTTCAAGGGTAAGAAACTTGCCTTTTTTTTACCCCATTTTTGCTTAGCTTTTTAACCTATCTTGCAACTATTTTTAGACTTGGTGTATTAGATATAGAAGTCTTGTTTTTGCCTACTCTAAATAGTTGTTTAAGAGTGTTTTGAGCTTTGGGGTTGTTTGACCCCTCTTAAGCCTTGTTAGGCCTCTTTTTTCTACCATTTTGGTGAGCTCCGGGACCACTTTGTTTGGGCCTCCTCACCACTGAAATCTTGAGGGATTTCAGTGGTGAGGATCGTGCCTTGAGGTCCTAAGAAGGAGAGGGCCACCCCCTCTCCTTGTTGTCCTTGAAAAGGGCCATTTTTGCCTCTTGAGGGAGTATCTAGTTTAGGTTCATGTTGATCATGCCTTAACTGATTTTTGTGCTTATATTGCCATGATATAGCATTGTGTTAAGTTGGTTTGGACACACCTTGCATGCCTTGCATACATTTTTTGTAATGCCACATCTTGCCTTAACATGCATCATGATGAACCATGACTCTCTAGCATGATTTAGGCCTAGCTTTGTGAAGCTTTCATGCATGTTTTAGTATACTTTAGCTCTGTTCTTAGTTTCTTTAGCCATGCTTGACATGCTTTGTGTAGTTCCTTTACATTCTATCTTGTAGGCCTTGAGTGTGTGAAGTGTTGAGCATGCTTCATTTGGTCTATTTCAGTGGTTTGACCCCACTTGTAGCATCATTTCAGTCCTCTTAACATGCTTGCATACTTGCATTTAACGCTCTTTTGATGCTTTAAGAGGTTGTGTTGTATGCTCCATGTTCAAGCATTGTGCATGCCTCCATGCGTAGATCATTTGGATGCCATCTAAGTGGTTTTTGGGGCTTGTCTTAACATGTTTTAGGACTGTTTTGATTCATTTTGATCATTTATGTCATGTTGATCATGGTTTAAGCCCTTTGGCTTGTCTTGGATTTTAGGCTTTACTTGCATACTTTACTTGTGTTTATTAGTCGGTTTGGCACCTCTTTTAACATGATTTTCAGAGCTTGTAATGCATGCCATTTATCCATGTTTGCATCCTCTTAAGTGTGCTTGAGAGTTGTCTCTTAATGCCTAAGTGTTGGTCCTTGTGTGCATGCATGTTTGTATGTCATTTTGACTTCATTTTTGAGCATGTTGGCCACTGTTTTGGGCTTGGTATAGAGCTGCCCAACTAGTGTAAGTCCCTCCTTTGCATGACCGTTGCATGCTCACCTTGTATGTTGTTGCATATTTGTATGTTGTTGCATGATTGAAGTTGCATGATTGAATGAAGTCACATGCTTGCTTGCATGCTTGAACACCTACATTGTGTCTTGCATACTTGTTGGTTGCATTGCTTCATGCCTTGCATGATTGTTGTATGCCTTGTATGCTTCTTTGCATTTCCATGATTGCATGCTAGCTCACATGCCTAGGTTGCATCACATTGGCAAACGTGCTTAACCTCTTGAATTGATTATGATAGAGGTTGAGCCCCATTGTTTGTTTATGTGCATTTCACTCTGCAATGAAAATGCACAACTTGGTTCCTTGGGCCACCACGCATTGAAATGCGCGATTGGTGGTCCGAGAATCGAAAACCATGTCCCTTTGAGTCATAAACATGATAAGGGATGTAGTGGTGCACACATCTGCTTGAAATGCATTGCCATGCCAAGTTTTGCCCTCTGCTGTTGTCAAAAATAGGTTCTGCAGGAAGTTTTGGCCGGTCGACTAAATACAGTGCCGACCAGCCATCCATCGTTGGCCGATGGATCAATTTGTGGTCGGTGATCATTTCCCTTGGCCGGTGGTGTTCCCCCTCAGCCGGTGGTGTCCCACAGCACCCAAAGAAGCAACCCTGGGACTTTGGCAATCTTCAGAGGAGCAGAGCAGGGAAAACAGAGGTAGCTTGTGCATGGCAGTGGACTTCCGAGCGGAGTCGAGCACGCATTGC
Organism: Camellia oleifera; assembly: GCA_022316695.1. Classification (NCBI taxonomy): domain Eukaryota; kingdom Viridiplantae; phylum Streptophyta; class Magnoliopsida; order Ericales; family Theaceae; genus Camellia; species Camellia oleifera. The sequence continues at coordinate 38,247 of CM039306.1, read as the reverse complement.
ATTAGGCCTTCTTCCCGAGGTTGTTTACTATTTTATTAGATTAGTTAATTTGCTTAGCTAATTTAATTGGTCTGTAATAATTAATTAGTTTGTAGGTTAATTAATTGTATTATTCTTTTGGCCCCTCCGAGCGAGGGCGAATTTGTAATAAGTGTGGGTGCGTGTGTGCATGTCTTCCAATCCCCACTTCTTTCTCCCTTTTACTTACCTGCTTTTGATGGTTAGTACTAGGACACGCTTAATTTAGCATACCTTATGCTATGCATGTGTGCATCATTCATCAGTATTGCATGCACCGGGCTCGGCGCATCATGCTAACTGCATAAGTATTTCAAATCTAACTTGAATACGTGCATCGAATTGTTGCATTTCACATGTCATCCTAGGGTTAGCCGAGCCAATCCTAATTGCATTCTGTATGTGTTGCATTAGGCACTTAACCTGGACTTCGATCATGCATGATTGCTAACTAGTTCATTGTTTTGGCATGGAGTACTAGGTAAGCTTTTATGCTTTAGCATGCCACATATGTGTGAATGTTGCCATGATAGCATAATTACCATGAGGCTATGTGCTTACGTGTTATAACTGCCTGAATGCCTGTGGGTGGAGGTTGAGTTGCTTAAATTGGAACAATGCGTTAAATACAAGTTTTAAGCCCACTTGAGGGTGGCAAAATCTGCATTTTAGCCTACTTGCGAGTAGCAAACCATTTTCAAAACAAACATGCAACGTTTTGTTCCAATTTAGGCGATTTGGTCTATACTTGTTTGTTGTGCGCATAACATAGTAATTCTAGGCTAATAACCGGAATAAGAGCATATAATGTTTTTCAAAACTCGATATCATGGTTAGTAGTCCCCGATCTTTGATCGGGCGAGCGGGGGTGCTCATAGCTGACCTTCCCCAATCGTACCCAAGTTCCTGAGCCGAGGCAACTTTGGTGATGACGGACACGTGGCCTTTGGCACTGAGTCAGGGTTTCCTAAATTCTCCCAAAATAAAATATTTAGGTGGCGACTCTGTATCTGGCAAAGCAGTCCATGTTTGGCACTTCTTTTCTAAAAATCTGTTTTCCCAAAACGATTTGCCGGATTTGGACTCTTTTGTTCAGATTAAAAACCGTGACATAAAAGGGAGTCCGAATTGTAGTGAGGGGCCCACGGGCGCGTCTACAGTTTCTGGCGACTCTACTGGGGAGTTTGGAGAACTTGGCTTGAACTCATGATATCTTGTTTTGACTACACTTATGTGTTTCTTTGCATTGCATGTGCATTGGTGCGCCTAGGACATCGTGTTTGCCATCTGCCATTCCTGAACGGTTTGCCTGAGGCTTGTCTTGTCAAGACATGACCATAAGGCTGACCGGTTATGGGCTCTGACAGCGTGGGAACACAAACCCCGGTTTTTTCGGGGCACCGTTTTTGACCATTCGACCTAGTGCATATTCGGAATCCATAGTGACCATTCCAAACTAGGACAGGTTGCTTACCTGATTTAGGTTGTTTGAAACCGTTGTGTGCGTAGTGAAACCCTAGCTCCTGACAAAATAGGACAGGGAAACCCTACCCCAACATAGGGGTGTTTTGGCTCTCTTTTACTTGCTATGTGCTTTTAGAGTGTATCTCTACAGGAATGCAGATATCAGTTTGCAAGTTTGAGTATCAGGCCTGAAGGCACCAGTATCAGTATTTGTGAGAATCAGTTATATTTGCAGATATCCGATTCAGTGTTTTGAGGCAGTGATTTTTGGGGAACAGTGATCAGTAGTAGAGTACAGTTATTCAGCTACGCCTGTGTCTGTGCCGTTTGGGCTGAAATGCTCTATGTTTTCTCTTTCAGTTCAGAGAATCAAGTACAGAATAGCCAGTGTTTTCCCTCGCTGAGTCAAGGTAGATATCTGATCTGTTTGTCACCGTTCGGTATAGTGGACTTATCATGACGCAGAATTCGGAAGAGATTGTGGTTATGACAGCCGCATTAGACCGAGGAATCATCTTGCAGGATGAAACCAATGTTGATGTATCGCATCCACCCAGGTCGCTGGTTGCACACCCGATCTGAACACCCCAGTTGTATCAGGCTCGTGAGCCCACCACGTTCGAGTTAATGAGAAAGATCGGTGACCTCCAGAGGTCTGTGGCTGATCTTGCTTATGGGATGTTGGCTTCACCACCAACCACATCATATGCCGGGAATTTTGTCCCACAGGAGCCCCCGTTATTGGGACGGATTGTGATCGAGCTCAGCAAACCTGAGGCTGTCTCAAGTTACAACAATGATGTGTCAACAACAACCGGGTTCCGCTCTGATATAGCAACCCAAACCCTCGATCAAGCTGAGGCTAGAGGCAAGAACATAGCGGGAACAGATGCTGATCCCGTTGAACAACTGCTGTGGGCAGTCGAGGCTTTGAAAGCCGGGGGGATGAACAAGCAACAGATATTCGTAGTTGTGTCTAAAACTGTGGATGATGCTTTCCCCACTCTAGCCGAGGGCAGTTCAAGCCAGGAAGAACACCGGGATAGGCCCCGTCATGCCAAGACAGTTCCTTCCGCTCCTAACCTTGCATCTGGAAGAGATCAGAAAGTCAAGACAGCACCTGCCGATCCTTTTGCTAGTGCATCTAGTAAAAATGCACAAAGCTCGATGTACCTTCCTCAAGGTCGCAGGGCATTCCATGCCCTTTACATGCCTTTGTCTAAGGCACTCCAGATCCTGGCCGAAAGGGGGCACCTTAAACCTCTTGAGCCTCGGCCTCTCCCAAAGAATCTCCCTCTCACACATGATGCTACCCTGTACTGCGCGTACCACCAGCAAACCGGTCACGCCACTAACAACTGTTTTCGTCTTCGTCATGAAGTGCAAGACTTGATCGATAATGAGGTCATCCTCCCACCTACCTCAGCAAAGCCTGTCGCTACTGAGCTGTTGGATTTCGAGGATACTACGAGTATGTGAACCGGGGTTGGACCACCTGCGAGCAATGCTCGGTGTATTTCAGATGTGGCGTCTGGCACGCATTTTTGAGCATCTGCGAATGCTAGTTTTGTGATTTCTGGCTTGGGTGTCGAGTCAGTCTTTTGTCTTGTTTTGAGTCTGTCTCATCGTCTTGAATCAGTTCTTTTTGCTTAAGGGTCTGTCTTGTCATATCGAGTTAGTCCCATTGTATAGAATGTCAGGTGATTCCGGGGTTGTTGTCTCGAACATTGTAATAACCCTCATCACTGATCACTGATTTATTACCGATTACTGTTAAACTGAGACTGATTATGACTGATAATTGAACTGATTGAACCATTGAACTGACTGACTGAAATCTGAAACTGATAAATTGAGTATATATGTTTGAATTGCATTCTATCTGTTTGACTGTTTGATTATCTGTTCATGTTTTATGTTTGAATTGAGAATTGAAGGCCTTATCGGCGGCCGAACTAGAAATTGATTGATGTTTTAGAATCATTGGAATTTATGTGAATTTATGGTGTAATTATCTGAAAAATCGATTAGGTATGATTAAATTAGATTAATTGTGTAAATTAAGAGAGTTAAGCTTAATTATGCTTTTCCCACTCAGTGGCCCACTACCTTACACACTTAGAGGCTTGCATATACTTGACCAAAACAATTTCCTCAGCCTTTTCCCTTGTTATTGCTGACCATAGAGAGAGAGAAACTAGAGGAGTTATTTGCATCTCAATTTTGCTTGTGAATTGCATGGAAATTGAAGGAATTGGAGGTTGATCTCCATATTTAAGCTTCTACACTTGAACTACTAGACTTAAAGTAGAAATTCATCACCTTATTGTTGTCTTTAAGTTTATTCTTGCATAGTTCATGTCTAATTGAGGAGCTAAGTCATGATTTAGTCCTAACATGTTGAATTGTAGCTTAACTGTTGCATGCAAGTGTAGACACCCCATTTTTGACCGTCCTCAAGACTTGGACGTCACCGTCGGAACACTCGGTGATTATCCATGTTTGTGTTCATTTGGAGTTCCCGGAGTTCTCGGCTGCGCGCGCCCCGCCTCAGGACCTCCGAACTCGACCAGTTGTGTTTGGTTCTGCACCGAACACTTGTATTTTGCCATGAAAAGGAAGGGAATGCCTTGTGAGGCACCCCTACACATCACCGGCTGGGGCTAGAGGCCACCGGCTGGCTGAAAATTATATCGGCACTTTATTGTGCCGACCGGCACTGTTTTTGTTAAAATGGCACTCTTTGCTGGCCGGGTACTGTGCACTTGCTTTATCAGATATTTTTATTGCAGCTGTAAAGTTCTGGCTCCCCTCCATACACGTGTATGGAGGGATGAAGCTTTGGTTTGCTTAGGGGCTAAGCATTTCATGCTTATAAGAAGGAGCCTCTTCCTCTTGCATTAGGGTTGAAGATTCTTGAGAGCAAAACCAGAGATATACATATATATCTCTGATATACATCCTTACAAAACATATATCTCTCTTTCTCTCCTTTTGTGTGTGTTTTAAGGCCAAAAAGTGTGATTTTGTCTCATTTTTGCTCCTTCACACACACCATTACACCTTAGCTCGAGATTGAGAGACTTAGGAGGTTGTTTGTGTTGGTTTTGGACTGGTTTTGAGCACTTGATGGTGGCTGGAACCTTTGTGCTTCAAGAGATCTTCAAGGGTAAGGATCTTACTTTATTTTCCCCATTTTTGCAACTCATTTCTACCATCTCTACTTTGTGTTTTTGGATCTGTGTTTAACATGTAAAAGTCTTGTTTTTACTTGCTAAGGAACATTCATTAAGATCATTTGGCCATTTGAGTGAAGCCTCACTCTTTTGGTCTTTATTTTGGCCCATTTTGTGCCTTTTCTTGGAGATCTTGCTTGTTTGGTGTTCTTGGCCTTCTCACCACTGAAAACCAGTGGGTTTTCAGTGGTGAGAGGGTCATTTTCGAGCATCATATAAGGGAGAGACACCCCTCTCCCTTTGGTCCTTTGGTTGGCCTTTGTTTTGGCTCATAGCATAACATGAATGCATGCTTGTATTTGCCTCCATTTCAGAGCTTTGTTAGTGTGTTTAGGGTCATGTTTGACCTCTGTTTTTGATGGATTTCGTGGACCTCTTGCATGCTTCTCATATATGCTTTGAAATGTTCTTTTATGCTCAAAGGCATGCCATGTGTTTAAGCCTTCACACTTGCATGTTTTGGGTTTGATTTCATGAGGACAATAGCATCTATTTGCCATGTGATAGGGCTGTGAGCCACTGATCTTGACACATTTGGCATGCTTAGTATGTATCTCTTGCATTTTAGGCTTGTGAGCCTCGCATGTTTTGACCCTAGCATGTTTGGCTTGTTTTGATCTAATGATTTGGCATCATATTAGGCCCCATTTCAGTCCATTAGTCTTGTTTGTATGTTGGTATATGTGGCTTAGTTCATGCTTTAAAGATATGCTCTTGTGTGCTTAGGATTTGGCCTTATGCATGCTTACATATTTGATGTTTTTTTGGGGCTGCCACACATGAGTTTTGGATGTCATTTCATGTGCTAAAGGTCTGATTTTGGTTGTTGGGAGCATGCCATGAGTGGTTGTGTAAATGGTGTCAAATTACTCTCTTTGGTGTCCTAGACTTGTGCCCATTGAATAGCATGCTTGTGAGGCATTTTGATCATGTTGAGAGGCTTGTATTGCCACTATTTTTGGGAGTTTGAAGGCTGCCCTTTATGGCTTAAGTCCATTGTTGCATGCTTACTTCATGATTGTTGCTTGCTTGGTCAATGTAGCCTTGAATGTATGCTTGTTAGTCCCATGTTTAATTGGCCCATCTTGCATGCCATTTGTACCCTACATACTTTAGCTCCTTGCATGTTTAATATGATAGGTTGCATTGCATTCGAGCCTTGCTTGCATATTTGCATCTCATAGCTTGGTTTGGGGTTGTCAAGCCAAGCCTAGGATTGAGGGGAGTTCACATTTCAAGTGGTGTAACTCACCTCAATCCTTGGTCATTAAGGCCCTTGACCTCCACATGATAGGGACTTAGCCTTCATTTGTTTGTGTTGCATGCATATTTACATTAAAATGAGCAACCTTGGTTCCCTTAGGCTATCATGCATCAAATGTACAATTGATAGCCCTAGAACCAAGAGCCACACCCCCTTGAGCCCCTTAACATGATAGGAGGTGTTGGACATGCTCACATTTGCCCAAAAACCATGCCTATGCATTGCTGTCTGTTGCTGCTGCTGTCTACTGTCTGCTGCAGGGACTTTCTGCCGGCCGGCATTTTAATGTGCCGATCGGCACTTTATTTGTGCCGACAAATACCAAGTGCAGCCGGTGGCCACTGTAAGAAGCCGATGACTACACTGCCTAGCCGGTGGGGCATTTCAGACCACTTGGGAGGTATCCCAGAATTTTGGGAATTTTTTGGAGAGGCAGGACAGTAAAAACAGAAGCCGCAATGCCATGGCATAGGTTTTCCGGGCGAGTCGCGACGAGCATGCATCATTCGCGCATTCCGAGGCAGGGCTGAGGCTCCATTTATTTTATTTGTTTAATTTAATTTTGGTAATTAGAATTTGTAATAATTTATTTATTCATTCCTTTCGGGCCTGTATTATTTATTTATTCGGTCCCTCCTGAGTGAGGGCAAAATTGTAATAAGTGTGGGTGAGTGTGATGCATGTCTTCCAACCCCCGCTTCTTTCTTACCCTTTTATTTATCCGCTTTCAGTGGTAGATTAGGGCATTTTAAATTAGCATACCTTATGCAATACATGCGTGCATCCATGCATTTGTTTACATACACCGGGCTCGGTACATCATACAAACTGCATTGCAATTTTCAAATTCCAAAATTGAATACGTGCTATGTGATAGCATTCCATATGCCATGCTTAGGATAGCCGAGCCTGTCTAACTGCATGCCTGCTTGTGTTGCATTAGTCATTTGACATGAACTAGGTCATGCATTGTTTTGCTAACTAGTTTACTGTTTTGGCACGGAGTACGAGGTGAGCTTTTATGCTTTAGCATACCGCACGCGTGCGAGTGTTGCCATGACAGTAGGATTAACATGCGGCTAAGTGCTTATGTGATATAACTGTTTGTATGCCTGTGGGTGGAGGTTGGATTGCCTGAGTTGGAACAACTCGTTGAAATCCGTATTTTAGCCTACTTGCGAGTAGCAAAATCTAACACGTTTTTCGAGACAAAACGGATATGCAATGTTTATTTCCAAGTTAGGCAATCTAGTCTATACTTTGTTGTTGTGCGCATCACATAGTAATTCTAGGTTAATAACCGGAATAAGAACGCATAAAGTTTTCAAAAACGGATATCACGGTTAGTAGAGGCCGGTCTTCGGACCGGGCGAAAGGGGGTGCTCATAGCTGACCTTCCCCGATCGTACCCAAGCTCCCGAGCCAAGACACTTTGGTGATGACGGACATGTGGCCTTCGGCACTGAGTCAGGGTTTCCTAAATTTCCCAATTAAAAATATTTAGGTGGCGACTCTGTAATCTGGCAAAGCAGTCCATGTTTGGCACTACTTTTCAAAAAAATCTGTTTTCTCAAACGATTTGCCGGATTTGGACTCTTTGGTTCAAGATTTAGAACCGACACAAATTGAGTCCGAACTGTAGCGAGGTCCCCCGCGGACGTGTTACAGTTTCTGGCGACTCTGCTGGGGATGTTTAGAGAGCTTGACTCGAACTCGTGATATCCTGTTTTGATTTCACTTATGTGTTTCTTTGCATTGCATGTGCATTGGTGCGCCTAGGACACCGTGTTGGCCATCTGCTATTCCTGAGCGGTTTGCCGGAGGCTTGTCTTGTCAAGGCATGTCCGTAAGGCTGACCGGTTGCGGGCTCTGCCAGTATGGGAACACAAACCCCGGTTTTACCGGGGCACCCTTTTTGACCATTCGACCTAGTTGCATACTCGGAATCCATAGTGACCATTCCAAACTAGGACAGGTTGCCTACCCGATTTAGGTTGTTTGAAACCGCTGCGTGCGTAGTAAAACCCTAGCTCCTGACAAAATAGGACAGGGGAACCCTACCCCAACATAGGGGTGTTTTGGTTCTCATTTACTTGCTACATGCTTTAGAGTGTAACTCTGCAGGGAACATACAGATCAGTTTGCAAGATTAAGTATCAGGCCCGAGGGCATCAGTAACAGTGTTCTGGGAATCAGTTGTCTATGGATATCAGATTCAGGCCTAGGGGCAATGGTTCGTGATCAGTAATCAGTGGTTGAGAAACAGTGTATTCAGCATTCGACCGTTTATTGTTTTTAAATACCCGACCGTGTGTTGTGTGTTTATTTACTTTGCGCCGTTATGCTGTCCGATTGTCTGTTTATTTATACGTTTTATTTATCTTTTCATTAGGTAGTTGAGCACAATTGCTACCGATCCGATAGATATTCCCCAAGCACCCTGGGTCAGAGGCCGTCGACTCCTTCGATCTGAGGATCTGATAGACGGACAACCAGTGTACTACTCGCTACCCCCGGTCACTAAACGGAAGTCAGTAAGGCAGAGGGCATCAGTACAACAGTCAGTCCAGAGGGCTTTGTCTACCCCACCCGTGCTCATTAGAGATCGAGGTTTTGTGTTACCAACAGAGAGGGAATTTATACCAGTAATCCAACCAGAACAGGATAGTATGGCCAGTTTGGAGGAGATGGTGCGCCACCTTCAAGAGAGTATGAAAGCAATGCAGCAAGACGCTGTCCGTCAGGCAGACTTCGCCAGGCAACAGGCCACAGTTGTAAGAGAACAGGCAGAGACAATTGCCAGGCTAGAACAGCAAACCGGAGCATCTGCTTCGCACCAGATTCCTCCCCCACCAGGAGTTCCTAACGTCGGGGAGACGGCCAATGTTCAGACTGATACAGAGCTGCCCACGGGACCACCCCCACCTCCAACCCTACCCCAAATTCAACCTCAGCTATCAAAAACACCCACCAATCTACCGGACTCTCCCTTTGAGTTCGAGGCTGACCCCACCGCACTCAAATTAAGCAAGCTTGAAAAGTTATTCAAGAGATCTCAAGGGGTCAAGACTATCCCCAATATTGAAGATGGTTATACTGATGCAGCTGTGATGCTGCCCGACAGATTCAAGATGCCTCATATTGATCGATTTGATGGGTCTGGGGACCCCATGGTACACTTAAGACTGTTCTCGGACGTTCTAAGGCCGATGGGCCTCAGTAGGCTCCAGAAGTTGTCTCTGTTTGGTCGGACCCTGTCAGGTGTAGCATCCGCATGGTATTCCAAGCTAGATGATGACGTTAAGATAAGTTGGGACGAAATGGCTGAGGCCTTTATCGCGCAGTATTCATACAACACACAGATTGAGATCACTACCCGTGATCTCGAGACAACTAGGCAAGAGCCTAAGGAGGGTTTTTCAGAGTTCGTAACCAGATGGAGGGCGAAAGCATCGATGATGACCTTAAGGCCCACGGACAGAGATCAAATCCGGATGATTGTGCGCAATCTTCAACCGGGGTTAATGAAGAAGATGATTGTAGTTCCCTTCCCTACCTTCGCAGATCTGCATGATATGGGGATGCAGATTGAGGATGCGATGAAGCAGGGTCTATTTGATCAAGACCGGGAGCAACCCCGGCGGACATTCAACCGAAACAACAATGCAGGCCCGAGTGGCACATCAGCTACGAGAGCCTCCGAAGTAAGCATGGTTACCACTAACTCCCCACAAAGAAATGCGGCAGCTTCGCCATTCTCCGGTGCGTCCGGAAGCAACCCACAAACAACCAAATACCCACCCAAAAATTCCAGAACTTTCGCTCCGCTCTATATGCCCCTATCCAAAGCTCTAGGGGTATTGATCAAGAAAGGGCACCTGAGGCCCCTGGAGCCGCGACCCCTACCAGAAAAACTCCCTCCTACCCACAACCCGGCCAAATATTGCGCATTTCACCAACAGCATGGTCACGACACCGACCAGTGCTTCCGGTTACGCCATGAAATTCAAGACCTTATCGATAACGGGGTGATTTTGCCTCCCGAGAAGCCCAATGTCACTACAAATCCCCTCCCTGCACATAACCAAGCTCCACCACCTAAAAGACTTAATTTCATCCATACTGGGGCCGTGTCTTATGACCCTAGTGTCTATATCACACCCACCCACTTGCCTAAACCGGAGGTGTTCCTCCCCGAGTGCACGGACTTGTGCATGATGGACATCTCCATGACCCAACCCAAGCCAGTCGTGATGATTGCCAAGAACAGGGAACGGGGGGACCCAAAGCAAGAACGAGTTGTTGAGCCAAAATCTGCGGGATTTGGAAATTGTACTGAGAAAACGTATAGTCCGAGTGACTACATTCTACCGGTGGGCCAGGATGCGCCAATGGTGAAGCTTCCAGCCAGAGGAGAACTATGTGTAATCCAAGGAGATAGCCCGGGACAGGAAATGGATAGTGTAGCAGCCGTGGGAGAGGACTTTGCCAATCTCCAGTTTTACTACAACCAAGACCCAGAAGACCCAGCAGTCAACTGGTTCGATTATGGGGAAACAGCAGAGGCCATTGGGTGGTTGGACGATCATCCAGATGTGATAGAAGAATTTCAGCCAGAAGGGAGCCCAGCAGGGGCGGGAACCTCAGTAACAGCCAGAAAAGTTGAAAAACAGAGTACATTGCCGGAGAGCGCCGGCACGAAGAGTTTCGCTCGAGAGTGGAGGATCCTGACCACAGGAATTGTTGAGCAGCCGGATGTATTGGCACAGTCAGAACAGGAAATGTTTGAGGGATCTGAGAGAGTCAAGAAGGCAAAGGCCCAAGTGGGGATTGAAACCGCTGTGTGCACAGAAACGGATAATGTTACAAGTATGAGAATGGAAAGTGCCGTGAGTACGAGAACAGCCGCGCCAGAGCCCGACAGATGTTTGTCAGTTGCTGATGGGATGTGGTGGGAAGATGAGGATCTTTGTCTTGCCCATACAGACGAAGACTGGGGGAATAACCAACCCGATAACACCTGGTACCTTGGAGAGATTGACCACATGACACGGAGTGGGCGGTATTTCAAACCTCCACACTTGGATCAACCAGAGGCCTCAGGGAAGGACAGAGAGGCTGAGAAGCAGAAGGAAAAGCAGCTCGAAGAGGAAGCCGTACTCAAACAGCTGAAAAAGATACAAGCAGATATCTCTATTTGGGGACTGCTCATGGCTTCTCGAGTGCACAGGGAGGCTGTTTTATCGGCCATGGATAAGGCAAAGCTTTCAATAGAAACAACACCAGAACAGCTAGTGGGGCTAGTCTTTCCGGGAGGAGCTGCCCCGATGTTGACGTTTGCTGATAAGGAATTACCGCCTGAGGGCACGAATCACAACAAGCCACTCTACATCTCTGTGGAGTGCAGGGATAAATGGATACCGGTAGTCCTTGTTGATACAGGGTCTGCCATCAATGTTTGCCCTGCAAGGACAGCTTACGCGATTGGTCTGAAAGTCGCAGATTTTATACCAACAGTCCAGGTCATCAGGGCATATGACAATACAAGCCGAGAGGTGATGGGAACCGTTAAGATCCAGACCAAAGTTGGGCCGGGACAGCAGGAGATAGATTTTCATGTCTTGGAAGTACCGGCAACTTTCAATTTGTTGTTGGGGCGGCCGTGGCTGCATCAGGTGAAGGCAGTATCATCTACTTTGCATCAAATGGTGAAATACCCCTACGGGAAGGGAGTAGCCATCGTTTTCGGGAATTCATCAATTCATCCACCACCAGAGGTATCCACGCCTGTTCTGGAAATAGAGCATGGTTTGGAAGACGTGTTCATATCAGGTTTTACCTTGGCTGAGGCTCAGGTTGTACAGAATATCATGGCCGTTAATGAAGGGATATATGTTAGCGCCCAAGCAGTGTACCTCATGAATAAACTCCAATACATCCCTGGGATGGGATTAGGGAAGAGCGGCCGTAAAGGCATCGCAACGTTGGCCGAAGTGCCACACAACCCTCACACCTTCGGCTTAGGTTACATGCCCACCAAGGAAGATTGGGTAAGAAGAGGAAAAGAGATGGCAGGAAGAGCCAAAGCAAAAAAGATGGGGAAACCTTTCGAATTGATACACCGGCCCATCCGGGGTACCTTGAACGGACGTTTCGTCCGGGAGGGGGAAGATTTCCCATTCTGTGGTTTTCCGGAGCCATGGTTGAATGAAGAAAAGAAACGCATGCCGGGATTTGAAATTTTCTTCGACTTGCAGTTATCTGGGGATGATGTTGCTGAAGAGCAGACAGACCCGACAGTCGAGGCTGAACATAGCAAGGAATTGGAGTCTGCGGACACAGAGTTCGAAATAGGGGTAGCGCTGGCATGTCTACTCTCAGATCCTTTGATCGACCAGTTGTGCTTGGGGGATGACTCCTCGGTGTCCATGATTAGAGATGAAACGGCTGTGGGCCAACCAGCGGCTATTTTGGATGCATCCATCGCACCCTCCCTCATCTGGCAGTACGAGGAGGGATTTTTATCAAGCAGCACCGGGTCAGGTAGTGAGCCGGAATCTGATTCCACCGAGTCTTGTGAGTCGGAATTAGGTTCCAGCTCGTCTGAGTCTGAGTCCGGTATTCCTGGGAGTGATAACCCGGATGCCACAGTCCTGTCCAGGTCGTCTTTTTCTTTCTCTTTTGAGTCTGTTGTAACAGAAGAGTCGGACGGTTTGGAAGTATCTAATGAGAACGAGGTGACTGTGGTTTCCGAGTACTTTTCTGTGCCTTTGGTTTATTGCTTAAATCAGGACTTTCAAAATTTTGATGAAAACGACGAGGATGAAATTCCTCCGGTTTTGCAACGACTAATTGAACAAGAGCAAGAGAGGTTTGTTAAACCCTTAATGGATGAAATCACTACTGTGAACGTTGGTACTGAGAAGGACCCGCGGCTGGTCCAGATCGGGTCCACGTTGTCTTCGGAGGAACGCGAGCGCTTAGTCGCTTTATTAAAAAATTTTAAAGATGTTTTCGCGTGGTCCTACGAAGACATGCCTGGAATCGATCCTGAGATTGTACAGCACCGGATCCCTCTTGACCCCGAGGCCCGACCTGTCAAACAGAAACTCAGGAGGATCCGCCCCGATTGGGCCATCAAGATCAAAGAAGAGGTCACCAAGCAGATTGACGCAGGCTTCCTGCTGGTATCCGAATATCCGACTTGGCTGGCCAACATTGTTCCAGTGCCGAAGAAGGATGGCAGAATCCGGGTATGTGTGGACTTCAGGGATTTAAACAGAGCCAGTCCGAAGGATGACTTCCCCTTGCCGCACATCGACGAGTTGGTAGATTTCACAGCGGGGCATGCTTTGCTCTCATTTATGGATGGCTTCTCAGGCTATAATCAGATAGTAATGGCGCCCGAAGATCGGGAGAAGACCGCTTTTACCACCCCGTGGGGTACATATTGCTACAGAGTGATGCCATTTGGGCTAAAGAACGCCGGGGCTACATATCAACGGGCTGCAACTACAATATTACATGACATGATCCATAAAGAGGTCGAGGTGTACGTGGACGACATGATTGTCAAGTCCAAAGAAAGAGAAGGCCACTACACCGCCTTGCAAAAGTTTTTCCAAAGGATCAGGGAATTTCGGCTGCGGTTGAATCCTCAGAAATGTACGTTTGGTGTTACAGCGGGAAAAATGCTGGGATTTCTGATTACACAAAGGGGCATCGAAGTCGACCCTTCCAAAATCAAGGCCATCTTAGAAATGCCACCACCGATGACTGAAAAGGAGGTGCGAGGCTTTCTAGGTAAAGTGCAATTCATAAGGCGGTTATCTCAAAATTAACCTTGACTTGTGAACCACTTTTTGGTCTCTTGAAGAAAGGAAAGAAGTTCCGATGGGACGGCCGATGCCAAGCCGCATTTCGAACAAGATTAAAGAGTATCTACAGAATCCGCCCGTGTTGTCACCACCAAAGCCGGGGAAGCCGTTGATATTGTATCTATCAGTGACTGAGACTACGATGGGCTGTATGCTCGCACAGGAATCGGAAGATAAAGTGGAAAGGGCCATCTACTATCTGAGCAAGAAGATGCTGGATTACGAGACCCGCTACACTCCGCTGGAGAAGGCTTGCCTAGCCTTGGTATGGGCTACTAGGAAGCTGCGGCACTACCTGTTAGCTCACTCTGTAATGTTGGTTTCACGACTTGATCCCATCAAATATCTTTTCGAGAAACTAGCACTTACGGGTAGGCTAGCTCGTTGGTTGCTGTTGCTCTCAGAATTCGACCTCAAATATGTGACACGCAAGTCCGTAAAAGGGAGAGCGGTGGCAGAGTTCCTTGCCGACCACCCGGTTGAAGGGGATGAAGCGGTTGAGTACCTATTCCCAGATGAAGCTATTTTGCACATTGAAAATGAGACTTGGACAATGTACTTTGACGGAGCGTCGAATCAATACGGCTATGGGATAGGGGTATTGCTGATAGCACCTGACGACTCCCGTATCCCTTTAGCGTTCAAGCTTCAGTTCAAAGTCTCGAACAATGAGGCAGAGTATGAGGCTTGTATTGCCGGTCTAGAAGCTGCCCTAGAACTAGGGGCAAGGCGATTGGATGTCATTGGAGATTCGAACCTAGTCGTGTCTCAAGCTAAAGGGGACTGGAAAGTAAAAGAGGAAAAGATGATCATTTACCACCAGACCTTGGATTTGTTAATTCCTCGGTTTGAAAAGCTAAGTTTCACTCACCTAGTGAGAGAGAACAACAGGTTTGCAGACTCGCTAGCAACTCTATCTTCTATGATAGACATCCCATCTGGGGTCCGGATGCGTCCAGTCATTATTGACCAGAAATTTGCACCTGCCTACGAATCAATCTCTGCCATAGACGAAGTACAGGACAACAACCCTTGGTATCACGACATATGGAACTTCTTGGAAAAGGAGGCATATCCACTAGGGGCAAATGCCAAGGACAAGAGGGCAATTAGGAGAATGGCTGTTCAGTTTATCATCTGCGGGGGTAAGTTGTACAAAAGAGGTCATCTGGGAATGCACAAGTTGTGTGTGGAAGCTGAAGAGTCGAAGCGCCTAATGGAGGCCATCCATGGAGGAGAATGTGGTGCGCATATGAATGGGGTGATGCTGGCACGAAAGATCCTCAGACAGGGCTACTACTGGTCTACCATGGAGGAAGATTGTATCGGTTTTGTTCGGCGATGCCACAAATGCCAGATTCACGCAAATCGCATGAACATCCCGCCATCAAAGTTATACAACATGACATCACCATGGCCGTTCTCAGTATGGGGAATTGACGTGATTGGAGCTGTTACCCCGAAGGGGTCGAACGGGCATGAGTATATATTGGTAGCAATAGATTACTTTACAAAGTGGGTCGAGGCCCAGTCCTATGCAGTGTTGAAGGCTTCGCATGTCGCGAAGTTTATCAGAAACAATATTATCTGCCGCTATGGAGTTCCGAATGAGATCATTTCGGACAATGGTTCTCACTTCAAGAAAGAGGTGATTGATCTGTTGGAAAAGTATAATGTGGCTTTTCGTAAGTCATCCACGTATCGGCCGCAGACCAACGGAGCAGTTGAGGCCGCCAACAAAAACATCAAACACATACTGCAGAAGATGGTGGAGACCTATCGGGACTGGCCAGACAAGTTGCCATTCGCTCTGTGGGGCTACCGGACTTCAATTAGAACTTCTACCGGGGCAACCCCTTATTCGTTGGTCTATGGGATGGAAGCCGTTCTACCGATTGAGATTGAGGTTCCATCATTGCGAGTATTGGCTGAGTGTCAGATAGCTGAGGCGGATTGGCAGCAGAGCAGATTCGAGGAACTCATGCTCTTTGATGAAAGGAGATTGAAAGCACTGTACCATGTCCAAGGGTATCAGCGAAGGATCACCCGAGCTTTCAACAAGAAAGTTAAGTCCAGAAATTTGAAAGAAGGGGATTTGGTGCTCAAGGACAATCGAGCTCCCATCCACGACCCAAGGGGCAAATTCAAACCTAATTGGACAGGTCCTTACATTATCAAGTCTATCTGGTCAGGTGGAGCTGTGGTTCTGATGGATCTAGATGGCCTAGAGTTCTCCCAACCGATCAACATGGACAAGCTGAAGAAATATTACCCCTGAGAGGCTCGCTAGGCCGAAAACCCGAAAGGGCGACCTAGGCAAAATTCAGAGCACAAAAAATTAGAAAATAATAAAAACTGAGCTCGCAAGGCTGAAAACCCGCAAAGGGCGGCCTTGGCAAAAATTAGAGCGCAAAAGGAGAGTGAAAATACTCGAGTGAACCCAAGCCTGAACTACGTAAGGCTTGATTCCCATCCTTGGGATACGTAGGCAGCTTCATCCTGAAGTTCAGCCATAAACATTTTCCCCGATCAGCTTTGTCTATTTGATCATCTTGGTCATCTTTGTCCATCGGTATTCATCGCAATCTCCGGTGCAGTGCTATTCAGACTAGGGGCAACTCTCCGTTGCCATGCAGCGCCGCGGCACTATTCAAACTAGGGGCAATTTTCCAATTGCAGGAATCTGGGGTTGTGCATCTCAGTGACAAATTTCGGGCGTGTCCAGTTCCGATCCATATCGAAAATGGTTTTGAAAAGTTTTAATAAAGATGACTTTGTTCAAATAAATCCTTTTGCAACTAAAACCATTTCTGGACCAAAACGGAAAATTTTCAGTACCACAAACTTCAATTTCATTGATTTCAAATAGAGTTCTCTTGCTCTTGCATACAATCGAAGTTGCTTTTATCTTACATTCATAAGGAAAACTTGAGAGTACTAATAAAGCAATAAATCCGGGGCATGGTCAAGTCAAATGTCCCTGCGCCCCCTCCCAGAGCTGGTCGAAGCCTCTGATGCCAAAGTGGGTCCCTCCTGTGCCTCTTCATTAAGCCAATCCAAGCACTCATCAGACAAAGTGCAACTGAAAGTGGGAGCGGGGGCCAGGAGTTCTCTCGTCCTCCATGCTGCGGCATACCTGGCCAGCTGTGAGCCTCGGATTAGGAATGCAGCCGGGTACTCTATCCCTTCCAGCGGACAAGTCTGATCATGACCGAACTGGCGCAGGATACGGAATGGGAAGTAGAAGACGCAGTGAGTCAAGCCAACCAATTGGATCCCGGGTTGACGGGTCATGCTATAACTCATCATTGGAAGATTGAGCCAAGGGCATCGCCAGGCAATGCGATCTGCAGACAAATTGCACATCCACTCAAACCACCAACCTTCATCAAGGGCGTCAACTAGGCGTTGTCTGAAGAAATAGCCGCGCGCTGAATATGCTGGGCAAGAGTCCACGACCTTCAATTTATCCATTAACCACACCTGGGGAGGGATGAAAAATGAGAAAATAAAGAATAGAGAGAAGTACGATGAGAGAAAAAGTAAGAAAGGGGTTTTTGTAAGAAAAACCGAGCCTGAGGGCCGAGTGATGTGAGCAAATATAAAAGTGAGATGGGGTGGGAAACATTACCTGCAGTAATAGTGGACTCCCTGCTAATCTGATCGTCTCTCGACGATGAAAGGCGTCTAAGCCCAACAGTGTCTCAGCTAAGACCATGGCAATGCAGCTTTTGCCCTCCTTCAAGCCTTGGACAACTTCAATCAACCGGACACTGGCTCCTCTGGAGCCGGAGACGAACAGAAAATGAGATAGCATACATAGACAGAGGGCGTGCCGCCGAAAGCCTTGCCAGTAGTGGTCGTCACGATCACCAGTCTCAGAAAAACGATAGACCAAGCTCGGAACATCTAATGTCCCGTCACAAATCAGAGAACGAGCATCGGGTATTGAGAGTCCACACATTTGTCCTAAGGCTTGAGCATGGCCAAAACGAAATTGGGGTAGGATTTCCTCATTGCGCTCAGATTCCATTAGAGCTTGGAAATCTTCGAAAGTGGGACACACCTCTTGCCCGCTAAAGCTAAAGACATGTGTTACCGGGTTCCAGAACCTTGCCGCGGCATGGAGGAACGGAAAGTGCAGTGGGGTGCGGCGCAAAGTGAATAGTGCGTTTATGCCGAAAGCCCGGAAGTTCAGCTTTTCCGAGCCATCCAAGTTGTTAATCCAAGTTGCGAGATTTTGGGCAAGAAATTCTTCCATCTGGAGTCAATCAGTGTGGAAATGAAGAAAACCACGAGGCTAAGATCTTTTGTAGAGGATAAGGTTGAGTGGAGGACACATGTCAGCATTCTGCTGGTGCAGACAAGTCTACAGCCGACCGGCAGTAAATATTGCCGACCGGCCGCAATTTTTGCCGACCGGCCAGACTATGTGCCGATGATCATCCTCCCAGGCCGATGGTCTTTGTGTCCAGCCGATGATCTTCCTCCTACACTTTATAAGCTTGCTATGTTGAATATTTGGGAATTCCACCACTTACAGCACTCTCCGGTGATTTGATTCCCACTGAGTCGCGCGTGTTTGTTTATCGAGTTGTTGTATATTTGCTTATCGAGTTGTATGTCACTCACTTTAAGTCTTTGATGTGTCTATCAAGTTGTGCTTGCACTTGGCTAGTCTGTCGAGTCTTGGATTTGCTTATCGAGTTGTAGTTGGTTTACTACCTGATTATTACGATGCGATGCTTTGTTTTCATAAACACAAGTTTCAGTTTCAGCCGCATTGTGGTGTAAAACCTTGCGATGCGATGCATAGAACATGCAATACCTTTTGAACAAATAGTTGTTTCATCTCCATCATATTTTCTTTTTGCAAAAACACACAGTTTTGAGAAATAAAACCTGCCTAAGGCAGTGCAATGTGCTTAAACTCCTAGTAAAAAGGAAAATAAAGCAAGAAAATAACAGGGTAGCAGGATGCTGAGTTTGACATTGGTAACCTCCTCCTTTCGGCCACCGCACCTTTCGCGCCCTTGTTCGGGTCAGTCGGGTGATTCGGTATCTTCATCGCTTAAGGCAGTCCAAGAAATGGCGCCTTCAGAATATAAGCGGAGCTTCGAGTTGACATCGTACTACAACTTTTGTGAGCGACGCTCAGAACGCGCGAAGGATGTCCCTTCTCGTATCCTTTTACGTCTCGTAAGTCTCAAAAGAAATTGTTTCAATTACACTGTGTTGCAATACGTTGCATTTCAACATCATGTTTTACCATGTTCAATTTCAAGTCCCTTCTCTCTAATACACATTGCATTGTATGCGTGCTATGCTTTACTGATATGTGTTCAATTTTCTCTAATACACATTGCATTGTATGCGTGCTATGCTTTACTGATATGTGTTCAATTCTCTCTAATACACATTGCATTGTATGCGTGCTATGCTTTACTGATATGTGTTCAATTCTCTCTAATACACATTGCATTGTATGCGTGCTATGCTTTACTGATATGTGTTCAATTTTCTCTAATACACATTGCATTGTATGCGTGCTATGCTTTACTGATATGTGTTCAATTTTCTCTAATACACATTGCATTGTATGCGTGCTATGCTTTACTGATATGTGTTCAATTTTCTCTAATACACATTGCATTGTATGCGTGCTCTGCTTTACTCACATGTGTTCAATTACAACCGCCTATGCACGTCGCATCTGCCACACACCTCCAATCAGGTAATTTGCATGTTGCTAACAATATTGTACTTGTTAAAGTTTACTTTCTTTGCAGACACGATATTGTATGTACGGCTCATTTGAGGCCGGTGCAACCGGACGGGCCGCACAGGTATTGTATTCTCCGAGTGAGACGTTTTGAGAATTGCATAATTCTCTTACATCCTTTCTGCATTGTAGTGTAGACTGTCGCATGTTAGCTTATAACTGTCGCATGTATGCTTCATTACAGCCTTCTTTGTATGATCATAAGTTATGCCCGGCTTCTTGCATTTTCAGTTGCATTTTGCCCCTGCCTTCGGGCGCATATCTTACTTGTTCAGCATGATTGTCTAAGTCTTCGGCCTTGTCAAAAATGGGTCGTCTCTGGGCTTTGACATTCACTCCCGTCATTGTTATGACTTCCGAGTTCTGTCAAAGAGGGGCAACTGTAGACACCCCATTTTTGACCGTCCTCAAGACTTGGACGTCACCGTCGGAACACTCGGTGATTATCCATGTTTGTGTTCATTTGGAGTTCCCGGAGTTCTCGGCTGTGCGCGCCCCGCCTCAGGACCTCCGAACTCGACCAGTTGTGTTTGGTTTTGCACCGAACACTTGTGTTTTGCCATGAAAAGGAAGGGAATGCCTCGTGAGGCACCCCTACACATCACCGGCTGGGGCTAGAGGCCACCGGCTGGCTGAAAATTATATCGGCACTTTATTGTGCCGACCGGCACTATTTTGTGCCGACCGGCACTGTTTTTGTTAAAATGGCACTCTTTGCCGGCCGGGTACTGTGCACTTGCTTTATCAGATATTTTTATTGCAGCTGTAAAGCTTTTGCTCCCCTCCATACACGTGTATGGAGGGATGAGGCCTTTGGTTGCTTAGTGGCTAAGCATTTCATGCTTATAAGAGGGAACCTCTTCCTCTTGCATTAGGGTTGAAGATTCTTGAGAGCAAAACCAGAGATATACATATATATCTCTGATATACATCCTTACAAAACATATATCTCTCTTTCTCTCCTTTTGTGTGTGTTTTAAGGCCAAAAAGTGTGATTTTGTCTCATTTTTGCTCCTTTACACACACCATTACACCTTAGCTCGAGATTGAGAGACTTAGGAGGTTGTTTGTGTTGGTTTTGGACTGGTTTTGAGCACTTGGGGGTGGCTGGAACCTTTGTGCTTCAAGAGATCTTCAAGGGTAAGGATCTTACTTTATTTTCCCCATTTTTGCAACTCATTTCTACCATCTCTACTTTGTGTTTTTGGATCTGTGTTTAACATGTAAAAGTCTTGTTTTTACTTGCTAAGGAACATTCATTAAGATCATTTGGCCATTTGAGTGAAGCCTCACTCTTTTGGTCTTTATTTTGGCCCATTTTGTGCCTTTTCTTGGAGATCTTGCTTGTTTGGTGTTCTTGGCCTTCTCACCACTGAAAACCAGTGGGTTTTCAGTGGTGAGAGGGTCATTTTCGAGCATCATATAAGGGAGAGACACCCCTCTCCCTTTGGTCCTTTGGTTGGCCTTTGTTTTGGCTCATAGCATAATATGAATGCATGCTTGTATTTGCCTCCATTTCAGAGCTTTGTTAGTGTGTTTAGGGTCATGTTTGACCTCTGTTTTTGATGGATTTCGTGGCCTCTTGCATGCTTCTCATATATGCTTTGAAATGTTCTGTTATGCTCAAAGGCATGCCATGTGTTTAAGCCTTCACACTTGCATGTTTTGGGTTTGATTTCATGAGGACAATAGCATCTATTTGCCATGAGATAGGGCTGTGAGCCACTGATCTTGACACATTTGGCATGCTTAGTATGTATCTTTTGCATTTTAGGCTTGTGAGCCTTGCATGTTTTGACCCTAGCATGTTTGGCTTGTTTTGATCTAATGATTTGGCATCATATTAGGCCCCCATTTCAGTCCATTAGTCTTGTTTGTATGTTGGTATATGTGGCTTAGTTCATGCTTTAAAGATATGCTCTTGTGTGCTTAGGATTTGGCCTTATGCATGCTTACATATTTGATGCTTTTTGGGGCTGCCACACATGAGTTTTTGGATGTCATTTCATGTGCTAAAGGTCTGATTTTTGGTTGTTGGGAGCATGCCATGAGTGGTTGTGTAAATGGTGTCAAATCACTCTCTTTGGTGTCCTAGACTTGTGCCCATTGAATAGCATGCTTGTGAGGCATTTTGATCATGTTGAGAGGCTTGTATTGCCACTGTTTTTGGGAGTTTGAAGGCTGCCCTTTATGGCTTAAGTCCATTGTTGCATGCTTACTTCATGATTGTTGCTTGCTTGGTCAATGTAGCCTTGAATGTATGCTTGTTAATCCCATGTTTAATTGGCCCGTCTTGCATGCCATTTGTACCCTACATACTTTAGCTCTTTGCATGTTTAAATATGATAGGTTGCATTGCATTCGAGCCTTGCTTGCATACTTGCATCTCATAGCTTGGTTTGGGGTTGTCAAGCCAAGCCTAGGATTGAGGGGAGTTCACATTTCAAGTGGTGTAACTCACCTCAATCCTTGGTCTTTAAGGCCCTTGACCTCCACATGATAGGGACTTAGCCTCCATTTGTTTGTGTTGCATGCATATTTACATTAAAATGAGCAACCTTGGTTCCTTAGGCTATCATGCATCAAATGTACAATTGATAGCCCTAGAACCAAGAGCCACACCCCCTTGAGCCCCTTAACATGATAGGAGGTGTTGGACATGCTCACATTTGCCCAAAAACCATGCCTATGCATTGCTGTCTGTTGCTGCTGCTGTCTACTGTCTGCTGCAGGGACTTTCTGCCGGCCGGCATTTTAATGTGCCGATCGGCACTTTATTTGTGCCGATAAACACCAAGTGCAGCCGGTGGCCACTGTAAGAAGCCGATGACTACACTGCCTAGCCGGTGGAGCATTTCAGGCCACTTGGGAGGTATCCCAGAATTTTGGGAATTTTTTGGAGAGGCAGGACAGTAAAAACAGAAGCTGCAATGCCATGACATAGGTTTTCCGGGCGAGTCGCGACGAGCATGCATCATTCGCGCATTCCGAGGCAGGGCTGAGGCTCCATTTATTTTATTTGTTTAATTTAATTTTGGTAATTAGAATTTGTAATAATTTATTTATTCATTTCTTTCGGGCCTGTATTATTTATTTGTTCGATCCCTCCGAGTGAGGGCAAAAATGTAATAAGTGTGGGTGAGTGTGATGCATGTCTTCCAACCCCCGCTTCTTTCTAACCCTTTTATTTATCCGCTTTCAGTGGTAGATTAGGGCATTTTAAATTAGCATACCTTATGCAATGCATGCGTGCATCCATGCATTTGTTTACATGCACCGGGCTCGGTACATCATACAAACTGCATTGCAATTTTCGAGTTCCAAAATTGAATACGTGCTATGTGATAGCATTCCATATGCCATGCTTAGGATAGCCGAGCCTGTCTAACTGCATGCCTGCTTGTGTTGCATTAGTCATTTAACATGAACTAGGTCATGCATTGTTTTGCTAACTAGTTTACTGTTTTGGCACGGAGTACGAGGTGAGCTTTTATGCTTTAGCATACCGCATGCGTGCGAGTGTTGCCATGACAGTAAGATTAACATGCGACTAAGTGCTTATGTGATATAACTGTTTGTATGCCTGTGGGTGGAGGTTGGATTGCGTGAGTTGGGAGTACTCGTTGAAATCCGTATTTTAGCCTACTTGCGAGTAGCAAAATCTAACACGTTTTTCGAGACAAAACGGATATGCAATGTTCATTTCCAAGTCAGGCGATCCAGTCTATATTTGTTTGCTGTGCGCATAACGTAGTAATTCTAGGCTAATAACTGGAATAAGAACACATAATGTTTTCAAAAACGGATATCACGGTTAGTAGAGGCCGGTCTTTGACCGGGCGAGAGGGGGTGCTCACGATGTGACCTTCCCTAATCGTACCCAAGTTCCCGAGCCAACTTTGGTGATGACGGACACGTGGCCTTTTGGCACCGAGTCAGGGTTTCCTAAATTTCCCATTTTAAAAAAATATTTAGGTGGCGACTCTGTAATCTGGCAAAGCAGTCCATGTTTGGCACTACTTTTTCAAAAGTCTGTTTTCTCAAACGATTTGCCGGATTTGGACTCTTTGGTTCAGATTTAGAACCGACACAAAAAGGGAGTCCGAACTGTAGCGCGAGGTCCCCCGCGGACGTGCTACAGTGAGAAATGGTAAGGAAACACAATAGTTATATATCTATCATCATGCAACAGGGTCCGAATAAGTGTCCGAGTGTTCAAACCCCATTGCGTGGGAAATGGTAAGGAAACACAATAATTACATATCTGCCATCATGCAAGAGTGTCCGAATAAGTGTCCAAGTGTTTTAGCCATACTGTGCGGGAAATGGCAAGGAAACCCAATAATTACATATCTGTCATCATGCAACAGGGTCCGAATAAGTGTACAAGTGTTTAAACCCTAATGCGTGAGAAATGGGAAGGAAACACCATAATTACATATCTGCCATCATGCAAGAGGGTCCGAATAAGTGTCCGAGTGTTTAAACCCCAATACATGAAAAATGGCAAGAAAACACAATAATTACATATCTGCCATCATGCAAGAGGGTCCGAACAATTGTCCGAGTGTTTAAACCACAATGCGTGAGAAATGGCAAGGAAACACAATAATTACATATCTACCATCATGCAAGACGGTCCGAACAAGTGTCCGAGTGTTTAAACCCAAATGCGTGAGAAATGGCAAGGAAACACAATAATTACATATCTGCCATCATGCAAGAGGGTCCGAATAAGTGTCCCAGTGTTTAAACCCTAATGCGTGAGAAATGGCAAGGAAACACAACAATTACATATCTGCCATCATGCAAGAGGGTCCGAATAAGTGTCCGAGTGTTTAAACCCTAATGCGCGAGAAATGGCAAGGAAACAAAATAATTACATATCTGCCATCATGCAGCAGGGTCCGAATAAGTGTCAGAGTGTTTAAACCCTAATGCGTGAGAAATGGCAAGGAAACACAATAATTACATATCTGCCATTATGCAAGAGGGTCCAAATAATTGTCTGAGTGTTTAAACCCTAATGCGTGAGAAATGGCAAGGAACCACAATAATTACATATATGCCATTACGCAAAAGGGTCCGATTAAGTGTTCGAGTGTTGAAACCCCAATGCGTGGGAAATGGCAAGGAAACCCAATAGTTACATATCTGCCATCATGCTAGAGGGTCCAAATAAGTGTTCGACTGTTTAAACCCTAATGCGTGAGAAATGGCAAGGAAACACAATAATTACATATCTGCCATCATGCAACAGGGTCCGAATAAGTGTCCGAGTGTTCAAACCCTATTGCGTGAGAAATGGCAAGGAAACACAATAATTACTATCTGCAATCATGCAACAGGGTCCGAATAAGTGTTCGAGTGTTTTAACCTTAATGCGTGGGAAATGGCGAGAAAACCCAATAATTACATATCTGTCATCACGCAACGAGGTCCGAATAAGTGTCCGAGTGTTTAAACCCTAATGCGTGAGAAATGGGAAGGAAACACCATAATTATGTATCTGCCATCATGCAAGAGGGTTTGAATAAGTGTCCGAGTGTTTAAACCCCAATACGTGAAAAATGGCAAGAAAACACATTAATTACATATCTTCCATCATGCAAGAGGTTCTGAATACGTGTCCAAGTGTTTAAACCCTAATGCGGGAGAAATGGCAAACAACACAATAATTGCATATCTGCCATCATGCAAGAGGGTCCGAATAAGTGTCCTAGTGCTTAAACCCCAATAATTACATATCTGCCATCATGCAAGGGGATCCGAATAAGTGTCCCAGTGTTTAAACCATAATGCGTGAGAAATGGCAAGGAAACACAATAATTACATCTCTGCCATCATGCAACAGGGTTCGAATAAGTGTCCGAGTGTTTAAACCCTATTGCGTGAGAAATGACAAGGAAACACAATATTTACATATCTGCCATCATGCAAGAGGGTCCGAATAAGTGTCCGAGTGCTTAAACCCTAATGCGTGAGAAATGGCAAGGAACCATAATAATTACATATCTGCCATTATGCAAGAGGGTCCGAATAAGTGTTCGAGTGTTTAAACCCCAATGCGTGGGAAATGGCAAGGAAACACAATAATTACATATCTGCCGTCATGCAACAGGGTCCGAATAAGTGTCCGAGTGTTCAAACCCTATTGCGTGAGAAATGGTAAGGAAACACAATAATTACATATCTGCCATCATGCAAGAGGGTCCGAATAAGTGTCCGAGTGTTTAAGCCATAATGCGTGGGAAATGGCAAGGAAACCCAATAATTACATATCTGTCATCATGCAACAGGGTCCGAATAAGTGTACAAGTGTTTAAACCCTAATGCGTGAGAAATGGGAAGGAAACACCATAATTACATATCTGCCATCATGCAAGAGGGTCCGAATAAGTGTCCGAGTGTTTAAACCCCAATACGTGAAAAATGGCAAGAAAACACAATAATTACATATCTGCCATCATGCAAGAGGGTCCGAATAATTGTCCGAGTGTTTAAACCCCAATGCGTGAGAAATGGCAAGGAAACACAACAATTACATATCTGCCATCATGCAAGAGGGTCCGAACAAGTGTCCGAGTGTTTAAACCCAAATGCGTGAGAAATGGCAAGGAAACACAATAATTACATATCTGCCATCATGCAAGAGGGTCCGAATAAGTGTCCGAGTGTTTAAACACTAATGCGTGAGAAATGGCAAGGAGACAGAACAATTACATATCTACCATCAGGCAAGAGGGTCCGAATAAGTGTTTGAGTGTTTAAACCCTAATGCGCGAGAAATGGCAAGGAAACACAATAATTACATATCTGCCATCATGCAGCAGGGTCCGAATAAGTGTCCGAGTGTTTAAACCCTAATGCGTGAGAAATGGCAAGGAAACACAATAATTACATATCTGCCGTCATGCAAGAGGGTCCGAATAAGTGTCCGAGTGTTTAAACCCTAATGCGTGAGAAATGGCAAGGAAACACAATAATTTCATATCTTGAATCACACAAGAGGGTCCGAATAAGTGTCCGAGTATTTAAACCCTAATGCGTGAGAAATGGCAAGGAAACACAATAATTACATAACTGTCATCGTGCAACAAGGTCCGAATAACTGTTCGAGTGTTTAAACCCTAATGCAAGAGAAATAAGAAGGAAACGCAATAATTACGAATCTGCCATCATGCAAGAGGGTCCGAATAATTTTCCGAGTGTTTAAACCCTATTGCATTAGAAATGGGAAGAGAACGCAACAATTACATATCTGCCACCATGTAAGAGGGTACAATAAGTGTCCGAGTGTCTAAACCCTAATGCGCGAGAAATGGCAAGGAAACACAATAATTACATATCTGCCGTCATGCAAGAAGGACGGAATAAGTGTCTGAGGGTTTAAACCCTAATGCGTGAGAAATGGCTAGGAAACAGAATAATTACATATCTGCCATCATGCAAGAGGGTCCGAATAATTTTCCGAGTGTTTAAACCCTAATGCGTGAGAAATGGCTAGGAAACACAACAATTACATATCTGCCATCATGCAAGAGGGTCCGAATAAGTGTCCAAGTGTTTAAACCCTAATGCGTGAGAAATGCCAAGGAAACACAATAATTACATATCTGCCATCATGCAAAAGGGTCCGAATAATTGTCTGAGTGTTTAAACCCTAATGCGTGAGAAATGGCAAGGAACCACAATAATTACATATATGACATTATGCAATAGGGTCCGATTAAGTGTTCGAGTGTTGAAACCCCAATGCGTGGAAAATGGCATGGAAACCCAATAATGACATATCTGCCATCAAGCTAGAGGGTCCAAATAAGTGTTCGAGTGTTTAAAACCCTAATGCGCGGGAAATGGCAGGGAAACACAATAATTACATATCTGCCATCGTGCAACAGGGTCCGAATAAGTGTCCGAGTGTTCAAACCTATTGCGTGAGAAATGGCAAGGAAACACAATAATTACATATCTGCAATCATGCAAGAGGGTCCGAATAAGTGTCCGAGTGTTTAAACCTTAATGCGTGGGAAATGGCGAAAAAACCCAATAATTACATATATGTCATCATGCAACGGGGTCCAAATAAGTGTCCGAGTGTTTAAACCCTAATGCGTGAGAAATGGGAAGGAAACACCATAATTACTTATCTGTCATCATGCAAGAGGGTGTGAATAAGTGTCCGAGTGTTTAAACCCCAATACGTGAAAAATGGCAAGAAAACACAATGATTACATATCTGCCATCATGCAAGATGGTCCGAATAAGTGTCTGAGTGTTTAAACCCTCATGCGGGAGAAATGGCAAGGAAGCACAACATTTACATATATGCCATCACGCAAGAGCATCCGAATAAGTGTCCGAGTGTTTAAACCCTAATGTGCGAGAAATGATAACGATACACAATAATTACAGATCTGCCATCATGTAGCAAGGTCCGAATAAGTGTCTGAGTGTTTAAACCCTAATGTGAGAAAATTGGCAATGAAACACAATAATTACAGATCTGCCTTCATGCATGAGGTTCCGAATAAGTGTCCAAGTGTTTAAACCCTAATGCGTGAGAAATGACAAGGAAACACAATAATTACATATCTGCCATCACGCAACAGGGTCCGAATAAGTGTCCGAGTGTTTAAACCCTAATGCATGAGAAATCGCAAGAAAACACCATAATTACATATCTGCCATCATGCAAGAGGGTCTGAATAAGTGTCCAAGTGTTTAAACCCTAATGCGTGAGAAATGGCAAGGACACACAATAATTACATATGTGCCATCTTGCAAGATGGTCTGAATAAGTGTCCAAGTGTTTAAACCCCAATGCGGTAGAAATGGCACGGAAACACAATAATTACATATCTGCCAACATGCAAGAGGGTCCGAATAAGTGTCCGAGTGTTTAAATCCTATTGCATGAGAAATGGTAAGGAAACACAATAATTACATATCAACCGTCATCCAAGAGGGCACGCGTAAGTGTCCAAGTGTTTAAACCCTAATGTGCGGGAAAGGGCAAGGAAGAACAATAATTACATATCTGCCATCATGCAGCATGGTCCGAATAAGTGTTCGATTGTTTAAACCCTAATGCGTGGAAAATGGCAAGGAAACACAATAATTACAAATCTGCCATCATGCAAGAGCGTCCGAATAAGTGTCCGAGTGTTTAAACCCTAATGCGTGAGAAATGGCGAAGAAACACAACAATTTCATATCTTGCATCATGCAAGAGGGTCCGAATAAGTGTCCGAGTGTTTTAAACCTAATGCGTGAGAAATGGCAAGGAAACACAATAATTTCATCTCTTGCATCATGCAAGAGCGTCCGAATAAGTGTCCAAGTGTTTAAAACCTAATGCATGAGAAATGGCAACGAAACACAATAATTACGTATCTGCCATCATGCAAGAGGGTCCGAATAAGTGTCCAAGTGTTTAAACCATAATGCATGAGAAATGGCAAGAAAACACAATAGTTACATATCGGCCATCATGCAAGAGGGTCCGAATAATTTTCCGAGTGTGTAAACCCTAATGCATGAGAAATGGGAAAAGAACGCAACAATTATATTTCTGCCATCATGCAACAGGGTCCAAATAAGTGTCCGAGTGTTTAAACCCTAATGCATGAGAAATGGCAAGGAAACACAATAATTACATATCTGCCATCATGCAAGAGGGTCCGAATAATTGTCCGAGTGTTTAAACCCTAATGCGTGAGAAATGGCAAAGAAACACAATAATTACATATCTGCCATCATGCAAGAGGGTCCGAATAAGTGTCCGAGTGTTTAAACCATAATGCGTGAGAAATGGCAAGGAAACACAATAATTACATCTCTGCCATCATGCAACAGGGTTCGAATAAGTGTCCGAGTGTTTAAACCCTATTGCGTGAGAAATGGCAAGGAAACACAATAATTACATATCTGCCATCATGCAAGAGGGTCCGAATAAGTGTCTGAGTGTTTAAACCCTAATGCGTGAGAAATGGCAAGGAACCACAATAATTACATATATGCCATTATGCAAAAGGGTCCGATTAAGTGTTCAAGTGTTGAAACCCCAATGCGTGGGAAATGGCAAGGAAACCCAATAATTACATATCTACCATCATGCTAGAGGGTCCAAATAAGTGTTCGAGTGTTTAAACACTAGTGCAAGGGAAATGGCAAGGAAACACAATAATTATTTGTCTGCCACCGTGCAACAGGGTCCGAATAAGTGTCCACGTGTTTAAACCCTATTGCGTGAGAAATGGCAAGGAAACACAATAATTACATATCTGCCATCATGCAAGAGGGTCCGAATAAGTGTCCGAGTGTTTAAACCCTAATGCGTGGGAAATGGCAAGGAAACACAATAATTACATATCTGTCATCATGCAAGAGGGTCCGAATAAGTGTCCGAGTGTTTAAACCCTAATGCGTGAGAAATGGGAAGGAAACACCATAATTACATATCTGCCATCATGCAAGAGGGTCTGAATAAGTGTCCGAGTGTTTAAACCCCAATACGTAAAAATGGCAAGAAAACACAATAATTACATATCTGCCATCATGCAAGAGGGTCCGAATAAGTGTCCGAGTGTTTAAACCCTAATGCGTGAGAAATGGCAAGGAAACACAATAATTACATATCTGCCATCATGCAAGAGGGTCCGAATAAGTGTCCGAGTGTTTAAACCCTAATGCGCGAGAAATGGCAAGGAAACACAATAATTACATATCTGCCATCATGCAGCAAGGTCCGAATAAGTGTCCGAGTGTTTAAACCCTAATGCGAGAAAAATGGCAATGAAACACAATAATTACATATCTGCCATCATGCATGAGGTTCCGAATAAGTGTCCAAGTGTTTAAACCCTAATGCGTGAGAAATGGCAAGGAAACACAATAATTACATATCTGCCATCATGCAAGAGGGTCCGAATAAGTGTCCGAGTGTTTAAACCCTAATGCGTGAGAAATGGCAAGGAAACACAATAATTACATATCTGTCATCATGCAACAGGATCTGAATAAGTGTCTAAGTATTTAAACCCTAATGCATGAGAAATGGCAAGGAAACACAATAATTACATATCTACCATCATGCAAGAGGGTCCGAATAAGTGTCCTAGTGTTTAAACCCTAATGCGTGAGAAATGGCAAGGAAACACAATAATTACATATCTGCCATCTTGCAAGTGGGTCTGAATAAGTGTCCGAGTGTTCAAACCCTACTGCGCGAGAAATGTCAATGAAACACAATAATTACATATCTGCCATCATGCAGTACGGTCCGAATAAGTGTCCGAGCGTTTAAACCCTAATGCGAGAAAAATGGCAATGAAACACAATAATTAACTATCTGCCATCATGTATGAGGTTCCGAATAAGTGTCCAAGTGTTTAAACCCTAATGTGTGAGAAATGACAAGGAAACACAACAATTACATATCTGCCATCATGCAACAGGGTCCGAATAAGTGTTCGAGTGTTTAAACCCTACTGCGTGAGAAACGGCACGGCACCACAATAATTACATTACTGTCATCATGCAATAGGATCCGAATAAGAGTCTAAGTATTTAAAACCTAATGGATGAGAAATGGCAAGGAAACACAATAATTATGTATCTACCATCATACAAGAGGGTCCGAATAAGTGCCCTAGCGTTTAAACCCTAATGCGTGAGAAATGGCAACGAAACACAATAATTACATATCTTCCATCATGCAAGAGGGTCCGAATAAGTGTCCGAGTATTTAAACCCTAATGTGGGAGAAATGGTAAGAAAACAAAATAATTACATAGCTGCCATCATGCAAGAGGGTCCGAATAAGTGTCCGAGTGTTTATACCGAATGCGTGAGAAATGAAAATGGCAAAGAAACACAATAATTACATATCTGCCATCATGCAGTAGGGTCTGAATAAGTGTCAGAGGGTTTAAACCCTAATGCGAGAGAAATGTAAAGGAAACACAATAATTACATATCTGCCATCATGCAAGAGGGTACGAATAATTTTCCGAGTGTTTAAATCCTAATGCATGAGAAATGGGAAGAAAACGCATAAATTACATATCTGTCATCATGCAAGAGCGTCCAAATAAGTGACAGAGTGTTTAAACCCTAATGCGTGGGAAATGGCAAGGAAACAGAATAATTACATATCTGCCATCATGCATGAGGTTCCGAATAAGTGTCCAAGTGTTTAAACCCTAATGCGTGAGAAATGGAAAGGAAACACAATAATTACATTACTGTCATCATGCAACAGGATCCGAATAAGTGTCCAAGTGTTTAAACCCTAATGCATGAGAAATGGCAAGGAAACACGTAAATTACATATCTCTCATCAAGCAAGAGCGTCCGAATAAGTGACCGAGAGTTTAAACCCTAATGCGTGGAAATGGCAAGGAAACACAATAATTACATATCTGTCATCATGCTATACGTCCGAAAAAATGTCCGAGTGTTTAAACCCTAATGCATGAGAAATGGCAAGGAAACATATAAATTACATATCTGTCATCATGCAAGAGCGTCCGAATAAGTGACCGAGTGTTTAAACCCTAATGCGTGGGAAATGGCAAGGAAACACAATAATTACATATCTGCCATCATGCTATATGGTCCGAAAAAGTGTCCGAGTGTTTAAACCCGAATGCATGAGAAATAGCAAGGAAACACATAAATTACATATCTGTCATCATGCAAGAGCGTCCGAATGAGTGTCCGAGTGTTTAAACCCTAATGCATGAGAAATGGCAAGGAAACACAATAATTACGCATCTGCCATCATGCAAGCGGGTCTGAATAACTGTATGAGTGTTTAAACCCTAATGCATGAGAAATGGCAAGGAAACAGATAAATTACATATCTGCCATCATGCAAGAGCATCCGAAAAAGTGGCCGAGTGTGTAAACCCTAATGCGTGGGAAATGGCAAGGAAACGCAATAATTACATATCTGCCATCACGCTACACGGTCCGAAAAAGTATCCAAGTGTTTAAACTCTAATGCATGAGAAATGGCAAGGAAACACAATAATTACATTACTGTCATCATGCAACATGATCCGAATAAGTGTCTAAGTATTTAAACCCTAATGCATGAGAAATGGAAAGGAAACACAATAATTACATATCTGCCACCATGCAAGAGGGTCCGAAAAATAGTCCGAGTGTTTAAACCCTAATGTGGTAGAATTGGTAAGGAAACACAATAATTACATAGCTGCCATCATGCAAGAGGGTGCGAATAAGTGTCCAAGTGTTTAAACCGAATGCGTGAGAAATGGAAATGGCGAAGAAACACAATAATTACATATCTGCCATCATGCAGTAGGGTCCGAATAAGTGTCAGAGGGTTTAAACCCTAATGCGAGAGAAATGGAAAAGAAACACAATAATTACATATCTGCCATCATGCAAGAGGGTTCGAAAAATTTTCCGAGTGTTTAAACCCTAATGCATGAGAAATGGGAAGAAAACACATAAATTACATATCTGTCATCACGCAAGAGCGTCCGAATAAGTGACCGAGTGCTTAAACCCTAATGCGTGGGAAATGGCAATGAAACACAATAATTACATATCTGCCATCATGCATGAGGTTCCGAATAAGTGTCCGAGTGTTTAAACCTTAATGCATGGGAAATGGAAAGGAAACACAATAATTACATATCTGACATCATGAAACAGGGTCCGAATAAGTGTCCTAATGTTTAAACCCTAATGCGTGAGAAATGGCAAGGAAATACCATAATTTGATATCTGCCATCATGCAAGAGGGTCGGAATAAGTGTCCGAGTGTTTAATCCCTAATGCATGAGAAATGGCAAGGTAGCACATAAATTACATATCTGTCATCATGCAAGAGCGTCCGAATAAGTGACCGGGTGTTTAAACCCTAATGCGCTGGAAATGGCAAGGAAACACAATAATTACATATCTGCCATCATGCTATACGGTCCGAAAAAGTGTCCGAGTATTTAAACCCTAATGCATGAGAAATGGCAAGGAACACAAAAATTACATATCTTTCACCATGCAAGAGCGTCCGAATAAGTGACCGAGTGTTTAAACCCTAATGCGTTGGAAATGGCAAGGAAACACAATAATTACATATCTGCCATCATGCTATATGGTCCGAAAAAGTGTCCGAGTGTTTAAACCCTAATGCATGAGAAATGGCGAGGAAACACATAAATTACATATCTATCATCATGCAAGAGTGTCCGAATAAGTGTCCGAGTGTTTAAACCCTAATGCATGAGAAATGGCAAGGAAACACAATAATTACGCATCTGCCATCATGTAAGCGGGACCGAATAAGTGTACGAGTGTTTAAACCCTAATGCATGAGAAATGGCAAGGAAACACATAAATTACATATCTGCCATCATGCAAGAGCATCCGAAAAAGTGGCCGAGTGTTTAAACCCTAATGCGTGGGAAATGGCAACGAAACACAATAATTACATATCTGCCATCATGCTACACGGTCCGAAAAAGTGTCCAGTGTTTAAACTCTAAT
The DNA here is from genome assembly GCA_022316695.1 of Camellia oleifera. NCBI lineage: Eukaryota > Viridiplantae > Streptophyta > Magnoliopsida > Ericales > Theaceae > Camellia > Camellia oleifera. The sequence goes on along the minus strand of CM039306.1, from coordinate 4,080 downwards.
GCATGAGAAATGGCAAGGAAACACATGAATTGCACATCTGTCATCATGCAAGATCGTCCGAATAGTGTCCGAGTGTTTAAACCCTAATGCATGGGAAATGGCAAGGAAACACAATAATTACATATCTGCTATCATGCAAGAGGGTCTGAATAAGTGTCCGAGTGTTTAAACCCTAATGTGGGACAAATGGTAAGGAAACACAACAATTACATAGCTGCCATCATGCAAGTGGGTCCGAATAAGTGTCCGACTATTTAAACCGAATGCGCGAGAAATGGAAATGGCAAAGAAACACAATAATTACATATCTGCCATCATGCAGTAAGGTCCGAATAAGTGTCGGAGGGTTCAAACCCTAATGCGAGAGAAATGCAAAGGAAACACAATAATTACATATCTGCCATTATGCAAGAGGGTTTGAATAATTTTCCAAGTGTTTAAACCATAATGCATTAGACATGGGAAGAAAACACATAAATTACATATCTGTCATCATACAAGCGACGTCCGAATAAGTGACCGAGTGTTTAAACCCTAATGCGTGGGAAATGGCAAGGATACACAATAATTACATATCTGCCATCATGCATGAGGTTCCGAATAAGTGTCCAAGTGTTTAAACCCTAATGCGTGAGAAATGACAGGGAAACACAATAATTACATATCTGCCATCATGCAACAGGGTCCGAATATGTGTCCGAGTGTTTAAACCCTAATGCATGAGAAATGGCAAGGAAACACAATAATTACACTACTTGTCATCATGCAACAGGATCCGAATAAGTGTCCAAGTGTTTAAACCCTAATGCATGAGAAATGCCAAGGAAACACATAAATTACATGTCTGTCATCATGCAGGAGCGTCCGAATAAGTGACCGAGTGTTTAAACCCTAATGCGTGGGAAATGGCAAGGAAACACAATAATTACATATCTGCCATCATGCTATACGGTCCGAAAAGTGTCTGCGTGTTTGAACCCTAATGCATGAGAAACGGCAAGGAAACACATAAATTACATATCTGTCATCATGTAAGAGCGTCCGAATAAGTGACCGAGTGTTCAAACCCTAATTGCGTGGGAAATGGCAAGGAAACACAATAATTACATATATGCCATCATGCTATACGGTCCGAAAAAGTGTCCGAGTGTTTAAACCCTAATGCATGATAAATGGCAAGGAAACACATAAATTACATATCTGTCATCATGAAAGAGCGTCCGAATAAGTGTCCGAGTGTTTAAACCCTAATGCATGAGAAATGCCAAGGAAACACAATATTTGCGTATCTGCCATCATGCAAGCGGGTCCGATTAAGTGTACGAGTGTTTAAACCCTAATGCATCAGAAATGGCAAGGAAACACATAAATTACATATCTGTCGTCATGCAAGAGCTATCCGAAAAAGTGACCGAGTGTTTAAACCCTAATGCGTGGGAAATGGCAAGGAAACACAATAATCACATATCTGCCATCATGCTACACGGTCCGAAAAAGTGTCCCAGTGTTTAAACCCTAATGCATGAGAAATGGCCAGGAAACACATGAATTGCATATCTGTCATCATGCAAGAGCGTCCGAATAAGTGTCCAAGTGTTTAAACCCTAATGCGTGAGAAATGGCAAGGAAACACAATAATTACATATCTGCCATCATGCAAGAGGGTCCGAATAAGTGTCCGAGTGTTTAAACCCTAATGCGTGAGAAATGGCAAGGAAACACAATAATTACATATCTGCCATCATGCAAGAGGGTCCGAATAAGTGTCTGAGTGTTTAAACCCTAATGCCTGAGAAATGGCAATAAAACACCAAAATTACATATCTAACATCATGCAAGAGGGTTCGAATAAGTGTCCGTGTGTTTAAACCCTAATGCACGAGAAATGGCAAGGAAACACAATAATTACATATCGGCCATCATGCAAGAGGGTCCGAATAAGTGTCCGAGTGTTTAAACCCTAATGCGTGAGAAATGGCAAGGAAACACAATAATTACATATCTTGCTTCAAACAAGAGGGTCCGAATACGTGTCCGAATGTTTAGACCCTAATGCATGAGAAATGGCAAGGAAACACAATAATTACACAACTGCCATCATACAACAGGGTCCGAATAAGTGTCCAAGTGTTTAAACCCTAATGCATGAGAAATGGCAAGAAAACACAATAATTACATATCTGCCATCATGCAAGAGGGTCCGAATAAGTGTCCGAGTGTTTAAACCCTAATGCGTGAGAAATGGCAAGGAACACAATAATTACATATCTGCCATCAAGCAAATGGGCAGGCATAAATGTTTAAACCCTAATGTGCAGGAAATGGCAAGGAAAAACAATAACTACATATCTGCCATCATGCAGCAGGGTCCGAATAAGTGTCCGAGTGTTTAAACCCTAATGCGTGGGAAATGGCAAGGAAACACAATAATTACATATCTGCCATCATGCAAGAGGGTCCGAATAAGTGTCCGAGTGTTTAAACCCTAATGCGTGAGAAATGGCAAGGAAACACAATAATTACATATCTGCCATCATGCAAGAGGGTCCGAATAAGTGTCCGAGTTTTCGACCCTAATACCTGAGAAATGGCAAGAAAACAAAATAATTACATATCTGTCATCATGCAAGAGCATCCGAATAAGTGTCCGAGTGTTTAAACCCTAATGCGTGGGAAATGGCAAGGAAACACAATAATTACATATCTGGCATCATGCTATACGGTCCGAAAAAGTATCCGACTGTTTAAACCCTAATGCATGAGAAATGGCAAAGAAACACAATAATTACATATCTGCCATCATGCAACCGGGTCCGCATAAGTGTTCGAGTGTTTAAACCCTAATGCCTGAGAAATGGTAAGAAATCACCAGAATTACATATTTGCCATCATGCAAGGGGGTCCAAATATGTGTTCAAGTGTTTAAACCCTAATGCGCGAGAAATGGAAAGGAAACACAATAATTACAAATCGGCAATCACGCAAGAGGGTCCGAATAAGTGTCCGAGTGTTTCAACCCTAATACGTGAGAAATGGCTAGGAAACCCAATAATTACATATCTGCCATCATGCAAGAGGGTCCGAATAAGTGTCCGAGTGTTTAAACCGTAATGTGTGAGAAATGGCAAGGAAACACAATAATTACATATCTTGCATCAAACAAGAGGGTTGAATAAGTGTCCTAGTGTTTAGACCTTAATGCGTGAGAAATGGCAAGGAAACACAATAATTACATAACTGTCATCATACAATAGGATCCGAATAAGTGTCCAAGTGTTTGAACCCTAATGAATGAGAAATGGCAAGGAAACACAATGATGACGTATCTGCCATCATGGAAGAGGGTCCGAATAAGTCCCCGAGTGTTTAAACCCTAATGTGTGGGAAATGGCAAGAAAACACAATGATCACATATTTGCATCGTGCAAGACGGTGCAAATAATTTCCCGAGTGTTTAAACCCTAATGCATGAGAAATGGGAAGAAAACGCAACAATTATATATCTGCCATCATGCAAGAGGGACTGAATGATTGTTCGAGTGTTTAAACCCTAATGCATGAGAAATGGCTAGTCAACAACAAAATTACATATCTGCCATCATGCAAGAGGGTCCGAATAAATGTCTGAGTGTTTAAACCCTAATGCTTGAGAAATGGCTAGTAAACATAATCATTAGATATCTGCCTTCATGCTAGAGGGTCCGAATAAGCTGTCCGAGTGTTTAAACCCTAATGCGTCAGAAATGGCAAAGAAACACAATAATTACATATCCGCCATCATGGAAGAGAGTCCGAATAAGTGTCTGAGTGTTTAAACCCTAATGCGTGATAAATGGCCAAGAAACACAATAATTACGTATCTTCCATCATGCAACAGGGTCAGAATAAGTGTCTGAGTGTTTAAACCCTAATGCGTGCGAAATGGCGAGAAAACAGAATGATTACATATCTGCCATCATACAAGAGGGCCTGAATAATTTTCCGAGTGTTTAAACCCTAATGCATGAGAAATTGCAAGAAAACACAATAATTACATATCTGCTGTCATGCAAGAGGGTCCTAATAATTGTCCTGTTTAAA